>CM072511.1:36169124-36264124 GCA_036898135.1 Oncomelania hupensis
GATAACCGTTCCTTTTTACACAAGGTAGGCCTACTAACTCCACGGCACATTTTTATTTTTTAAAACAACCCACACATGCAAACAAAAAAAACACAACAACAACTGTACAATGTAGGCTTATATGTTTTATTGCGGTACTCAAACCAAGTTTCTATTCCTTACAATTAAGCTTACTAACATTGATCTTTTTAACCGTCATCTTTTAACTTGTCATCTCCATTTTCCTATACGCTTGCAAAACATGGACCCTCACAGCAGATCTACAACGAAGAATACAAAGCATGGAGATGAGGTGCTACAGAAGACTTCTGGGCATTTCCTATACCCAGCACATCACCAACAACGAAGTCCGACAGACAATCACACAAGCCATTGGACAACACGATGACCTGCTCACAGTGGTGAAGAAACGGAAACTCCGAAGGTATGGCCACGTCACCAGAGCACCAGGCCTTGCAAAGATCATCCTGCAAGGCGGCAGAAGAAGAGGGAGACAGAAAAAGAGGTTTGAGGACAACATTCGAGAATGGACTGGCTTGACACTGAGCGAAGCCATCAGAGTTGCTGAGGACAGAAAGATGGAGTACGCTGGTTAAACGATCATCTGTGGTGCCCCTACGACCTTCGAGTTACGGGATAGGATAGGATAGGATATGCAACACATTAAAAACAAGTATACAAAAACATGTGTGTTCCCAAATTGTTTCGGAGTGGTCATTACTCATGAAGGGCACCCGGCCCATGACTTGTATGCTTTATCCCCGAAACGTGGTTTTATTTTCAATTTTAACAACAAAAAAACACAACTAAATTTAACTATTTCACTCCATCACTTCACAAAACAACTAACGCATCTCTCCAAGTTCAATTCTTCTATTATTATTTTTTTTAATCTTATATTTTCTTCCTTGGATTTTTCGAAATATGTTCTTTTTCTTAAAATTCTTTCCGAAACGAGAACATCGAAGTAATTTAGACATGTATTTTCCAGTTATGATTGCCGAAATGATTATTTACTTTTCTAACTTAACTTTTAGTAGACTGTCCTTGAAAACGGTGTAGACCCGGTTGAGATAGCAATGAAGAAGTAAACATCAAAGATAGAACTTGAAGATAATGTTGAAAGGAAGACGCGTAATAGTCGAGACCAAACAAGAACTTTCGACCTCACCTTAGCACACTGTACACGGTCTTGAACCAACGTTGAACATCTGCCGAACAAAGCTTGTCTTAGAGATTTGCATGAAATAACATTTCATTCAAATCTAGGCTTCTTCTGGTCCGGCCCTGCTTGGAAAAGCACAATATGATTAAATAAGACTTCCACCGTACGTATCCAAATCGCTCAATTACGAAAAGAACTTGAGTCGTGTCCACTCTCACTCTTTATCAACTGCCTAATCACTGATTTCTCAACCGATTCGCCTCGAGTCCGACTCTCCTTGGCTACCAGAAAATCTTCATAACTAAGTGAGCCAATGGGTATCCCTCTAAGCAAAATAACTATCCTCTAAAATACCAAATTAACCAAGATAGGCAACTTGCAGCATAGTCATGTTCCCTGAAAACCAATGCCTACTACTAAAATTCAGCTGACCAACAAAAATAAAAGAATTTTCAAACAAAATAATATCTCCGCTCCTTCAATGAAAGTCTCGTATTAAAAAAATGGCTACTAACACAGAAACACACACCAGCTCAATGCCTATGTGAGCAGCACTGTTTAGTGCCTCCACATTTTGCTGACTGCGGGCTATTTGTAGCTTGCCTGCACCGGCCCTTCCAGTGAAAGGAAAGGAAAGGTAGCATCGGCGAAGCTATTTATAGCTAACCTGGTTGACCTAACCTCAAAACTAAAAAGCTTTGGTTGAGTCGGTGTGAACATGACGCCACAGCTGACGTCATAACCCGTCTGACCCTCGACAACAGGCCTCCAAATCTGCCATAGGCGTCTGTCCGGCAACACAGAAGGTCTGCACTTGGAAAAAGAAACCATTCGCAAACCAGCGTTTCGCGACAATGTGCGATTGCCTTAACATGAATTGAATTGAACCCTCTTGTGTTTTAGGCTTGAAAATAAAAAAGTCGTGGGATGAACCTTTCGATACTTCATCACTTAATTGTTTCGCGACAATGTGCGATTGCCTTAACATAAATTGAATTGAACCCTCTTGTGTTTTAGGCTTCAAAACAAAAGAGTCGTGGGATGAACCTTTTCAATAATTCATAACTTAATTGTCATGCAATGTACAATGCATTACTGAACATGGAGGACTATTTTAAAGGCAATAAGTTATTGTCAAAGTAATGCTGTTAATTTTTTTAAAAGCACATGTGCTCGTAATGTGCACATTTTAGTAAATTATTCAACACCCACAATATGCTTTCAGTTATGGACATTACTGTTTTCGCAGTTAGTTTATTTTCCCTTTCTTGTATTGTCGCAATGGACGAACACATCATTAGGACTTATCATATGCAGATCTCAAGAAATTGTTCAAATAACATACATGCTTTCATATATGACGACACAGACTGGAAATAATATTATTTCCTGCTGGTCAGCATTATTCTGTACATGTACATCAACATTTAGCAATTTATTTTTTCTTCACAGTATTAGTATGAATGAGCAAACCCACTTCATCATTCGAACGCTGTCTTTATGATTTCGTCAGCAGACATAACATAAAAACAAAATGACTCACGACTCATGGGTGAGTCATAGATAATCGTGCATAAAAACAATACTTTTTTAAACATACAACAAATATTCAAACAACAGCTGAAGGACAATGATTACGAACAACTGGAGGGGGTAAAATAATCAAGGGTCAAATTATTCTCTATAAAACGTTTTTTTTTTAAACAAAGAATCGAAAGTCGTTTGAAAAATCATTCCAATACAGGAAAATAAATGTTAACTGTGGTCGCACACAAATACAATGTTCTGTGTATAGTTAATGTAATATGAACAGAGTGAAATGAATCGTAATTGCAACCCGGAACAGCATTAAAGGTAAAGCGATTCAACTGTATACTTAAAAGCATTCTATTTAGTTAGATCGTCCTACTTTAGAGTATATGATTACACACACAATTATTGCAACCTTATTACATTATTATTAGAAGCGAGCGTTGTGGCCAAGTGGGCTAAGGCGGGACTAACTTGCCTTGTCCACAGGCCAGAAACCAATGGCGCCTGACAGGTGTGGGTTCAATCCTGCATCGGGGCGTTATGTTTCTCCGAATATTATTTACTTTCGACTCGGGCAACGTCTCGGGGGTTTTCTCCGGGTACTCCGGTTTGCTCCCCCAGCAAAATTTCAAAATATTTCAAAAATTTAAAGAATTTCTAATTTCAAAAATCACAACTAATGTTAGGTAGGTTGGGTTTGGGCGCGCCACAGGCTGCGACTACGCCTTCCACATGGGGAGGCGGCCCAGAATTTCCCGATAAAAAGGGACAATAAAGCATTAAAATCTAAAATCTAAAAAATCTTTAAAAAAATCTTATCTAAATTAGTCTGTCTCAGATCATCGAAAACCACGACACTTTCCATCATTTCTACGCAGACGATTCACAGCTCAAAAACAGTGACCCTCCTCAAAACCTTACATCTATTCTGACCAAAACTTATGACTGCTTTGAAAACATGTCTAACTGGATGACTGCCAACAAGCTCCAGCTCGATGTTAACAAAACTGAAGTTATGCTCACGAGTACCAAACACAACCTGTCTTCTTGCCCTGTAGACACTGTCACTCTATTGGCCAAATCACTTTTCCTATGTCATATTCTGCCAAAAACCTTGGTGTCATATTCTTGACAACACCCTCTTCATGTCAGAATTCATCCGCAATACCTATCAATCATGCAACTTTCAGCTCCCTAGAATAGGCCTTGTCCGCAAGCATCTGACCACTTGTTCTGTCACGCTTAGACTACTGTAACTCTCTTCTGGCTGGACTTCCTTCCTCTTCTGTTCATCTACTTCAACGTGTTAAGAACTCAGCTGCTCGTCTAGTTCTCAACAAGACAAAAATCTATTCATATCACACCACTCCTACATTCTCTCCACTGGCTTCCTGTATCTCAGAGGATTACCTACAAAATCCGTACTTTCTGTTACCAGTGCGTCCATGGATTAGCCTCTTCTTATCTCACCCAGAACATTCACTTTCTACAATCCATCTAGAAATCTTCGTTTTTCCTCTGACACCCTCATGCTACAAAGACCTCGCTACAAATTCTCCTCTGCAGGTTGTCGATCCTTCTCAGTGCTGGGTCCTTCAACTTGGAACACTCCATTCCTTTCTCTCTTCGCAGCTCTCCGAACATAGCCACTTTCAAGTCCAGCTTAAAAACTCATCTCTTCCTTTAAAATGTCTGATCTCGTCTCCCATCACCAGCATCATTTCTTCTATTTTCATTCAGACCTCCGCCGTCACACCACACGCTCCCCCCCCAGCCCCCTCACTCTTCAGCTGCTCCCCTCCTCCCCCCCTCGTCGTTTATATTTTATTTGTAAAAAAAATTGTTTCATGTTTGTGTTGTGTATTTGCATAATTTATTAGTGTCTTTTTTTAAAAACTTCTTTTCGTATGTATTTCGATGTTAACTTTAAGTATAAATGCGTGAGACCAACGCTTTGAACTGATGTCGTTATGAAAAAGCGCTATATAAATACCTTTTTTTTTTAAATTATTTTATTTTTATTTTATAAATCATTACAACCACCATGACCAGTTAGGCCAATCAAATATTTTCTGTAAAACAGAATATTGTCTCATTAATTTATTGTGGCAATGTCTCCTTTAGATGAACGTTTATATTACAGTTTACAACAGATACAATTTATCCGACTTGACCATTCATAACAGTAACAAGTTCTGGGACTCGGTCGTTCATCATGCCTTCGTGACAATCACATATAGCTGAGAACAGACCGGGATTTTAGTATTTACATGATTGAACAATCTATGCGAGTAGAAAACATTCACATCCTCTCCAACAATTGCTTTCGATCTGCGATGGAGCCTCTGTTAGATGTACTCCGTTGCGGGGTATGTTGTGGTGCAGCATCCTCTTCCTGTTGATGCCCGGGAGGAGCTGTAGAGGAGGATGAGGAGGAGGAAGGAGGAAACATGCAGACGGACTTTCGGAGCGTTGTATTGAGCCTGTCTTGTCTGTTACCTTTGTCGGACGTCGAAACTTCCTCTGCGTCACTTCCATGATGACCTGGAGAATGCGGAGAAGCCATTGGTGCGTTTGAGTGGAGAGGACGAGGGGCCATACTTAGGGTACCCGGTCTCTGTGCGGGCGCTGCTTCAAAAGGCTGTGCCTCGAAATGCTGAGCTCTGCCGGCAACGCCATCACCAGTGGATGGTGCGATGGGGTGGTGGGGAGGGATAGGCGGAGGGATGGATGGGGTTGAGCTTAGTGGTGGGTGTCCTCCGTTCTCGACGTGGTCTCTGCTACGAGGTGGAGGAGGAAGAGGTGGAGCTTGCTCTTCTCTTTCAGCTTGTACGTCGGTTGGAGACTGCGACAGGGATGGTGGCGTATTTCTGAGCATTGCTGGAGGTAACCATGTTTCTCTGTGACGTGAATCCAATGACATACTTTTACTGTTGTTTGGTCCACCCTGACTTTCTCTCGGTGAAGGCGGGGCGAAGCAGTCTTGTCCGTCATTCCTTTCTGATGGCGAAGTCGGGACACTTCCTTTCTCTGTTGTTTCGTCAATTCGCGGGGAAACTGTGGCACGTCTGGGTCAGACCACACAGGCCTTACGTGTTCATTGCGTCCTTGTGTATGTTGAGGTGGGAATGTTGTCACGTTCTCTCTAGAATTATATACTCCCGACAGCTTTTCGATCGAGGAGTGATAGGATTTGGGCGGCAGAGGCGGTGGAGAGTTAGGATTCATTGCCATGTACGGAGGTTCACCATCCCATCTAACAGGGTCGGACCTATCGGGGGATCTTAGATCAAAGACTGGCGTCGACTGTGAGCCCGGCCCTACCTTCTTTTGTCTATACCGCCTGGGTAAGGCTCCTCTGTTGTCCTCGGTGGGTGACTGTCCTAGCGGGCTCTGAAGATGGCTGAAGCGTGACGAAGAAATCCTAGAACTGGAAGACGTTGCCGACGACATAGACGATGTCCTAGGCCTGAACGCGGGGCTGAGAGACGTCCTGCTGGCCGACGTGCCGCTGGAATCGCTGCCGCATCTGGGTCTAAACTCCAAGTTACCAGACGAGCTGTTGCACGAGCCGTGTCTGTCGGCATATCCGCCGAACGTGGGAGACGTCGACCACCTGGACATTTCATCGCCTTCCACATAGCCAGACTCACGCAGCTGTACGTCCGGAGATTCGGCATCCCCAAAACTGTCGCGATCTCTCTCATCCCCTTCTATCTTGCAAACGAACAAAGCTTCATCGTCGATGTCATCATCCTCTTCTTCACCTCTAATAACGTCTTCATCTTCGCACTCAGATGAATCGTCCAGTTTCTTTTCCACAGGTTTCTCATAGTCCTGTCAACAGAAGCAAATGGAAATGTTGGGTTATTGCTACTTATAAACCATTATGACGATAATGAATCTCTCTCTCTCTCTCTCTCTCTCTCTCTCTCTCTCTCTCTCTCTCTCTCTCTCTCTCTGTCTCTCTCTCTCTCTCTCTCTCTCTCTCTCTGTCTCTCTCTCTCTCTCTCTCTCTCTCTCTCTCTCTCTCTCTCTCTCTCTTCCCAACAACATTCGAGAATGGACTGACTGACACCGAATGAAGCCAATAGGACTGCTGAGGACAGAGAAAGATGGAGTACGCTGGTTAAACGATCATCGAGTTACGGGACAGGATAGTAAGGCACTGATCGAAGCAAAGATAACACAATGCCAAATGCTAGCAGGCTTATTGTATTTAGCTGGGGGAGAAACTTGGTCCCACAACACATTCCACCCTTATTATCAACCTTTTAAATTCTAATTGTATTTGATATTCCTAATAGGCCTTTCGCTATGGCGAAGACAATTAATTTTGAAGGATTGAACTGACTTTACATACAAGGGTTTCCATACCTCGCCTTAAGTCGCAGAGAAGTCAGACTGAAGGAAATGGGGGTGGGGAGAGAGAGAGAGAGAGAGAGAGAGAGAGAGAGAGAGAGAGAGGCACACAGACAGATGACACATTGTTAGAGACAGAGTGCTTAATCGCGTTGACATGCAAACAGCAGAAGGGAACACACCCTGGACTGAAGGTTTACATGAACTTCTCAGTGCCCCAAGTACACAGAGAGAGAGGGAGAGAGAGAGGGAGAGAGCGAGCGAGAGGACGTAGATTGGTTGGGGTGGGGGTGGTTGCAGAGAGCGGGAAAGAAGAGAGGGTGGAGAGACAAAGAAATGGAGAGACAGAGAGAGACAGTGAGAGAGAGAGAGAGAGAGAGAGAGAGAGAGAGAGAGAGAGAGCGAGAGAGAGAGAGAGAGAGAGAGAGAGAGAGAGAGAGAGATGTAGTTCAGGGCCGGGTAACATTGCAAATGTAAAAGACTACGCAGCCTATAATGGCGTCGCTCTCTTAATACTAGATTTATAAGAGAGAGAGAGAGAGAGAGAGAGAGAGAGACGCCCTCACAACGCAACATTGCGCCTATGAGCTCATGATAGACAATAACTTCTCCCGATTGATATTACTGGGGTCAGTTCAATGGTACCCTTGCTGATTTGGTTTATACACACAACTCTGCTCATTACAATCATGATCATTAATTAGAGCTTTGCAACGAATATTCAAAAGTAGTTAGTAGTAACCCCCCAACCCATTCCCCACCCTCAATCAAAAAAAATAAATAAGTAAAAATTTTAAAAAGTCTCATAATAATAGTATACTACTAATCAGCTCACCCCTTCCAGGACATCCTCGCTAGCCACAAGCGTGACGATACTGCCCCCTTTGCAACCCACGATTAGACGGCCTTTGAGGTCAGTGGTCAGCGCGGTGGGAGCGTCCAGCAACGGAGAGCCGGCCATCAGCAAGTCGAGCACGGGCCCCACGCTCTGATAGTCCAGTTTGTACAGGGCGTTGTTAGCCACGTCAGCTACTACAATCATTTCCTTTTGCAGCCTGCAAAATAAAAGCAAAGACACGAGATATAATGACAGAAGAGTAAAGACATCAAGAACACGCAACTAGTGAGCATGATATTGATTGCAGTCCTATCATAATATCGCTAATAAGAAAAGGCAAAAGGCCTTCCTTACTCCCGTAACCGTCCGCTATATGCGAAAGTGTCCGGGGACGTTAATCTACATAACGAAACGAACGTTCACGTAAACCTTCGGTCCTTCGGAGTTTGAGACCTTTTTTTTCCAGGCTAGTTCCTCTACCTCGCTGCTTTACCTACCGCGATTCTAAACAGATCCAGGTAGGCCTACTCATTCACAGCTGGGTGTGGACTGGGGTATGCCGTAGTGCGCTTGTTTCCATCTTTGGTGTTGTTTGGTGCTTGCCTTCCAAGAATGGTCACCAATCCAAGAACTATCCACACGCTCGACGTTGCTTAACGCAACTCTCTTCTTGTTTCCTAACCTGTGCGCAAACCACTAACGCCATCGGCACCACCCCGAAAATGAGGTAGGTCTACTAATAAACGTTTCCCGACACTCTTCCGGTCATAGTGAAGAGAGGCCATACTGGCTTCTCTTTTCTCAGGGCACGTTTTAGTGAATGGTGTACCTGTACATCTCCTTTCCCTCGCAGATTTCCATTCCCTGGCTCTCAAAAGACCCAGGTATCACATAAACAGCTGCATTGCAGACTATACCCAGACCGAAAACTCCTATATAACGCTTACAAGCCACTTGTGTGGCTTACCTCCCTTGTGAATGGGTTGATAGCTGCAGCAGTCGCTACTACAGAACAAAAAAAAGATCTGTTACTCTCCTATAGCATTTGTGTCGCCCAAAATTGCTCCCTTTTTGGAAATATATATGTAGCGTTAGTATTATGTATTAATTCATGAATTGTTTATGCTGTTGTTATTTATCAATATTTGTATTACTATTATTAATTATTGTAATTTGTTCAATGGCTGTGCAAGACCCAATCTGTCCTTGTGAATGAACTCATGTGTCTGCACTTTTGTAACGCTGTTGCGCTGTAGGCCTTTGGAACGATGATCGATAATTAGACTAATTATGTCCAATGATTACTGGTGGTTTGTGTAGATGTGTAGTTTATATTTTTTTAATAATAATAATAATAATAATAATCATCATCATCATCATCATCATCATCATCATCATCATCATCATCATCATCATCATCATCATCATCATCATCATCATCATCATCATAATAATATAAAAAAGTATGTATTAAACTCGTGTCGTCACAATTATGTTCAATATAAATGTACACAACAAAACCAACTATGATCCGCCCTAGCTTAACTGGCCGAGACAAACCCGAACCTTGTCTCGGCGAGACACCCGAGACAGTCTCGGCGAGACACCCGAACCATCCTTGCCCTTAACTAGGCTCGGCGAGCAATCCGAGACAGGATCGGCGAGAACTTCGAGACGTGTCTCGCCGTGTCGCGGGCCGGCCTTTTGTCTTGCCGTTCGTGCGCAGCAAACCTGCCCGAGACACTATTTTGATTTGCTGAAAAATCTATCAATGTCAATGACAACTGATCTAAAGAAATACTACAACACTTAAAATAAGTAGGTGCACCAAATCCAAACTTAATTTAGACTGGAGAACAGTGAAAATACTGAATCAGTAAAAATAATAAATCATTGAATAGCCACTGAGCTGTTCAGCCAACTCTTGCACCAGTGCATGAAATGCACCTTGCTGGTGCCTTTGCAACACATAGGGAAGTGTTGCCTTTTGCTTTCTTTCTCTTTTTGCTGCCCCTTCGTTCTCGCTTAGGACATACAGCGCTAGATCAACGCCAAAATCTTCTGCAGTTTTCAATTCACGATCGAAGGCCGCCATTGTTGCTAACGTAACTTTGTCAGGTATGTCAGTTTCGACGCAGCTAAAAATAGACCCAGTTCAGAAACGAAAGAGCTCGCCGTGACGCTCGATCTCCTGTCTCGTCTCGGCTGGTCTCGGGAAGACCCAATTAAGAATGAAACTGCATTTTTGACCTTTGGTTCGCCGAGACAAGGTTCGGTTTGTCTCGCCCAGTTAAGCTAGGGCTTTAATCAAAACCCATTTTCAAGGGACGCAACTCTTGTTAAATGCAACGCAAAATAGGGGAGATTTTCCGTCTGGGTAATAGTCTGTGTCTGCATGGACCGAAATATTCTCTCTTTCTCAGCACCTAGAGATTTCTATTCTATTTCAATATTGTTATTAATCATCATGCAGTTGTCTCAGTTTCAGATTCAGGCGGCCGAAGAAGCAATGAACCATAAACTTTTATCATTTTCACTGAGTAGTCTGAAGGAGGTAGTGCGATGCTACTGAACTTTAGACTACCAATCAAGGTGACAAACACATGAGTCCATAATAGTATAACACTTGATGCTGTATACGCGTTTCTGTTTCCCCCAAATCACCAATCAGGTTCAAAGAGCGGCGATATGTACCAACTATGCACGCTCACATGTTACACTCATACACACTCAAACACACACACACACACACCCACACACACAATCTAACGCACCCAACACATATTTATTACTGAAACAGAAATATCTAGAATACTATAACATTGTCTAGAAATATTTACCCGAACATGACTTCCAGGGCACAACGTTGTCTACAGCACTATTGAAACCTTCTCGAAACAGGATTTCGTGTCCTAAATATTGCGCTGTCGCCTCACCCAATAAATGAGACAAAAGAGCATGACAGTTGATACAAACAAACAATGACACTGGCGGAAGAAAGACACAAAAAGGGAAGAAGGAACGCTCACTTGTAGTAGTAGAAGCAGATGTCGGCAGGAAAAAAGTTCTTGCGATCTGTGATAGCAGCGGGGAACATCGGTTCAACGTCCTTATCCTTTGACCTTTGGTGGAAGTCGCGGGGATTTCTGAAGACGACGACGGAGGGTATTTCAGAGATGTGCTTGTCAACACTGTCTACCTTCCTCTCGATCTGGATGACGCCGAAGAACTGCCCCGAAGAGTCTGCAGCAACGGTCTGAGGGTCCTCAACGTGCATGGAGAACAAACCTATGTATAACACCCAACACATGTCCCCGATATAGTCATAATATAATAACAACAACACACATTTGAAGAAAATAATGCGTGTGTGAAAGGAAGAAGAAGCAAACTTAATAGCAATAATAGGTCTACTGATTTTCTGAACGGATTGTGGATCCCCGCTAGCTCATTGTGTAACCATGGCGCTCAATAGTAACATCAAAAATGCAGTTCTAGAGCTCAGAGACAGATAAATAATATTACATGGATGGGAGTGGGGATGGTGGAGGGGAGAGCGCAGGTTCATCATTTGTGCTATTGTTTGTAGTTTTGAGAACAGTTTTACTTAAGATAGAGATGTTAAGTAGAATACTCTCGTCAGACAGGTGTAAATTAAAGCTTAAATAGATAACTTTTCGGCGATAAACAACAACGAAAAAATACACATTCATTTACACACACACACACACACACACACACACTCACACCCACACACACACACACACACACACACACGCACGCACACACACACACATTTACACATAGCCTACAAAGGTATCTTACAAAACTACCTTTGTTGCTGCTGTCATCGCAGCTGCTGACGTCATACACTGTATTGGACTGGTTCTTGGTGGCGGATTCTCGTCGCAATTTTAGTCCTCGTCCAGAGGATGACAACTCTCTCTTGAAGGCGTAGACTTTGGAAGTCGTTTGCATGTTCAAAGCAGACTTGGAGCCCTTGGCGGGAGAAGCAGCCGGTTTTAGAGAGTCGTCGCCAGCATCGGAGACCAGATCTATGATTTTCGTTTCTCCAGTGTAGACGCTGGCGGCCACAACCTGGTGACCTGTCAATGACTCTGTGAATCTGATTTTCTTGTGGACGAACGGCAACAACGTGTCCTGTAGTATGCGTTTGCCTGTAAAACATAAAGATACCTTTGTAGAAGAACAGAATTCAAGCGTTTTCAATACAGAATTCCCTGTCGAAATTGAGAGGAAAACGTGAATAAAATATTTTTGTTTAGCCTGAAAGGAGAACAGCTAGTGTTTACATGCCACGCGATAGTCTAGATCCCAGCTTATAATAAGGTTTGGGGCAGAGCAACTGTAGTGTAAAGATATTCTGCAGCAGCACACCCGCATTTATGCGAAACCATACCATTCAGATTGCCATTTTCTCACTAGTGCGCAGGAAACTGAGTGAAGTGTTCTTTCTCTACATAGCTATCCAGCCTACAGTGACGTACAGATTGTCTTTCTATAGCGCGTTTATCAGATAAAAGAGCTGCTCAAGGGGCTAGCCATTGTGATGCAACAATCACACAATAATAGTTTGCTGAATTGTCGAAGTCTAGAGAGAGAGACAAAGACAGAGAGAAAGGCAGACAGACAGAGACAGTGAGAGTAAGTAATAGAGAGCATGACAACATGGACTCTATGTAGTGTCCATGATTACAATGCTCAAGCAATTTCGAAGTCTATTTCTAGCGTGCGTTTTGGCCGCGTGGTCTAAGGCGGCACTAACTCGCCTTGTCTACCAATGGCGCCTGACTGGTGTGGCGTCGATCCTGCCTCTGGCCGTTATATTTCTCCGAAAATTATTTATTTGTACTCAGGCAAAGTCTCGGGGGTTTTCTCCGGATACTCCGATTTGCTCCCCCATCAAAATTTCAAAAACACAACTGTAGTTTGGGTTTTGACGCGCCACACGTTGCGACTACGCCTTCGAGCTTCCTCAGGGGAGGTGGCTCAGAATTTTTCCTGATAAAAAGGGACAATAAAATGTCAAAAATCAAATCAAAAATTTAAATTTACTCAGTCACCCCTGGCTAGGGAGTCTCATGTTCAGTTGAATAAACATCACGGGTTTTTTTCTCAAACTAAGTAAGAACAAAATATTTGAAACGGAGCACTCGCACCATGTAGCAGTCGTGCTGGTAAAATAAACAGGCAGAGAGGTAAGCGGATGCAGCAGTCATGCATTGTTACCCAACACGATTTTCAAACATGGGGTAGGCTATAACAAGGAAGACTGGTCACTGTGCAGTTGATCTTATAACAGGGCTTTTTTTGTGTAATTTGATTGTTCCCCTTGAAAGAGGCTTTGCCCTTCTTCTTTCCACTGTTTGTATTAAGTACTACGACGATGACTCGAGCTAACCCGATATCTGCAAATGGGTCATCCGTTTTACGGTCATCAAAGACTACGAATATGCAGAGCCATTAACCTCTGGGTGTGTATCTAGTGTAAATATACGTAACAGTTTTGTTTGCTTTTATTTTGGGTCGATTATCCACCATTGGCAATATGGCAGACAGGGATAACCAATACAACAAATCTTTATTATCCCATAAGGAACTTCCTCAGCAATGTATGTCAGGCATATAAAACATATAATTAAAAACAGTCATGTTATAACATTTAACAGAGCTACAAAATCAATACTAAATTTATATACATTCTATAAATCTAATCACTTGCGTACTCTTACACTTCATCTTTTCCTTCAAACACCTATCCACGCACTCTGGTTCTATCACACGTATGTCAATGCCCTTTTTAGACAGTTAAAATATAATAAAAAATACATACAAACATAGTGTATATGATAGTTTACCACTCTGGACTTATAAAATATTATTTTGTTGCAACAGTGTTAGATAAATAATCTCAGTTTAATATGAATCTTAGTAGGTCAACAATATATAACTGTATGAAACTATGATCAACATAAGCAATAATACTGTTGACTGATTATAACAGTTGTCAAAAAATACAGGTAAAGCACGTAAATGGTATTTTAAAAGTTGGTTTACATTCATAGTAAACACACACATATTATACACACACTCACAAACACACACATGCACACGCGCATGTCTTCATACAAACATGCACATACACTCAGCGAGATAGTTGGGAGACTCCTACATCAAGACAGTCTTGTGTTTGAGGGTCTGGCATTGGCCTCATTTAGCATTGATATGGCAGTAGGGATGAAGGTGTTTTTGTAGCGCTGTGTACGCATTAGTGCACAGCGGAATCTGCGATTAGATGGAAGAAGTTCAAACAGACTGGAAAGTGGGTGGGTAGGGTCTCTCTGAATTCTGACTGCCTTGCTGAGGGCTCTTTTGTGGAACAGTTGTTCCAGAGTCGCCTGCTTCTTGCCAACTATCTTGCTGCACACACTCTCTATTCCACACAACTGATTTTTGCTCTTCACATTCAATCCCTTGAACCAACAGATAAAAGAGAAGGTTAGAATAGACTCAATAAACGCATGGTAACACATTTCAATGATATGACTGGACACTTTAAAAGATCTCAGCTGATACAAGATGTACATTCTTTGTCTGCATTTCTTGTAGACAACCTCGGCATTTCTGGAAAAGTTTAATTTGTGATCAACCATCCCTGGTAAGAGGGGGTAGGGACCGAAAGCAGAACTGAACCCCCTGAGCAGTCATACTGCTAAGGTAGACAGTGAAAAATAGCTTTGCTGGGTCATCGGTTTGCCATACGGACGCTCTACAACTGAGCTACGGCGGTGGAACATTATATTGAAGGCGATTAACCGTGATGAACAAAACGGAGTCTTAGATTTTACTGACTTAAAGGGAATACTATTCGATAATTTATCAGCAGCAGCAGCATAAGCACCAGCACCAAAAAATTCGTCTATCATTACCATAAGCATCAAGATCATCGTCGTCTTCTTCGTTGTCAAAGTCGTCGTCACCACCACCACCATCTCCATCAACACCACCACCACCACCATCATCATCATCATTATCATCATCATCAGCATCAGCAGCATCAGCAGCATCGTCATCATCAGCAGCAGCAGTAGCAGCATCATCATCTTAATACTCACTATCATTATCTTACCTGTAACATCGAGGACTTTGAGGTGGACAGCGGGTTTGCTAGAGGGGTCGGGTTCGTGGCACAGAACTGCGACGCACAGACGTCCGTCTCTCAGCATGTGCAGCCCTAAGATCTAGAACCAAATAGAAAACGCTTCATTGTAACCTACTTTAAAAGGCCCTAATTCGAAGACTTTGTTTACTTTTGGCGAAAACAAGATTACCCTAAAATTCGCTTTGTTATCACATTACATAATGATAACGTGGGCTTTCGTTGCTCAAATCAACCGCTAAAGATTGCATTTTTAATGTTGGTTCTGACAAGGAGTGATTTCCCCTGTTTTTAACGGTAAGCTTACGACGAATACCATAACCGTGTGACCTTTGACCCTATTTCTAAGTGAACAACGAAGCTAAGAGTGGGGTAGGGTAGGGTCCTTTTTATTGCCTTAAAACGAGAAACCTTTTGAGCTTTTGTTTTTACGGGTTCTGTATCTTACCGGCTTTGGCAACTGCTATTTTTAGCTCCAGAATGTTGGCTGGCTAGCCAACGGCTGTTGCTATTAATAGGCACACAAACTACAGAATTTACTACATTACAAAAATAGCTATACTTTCGAAAGAGTTATTTTTGTGGTTGTAAGCTTATTTTTTCAGTGGGGCCACACTCACTGTGAATTTTAAGAGGATCTGTCGAGGGGGCGTGATCAAAGTCGGTCCCTTTTAAAGTAGAATTTGAACTGGCAAAACATATAAATGTGTTTATGCTCAGGGCACATAACAGGGACGTAGACCCTTGAGCGGTTTTTGATAATTGCAAGTACTACTATCGCGTTCCTAGTTTCTTTGAAATTCCGCGATCAGTTATTCATCCATCTACGAATAACGCTATATTTGTCGATGTTGTTCGTTCAGTGATGGTTGTTGCATTCCTACTTGTCCCCCCCTCCCCCTCTTCTCCTCCACCCACCGCCATTCTACAGCAATGGCAAAAACACTCAAGGAAAATCACCAACATTCAAATCCAATCTCTCCTAGTCAGCCTCTCATTAATTCACTCGTTTAGTTAGTTTCTACTAATTAAGTCCCACTATAAATGTGTTATTGTTCCTACCTCGGCTTTGGGGTCAGCAGAGCAATTCCCATAGAGAGCAACGGCCAGCTTAGACCTGCGGGTCAAGCGGTTGTGGGTTTGGGCAATGCCAGGAAACCCGACGAAGCTTCTGACTCTTTGCTTCCACTTCACCAGGTATGTATCAGGCAGGTACACGTGGGATCTGAACTCGGGGATAGCGGCGAGGCTGGTGTAAGGAGCGCTCTGTTGCTCATCAGAGATGGCGGTGTGCAGTAAGACCACTTTCACGTCTGGAGTGCCTGGGTGGAGAATGTCGATTAATTTCTGGTTGTGATCCCTCAAAGCCTTTAGCAGTTTGCCTCCATCGTTGACGTCTCTGTTAAAAATAACAGGATTTTGTGATTGTTGGTAGCATTAAGTCTACAACGTTTGTTTTTAATTTCACAGCTTCAAAGTTCTGGGTGAATTATCACCATTACCATCATCACCATCAATGTTAGCAAAAGCATCACCAGCGCAAACGAAGAGGACTACCCTACCTGTCAAGAAATTGTCGTCCATTTTGGGCAGCAAAGCGGTCAACGGCTGCCACCTTCTTTTGCACGTGCTTTATGACCCAGTCAATGAGAAGGTCACCCCTGAACTTGATGTTTTCTTTAGTGTGCTTAACGGAGAGGTCAAAGTCTTGCCTTAGTAGTTTGTGCTTGTATCGCCACTGACCCACCTTTAAATGCATGAAATTTAAAAAACAAATTACCGAAGTATTTCACAATGGAAGGAGATAGGCGCATTACAAATGATCATCATCATCATCATCATCATCATCATCATCATCATCATCATCATCATCATCATCATCATCATCATCATCATCAACCAGTAACCTGCTGACAGACTTTCATCGACCCTTGAAGAGTTTTATCTGGCCATCGTAAGCCATTTTTTATCTTCTATAATAATAATAATAATAATAATAATAATAATAATAATAATAATAATAATAATAATAATAATAATAATAATAAATAATAATAATAATAATAATAATAATAAATGTAGATTTATATAGCGCTCCCCGCGCATTGACATATTCATACACTATTTATACTATACTACCCAACAACAGTAGGTATATAAAATCTGAATAAATTCACTAAAAATGTACAACATAATGTTAAAAACATTCAATAAAAATATTACATTTAAAAACATAAAAAGGCAACTAAAACTATTATTTTAAAAAAATTTTTAATAGGCAACCAACACTTATAAGAATTATTAACAGCGAACACCATTAAAAGCGAACACCATTGTCCGTGGAGCGCCACGATATGTGTGCATACTAGACTGATGATGAGATTAATTCATGTGTGTTATTGAGAACGAGCTATAGAAGGTTTTTCTGAAAAAGATATGTTTGAGTTGTCGTTTAAACGCTTGTTGTGTTTGCTCGTGGCGGATATTGTGTGGAAGGGAATTCCATTGAGTGGACGCACAGAAAGTAAAGGTGCGTTCTCCATAGGTTTTTGTTTTAAAAAGTAGAATGATGAAGGTGCGTTGTTCTGATGAGGAACGAAGCTGTCTGCGTGGTACGTAGGGAATGAGCATGTCAGAAAAGTATGCAGGGGAAGTGCCGAAGAAAAAGTTGAAGCAGAGTGTGGAAAGTTTGTATTCTATGCGTGCAGATATGGGCAACCAGTGCAAGAAACGTAGTAGGGGAGTGACATGATCTTTTCTGCAAGCCTTGAGAACAAGGCGTGCAGCTGCATTTTGTACTTTTTAAAGTTTGTAGAGTAGATCTTGGGAGCAGCCTGCAAGAAGAGAATTGCAGTAATCTAATTTTGAAAGAACAAAATAGCAGACTAAGATTATCATGGTTTGTTGTGAAAGACAAGAGCGAATAGAACTGATTTTGCGAAGTTCAAAATATGCAGATTTACATGTGTTGGAGATGTGAGAGTCAATAGATGCGTCAGATGTCATAATGAATCCTAGGTTACGAGCAGAGGTGCTGAAAGGAACGTCGGAACTGCCAATTTGTATTGAGTGTGGTTCACCACCTGAAAGAATTGTGCTCTTTTTCTTGATTAACAGTCGTGTCATCGACAAGCATAGTTTATTTTCTATCATCCATGACTTGATATCAGACGCACAGGTCTGAATGCCTTGGACAGTGGTTGTGACTTCAGAAGGAGTACAGGATTTTTTAAGCTGCGTGTCGTCAGCATATGACTGATTAGAAATAGAATGCGATTGGATCAGAGACAACAAAGGTTTGGTGTACAAAAATGAAAAGATTGGGGCCTAAAACAGATCCTTGGGGAACGCTATAAGAAAGAGTTGCAGGTGCGGACAACTGGCCATCGACTAGCACGGTCTGGGTCCGACCAATCAGGTATGACTCAAACCATGCCAGCGCTGACCCAGAGATGCCGTACAGGTTTTGGAGGCGTTGAGGAAGCGTGATAGAACGACTTGTGATATTAACCTGCAAGGTCAGATTTGAATTAATAGCTAGCTCATTCATTTCCTTCTCAAGCTGTCAACTCATCAGGGAAGATTAAAGTTGCACATTCCATGCAAGGATATTTCAAAATGCGTTAGAGGAAGAAGAAGAAGAAGAAGAAGGAGCAGGAGGAGGAGCGGGAGGAAGAGATGGAGAAGAAGAAGTAGGAGAAGGAGAAGAAGGATAAAAAGATGAAGATCGAGAAGAAGAAGAAATGTGCTTTAAACGCAATCGATATATGTCCATTATAATATATCTTTCAACTACGTATTTCCCCTATTTTTTGTCTAAATATGGGAAAATATTTTAGCACACTGTTCGGCGCTATAACAGTTTCATAATTGGTTTAAACATAAATGTATTCAGCAAACTACATATTAATACAAGGCAAAACATAGTGCTGCACCAACGCATTTCTAGAATTAAATGAGTGCTATCCAAATAATAAACAGTACATCAAAAACGTCTATTTAAAAAAACAAACTTTACATAATTAAACATATTAGTTGGTTATCGAAGCTTTTAACTTCAACGCGTATCACTTTATAAACTATGACCTAATCCCTACAATTAATAGACAATTTCAACTGAAGAAATTCTTCAACATAACCTACCTGCCTCGGGAACTTTTTTCCCACCTATTCCCTTTTAACGTTTTAATTTAAATGTGTATCCCTATGTAAAACTAGAACCTAAAACCTACAATTAATAGACAATTGAAATTGTTGAAATCCTTTAAGGCACCTACCTCAGTAATTTTCTTATCCACCTCGTCCTTCTTGGCGGAGGAAATATCTCTGATTTGTGTGGCGTATTTTTTGACGTCGATGATAGGGTGCCCATGATGACCGGACTTCTTGCAGTGACTGCACATGACTTTGTTGCAGGCTGTACATACCAAATCCAGCTCTTTGCCCTGGTGCACTTCGCACAAGTAGTCCTCTGTCGCCACAGAATCCATTATATGGCGATGTGATCGGATATTTATTTTCTTTATAAAAATTCAGTTCATATGGGGGTAATGCGCGAGTACAACAGTTCAATGTTCTTTTATTAGTTATACAATGCTAGTTAGCAATACCAGTTCTATCACTTCAGTTAGCGTTTCGATGCACACCGAGTCCAAGACGTTTGTCAGATGCATGGAGATTTACAACGCAAATTGTCCTAGACACCAACACTCAGTTTCCGAGTTCGAAACGTGCTGAAAACGAATGCTTTCGTCCTTGGGCTAGACCTAAACTTCTTGTTGTTCCGGTCTGTGCACCGCGATACAGAATGTCCTTGCCTTTAACGCCTGTTCGCTTCAAGATCGCCCTGATACTATTGATAGATCTCCGATATCTCAGTGTTTTTACAGGCATCCGTTATTACGAACGAACAAAGGTCTTGTTCTTTTTAACTAACACTAAAACCATGTGGAGTACTACCAACTGATTGTTAAAACAGAGATAAGGGCCGTCTTGATAATACAAACGTTCACTGAGTTTTTATGAACTGGTTGTAAATAGATCTCGCGTAGTTTCGCAAGTATCAATAATTTTCATTTGAAGTGGGCCCGTCGACCAAATCCTGCAAGTTCAGGTTTCAGTTTAAACCTAGCTGCTCAGCTCAACGGCACTTTGCATATATCAACGGTCCTTCTAAAATAACAATGCAGATTGAACATTGAAGCACTTGGTATTTACAGCAGCTGTCAAGTCCTCACTGCTTCACATATCAACTCCTGCTTCAGTCGGCCATTGAAACCACGTCGCCAAAGGAAGTTTCTGAAAATGCAAAATAACGAAAACAATTACATGAGTATTATTGTACATGTCAAATGAGTACCATAGGCACCAGAAAATACAGACAAACATGTTTACATTACATTACATTACATACAGGTTTATTGCTTTAGGTCCAGCAGACTCCTCCGAGAAAAATCAGGATCAGACAAACACAAAACGGCTACTTCCCGACAGAAAGACCTTATGTGATATAAGTCTGTTATGATGTGTTAATCCGAGTTTATTGACTTTTGCCAATTAATTCCATATACCATTGGTTGTTTTATCTCTTCATATTTCTTTTTTAATCCGCAAGTCGTTGACATAATAACACTCGAATAGCCTGCTGACAACAACCTGTTCCCCTTCAGTTGTTTTATTTTTTAAGGAAACCTTCTAACATAGTGAATTGCTAGTGTAAAACAACGACACCGACAACAACAAAAACAGCAACAACACCTTCCTTTTATTCATTAAATGAAGACAGCATGTATGGTCGTAAACAGATATCTGAAGCAAAGTTATATTTACGGCGCTTTTTTAATAAAAATGTTTCTAACAACAACAACAACAACAATGTATTAAACATTTGTGGATGAAAGCCGACTCTAACAGTCAACAAAACTTGGTAAAAATAACCATTTTAAGCAATAACAAATGCGGAAGGAAAAAACTTAGAGCTTCAACAAATTATGATTCAGAGGATGTGAATAGTCAACAGACAACACAGCACGAAAACACCCGCTAGCAATAAATGTATCTGGTGAAAATAACGTTGTTTTTTTCCCTTTTTTAAAGGATATGCAACGTTGTATAGATTGGACTCTTGCAACTAAAGAAGATATGACAGTATGACGCCTGGCGTCACCAAAGGCAGTTGGGCAATTTAACCACTGCAATAAAATGGATATATGTCCTCGTAAGCTTACAAATCCTTGTAACTGGATCTAGTCTGAAATTCATGTCGCACAGTCCCCCGTTGGGATGCATGGGTTTTCTGTATAAATAGTAGCCATACTTTGTGGAAATTTAGTGCTTTAAATTACCACTGTTTCTGTCACTCTCATTTGTTCCTTCTCGTTCTAATCTGTTCAATCAATCTACTATCTTCTTCGCTAGACCAGCCACCTGCTTTTTTTTTTCTTGAAAACTCTCCAAAAACTCCTCATTTGTTTATGGGGTCTGTTGGGTCAGCTTGGGGATATTGGACGCTTTCTGCCAAAATGGTCAATAGGTCTTTTTATGGTATTATTATATAGAAATGTAGGCCTTTTATATGTATAATAATATTTTATAATGATGTTTATATTCTATTTTCTTTTTGTAAACGGTATTAGATAAATTAGAGAACAGCCTCAGCGTCCCCTGCATGGGATGCCTATATTGTAAAGTGACCGGCTGGTGGAGTGCTTTCAATGTTACCATTAGGTTGTTTCAGCAGATTTTATATACGGATCAGGAGTGAGTCCTCTTTCAACCAAGTTGTGGTCCTGATTTGGCTCTTTGCAGTCCGCTGGATCCTAAAAACAATCCTATAACCTAACAAACAAACAAACAAACAAACAAACAAACAAACTAACTAACTAACTAATGTCGCACAGATCTGCTAAGGATGTTTCAGGATAACCAGCGTTTGTAAAGCTTTTTATAAAATTATTTTGTTTTAAATTATTAATATTTTTATTATTATTATTATTTTTAATAAATGTATTTATTTTTATTTACTTACTTATTGACTTATTTATTTATTTAATTTAAAACATCTTTTCCAAATTTATTTCTCCGGCAAAATAGTACGGTTATTCAGCTCGGGTTATTTTACTAAAACATAGTCATAAGCGAACGATTACAAGAAAAAGAAGGTCGCCCAGTGAAATGTCCACACTTATAAAGCCAAGCCTTTGTCAGTGCAATTAAGTCCCCTATACGCTTCCGTGTCAGGGGACGGTAATCTACCCAACGAAACGAGTGCAATATAAGTCGAGTAAAGAAGACACTATCAAACACGCGCGCGTGCTCACAAACAGACAGACAGACATATAGACAGACAGACACACAAACACACACACTTTAAAACACCATCTGGCACATTACTATATATAACATTAGCATGCATGTAAAACACAAAGAATGCGCAAAGAACATGCGCAAAAACATCCTGAATCACAAATACAACTGACGGGTAATACATGCATGCATTAAGTCACCGTGCAAAATGAACTTATTTGACACATCCTGGTACTTTAAGTGGAGTGTGCATGCACGGAAAATAAGTGCTGCATTTGTTTATAAACCCTATTCCTAGGTAACTCATTATTCTGACACCGAATCGCTGTAGGTGACACCGCCTACATTGTATTACGTATTACGGGATTTTATTTTAAAAGGAGGTACAGGTGTTCCCGTAATCTTTCGGTGGTTGGAGAAGAAAGCGTTTGGGAACATCTCTTTTCTCTAGGCCAGCTTAATGAGGGCGGTGCCTATCTCCTCTCTCTCTCGCTGCTTTACCTTTCCAGGTTCTAAACAGATCCAGGTACCCATTCACAGCTGGGTGGATTGGGATGTGTCATGCGCTTGTTTAAATCTTTTTTGTGTGTGTGGTCGTTTGGTGATTGCCTTCCAAGCATTGTCACCCATCCAAGTACTAACCCTTCCTGAAGTTGCTGAACATGAAACACTGCTAGCTTGTGCTCAAACCACTAACCTACTGCGCCACCCTGTTCGGGGATAGTATTCTTAAATCCGAAGTGCATGCTATCATTGTTTGCATTACAGCAAACGTAACTCATGTAGTGTTACCGAATGAATTATAATTTATGTATCGCATATTATAACAATTATCCACACAATATGTATTTTCACGGTTTTGTATCAGAGCATAAGCCTTGCAATATGTGCCTTCTTCGTTGAAGCATATAATACTCCCCTACATTATAGTTATCTGAAACTCAGGGTGTACATTTTGACCTTGCTGCCATCAGCTTTCTGAAGTTCATCTTCTTGACATAAAGCAAACAAAACCGCCGTAACTAGTACACCCGAATACTCCGATGTTTATTTATTAAGTCAAAATCAAAGAACGTTGATCAAATGTTGATTTCATTAAGTAAATATCCATTAATGTGACTAAAATATAATTATTACCAGAACCTTTTTACATTACATTACACGATTATTGCTTTAGGTCCAGCGGACTCTTCTGAGCCAAATCAGGACCGGACCACCCCTGATACGCATAAAAGATCTGCTGAAACAACCCTAGTGGTAAAACTGAAAGCTGTCCACCAGCCAGTCACTTTACAATAAAGACATCCCATGCAGGGGACGCTGAGGCTATACTCTAATTTATCGAACCCCCGTTTAAAAAAACAAAATAGAATACAAACATCATTATAAATTATCAATAATACACATACATATAAAATGCTTACATTGCTAAATAATAACATCATAGGAAGCCCTAGTGACCACCTGGCAGAAAGCGTCCAATATTCCCAAGCTGATCCAACAGGCCTCACACACAAATAAGGAGTCTTGTCCCGGAAGAGTTTTCAAGAAAAAAGGTAGGTGACTGGTCTAACGAAGAAGAAGATAGTATAGCAGATTGATAGAACAAAGCAGGAATGAGAAAGAGCAAATGAGAAAGACAGCGACAGTGGGAATTTAAAGCACTAAAATTCCAGAAAGTGGGGATACTATTTATACTGAAACCCCCGCACCCCAATGGGGGATATTATTTTCAGCACCGCGTGGTCCGTTAAAATTACGGGGACGTGTTTCATGGTATAATAGCAAACAAAAGTAAAGAAGACAACTCAGTTATTTTAGGGTAAAAGTTAACACTATATAGGAACCTTAGTTAGTTAGTTAGTTATTCATTGTTTATAGGATCCAGCGGACTGTAAAGAGCCGAATCAGGACCATAACTTGGTTGAAAGAGGACTCACCCCTGATCCGTATATAAAAAAAAAGTCTACTGAAACAGCCCTAATTGTAACACTCAGGGCACCCCACCAGCCGGTCACTTTACAATAAAGGCATCCCATGCAGGGGACGCTGAGGCTGTACTCTAATTTATCGAACCCCCTTTTACAAAAATAAAATAAAATATAAACATCATTATAAAATATTAACAAAACATACGTATAAAATGCCTACCTTGCTAAATAATAATATTATAGAAAGCCCTAGTGACCATTTGACAGAAAGCGTCCAATATCCCCAAGCTGACCCAACAGATGAGGAGTTTTGGGAGAGTTTTTAAGAAAGAAAAAAAGGTAGGTGACTGACATATTGAAAGAGTGAATACTGTAGACAACCGATAAGCCAGAAATACAAGGATTAATAGAAAAGAGGAAAATCGAAGCACTAATTTTTTAGAAAGGGAGTGGGGGGGGAGGGGGAACTATTTATACTAAAAGATCCCCCTGTATGCCTTTAACAAACTATCATAAGTAGTACAAGGACTACGCCCGGGAAACTCAAATAATAAATAGGCTAATGACGTCAAAATAAACGGATAGTGTCTCTATGTAATACAATCGAACACGCTTGCACCGAAGTACAGGGGAACATTTTTCCCGTTCGTTATTCGTTGTACCCGTAGTCGACGTTTAGTGGGCGAATTGTGTCTTTGGTATTCGCTATATCTGTCATGACTTTAAAATGAGTCTTTCAGAGAGTGGGAGAGAGAGAGAAAGAAAGAGAGAAAGAGAGTTGTTTTCTGTGGTAGTAGCCATGATTGAGAGAGAGAGAGAGAGAGAGAGAGAGAGAGAGAGAGAGAGAGAGAGAGAGAGAGAGAGAGAGAGATACAGACAGAGAGAGATACAGACAGAGAGAAAGAAAGAAATAGAGGGAGTTATGTTTGCTTTGTAAGTTAACGTACACTTTTATTCATATAGACGTTTCTTGTTTTCTCACTGTATTATTTTTTAATGCAATAGTGTTTTTTAAGCATAATTATACTGATGTCCCTTCATTTGTGTGTGTGTTTATGCTCGCTTCCTTTTTTTTTTTTTTTTTTAGCATTCTGTATGATAATTGGCTTTTCTATGATATACACAATTCCATTTTTAATATTGTATATGTCAAGTGTGATTGTGTGCAGTGTTGCTATGGTGTCTGTCAATATCTTTTTAAGTAGAAGTATTATATTAAAGTGTTTTGTGTGTGAGAGATATATGACTGTAGGAATGCTGATATTTCTTGTGGTGTGGAGTTGTGTGCGTGGCTATATACCAACATCGGGGCATGAATAATCTGCATTCTGTATTATGAGTCAAGGTGCTTAGCGTTGATAATGGAATTTCACATTTCTTGGCTATATCAGCTTTTTTTCTTGTGTGGATGCGCTCCCACACGCGGTATTTTTTCAAGTTCTCTATCAGAATGAGCTGAATTAATTTTCGTTTTGCCGTCACATTTTTTTACCCTTAGGAGACCATCGGGGCGATCTATCGGCCCTGTCTGTCTTGGCCCAAAAGACTACATCGGCCCCGGACGAGAGAATCTACTCGGATTCACTCTCAAGGAACGAAACCTGTTAATCGGATGCTTTGTGTCTAAAAACGAACTTCCCGTTTTGCAAATGATCGTTATCCGCGATCATTTTGACAGGTTCCGAACTATTTTCCAGTGGATTTATTGTAACAAAGTGAAAGATGCACGACCATCAATCATCCACTATAGCAGTGAAATTGTGTCTGATGTTTTCGTTTTCTTTGTTTAATAATATGAAAGTGAATGCTTCTATTAGCCTTCTTATAGCAGACACAGTGATACTGATGCGGGTTGTGAGCCATATATTACCTTCCGGAGCAAGACCAAATGGTCTGGTAAATATGTATGATGAGGGCTTTTTAGCCCAATTTTATTGTCCTTAACGCTCATGCAATAGGACGTTAAGCATCGTTTTTCGTTCGTATTACCTTCCTTGTAAGTGTATTGGGGTCAAAGGATTTTACAACCTTGTATATTTTCACAAACTATACACATTCATGATACATTTTGAAAATGCAGTCTATTTACCTTAGGAATATGTAAACTTTCCTTTACTTTTGAAAAGTTCCTGGGTGCCAAGAACAAAAAAAGAAAAAGATAAGTTTGTCATTTTCTGCAAGATCATAAAATGACATCTTTTTTTTAAATACTTTGCAAAATGATGTCCTCTCGAAGAGTTAAGAAGGATCTTTCTACAGACACAAGAATGACGTCAAAATTTGATGCGGATTTTACCTCATTTCCGAGAGCTTACGTCATTTGCGATGTTTTCGTACTCCGATTTTGTTATGTCGTCGAAATGTGGTGTCTGGAATAAGAAAATACATTCGGTGTAAGCGAAGCTACTTTGTAACCGTGTTCGTTATATCCGGAAAGGTCAAAGTGATAAATAAGAACAACTCTGGCAGAGTTTTGTTTTTTTTTTTCATTCGCTAAAAGCGTGTTTTGTTATAAGCGTGTTCGTTGTACCTGTTCGGCTGTATGTTACAAACAAGAAATACCACCCTGTTACCTAAACATGCCATAATTAGCAGCATTGTGAACTCTTTAACAAATACCTGTGTGCTTGCAATAAGCCTTTGAACGAAGACGACAGCAATGTCCATGCAAACGCAAAGTATTTACAGAAGCAGGAAGTGGAATCTAAAAGCAAACGTCAACATCCCAAAAAAGAAGTTACCAGGAAGAAACTGAAGGTGTATTTTTTTAAAATTATACTGAACTAATTTTGTTTGCACGCACACACACACACAAACACACACACACCCACCCTCACACACACACACACAAACATATGTAGATAATCTGTGAGGACAATTACGATGCTAAAAAAATGATAAAGATGCATACAAGTGTACATGTGTAGAATGAAGAGTCATTACATTACATTACATGGTTATTGCTTTAGGTCGAGCGGACTCTTCCGAGCCAAATCAGGACCAGAGAAGCGAAATAGGACTCACCCCTGATCCGCATAAAAGATCTGCCGAAACAACTCTAGTGGTAACACTGAAGGCAATCTACCAGCCGGTCACTTTACAATAAAGACATCCCACGCAGGGGACGCTGAGGCTATATTCTAATTTATCGAACCCCCGTTTACAAAAACAAAACAGAATACAAACATCTTTATATAATATCAACAAAACACATACATATGAAATGCCTACATTGCCAAATAATAACACCATAGGAAGCCCCAGTGACCATTTGGCAGAAAGCGTCCAATATTCCCAAGCTGATCCAACAGACCTCATACACAAATGAGGAGTATTGTCCCGGAAGAGTTTTCAAGAAAAAAGGTAGGTGACTGGTCTAGGGAAGAAGAAGATAGTATAGTAGATTGATAGAAAAGAGTAGGAATGAGAAAGAACAAAGGAGAAAGACAGCGACAGTGGGAATTTAAAGCATTAGGCCTACATGCCTAGAAAGTGGGGATACTCTTTATACTGAAACCCCCGGCACCCCCACGGGGAAATGAAGAGTGATGAATCCATGTGAAATAATAATAATAATAATAATAATAATAATAATAATAATAATAATAATAATAATAATAATAATAATAATAATAATAATAATAATAATAATATTTTATTTTTTAAAGCGCAAAACCAAACTAAAATTTTGCTCTAAGCGCTCCTACGCATATACACACATACACTTGAAATAAAACATGTTGAAACTATATAATGCAACATTATGAGATGAAACAGGTTAAACATCGTAGATATGATAATACATACATCACATCTAAGTATAAAAAATGTAAAATAGAACTGCACAAACGGACACACACACACACATACACACACACATACACATGAAGATATCAACATTAAGAATACACAATGAAGTAATGATAAAAAGAGTTCTAAGTAAAAAGTACTAGTAGTAACACAATAATATAAGTAATATGGCAGTAGTAAAATCAATATTCAAAATCCATACATAAGTTTTTTTTTTTTAAATATAAAACAGAGTAACATTTAACCTAAAACTATTTTAAAACCAAGTAAAACATTATGCGCAAAATCCTCTCACTATTGGTACACAATAATTTAGCGCCTAATTCGTACATCGCCGCAACGAAAACCCAAATACCCTGCGTTGACTGCAGAATATTTAGTTCAAATATTTTCAAATAATTGCATCGTGAATACACTAACAACAGTGCATGATGCGTCCCAATATAACACTGAATCAAAAGCACCGACAGGTAACGTATTACAATCATCAATACTAACTTTGACCGAAGTTATTCAGAAGGCGTCGACTGGCTACTGTTTTTGCGTAATGTTAAAATAACATTAAAGTAATTAACAGCAGATTATACAAATTCGAAAGTCACACCTTTTATTTGTTCCCCTCTCCCTCCCCCCCCCCTTCTTGAACCTGGATTATATAACAAAATCGGTAGAAAGATACCAACAGTAACGTACACAATTCCAATATTTAAAAAAAAAGTCTTTCCTTAGTCCTTGAATCAAGTATGGCAGATTTAGTAGGCCTATAAAGCAATCTATAAAAATGCCAAAGTCACCCTACCGTTGTTAACATAAACATTTTAACAATTACCAACAGTAACCTTATCTTTAGAAACAAAAGTATGAAATTCGCAACCTTTCTGTTTCCTTCTAAAAACGCATACGAATTAGAGGATATTCACAAAATGGTTTGCTGATTTTTAAAACAGCCGAGATCATTACTACAGACCTCCGTTTTAAATATTTACAGTACACATTCCTGTCCTATTCAAATTAAAGGATTTTATAACACATTTCACAAGAAAGTTTATGCACCAGGTTTTACTCACTCTAAAGCAAGCATCCTAAACCATAATACAGACCTTTGCTCTCTAAACATAAAACACACAAAAAATAGAGTAAACTTTTCCAAATGAAAAGATGTTCACAAGATTAAAAATGTTTGTTTTTTTTTGTTTGTTTTTATACCTGTATTCTTGATTTTACAAAATTCGAACACACCAGAAAACACTTCGGCAAAACTTTTGTTTTCAATCTACTGTAAAGTTCATTAGTTTTGTTGTTGTTGTTTTTTTAAATAATAATTACATACTCAGGATTTCGTCTCTTTCATCTCCTTTAAGGAACGAAGCCCTGTCTCAGAGGCTGAGAATGCACTATTTCTGACACTTATATAACAAAACTTGCAACTGCAGAACACGTGTTCTTGTTTCGCTCATTTCAAAACAGCAGAAAACCCTTGTTTATATACCTTATGTTCCAAAGTTTTACAAAGAACAGTGCTAGTGTTTTGTCGTCATCGTCGTTGTTGTTGTTTTCCCTAGATCAAGGAATTAGTCTCTTCTACCTCTTACTCCTAATGAGGTCAACCTTGACTCTGAGCGTCAGAAACCACTTCTACACCTAACAGGATCAAAACATTTTTCAATTGCACACTTTTGCAGCCCTCAGCGATCCCATTAAGGAAGATATACAACGGAAATGATACAGATTTGTTTATCAACGAAATCAAAAGACTCTTGGCCCCCAACACTCAAAGTCTCAATAACAAGCTTAAGGTCAGCAATAACATGTTATTATTTAAAAAAAAAGTATTATATAAAACCACCAGGAAGAAAAAAAAAGAAGATTGCCTTGAATTGCTGTTATAAACAGTGAAATCATAGAAGGTGACACTCCAGTTTGAGCAAAGGAACAATGAACATAGACAAGAAACCCAAACTTTAAAAAGAAAAGACAACTTGTTTATTTGGCTGCGTTTTAATTTGATTGATAGAAACACGCACTCACGCGCGTACACACAAACACAGACAAAAACGCACATGAACGTAGGTGCGAATATTGTGACGTGCGCGCGCGCGTGCATACATACACATATAGGTGTGCGCGCGCGCATACACTCACACATACACACACGCACGCACACCAATTTTACACACACACACACACACACACACACACATACACCCAAAACGCAAAACTTGAAATGATTTTATTCAAAGGTAGGCTGTAATGTGGAATTACGAGGACATGAACCACGGTTAAGTAGGCTGTTGAAGTTAAGAAGGAAGACAAAAATTAATATGCATTTACTAATATAATCATAGGAAAGCTCATTTCAGAGAGGGAGAGGGAGGGAGAGAGAGAGAGAGAGAGAGAGAGAGAGAGAGAGAGAGAGAGAGAGAGGCGAGACAGAGAGAGAGAAAGAGAATGCTGAGTAGCTGCTAAACAGTGTGGGGTTGCCTAGTAGCTTAGTCGATAGCACAGGCGCTTGTATGTGGAAACGTGAGCGCTTATGCCTGTGACTTGTATCACTTTGCATACTCGCGTGTCGAGATACAATCGTCTGTGTTTGATAGAGAGCTGTTTTTTTATGCCGGAGTTCTTGGCTTTGAACACCGCCTGGGAAGAGACTGACGTGATTTAGGTACGATACTTTTGAGGAGCACTCGCTACTGTGTCGCAAGTTAAGCACCGTCCAGTGCGGTTAGCACTTAGATGGGTGACCGCAAACCGTGAAGCGACAAATAACAACGCCCCCAGTTGACTCAACTGTGACTGAGTACCTACTCCCTTAAGGGTGGGGAAGGTAAAGCAGCGATGGAGAGAGATGGGCATCACCCTCATTACGCTGGCCCAAGATAAGTGTGATCTCCAGCATCACGCTCCCATACGGCCACAAGGCTATGGGACCACCTTACCTTACCTTACTTTGGAGGATACCGAGGGTTTTATCCGGATACCCCGGTTTCCTCACCCCCACTCCCACTTCTCACTCCATCCCCTCCCCACACCCTTCAAGAATGATACTGGATGCAATTTAAAATTTCAATAAATAAAATCTGATTTTTATTCCGACGTCTGTAGTAGCAATCTCTTCAGATCGCCGCGCTTTGAGTTCGTTTTGAAGCAAAAGTGAGGGCTAGCATCCTGTATTATTGTTTTATTATAAACTTATGCATGTATTGAAAACAACACGTGGAAAACACTGGAAACTTGAACATTAAATTCCATGAATAATGCCCTTTACCCACCTATAGCTGCATATGAGTAATAGCCATAGGCCTAAATACATGTACAGACCTGTGCACATCTACGGATTTTCCGTATTTTCTCCGATTTTCACGAGCAGAATACGGAGCTACGGATTACTTATTAAAATTCCGAAATTCCGATTTTTTTACTTAAAATTTGTTTTATACTTTTTTTCTGTTTTAAGATGTTTTTGACTAGTTGTGCTTAAAAGACGTTTTTCGAACCGGAAGCGCGCGATTGTTTCTAGGTCGTTCAGAATTTGTGTGGTTGCAACTTCATACTTGTGATTAAAAAAAATTATGGAGCCAGCTTTGAAAGATAAAAAAAAGAGTGAGAAGAGATAGTGAAGAGGATTCATCTGACCCAGCTTTGTCACCAAAAAAGAAGAGAACGGCACATGTATATTATAAATTGGTTAGAAAAGATTTATAGTATTGGACACCTATTAAATGACAATGGTAGATTTCTATTATATAATGAATATATACAAAAATACATTATTTATTCAAATTGTTCGACTTTTTCCAGTTGTATTAATGCAGTTAAAAAGTATGTAACCAAGTTAAAATCATTATTAATCTGTCCAGCCATACATTTTCTTAAATAAAATATTGTCCTAATTTGTATATTTTGATACTCAGCTAATAAAGGTTTTGTTTAAAAAAAAGTAACAGTGTTGATGTTTTAGCTTGGCTTGAATAGATTGTAATTCCCATTCTACTGCCTCGTAGTGTTTCAGTTTGTGTGCTTTGTGAGCAGAATTATGTCTTGAACTGTCGTTACAGCTTGCTACTGAAATTTTTTAAAAACTACTGAAATTTGGTTTGTTTGCTACTGATGAGCATTTTGAGTGTGCACAGGTCTGCATCATGTAGACTTGAACTGCGGATAAACACAGCATTGTGTGTGTTCATGTACATCCAAAGGAAACAGCAACGGTACAAATATATTTCAAAACAAATACTAATTTGTAATGTTTTATCGTAACCGTAACTGCTACTGTTAAGCATAACCGTTTTCATGTGCAGCTGTCATCCATAACACAGTAATTTTACGCTGCACGTAAATAGGGCTAAATATACCGGACTGAGTTGGATCCTTCTTTCGACCAACGCCATGAGCAGCTCTGTGAGCTGGTCATCCCTATAAAAGAACAGCATAAGCATTATGTGTAGACATAATATTCTAGAGCTGTAGACTATCTCATAAAGACAATATATTAGGTTTGGTTCTTACCTGTACTTGTCACGTACAATGTATAGGACTGAAAGAAAACACCAAAAACACACTGGTACGCCCCTCCCTATTCTGTAACTACTAACACCTGCTGATGTCACGCCGCAAATGCACCACTGCACATGAAGTACGGTTATAGCTTAACTAAAGAAAAGCTCTCCTTCACACACAGAATTATATATTATAGATCTACTGATCTACTGAAGAAGAAAAAAAAAACACCCGAGTAGGCCTACCGCCGGCAGCGACAGCTAACCAATGAGATTCACGCCTACGCGAATCCAGGAAGTAAAAGCTTACTTAGGTGATTTCTTCTTCCTTCCTCTAGTTACGACTTGGTCTAGCTGTTGTGTTAATATTTTTAACAACGCTATACAATCTGTATGCACCACTTGAACGGTTAGAAATCTGGTATTATCCTTCACAAGGACACTGCTTTGTTCAAGGTACAGCTAGGTGAACGCTCGCAGGCTTTTTTACCCCCTCTTTTCTTTATAGCTCTCCAGCCGTAGGTAGATTAACGGCGCAGGATTATCGGGCACATATTCCTGTTTCCAAACGATAAGCAACGACTAGCCTGTTTAAGTTTTGGATAGGGACATTGGTTTTTGGTATTTGGAACATGAATATGTCTATCGGAATACTTTGTTTCATGGTTTACCGTTTTTTCACAGTTTACTTTATTTTATTTTTATTTTTTTTTAATTTTTAGGTTTTAACATCTCCACCAGACAGACATAAAAACAAACGGAACAGAACTTAGCAAGGACTTCTGAGAAGGGCAGAAAGATACGATAAAAGCGTAATTACCAATACGCAGTTCCATCCGGACCAAGCTGTGAGGTTGGTACCTGGATTTATTTAGAGCCGTTTAAAACAGCAATAAGAACAAAAAGGACAAGTAAATGTGCCTTTAAAAAGCGGGCCACAAACAACAACAACAACAACAACACGAAGATCCCTAACAATGCTCTGCTGTTATTTGATACTTAACCTTTTCATGCCCTATTTATTGTTATTATTATTATTATTATTATTATTATTATTATTATTATTATTATTATTATTATTATTATTATTATTATTATTATTTTTATTATTCTTGTTGTTGTTGTTATTATTATTATTATTATTATTATTATTATTATTATTATTATTATTATTATTATTATTATTTCCCTCAAGCGGCGCGTTGTTTTTAATTTGGAATTAAAATCAAATAAAGATGCAGACACCCTAGTAAACACATTGTGCTCCGTTTGACAAAGTGCAACTGAATGGAACATTGTAGACGACTGAAACTTGCTGTTAAATATAATATGCAAACGGATGTAATATTGTAACGTCGTCCTCGTGACGTTATTATGGGAACATAAACATAATTATTCTTTAAAAGAGGAAGTTCTCTGTCTCTCTCTCCTTCTCTCTCTGTCTTTGTCTGTCTGTCTGTCTGTCTCTCTCTGTCTCTCTCTGTCTCTGTCTCTCTCTCTCTCTCTCTCTCTCTCTCTCTTATTATTGATTACTCCCCTAATATTTGGGATTCTTCTAGTAGCAATGCAGTGAAGCCTTTACATAAAACTCACAAACGTACAATTGAACAAGTTATTCTTAAACAAAAAAAATATCTCCGTATGACTACATCAATATTCAAAGTCTTGCCGACAGACTAAAATTTAATAAAGAAGTATTCATGCACTGGATCCTTTCTGGCAATGCACCTTCCTATATCCCCTTTCGCCCCCCCCCCCCCCCCCAACCCCCCTGCCCCCAAGAAATCGTCCACAAACTTAACTAATCCAATTCCAAGAATTGATCTCTTCAAAACTAGTCTAGCTTATTCCAATTCCACTTTGTAGAATAACTTCCCTAAAGATCTCCGCACTCCAGCTTCTAAATTTACATAATTTAGAACACGTCTCTTAAAACACATTAAAAATTAAATAAAAATTCGTTGTTGTTGGTGGATATTAAATATTTTAATTTGATTTCAGTTTTTTTTTTAAATGAATGTATCTAATAATGGCCTTATTTAGTTGTTATTGTTCCATGATGTTAATTTTATAACATTATTTTGTTTATATTTTTTACATAGTTATTGTTACAATACCCAAGGGCAAGATGTAAAAAAGCGCCTCGAGCGCTTACTCGCTTTCAAAATAAAATTGTTATATTCTCTTTCTCTCTTTCTGAGTGGGGCCGGGTAGCTCAGTTGGTAAGAGCGTCTTGCTAGTAACCGAAAGGTCGCTGGTTCGAATCCCGGATTGGTCAACGTGTGATCATATTATTTTCCCCTTTACCAACAACTGGCCCGCTGGTGTCAGTATAAATCGGTCCAGTAGTCACCTATATGCGAAAGTGTCGTGTGACTATAATCTACAAACAAACAAAAATCTCTCTTTCTCTCTCTTTTCCTCTCTCTCTCTCATTTCTTCTCTCTCACGACGCAGTGGATTAGTCGCCGGTTTCCTATGCCGAAGGTCGCGGGTTCGATTCCCGCAAGGGGCGAACGTATGTGACTTAGGTACGAGACTATTGAGGTCACTGAAGGTTTTCTCCGGGCACCCCGGTTTCTTCCCTCCCTTCAATAATGGTACTGGACGCAATCAATATAAAAATTTCAAAAGTAAAAATTCGATTATTTTCCCTGTCTTCCAATAGCGATCTTCCTGCCTTTACACCACCTGTTCAAATGATGGATGTGTATATGTTGTGTGTGGATGAGACAGGTGAGCGTGTATGTTGGTACAGATCGCCGTACTTTGAGCCTTACTGATTCGGGGAAAGGCGCATATCCATTATTATTATTATTATTATTATTATTATTATTATTATTATTATTATTATTATTATTATTATTAATCTCTTTTCTCAGTCTCTGTCTCACATATATATAGAACGTATGAAACATTCTTTATACTCTCAGGTAGCAGTGCGTTAAATCGAGTTAAACACAACTTGTCAGCCATTTGACAGAGAATTCTTAAGAAAACATGGAAGGCTGCCTGCCTTTCAATTGAAATTCAATCTATATGCAGAAGCTAGCTACAGAGGGCTATAGCTCATGAAATCACATGTGTTGACTTTCGAATGCCGAGTTATTTTTGTCTGATGTGCATATTTGTCTGATTGCGAGCGACGCGCTGGAGGTCTAACGGTCTGTTAACTTGTTAACAAAACAACGTTAGGGACATTTTTTTTAACAGCTGAGTGAACCAAAAGAGAATTAGCAATGAGTACAGAAGAACCTATGCTGCTTATTCTTGTTTGTGAAACGCCCTAAAAAGTTCCAACAGCGCACGTTAAAAAAAGAAGAAGCTTTTATAAGACTCGATAAACACTGACTGAATTCAGCACAACAAAGTTGTGTTATCAACATTAGAATTTTCGTGGCTCGTATTCAAATGTGGAATGCAAGTTATAAATTGAGGTCTTTTAATTAAGTGAGTTCTTTTCTTCTTCTTCTTCTTCTTCTTCTTCTTCTTCTTCTTCTTCTTCTTCTTCTTCTTCTTCTTCTTCTTCTTGAAGTTTGCTTATCGTGTTGTCTATTATTTGTTGTTGTCGATTCTGCAGCAGCTGCTGCTATTGTTGTTGTTGTTGAGTTGTTGGGGCAATATTATTTTTTTAAATACTAAGAAAGCATAGAACGGCGACAAATCAAACACAATATTGTCTAATGTCACAGTTGTGAATAGACGTTAAATTAAATAAATTGTTATTATTGCTCATGTTATATGTTATAATAAGTGTTTATTTATAAAGCGCAACTCAATAAACAATCGGAAATGCACATTGCGCTTGACACACACACCACGCACGCACCCACGCGCACACACACACACACACACACACAAACACACACGCAAACACTGAAACATGTACAAACAACACATCAATACAAACACTAAACAACCAGTAAGGAAAATGTACATGATTAAAAGCGTATTTATAACACTAATACAGTAATCGTGCAACACATTTATACGTATACAGTAAAACGGTACTAGGTTAAAATTTTAAAAAAATCAGAATATTCCGAAAACATTACATGTGAAAAATCCAAAACTACAACAATTTATACATACGTTCATACATTTAAACATAAAAATCAATACAGTCAATCAAAACGTTCCATCCTTTTAACAAAAATCCATACACAACATAAATAATGTCATTTAAAATCAGACTAAAACTATGAATTTCACATTAAAAGACTCTACAGTAGTAACCATGACAGGTAAGCCCCACCATCAGCTATGCCGGATAAAAGTTCACACGTACATACACACCCACACACACACCCACACACACACACACACACGCACGCACACGCGCGCATTAGGAGACAGGGGTGTAAGTGTGATAGAAGATCACTAGATGCTTAGTTCTATGTTCTGAAAAGATAGGGTTTGAGTGCGAGGTTGAAGGAGGTTTGGATGACAAAGTATCTTAGGTCGGAAGGTATAGAAATCCAAATAGTGAATGCACAAAAAGAAAAGGAACGGTCCCCATAGGTTTAGTATGTGTATTCGGAGGATGCAGAGAATGCGATCGTCAAAAGAAGAGTGAAGAGTCCTTGCTGGGTTATAGAAGTCAGTAGGTCGGAGAAGTATGAAGGAACTGATCCAGTAAATACATTGTCGCAAATGGAGGACAGTTTGTAATCGATGCGTGCTTGTATGGGTAGCCAGTGAAGTTTCTTCGAAAAAGGTGTGATGTGATCGTACTTTCGGGTTCTGAAGATATATACCAGATATACTTGTTATTCTGTTTAAATTAATACTCAAAGTGTGCCGAGCAGCAGAACCGTTAAGTGTGCCGAGCAGCAGAACCGTTAAACCATTACTGACTCTGATTCTGCCTGTTCCTTTCGCACCTCTCTGAAGACTTATCTGTTCCCAAAATACTTAAATTGATCCCCGCTATTTTGTCTCTGGGGGACGAGATTTGGCTCTCGGTTTGTGTGTGTGTGTGCGTGTGTGTGTGTGTGTGTGTGTGTGTGTGTGTGTGTGTGTTTGTGTGTGTTTACTAAGGCGAGAATTACAGGATGCGTTTTGTGTTTTTAGCGGGGAGCGCGCGTGCCTGAGTCGTGCTCTTAAAGCTTTATTAATTTAAAGGTTAGGCAGCAAATAAATCCTATTATTATTATTATTATTATTATTATTATTATTATTATTATTATTATTATTATTATTATTATTATTATTATTATTATTATTATATTAGGCAGTTCCTGGAAGAGTTTTGAAAGTGATCAAAGATATGAATCAAAAAGCTATATCTTGTTAAAACGCCTAATGGTATATCTACTTTTTTTTTTACATGTAATGCTGGAGTGCGGCAAGGTGAGAATATATCACCTATTTTATTTTCATTGTTTCACAACGATTTAAGGTATTTCCTTGCCGAACATATTGATGGTTTATCGTTGCCACGGGATATTGGAAATGGGTTTAAAAGTTCTCAGATGTTGACCAGTAATTTAAATTGTTTTTGTTACTGTATGCTGATGACACAGTCATTTTATCAAAATCAGCTGAAGACATGCAGAAAGCTCTAGATATTCTTCATTTATATTGTGCGAAGTTTGGTCTATGGATAAATATTGCAAAAACGAAAGTAATGATTTTCTCCCGCGGTAAAGTCAGAAAGTTGCCTGTCTTTAAGTTAATGATGTAATCCTTCAAATAGTTTGGGAATATAAATATTTAGGCACCCTCTTTCATTATAACAATAAATTTCAAAAGAATTTGAAAGTCCAAAGCGTGTCAGCTGAACGTGCGATGTATGCATTTTTAAGGAAGTGTAGAGAGTTAGATTTGCCGCTTGATGTCCAGCTAGATCTCTTTGATAAATGTATCAAACCGATTCTATTGTAAAACTGCGAGGTATGGTCTCACGAAAAAATGGAAATATGTGATAGGTTGCAACTAAAAGTTTTGAAAATGATCCTTGACGTAAAAACGTGCACGCCGACTTGCATGGTTTTGGGTGGGGTTGGCTGTTTTCCTGTCTCTTTGGATGCCAAATGCAGGTTACTTTGTTTTTGGTATAAATTGTGTATCGATTGTTGTAACGATTCCACAAAAATGTCAGTTCTTATGTTTCGTCTGTGCTCTTATTTGTGTTTTTTTTAATAGGGATTATAAATTATCTTGGTTAAATACTATTCGTTCTCTTCTGGACGACCTCGGTTTGTCTTTCGTATGGTTGCGTGGTTGTAGTTATTCTTTGAATTATTTTAAGAATCTAGTCAAACAATGCCTGAAAGACCATTTTTTGCAAATCTGGCATCAGAATATAAATGAGCATAACAGTTGTATTACTTACAGAATTTTCAAGGAAAAGATTTGTTTTGATGATTATTTAGTTAATTTGTCACCATTTGTTTTAAGAATAAATCTGTTAAACTGTAGACTTAGTTGCCACATACTTCCGATTCAATCTCAAAGATATATAAATATTCCTAGAGAGGGAGGTTGTGCTCTTTGTGTGATTTAAATGAAATACGTGATAATTCCATTATGTGTTTAATTGTATTAATTCCCTTCTAAAAGACAACAGATTTTCTCTAATGCCACAGTACTTTAGGAATCGCCCAAATGTCTTGAAATTAAATCAGTTATTAACTCGAAATCGAAAAACACACTGATAAATTTAAGTCGTCTTATTGGAATAATATTTTCACTTTTTAAGAAGTACAGCAATGGTGTTTTTTTTAAATTATTATTTTGGTTTTCCTCAAATGTTTGAATACCGTTTGGTGGTCATGCATGTGTGCTTTACTGTTCCTGCATTCTTTACCTTGTTCTCTCACTTCTCTGCTGACTGTTGTTTTTGTTTTATATTGCATTTTTATGCAATTGTTCTTTCGAGTGCATATCTATTTACTTTTTATTTATTTTTTTTTAAATTTAATTTTTTTTTAAAAGAGGTGTCACAAATGTTTGAACATTGTTGTTGCTTTTTCATTCAGTGTATATGTTATTGTTTGCAATTAGAGGCTGCTGTGTCTTGTAATGTAGTGCCGTTCTTGCTGTCATTATGTATATATTGTGTATCCCTATCCTCCTCCCCCCCCCTCCATTTTCTCCCCTTGTCTGGCTATACGGCTCCCCTGGGCTAAGAGCCTAACTTTATATTAGCTGTCTCATCGTTTGTTTGTTTAATAAAAAGACAAAGTTCCAAAGTTCAACGGCCCAGTAACAATATAGTTTACAGTTCCAGATTTTCTGTATTGAACGGCCCCAAGCCGAAAGAATTGTTTATTTTCGGACGAAAAGGGTTTACCTTAAAATTCACCCTTGTCATTACATTATATAAAAGATTACCGGGCGGGGTTTGGCTGCGCTAACCAACTGCTTAAGTTTTAATGTTTCATTTAGGCCTATGTTTTGAGAGGTAAAATCACTCTGCTTACAAAACACCCAATATCATAGCCATTAACAATATTTTTTTTCTATGTGACCCAGATCTACCAGGAAGAAGTTTTGTTGACACTCAAAAGTGCGACGAAACCCGGTAAGCCGTATTGAAAAGTGCTATTTATCTGGCCAATTGTTGCCTGTGAGTGCCGTTTCCAAGTCTAGGTCATGAATCTTGTGCTGTGTTTTTGGCAAGGAGGGTTGGGGGAGGGGAGGGGGGTCGGGCAATCTTTATAGGTCAGTAAGACAATGTGTGAGTAGGGTTTTGCAGACGACTGCATCTATGTTTTTTATTTTTATTTTGGTTTATTTTTTTGTTTTGTCGACAGCTGACAGATATACCTAGTGCTAGCGAACACAAAACAAAGTACGCCAGTACTTTGCTAAGGTAGATCTGCTATGTTTTGGTTATAGAGAGAAAAGAGTGGTTGGGTATATTTAACCGTGCATACTATTCAGCACATAATTTTCCAGTAAGTTTGTGTTTTTCTCTCCAGCACATGACAAACACAACGTAGACGATGAAAATCCCAAGAACGTTGTTGAGTGGGATAGCTTGCAATGGGGGTGCATTCGTCTGATAAGAATTTAAAAACAAAAGTTATTAATAAGAGTTTGAAAGTTGTCTGCTTTTTAACTCCCTCCATCAACCCTCACACACACTCATCCCACTTCCTCCCCCCTCCCCACCTCCTTCCCTGCTCTTCACTTCCACCCCAAGGAAAAAAAAAGAAGAAAAGAAAGAAAGGTTTACTATTAAGGCAAAGGCTCAAAGACCAGCAGGAAACCTTTTTTTTGTTCGTTATTTACCGAACTTCAGGAGTGCCGCACGACTTTGCTTTAAAAGGCCCCACGATAACACATTTCAACGTCACATATCTTTTTTTTAAATTCACAGTAAGTGTTGCCCCTTCCCTCCCTCCTTCCGCCTCTCCCTCCTTCCCCCCTTCCCCCCTTCCACCCCCGCCGCCGAAAAACATTTTTTTTTCGAAATAATAACTTTTCTTTTTGTTTTTTCACGTACGCTTTTTTTTTAATTTATATAAACCATTACTTTCACTTGTTTATATGCCAGCATCAAAATGGATTCCGAAAATAACGCAGCACTCAGAGTGAGAATATAATAGGCACAGTTGTGTGTTTACACATCGAGGAAGAGACGCCTAAACTTCAACGCTTAGCGATCGGTTTGAGCAACAATTGCCCATTGTGTCATATATTACTGTGACAACAATGGAAGGTCCCCAGTAAACTCATTGTCACAAATTAATAACCGCACGTCCTTGATACTCAGGTCCTTTTAATGCTTAGTCGCTGTAAGTGCTAACGTTGTATAAGCAACCCAGGTTTTATATGACTGTTGCACTACAAGTTTACATTGTTAGTTCCTAATAGTCTTTGAATGTAAAGTGGATTGAGGTAATGCTTTTCACGTCAAGTTATCTTTCGGTTTTGGTGGCAGGATGCATTATCGGGTTGATAACTTAACTTAGCTTGTACAGGGCCAGCTTGGCGAGGGTAATGCCCGCCTCCTCTCCCTCCCCCTGCTTTTCCCTTCCTCCGGTTCTATTGAGTGGTCTCGCACAGAAGATGCAGAAAACTGGTAATGTTAATAGGCGACAAAACGGCTGGATTAATATCGAAAAAAAAACTGACCTTCGGAGAAGCAGCTACTACTTTTAATGGCAGTCTTTAGCCTCGCGCCATGAACTTTGTTGGAAATGTGCGCAATATAAATCCCATTATTTATTAGTGTATATTACACATACGCCAGTATCAGCATGTGAGCGGCGTCTACACTACTAGTATTGCTAGTATTACGATAGGATACGATCATTTATTGCCTGTAGTAAAACGATTTACAAGGAAAGGGTTTTGGTACATGAAGCAACGTCACAACACGCAAGTTTTGTTTTTCTTCCCAAGTAGTCTATATACAAGCAATCGCTTTCACACTGCATGCAAGCTTGCATTCACACCGGTGAAAAGAAGAGATTTTATTAAAAAAAGGAAATAGGACATAATAAAAGAACTGAACAAAAGCCCCGAAATGAAAGCGCCTTTCCCTCCGTCCGCCCCTCCCGAAACCCCCTCACCCCATTCCACCACCATACAACACACGTCAAGCACTCTCCACTCAATTTCGGGTACGCGTTACGCAACATAAAACTTAACAGAATAGGCATGATACTGTCTCGATTTCCAAAGTGTCGATGGACAGTTTCACTAGCAGAATAGATACGAGTGCATGTGTGTATTTAGTATACATGTTCTTCTTTCAGTGGCCTAGATTTATTCGACTGTGTGATTTTTGTGTGCAAACAAGGTCAAGATGGTTAATCTCTCTGCAGGAATCGTCGGTTATCCAACCCCAAAGTGACCGATCTGTTCATTGCTTATAGTTTCTGGACGCAGAAGCGAATACGTAATACCATCACTACGCCCTGCCGCAGATTACGGGTAAGAAAATCGTGTGTGTGTGTGTGTGTGTGTGTGTGTGTGGGTGTGGGTGTGTGTGTGTGTGCGTTTGGTGTATTTTGTATATATAGTTATGTGTTTGTATTGTGTTCGTGCGGTATATTATTAGCGGTCGTGCAGCTACTGCTTTTATTGAAAGGCGTGGAATCACGCCAGTTTTTATATGAATTAATATATTTTCTGCACCATCTCCTTAGTTGTAGACGGTGGCAAAATTCAAGCTATCTCCTCAGCAAACGCGTGGCAGCCGCAACCCAGGACTAAGGAGAATGAAAGTCCTAGCACTAGCTGGGTGTACGTTTTGTTTATGATACTCGTTTAAAGCGACAGTTTAAAACTCTTTATTACATCAATAACGTTTGAGTTATTAAAGGGTCATCTCCTGCTGTCTTCCAGAAAAAAAAGTGTATTTCATTTTTCTCATCCTACCTAAACAAATTTAACACAAAATTATAACGTTTATACTTATAGTGGAATTAGAGATAATCATTTGTATTAAATTGTGAAATGTAACGTAAACAGTTATGAATTTTGTAGATTCCTATCTGTTAAACAGACCATTCCTATCTCTTTGTTAAACATTATAAGAATAGTTGGGTGGTAATTATATCCTATCCTCCTATCCTGTCCCATAACTCGGAGGTCGTAGGGGCACCACAGATGATCGTTTAACCAGCATACTCCATCTTTCTCTGTCCTCCGCAACCCTGATGGCTTCGCTCAGTGCCAAACCAGTCCATTCTCGGATGTTGTCCTCCCACCTCTTTTTCGGTCTCCCTCTTCTTCTACCTCCTTGCACTGTGCCTTGCAGAATGGTCTTTGCAAGGCCTGATGATCTGTTGACGTGGCCATACCATCAGAGTTTCCGTTTCTTCACCACTGTGAGCAGGTCATTGTGTTGTCCAATGGCTTGTGTAATGGTCTGTCGGACTTCGTCGTTGGTGATGAGTTGGGTATAGGAAATGCCCAGAAGTCTCCTGTAGCACCTCATCTCCATGCTTTGTATTCTTCGTTGTAGATCTGCTGTGAAAGTCCAGGGTAATTATATAGTAACTTAATATATAAAGCGAGACTGGAATTCACCGTTGGTATGAATCTGTTTAGTGTTTACTAGTTTAGTAGACCGCCGTCATCATCATTATTATCATCATCAGTTGCAGCATCACCACCATCCTTATCAGCAGTAGCAGTAGAATAATGGCAGAAAATCCCTTTGTCTCGTTTTTCCCCATCGTTTTTTCCAAAACCCTTGTCTCCTCCTCCTGCTCATCCTTCTTCACCTCATCCTCATTATAATAATCGTCATCAACATACGAAACATAAGTTTCTTATTTAATTACCCTGCCTCCTTCATACCCTCGGAGGTTCCTCCTCTTTATCTTTCTCATTTATTAAACCTCTATGTAATCAAACATTCTCTGTTTGTTTACTGACCCAAGACACTCGTCCTGGTTCTAACTAGCTTCCAAGTTGTATCAACACCTTCTGAAGCCTTTCAACAACATAAGGCGGACTAATCCTTGAGAGCTTGACTTACTTCCTATGCTGCGAAGTTGTTGACGTCCTGTCACTCAAAAGTACATGTGCAGTTGTTATGGTGCAGGAAGAGCCGAGATCCGGTGCAGGAAGTATAGGTCAACACTAGGAAGGGGATAGTGAAATGGGGACGGGAGGTGAAAGGAGAGAAAAGAGGTGAGGCTGTTTATGTTTGTTTTTTCTTTCCAACATTCATCGAGTTACTAACCTATGCAAACGACTGCTATATGCTAGTAATGTTTGATTTTGTTTTATAACGTAATAAGTATGAATGTCAGGTTTGCATTTATTAGTTTAAAATTTAGCACTTTATAAACAGTGAATCAAATTGATACCAGGAAATAGAGAACAGTCTGAACAAGAACAACAGCAAGAAGGCCTACTAGACTGTGAAGCGGCTGACAAGTGTTAAACAGCCCAAGGTCTCCACGATCCAAAGCAAGTCTGGCATATGCCTTACAGAAAAACAAGAAGTTTTGGACAGATGGACAGAGTACTGCTCTGACCTTTACAACCACACGCCAAACGGAGACCCATCAGTTCTAGCATGTCCAGAGAACAGAGAAGAAGAAATCCTCGCAGTTCTCCGAGAAGAAGTTGAGGCAGCAGTGCAATCTGCTGAAGAAGGGGAAGTCAGCGGGAGTGGACAACATACCCGCGGAACTGCTTCAAGCAGGAGAAGAAGCGATGATTGACGCACTCACCATTATCTGTAACAAGATCTGGCAGAGTGGGGCGTGGCCTACACCATGGACCCAGTCGCTTGTCATCACTCTTTCCAAAAAAAGGTAACCTTCAGGAATAAGAAAATTACCGCACTATCAGCATCATCAGTCATCCCAGCAAGGTCCTCATCAAAATAATACTCAACAGGTTGAAACCCCAAGCTGAACAAATCATAGCTGAAGAGCAAGCAGGATTCAGGGCAGGGCGAAGTACCACTGAACAGATTTTCAACATCAGAATAATCTGCGAGAAATTCCTACAGCCCCAAAAAACATCTATATCATGTGTTCGTAGACTTCAAAAAGGCGTTTGACCGAGTCTGGCATGCAGCTCTGTGGGCAACCATGAGAGTGTAAAACATCAGCCCTAAAATTATTAAAGTCATCAAAAGCCTGTATGACAAGGCTACTAGTGCAGTCCTCCACACCTCGCCATCGGAAACTGGTTCAGAACAACAATCGGTGTGCGTCAGGGATACTTACTCTCTCCGACACTCTTCAACATCTTCCCAAAGCGCATAATGTCAGATGCCCTTGCAGATCGCGAAGGCACAGTCAGCATAGGGGGAAGAGCAATCTCCAACTTTCGTTTTGCGGATGACATTGATGGATTGGCTGGAGAGGAACAAGAACTTGTACAGCTAGTACAGAGGCTTGATACCACCTCCAGAGCCTATGGAATGGAAATAAGTGCGGAGAAGACCAAAATGATGACCAACAACACCAATGGCATCAACACGGACATCAAAGTTCAATCCCTCAATACAGTGCATAGCTTCAAATATTTAGGAGCCATTGCATCAGACAATGTGTCCCGACAGACAGGAAGTCCTCTCTAGGATCGAACAAACAACTGCTGCCCTGGCGAGGGTGAAGCCTATTTGGAAAAACAGGACCGTCAGTCTATATTCCAAGGCAAGGCTGCTGCGCATCCTTGTCATCTCCATCTTCCTATACGCTTGTGAAACATGGACCCTCATAGCAGATCTCCAACGAAAAATACAAAGCATGGAGATGAGGTGCTACAGAAGACTTCTGGGCATTTCCAATACCCAGCACATCACCAACGACGAAGTCAGACAGAACATCACACAAGCCATAGGATAGGATAGGAAACAGTAAATATAAGCCTAATATCAGAAGACAGATTCTATCTTGCAAACCTGCAAAAGATCTCTCACGACAAACAGCGGAAGACGAGAATGAAAACAACGAATTATCACATAGTACACCTTCATGAATAATGTAACAGAACTAGAAAGTAACTACTATTTCATTTATTCTCTCGAACATTCACTCTTCAGACTGATGATCTTCAGGCTGCAATAATATTTCAAGTACACAAAATAATAATTCAAATTAAAACCTCCAAACCGACCCTTTCACGCTCTAACTACCCCCCCCCTTCCCCTCTCTCTATAATATAAGTATGGAAAACTTAAGGCTTACATCACAATACTTCTTTACCAACGCACACTCCTTCACAACAACTATAAACAAATACTTGGAGCTTATCAAATATGATTACAAACGATTGAAACTGGGCAGGCACTGAGACAAAATACGGGAGTTAACAATACTTAGAACTTAAAAGAGGAAGCCATCTTCATTGAAGCAACATAGATCTTGCCAAGTACATTGAGGCACCTCCATGAAGGTTGTCAGGCACAGTCTGAGCATCCGCCAGTCTTCTGCACCAGCAAGGGGTCCCTTTATAATAAAAAAAACAACAACGAAGAATGTATAAATCTTTTGCTTACCTGAATCTCCCATTATCTCAGTCTATCCCCATTACAATAGCACTATCATGCCGAATAAATCAGTCAACAATAAACCAATAAACATGGCAATTATTATAAATTCAATATGGTTACCATTCATGATCATCATGATCGGCGAAAATATCTCCAAAATAGTGTATAAAAAATGGTTACCTTCAAAGGGAACAACAAAGGAGAAAATCTCATATCGGTGGTATGATTCACCAATCCAGAGAAAACAATCGCCACCTCCAAAAGCACGACACTGATTCAGATAGACTGCTAGATTAACTGTTGTTTTTGCCTTGACAAGATTAGCATTAATGATTGAATTCAACTAACCAGCAACTTATGCTATCAAATCGTTCCTATTTATCACCAAAATAAGCGAGAGTTTTTCCTCACAATAACTACATTGCTAATTTAATAATAATTAAGAGTAATTAACAGTTTGCCTCATAAACCGGCTTGTTACAATGAAGAATTAATTCTGCTGACAGGCTATATGGTGCAGAGTGTTTCGGTAATGGCGGAAAGTAGAGGTAGGTTGACTTTAAAGTATGGTAGGTGTCTGCTTATGATTTTAGTCTAAAATCATTGTCGTGAATAGACGTTAAATGAAACCAACAAACAAAACAAACGTTTATAAATATCAACAGCAACCTTACAATTGCTAAGACTGCTATCCTATCTATCCCGTAACTCAAGGGTCGTTGAGGCACCAAAGATGATCGTTGAACCAGCGTACTCCATCTTTCTCTGCCCTCAGCAACCCTCATAACTTCGCTAAGTGTCAAACCAGTCCATTCTCGAATGTTGTCCTCCCACCTCTATTTCTGTCTTCTTCTTCTTCTTCTGCCTCATTGCAACGTGCCTTGCAGGATGGTTTTTGCAAGGTATGATGCTCTGGTGACGTGGCCATACCATCGGAGTTTCCGTTTCTTCACCACTGTGAGCATGTCATCATGTTGTCCAATGGCTTGTGTGATGGTCTGTCGGACTTCGTTGTTGGTGACGTGCTGAATATAGGAAATGCCCAGAAGTCTTCTATAGCACCTCATCTCCATGCTTTATATTCTTCGTTGTAGATGTGTTGTGACGGTCCATGTTCCGCAAGCGTATAGGAAGATGGGGATGACAAGGGAGCGCTGCAGCCTTACCTTGGAGTGTAGACTGATGGTCCTGTCTTTCCAAATGGGCTTCAACCTTGCCAGGGCAGCAACTGTTTGTGCGATCCTGGAGAGGACTTCCTATCTGTCGGAACCCATTGTCTGATACAATGGCTCCTAAATATTTGAAGCTGTGCACTATATTGAGGAATTGGCCTTGGACTTTGATGTCCATGTTGATTGATTCCTTTGGTGTTGTTGGTCATCATTTTGGTCTTCTCTGCACTTATTTCCATTCCATAGTCTCTGGAGGTGGTGTCAAAGCCTCTGTACTAGCTGTTCAAGTTCTTGTTCCTCTCCAGCCAAGCTGGACTGCTAGTTGTAAAAAAAAAAAACAAAAAAAAACTAGCTTAGCAAACTAAAGTAAAGAAGAACATGTAAAAGCAGCAGCAGAAGGAGGGAAATAATGTCAAGTAACCTTGTGAATTATATGGCATGTTGTTCCTAGGGGAATACGTTTTGCTAATTTCTATTCCATACACATTAGAAGTTCAGAAAAATATAATATTTATGCAGAATGAAATTCGAGCTCGTGTTTACGGTATTACCAGAAACCGTGCATTCGTACATACATTCATAATCGCTTGCATTATGACAACAATGCATACATTTTTTTATAACCTAAGTTTCCTCGCATGTTAATATCCTGTTTTAGTTCAAAATAAACAGAGCTGTCAACAAGAAAAGTTGTAACATTATAAGCACGAAACAGCAACAAGATCACTGTTGCGTACGTGCAAAATACTCAGTTTTGCATAAAAGCAGGAAGAAAAAATGTTGCGTGTTTTGTTTCCTTTTATCTCGATCGCCAGCAGACACTCTTTCTCTACAGTGAATAGTACATAGCAATACAGGTAAACACAACCGTCTTGGTTTATCAAAATCGGAAAAATAAACTTTTAGGCCAGGGCAGCTTTAGAAATTAAAGCTCATAAAATTGAGTCTAAATGGCAAATTGAAAGTTACCACAGTACTGTTTATTCAATTCAGCAAAGGACATGTTCAGACGTAACAGGAAAGTTGCCCCAAACACTACAATTATCACAACCACCACAACAAATCGAATACAACCGCCACGACTCCCCTCTATTACTACTACCCCTGCCCCCACCACCACCGCCGCCGCTGCCACCACCACCACCACAACAACAACATCCACGCCCACTACCGTAACAACCACCTCCAGCGCCGCCACCTTTATCATCACCGCCTGAACGCACTTTTTGAATTTACTTCCTGATCACTCGTCTAGTTTTCCGTTGGCAAAGTAAGCCTGCCGTCATACCTACAATTCAAAAGAAGATATTTGGCATGCAATGTAAAACCCGACTTTAATAAAACGGGGGGACTTTCCCAGCCAAACCTGTACATTAGAACTAAACAATGTTAGAGACATGCCCATGCATGTAACTGCAAGTATTTACGCAGAATGATTTCAGAAGGGAAGACATTCGTGTTTATTATTAATAATATCGGAATACTGCCGAAACATGTTTGGAGTTTCATTTTATGAGCTATCGCGGAGCGCTGAGTTCATGCACATTGTATATGGAAATGCGTTTTCACACATTATTTGTGGACATAGGGAGTGTTGGAAGCAAAGTCCTTTGCGTATATAACTTAAAATTTTAAAGTTGTATAAGGTGATAGTCCTATAGTCCATAGGTCTAGTAAGTGGTGTGTCCAACGACGGGTAACGAGAACGTGGCAGAAACTGAAGAGCACTATGATGGCACGGGAGACTGGCCACTAACCCAGGTAATGGTGTTGTTGGTTTGTTTGTTTGTTTTTAAGGAAGTTTCTTCAAAATTTTTCAGTGGTTTTTAAAATATGACGTACCACGGACCGACCGATTTACCGATATTTGGCTCGTTCTCATTTTCGATAATATCTGGAAATACAGAAACAGATAAAACTGAGTCACCGAGGGTTTTCTCCGGGTACTCCGGTTTCCTCCCTCCATTCAATAACGGTATTTGGGCGCAATCAATCTAAATTTCAAACATCAAAAACAGATTTGTTTTCCGCCTCATTTTCGCTTTTTGTACTACCGATCTCTTCAGATTGCAGCTATTTGAGATCAATGGAATAAAAAGCTAGTGATAGCATACTGTATTATTATTATTATTATTATTATTATTATTATTATTATTATTATTATTATTATTATTATTATTGCTAGTAGTACTAGTTAAAGGAACCGACACAACATCACGCAATGACGTAGGCCTTCATATCAAATATTATTTTAGTGTTTTAGTGTTGTATACATGTAATACCGATTACATGCGTGTGAAAGGCTTATGGTTTCGATTTAGTGACAAACTAGGTGCTGAAAATTAGAACCGGTTCAGGTATAACCACAGGTGCACCGTGAGAAAGCTTTAAGATATATGTATTTACATCCAAGCTCTGAAAATAAACAGAACCACCAACGTTTGCGAGCCCAATGTCGACAGCTCTTCAAACGTAAGAGAAGAGAATCGTGGAGAGGCTTCTGCTCCACACTAACTTCCAAAGCAAAAATGTCAAAGGTTTGGAAAGTCAAAACTAAGTAAACTCAAAAATAAAAGTAACAAATAGGTCAGCCCATATCTTAATGTGCAGGGGGACATAATCGGAGATTAAACAACAACAACAACAACAACAACAACAACAACAACAACAACAACAACTAGTAGCTGATCTTTTGGCCTCTTCTTTTGCTGCAAATTCTTCCTCAGAAAACTATTCTGTTTCTTTTCGAACTATTAAAACACGTAAAGAAAAAAACAACGGTTAAATTTTACCTCGGGCAATTCTGAAGACTACAAAATTTTGTTCTCATTAGTTAAGCTTAATGATGCCATTAACAAAAGTGCAGATTCAGCAGTTGGACCAAATGATGTGCATTATCAATTTCTACGACATTTAACAAGGTGCTCACGGTCTCAACTGCTGGACATCTTCAATCAGATTTGGATCGCTGGCACGTTTCATCCCTCTTGGAGAAAGGCCATTATTGTTCCCATACCTAAACCTGGCAAAGACCATACGAATCCAACAAATTACAGACCAATAGCCTTAACGTACGTCCTGCTTATGCAAGACGCTGGAAAGAATGGTTTATTCTCGTTTACTGTGGTATCTCGAGACCAATAATATATTATCCAACCCTCCGAGTGGCTTTCGAAGTGGCAGAAGTACTGTTGATCACTGGTGCCACTAGAAACTTGTATACGTAACGCGTTCGTCCAGGGTGAACTTGCCGTTGCCATCATGTTTGATTTGGAAAAAGCATACGATACCACATGGAAATATGGCATTCTTTCAGATTTGCAAGAAATGGGACTGAAGGGGCATTTATCTTTGTTTATAACCAACTTCCTAACAAACAGAATTTTTCAGGTTAAAGTTGGAGGATCTTTGTCAGATATGAGGGAACAGGAGATGGGGGTGCCTCAGGGTAGTATATTGTCTCCCTTGCTGTTTATTATTAAAATAAATAATATTGTTTGTTCAGTAAAACGAGGAATTGACAATTCTTTGTTTGTGGATGATTTTGCATTAGTAGCCAAGGATAAAACCTTGGCATCTGCAGAACGTCAGCTACAGTTATGTGTCAATGCCATCAAAAACTGGATATTACAAAAGGGTTTCAAATTTTATCAGGCAAAGACTGAATGTATTCACTTTTCCAAGCACCGAGGAATCATTCAAATCCTAATATTACACTCAGTAAAACTCCAATAAAGACGGTCCAAAAAGTCAAATTTCTGGGTGTTCTTTTTGATCAAAGGTTAACCTTCCTTCATCATCTGAAAGATTTGAAAACTAAATATCAACAGGCCTGCAATTTGCTCAAGGTTATCAGTGGTACAGACTGGGGAGCTGCCAAGAAAACTTTATTGTTTATGGTTCTGCTAGAAAGTCTTATCCTAAAATGTTAAATCCAGTTGCTCACCAAGCACTACGCATTGCTTTGGGCGCTTTTCGCACCTCTACTTGTGAAAGCCTTTACGTGGAAGCTAATGAACCTCCGCTGGAACTGAGACGTATAAGAGTATCACTGAATTACTATTTAAAATTAAAAAAATGATCCTATGAATCCCGTTTATGACTGTGTAAGTGTGTTCTCAACCCAGATTTTGTGCAGAAATTTAAGGTCAAGCCGAACGAAATTCCTCCGTTTGGCATCAGAATGCAGGCTCATTTGAATAAAGCAGGCATTGATGTTGTTTCCATCAACGACGATGAGCTTCAGACTGATGCTCCTCCATGGAAATTAAGTAATCCAAACATTAACTGGCAGGTGTCCGATTTCCTCGAAAAAAATACCTCTGAAACTTTCTACAGACAACTTTATTTAGAACAATTTTCTTTGTACCCACGTGATTAAAAACTTTTCACGGATGGATCAATGAAGGATAATTCTGTCGCTGCTGCTTCGGTCTCTGAAAGAGACTTTGATCATCCCCTGCAACAACGATTACCTAACTTTTGTTCTGTATACCCTGCGGAGCAGAAAGCAATTTTGCTGGCCTTAAAGCAAGTTTATCAGTCAAAAATATCTGACTTTTTAATCATTTCTGATTCATTGTCGGCACTCCAGGCCATCTCCACGAGAAAGCTATCGCATCCGTTCTTGGCAGCAGAAATACATGACCTCCACATTAAACTCGTGTTTGACGGGAAAAATATTGTATTTTTGTGGGCACCAGGTCACATGGGGATACGGGGGAACACAATAACAGATCAGTCAGCAAAAGAAGCATTAGCTCATGATATGTCATCTCAAATTTTTCAATTTGTTCCTTATTCTGACCTTCACAGCTTGACTAGATCTTACTGTCGAAAAACCTGGCAAGAACGATGGTTCGGCGAAACTAACAACAAACTTGTTCAAATTTTACCAGACCTCTCTGATCCGTTGGCAAACGCCGATCCCACGCGGAAAGACGAAACTGTGCTGACCCGACTGCACATTGGACACACTTATGTGACCCACGGTTTTCTTCTCAGAGGGGAGGAACCACCTTGGTGTCATGGCTGTGTTAAGATATTTTCAGTTGTTTTTAAATGAGTGCTGCGATCTGATTGAAGAAAGAACATATTTTTAATATATCAGATTTAAATAAGATTTTTAGAGAGGATGCGTGGGAAAGTTTGTTTGAATATTTAAGAGTTACAGGTTTGTTTTTTAAGATTTGAACAATTTTTTAATATTTTAAGATAACGTTTCTCTGGTCCTGATTTGGCTCGGAAGAGTCCGCTGGACCTAAAGCAATATTGATGTAATGTAATGTAATGTATTTGAACACGCGATCGTCTATGATAGACTAACAGCAAAATCAACATTAAGACAGAGAGAGAGAGAGAAAGAGAGAGAGAGAGAGAGAGAGACAGAGAGAGAGAGAGACAGAGACAAAGAGAAAACTGCAGCGAATTGCTTTGAAGCGAGTACTCGCGATGAATAGGCAATGAGGTCCGTTGCACAAGGCGAAAACAAACAATCCATCACTTGACTTTGGCGAGTTGGAAAAATAGATACTTTCCTGCAAATGGCCGCCAACATTGTAAACTTTTCCTCCTTTCGATTTTAGCGAAAGGTCTCTTAGCGCGCAGGCGCAGAATGTCCTGTTTTTTTCCAATGTTGCTTTGCGAGCACTTGCATATGAAACAACGCCAGTAAGCCACTCGCTGTAAAGCAACTCGCTACGGGACTTTGACATCAGTAACATAAATTATGTCTTTTAGGAAAGACAGGACAAATAATATTTTTGCCCTTGTCAATGCGCCATCCTTAAAGGGACTAAAGATCACACCTTTTAGGGAAATTCTGTTGGTTATATATTATTGTGATTTTAGTCCCTTTTATAATTTGTCAGACATCACTATTTATGTAAACGTTCTTAGAGAATTTCCATCTCAAGAACTGCTCAAGGCGCTGGTCGATACAGGATCTAACTCATGCCGTCCGAGGTGCCCATTTGCAACCTTTGTGCGCGCAGTGTGACGCCCAGACAACTGAGCACAATCCTGGACGACCGGGAATGGGATAGAAGGAACCTAGTGCCTGCTGGATGTATTTGGGTACTCGGAACTCACCCGTCTAGGACATGAGCGTCAGGATCGTTAAAGTCCGTGATATAGAATGTGTGCGTGCATAGACTAGACATCGATTCATACTCTCATCCGAAGGAGTAGATGCACAGTGTCTCATTTAATTTATCACCATCATCCAGGCCTATACCCCAACATCAGACTACGACGACAGATTTATATGAAAATCTACAGGCTGTCCTTGACCAAGTGCCGAAGAAGGACATACTCATAGTGCAAGGCGACTGGAATGCCAAGGTTGGCCAAGATGCACATCACAACTGGGGAGACACATGTGGACCCCACTGCAACAAAGAGACAAATAACAAGGGTCTGAGACTCTTGGAGTTTGCCAGATACAACAATCTGAAACTGGCAAACACGCTTGGTCTCCACAAAAATCCAGACGATGGACATGGCACAGTCCCGGCGGGGAGCATCACAACCAGATTGACTACATCATGGTCAAGACACGCTTCAGATCAAGCATCAACAATGGCAGGACACGCACTTTTCCAGGAGCAGACATCGGAAGTGAGCACGATCTCGTGATGATGTCCTTCCGGCTCCACTTGAAGAGAGTAAACGCAGCAAAGTGCACTAGACTTAAGTTCGATCTGGACAAAGTGGCAAAAATATTTCAGGCCACAATTGGATGGAAATATGCCCCACTGCTAATTTTGGGAGCTGGTGAAATAGATGTTCACACCATGACAACCGCTTTCAACTCAGCTGTGACAGGTGCCGCCACTGAGATCCTTGGCAAGCACCGCCCAAAGAAAAAACCGTGGAACACACCTGAACTTTTAGATCTGTGTGATAAACGAAGAGAGATGACAAAGAAAACCTCACAGGGAACTGATGCCTACCGAAAAATCAACAACGACATCCGAAAAGGCATGCGCACAGTAAAGGAGCACTGGATAGAAGATCAGTGCCAGGAAATAGAGAACAGTCTGAACAAGAAAAACAGCAAGAAGGCCTACCAGACTTTGAAGCGGCTGACAAGTGTTAAACAACCCAAGGTCTCCACGATCCAAAGCAAGTCTGGCATATGCATTACAAAATAACAAGAAGTCTTGATAGATGGACAGAATACTGCTCTGACCTTTACAACCACACACCAAACGGAGACCCATCAGTTCTAGCTTATTCCTAGAACAGAGAAGATGAAGAAATCCTCCAATTCTCCGAGACAGAAAAAGAGGTGGGAGGACAACATTCTCGAATGGACTGGCTTGACACCGAGGACAGAGAAAGATGGAGTACGCTGTTGCCCCTACGACCTTTGAGTTACGAGATAGGATAAGATAGGTCTCATTAAAAAAAAAATACTCCAAGCCGTCAGCGGGATTTGAACCACAAACTTCCTATCGCCTGACATTGGAATACGTTGCGTACGCCACTGAGCCAGCTGTCCCCCCCCCCCATCCTCCATCTCCCCCCTCCCCCATCTCCCCCATAACGTGAATGGACGTACATTAAATCAAATATGCGATCAAACAAAGATAGCGTGGCGTTTGTTATTAACAATCTTCGAAAATGGGAGGTAACTTGCTTTTTGTTTTGTTTTTAGTTACCTAGAGTTATCCGGGCGGACATATCGTCTCCGAACATTGTGAAAGCTACCCCGAGGTGCAAGCTTTTCTTCGGGAAAGAGGGATGGTGACTTCATGGTACTGCAAGGCCAAACTAGCCACAGGCTGAGAAATCTCGTCTTTCGTAAGCCTCATTTTTAAAAAATCTTCATGCAAGGCACGGTGCAAGGAGGCAGAAGAAGAGGGATGCAGAAAAAGAGGTGGGAGGACAATATTCAAGAATGGACTAGTTTGACACTGAACGAGGCCCTGAGGGTTGCGGAGAACTGAGAAAGATGGAGTACGCTGGTTAAACGATCATCTGTGGTGCCCCAACGACCTATGAGTTACGGGATAGGATAGGATTGGATAGGAAATACATACTACACATCTATATATATAAATTGCTTAGCCGGAAGTCCTTCTTCGCCTCTACTATAAAGTTTGTCCGGTATGGACGCTGATCTGGGCAGGTGCTGGGGGCTACGGATCGGCCTGCTGTGTGCTCAAAACCAGCGAAATCGTCATAGCCGACATTTCCTTACCGAATGTTTAACCGTTTCTGAGATAAATAAATAAACAAAATGTCCACAAACTGCAATAGCCTCATTCCGCGCGCTTCCATTAAAAATCAAATTGATGTTTCAGTATGTTTTCCCATATAGACCAACAAATTGATGATCTAGGAAGCCTTGGTAGCCTACTGCGTAAAACATTCGCCTACCGTCCAGGTGGACCCAAGTTCAAACCTCACGCGGGTCTTTTTTTTTTACACTACAATATGGATATTTTTCTTTTTAATTTAGGCTTTTTACCTTTAATTTATTATTATTATTATTATTATTATTATTATTATTATTATTATTATTATTATTATTATTATTATTATTATTATTATTATTATTATTATTTATAAACTAATAATAATAATAATAAAATTATTATTATAATTATTATTATATCTTATATCAAATTTTCTTTTAAAACCTTGGTGTTTTTTTTATTATTTCTATTTGTATTATTCTATATCCTATATTATTATTATTATTATTATTATTATTATTATTATTATTATTATTATTATTATTATTATTATTATTATTATTATTACTACTACTACTACTACTACTACTACTACTACTACTACTACTACTACTACTACTACTACTACTACTACTACTACCAAGGATCGGGATGGGGTGGTACGGGTAGGTTTAAAGGGGCATGGGTAGGCATAACGGGGATACGGGTATATATAAGGGGGTATGGTGAAGGTCGATTCCTCCCTCGTCCCCTTTACGCTTTGGTTTTGGGGACGTTAATTTAATACCAGTCCAGTCGATTCCTTTCATCCATACCTGCGAAACGATCAACAGGGAAGTATCAAGGAGGGTACAGTTAGGAACCAAGGGGGTATGGAAGGTATCAAGGGGGTATGGTGAGGTATCAAGTGGGTTCGGGGAGGTATCAAGGGGGTATGATGAGGCATCATGGGAGGGGACGGAGAGATATCAGGAGGGGAAGGGTATGGTGAGGTATCAAGGGGGATATGGGGAGGTATCATCGTCCAAATGAAACTCGCAGACAAAAGTTCTCTCTGTCTACATTTTAAACAGCATCATGTGTACCCTGGCTTGCCAGGGTACAAAAACCACTAGTACTACATACGTATGTAGGAGGCCTACGAGTTTACAAAGACGAAAGAAAGGACTTCAGAGCCCGTGAACTAGCTAGGATTGCAACTGAAATCAACCGAAAGCAGAAATTGTAAGCGAAAAACTGCGTTCGTTTGCAAAGAATGTCCGCCGCAATGTTAGACAACAATGGCGCGACATGCGGGCAAACCGGTCAAAGTTGTTTCCCCTCGTATTTCCGAGCATGGTCTATTGAACCAAAGCTTGACGTAAGCCAATATAAATGCAGCCGCTCGTTTCAGGATACTGTAATGTGCTTTCAGCGACCGAGGTAAGAAGTTAAAGTGAACCTGAAATGTCAAACTTTTACTCTAGATAATAGAATTACAGAAAAGTACCATAATCCACCTGTCTGCCGTGAAAGCACACCGGTAGGCCTGTAAGCAGGAAAAAAGATGTTGGGTTTTCTGATAGCGTCAAAGCGAGACTCTAGTAAAAGGGATTCCCTTGATATACAGTCATCAAGCGTCAACCCGCTAGATACCACAGGCGCTACAATTCTCTAATTGGGTTAATTCACAACAACGCTTTGAAGATTGTTGGTCACATACAACTGCGGGGTTGTTTATCTCTCTCTCTCTCTCTCTCTCTCTCTCTCTCTCTCTCTCTCTCTCTCTCTCTCTCTCTCTCTCTCTCTCTCTCTCTCTCTCTCTCACTCTGTGCTAGCGCCTGTACTGTAAGGGAGAAAAGCCATTTACTGCTATAGCAGACAACTTTTTCAACGCTCGAACACAAAAATTAGATTCAAATTTCGCAAATAGTAGACAAACAAAAACTGTATAATTTCTTTCTTTCTCTCTCTCTCTCTCTCTCTCTCTCTCTCTCTCTCTCTCTCTCTCTCTCTCTCTCTCTCTCTCTCTCTCTCTCTCTCTCTCACTAGGTTCTTTACTATGTTAATTTAAGGGACAGATTGGAAGAATAGACTTATTAATTAATTTAAAATCTGTATCCCTAATTTTAAAAAAAGTCTCTCTCTCTCTCTCTCTCTCTCTCTCTCTCTCTCTCTCTCTCTCTCTCTCTCTCTCTCTCTCTCTCTCTATATATATATATATATATATATATATATATATATATATATATATATATATGTATATATTTAGGGTGGGCCAATAAAATGTTACCACTTCTCAATCATAAATAAGTTTGGTTTTTTTTTTTAATGAGAACGTTATCGAAAGTTTTATTTACAGAAATGTCCAAATTATCATTTGATACCAAACCTAATCAATTTTTTCACTGAATTTCCTCAAACAATTCTTTCCTGGAGATAGGCTTATATCATGGCGCACACACAACTCATGGCCTGCCCACTCCCTCGATCTTTTCCCCGCAGACTACTTCCTATGAGGGTACATGAAGGAGAGAGTGTACAACAACAACCCACAGACCATTGAGGCCATAAAGAACAACATCCGTCATGAAATTCGGAGAATCCCACTTGAGATGTGCAGCAATATCATCATAAACTTCATTGTGCGTGTTGCAACTGTAATCCAGAAAATAGGAGCGTGGATTGAGCATACCATCAATTAATAAATTGTGTACAGAACGAGTGAAAAAGTGGAAAACCTTTGGTATCAAATGGATACTGTGGTGCTTCCGTGACATTTCTGTGAAGAAAATATTCGAAAACGTTTTCATTGTAAAAACGTATTTACAATTAAAAAATGGTAACATTTTATTGGCCCACCCTGTATGTGTGTGTGTGTGTATATATATATATATATACACACACACACGCACACACACACCCATATATATATATATATATATATATATATATATATATATATATATATATATATATATATTATATATATATATATATATATACACACACACACGCACACACACACACACACCCATATATATATATATATATATATATATATATATATATATATATATAATATATATATATATATATATATATATATATATATATATATATATATATATATGGGTGTGTGTGTGTGTGTGCGTGTGTGTGTGTATATATATATATACACACACACACATACAGGGTGGGCCAATAAAATGTTACCATTTTTTAATTGTAAATACGTTTTTACAATGAAAACGTTTTCGAATATTTTCTTCACAGAAATGTCACGGAAACACCACAGTATCCATTTGATACCAAAGGTTTTCCACTTTTTCACTCGTTCTGTACACAATTATATATATATATATGGGTGTGTGTGTGTGTGTGTGCGTGTGTGTGTGTATATATATATATACACACACACATACAGGGTGGGCCAATAAAATGTTACCATTTTTTAATTGTAAATACGTTTTTACAATGAAAACGTTTTCGAATATTTTCTTCACAGAAATGTCACGGAAACACCACAGTATCCATTTGATACCAAAGGTTTTCCACTTTTTCACTCGTTCTGTACACAATTTATTAATTGATGGTATGCTCAATCCACGCTCCTATTTTCTGGATGTGTGTATGTGTGTGTATGTGTGTGTCTATCCTTTCCTATCCGATCCCGTAACTCAGGGGTCGTAGGGGCACCACAGATGATCGTTAACCAGCGTACTCCATCTGTCCCTGTCCTTAGCAACCCTGATGGCTTCGCTCAGTGTCAAACCAGTCCATTCTCGAATGTTGTCCTCCCACCTCTTTTTCGGTCTCCCTCTTCTTCTACCTCCTTGCACTGTGCCTTGCAGGGTGATCTTTGCAATACCTGATGATCTGGTGACGTGGCCATACCACAGGAGTTTCCGTTTTTTCACCACTGTGAGCAGGTCATCGTGTTGTCCAATGGCTTGTGTGATGGTCTGTCACCAGACCGTTTGTGTGTGTGCAAATAGTCATCTCACAGCGTGAATTATACATTATATAAAGTAATTCTCTCTCTCCCCCCCCTCTCTCTCTCTCTCTCTCCTCTCCCTCTCAAGTTTCATCACGACCTCAGACGCACTTTAAGATAGCTTGAGGTTTGCTGTTAAATTAAAACTAGCACGTAACTCAAAATACATTAAAAGCCGAGGGTGGGGTACACGTTAAACTTCCTGGTTAGACGCCTAGAGATTTTAGAACGGATTTTTCTAATATCTGAAATACTTTAAAATAGTCTAAAGGAATTAGAGTGAGCAACATTTCGGTCTGTCTGTCTATTCGTTTGTCTGTCGGTCCGTTGAAAGTCATATCTCAATAACCACTAAACGGATTTTGGCCAAACTTCATAAGAACATTACCCAGGTTAGTGGCTTGTCTCCCTTGCCATCATATTTGCTGTAACGCAAAGTCAAGGTCACTGGAGTTTATTTTTTTATATACACGTTTCGCTCAGTACCTAAAAAAAAAAAACAAAAAAAAACTATCCTATTTTATCCTATCCCGTAACTCGGAGGTCGTAGAGGCACCAAAGCAACAACAACAACAAAAGGAAAAAATAAAAACGTCTGAAGCGATGTTGTTGAGTTTTGGTATACAGGTGCTTCAAATCATGGGCCATCCTTCAGTAGCAATCCGGTTGTCGGTCAGTCGGTCGGTCCGTCGCTACGAATTTAATTTTGTGTGTGTGCTGAAAACACACCTTTTGCCTTATCTCAAGACTAAATAAACCGAAATTAGTCATTTCTATCTTGTGGATTCTCAACTACTCCTAAGCATGTTAGATCCTTCGTATTTGAGCTTTCTCAAAGGTCAGGGTCATTGTGCTTCACCATTTCTAAGCACATTTTGCGCTGTATCTAAAACTTGACACAGCCGATTTTGACGATGTTTTGCTTGCAGATGGGTCAGATAATAGCCTAGTATCATTTCATGTTTTTCTTTCGCTATGATAAAGCCGAGTCTCAACACTGTCAAGAAAATGAACAACTTTGAAAATGCCTGTTATGTATATGAACGTGTCTGGAAACAAATTTAAATCGATTGCCAGCTTGTTAAAGATATTGCTGTCCTAAACATCCGCTAAAGTGAATTTACCTCACGCCTCAACAAATAGAGGTTTCGTGTTTTACATAAAAATACGTTTAAAACTATTTATACTTGTACAATCATGAAAACACCTAGTAAAAAAAAACACCCAGATGAGCCAGCATTCGAAGCAATAACCTTGTCATCAAGTGCTATATTTAGATTAGTTCCGATGATAAGAGTTAAGAAGAACAAACAGCTAGAGTGAAAGCTACAAAGTACCGATTTCTTTCCCCTCAACGTTAAAGCACAGACAGACGCCAATATTCTAACTAATTATTGTAAAGATGTATTAACTATAGTTTGGCAGTTTAAATTTATAATTTCATTTGAAGCATATATAAACAAGATGTCATGCCATACAAATGTATTTCCAGACATTCACACAAATAGCCGAAAAATACACACTTGCAAAAGAGTACATTTTCTTGGAAGTGTTGTGCCTCGTCTAAATCCTAACCAAGCAAAATGGAAACTTGGAATGATAGGCAAAGATCTCAACTATTTGCAAGCAAAAAAAAAAAATTCAAAATCGCCCACGCCAATGTTTATATACAGCGCAAACCCGTATTTAGACAATGGTGAAGCCCAATAACTTTGATCTTTGAGAAAGTACAAATTAGAATGACTCAAACTAGGCGATGTTTTTATGTTCTTGGGTCAAAATCCATTCAGTAGTCCTTGAGATATGGAGGGAAGTTTGGAAATCCAAAACAACATTCAGCAAGTCTAAGGACCAGTTCGAGGAGGGAGGGGGGAGGGAGAGAGAGAGAGAGAAAGAGAGAAAGACAGATAGACAGAGACAAACATGGAAAAAAAAGGAACAAGGAAAATGAAGAAGGATGGAATAATCTAAAGACAAATTAATAGACAGACGGACAAAATAGCGAGACTAGCAAACAAAATGGAACAAAGAAGAAGAAGAAGTAGAAGAAAAAGAAGAAGAAAGAAATAAACACAGAAAGAAAGAAGAACAAGAAGAAGAAAGTGATGTTGCTGGTGATGCTGCTGCTGATGATGATGGTGATGACGATGATGATGATGATGGTAATGATAATGATGATGATGATGATGATGATGATGATGATGATGATGATGATGATGATGATGATGATGATGATGATGATGATGATGATGATGATGATGATGATGATGATGATGACAAATTACAGATAAATGAGCAACAAGTTGTTCAAGGAAACAAATCCAGAATTAGAAGTTGATATTTCGATGAAATGCTAGTGAGGTGGCTAACGCGCTCAGGAAAATGATTAAATCCCTTATCATTTAAGCAAACACTTCTTGGAAACATTTAGGTCATCCTTAACTGCTTAAATGATAAGAAGGGGTTTCTCGTGTTGTTAACTCAAACAATACGATCGCGGACACATCGAGTTTGTGAGATTCAATAGTCAGTAAACTCAGTATTTACGGAATTACTTTACGACCATAATTTAAGAAGTATTTGCAGATTGATCACGATTAGCAGTGAATTCAGGCTGTTCCGCTTATCATAAGATCAGATTGTTTAGTTCTTAGTCTTAGACGTAGTTTCTATTTCTCTACTGCTGGCAAGATATTGGAGATATGCACCCGGAATTTCTGTACATAAATGAAAACCGATACCCGTCTCCTATTTTTCTTAAACGTCTTGATGGAAGAGATATCAGTCTAATAGCTGATGGCGTATGTGAAAAGGCACAATCAAGAAGGAGAACAAGAAAAGAAAAAGAATAAATAATTGCCTTCGGCTCATAGAAACATTGAATAGATCTTGTTGGACATATATCATATTCCACGCAAAGAAAGATTCCAATAACGTTTACTAATTATTTATAAAACAGATCGAATCACATTTATTTAGAATTAAGTAAACCTAACAATAAACTGAAAAGTAATTAATAATGTTTAATTGAATTTTGCAGAGGAACATCCTTGAGTCTTCTTTGCTTAAACGATATCTTTTCAGGTTTGGAGATTTAATTCCTGTTCAAACATTTCAAATATACACAAGAAGTTGTTACCAAAAAAAAAACCTTTTAGCAGATGACTGCTGCAATGCTCCCTGTCTGCTGATAACCCTTCAAAAAATAACTTGGTAGCACAAAACTGGGTACAAATGCTCTCGGACCATTCCATTAGAAGCAGTGTTTGCACAAACTACAGGAACAAACCTTCAGCAAGTCTAACGCTTTGAAAAATAAACTCGCCTGCAGTTTAGAGTAAGACAAATTCTGCAATTACCGGAGTATTTGTTACCAGTTGAGCTGTTTTATAATGAAACGACCCCGTGCTTCAAAGAATTATCTCTGTTTCAGGTAGCCTTGAAATGCGGAACCACGTGTCTGACAAAAGGAAGAGCGACATATAATAGTTGAAGTGTAAAGAATTACTGCTCATAATAGAAAAAATTGTACCTTGAAACTCATCCGATAGACGCCAGGCCGCCATCTACGGATATTCATGCTAACTCCGCCGGATTGAGGATATCACCCAAGGCACTAAGATGTCGTCGGAGAAGAAGTACTTGTGTGAGGACCACAAAACGAAAGAACTTATTTTCATGTGCATGCCATGCAAGAAGTTGATCTGCAACCGCTGCAAGAAGGCTGAGCACGAAGGACATAAGACCAGGGACATCGCCAAGGTAGCTGAAGAGGTTCGCATGCAATCGGAGGCAAAGAGGAATGAGCTGGTAGAACGTACCAAGCAAGTCGAGCACAAGTTGAGCAAGCATCAAGAGCGGTTGGACGACTATGATCTGTCTGTAAAGCACGCCAAAGACGAACTTCGGCAAAGGGGACAGATCCTGAAAGAATGGATAGACCAACATATACAAAAGAAGATGGGGGTTGTTGATAGATTCGCTGCTAAACACGGACGACGAGAAATCATGGAAGACATTAGGAAAATGGAAACAGTGCTAAAAACCCTGACAGACCAAGCTAGAGCATCAGCGACAATTCTCAAGGATGACACGTCTGATCACGATGTGGCCAAGCTGTCTATGACCATGGAGACTCCTGCACCCCTTACGAATCCGTCAGCGCTCTTCCAGATGCTGAACGAATATTCACCGTACAAATCTCACATCGTTTTGCAAGATACGAGCTTCGTCAAGTGGAGATTATGTCTACGTGATTACTTCGGCGGTCCACAGTTGGCCCAAACCACGCGCAAATCTGCACTGGCCATCGCGCTCAAATTGACTTGTTCTGACAATGCGGAAGCGCGAGTGTTGGGTCTGCGAGCGATGGGGGATGGTGCTGTCATTGTTGTCGTCACTACCGACGATCCCAACAAAGGAAGACTGAAATTATACGGAGAAAATGGAACGGTGGCTCACGAAGAAGACATCCCTGCTCCGACCTCTTGCAAGCTGTTGATTTCATCCGGCAAACTTCATGCGCTGTGCACTCTCACTGGAACCGTCACGGTCCTCGACTCAGCTCCCGTCGTTCAGTTTCTCTCTCTCTTCCCCGAGAACCAGAGCCACAAGAACCAGGAACGCATGTACGGATTTAAAGAAGACCCATCAAAGAGGCAAAGCAAGAAGAAGAAAGCTGGAGTGTCTGGCAAGAAAGAGCAGCATAAGGTGTACGAAGTGATAGGGACGACTCTCAAATATGTTTTCAGCATTCAGGCGGACGATCCTCGAACCATCGTGGCCGATCCTACCGGAACACTTTTCGCCGTCATTCAGGAACCATTCAGTGAGACCGAGACTGTGGTAGTACCGTCGGGCATTGGTAAGTCGACGTTCTTCGATACGACGATGAAGTTCGACTCCACCATTGGTGGTCAGTCAACGTCACCATCAGTGGTATTTTACAAGCGACCAGATTCTCAAGGCAGCAGCGGCAATATATCTTTTAAAAAACTTGTAACGCTGTCGGGCACTGGCTGTCGCCCTGCAGATGCCTGTTTTTACAAGTTCGACCTAAAGCAAACGGTTTTGGTGATCGCCGATGCTGGGAAAAGCTCGCTTGTGAAGGTAAGAATGTTTTAACCCATATTAGCACCTGACGTGAGGCACGTGACACGTGATTTGTTAGCCTGTCAAGAAGAGTTTTGCAACCGAAAATTCTACTAATTACGCAGAGAAGAACATAAGAACATAAGTGCGCATTTTTGTTTACCTGTGTGAGAAGCTTCGTTTGTCAGGAAAATAGCAACTAAAAAATGTGGGAAGAGACGGTACAAACGATGTAGATGCATTTTCCCAACTAGTTTGTGGGAAAAAAAGAGATTGAACTTGCAAGGGGAGTAAGACCTGTAGATAGATGGGGCGTTAAGCTACCTCAGTGATGTTGCTAGAAATGTTCAGCATAAGCCATTTGGCCGATTCAGTCACAAACCTTTAGGACATTTTGACAATCTTTCGGCCATCATTTTGACTTACAAATATGTTGCAACTAATACCACACACATAACACTACCGAAAAAAGAGTCACTTACACTTACTAACAACAAAACAATAAAAAACTTAATGAAATGACTAGAATGCTAGACTAATAAACTCTTCAACTGAACTGTGAACTTAGGTGAATCCCTGATGCAAAAACATAAAACAAAAACAGTCTGAGTCAGGTCCAATGTCACAGTTTTCGATGGCGCTGCATCACCCTGATTTGTCACAGTCTGAGAGATTGTTCCACTCTCTTTCTCGTTTTGCTTCTTTCCAACATCAAACGAGAGGAAGCGCTAGCCACTGATAAGTTTCGGCTTCTTTTTCGGGGGCATTTTGAAAACGAAAGGTGTTATTGCCGGAAGTACGCCGTTCGCAACAAGGGGAGTTATTCTAACTCTCTCTGCTGATGCATGAGCCGTCTGCTTGGCGCTTCCGATACACGATGTTCGACAATAACTCATTGCACCTTTATTTATCCGATAGGAAATTACTATGGCCAGAAGCAATAACAACGAAACAGACATGAGACAAGCAAACAAAAAACGGACAAAAGGTGGCCGATTAAGGCATAAAACCTTAGGACAGCGGGCCGATCAGAACATGACTCTTTTGGACATTTTGGAATTTTATTGGTGAATGGCCGATTTGCGGACGAAAACGACATCTCTGCTACCTCTATCAGACGTTTTTTTTACCAAGATTCCAAAGCGTTGTGAGAGACTAAATCACGGTGCTTGGTCACATAAAAATTTATATTTGTTCTCGGGTTTTAAAGAATCATTGGCTCACTTCAAAAATGCTTTTTGCTAGTCAAATGACTAGTTTAATTGGTCTGAAAAGAAGAAGAGCTAGTGGACACACAACAATAAAATAGAATTACACCAGTCGTATGTATGTGATTTCAACTTTTATATGTTCAACACAAATTCTAACTTGACTTAATTGAATGTAAATTAATAACTATAAACTGTTCAAGGTGCTGGGCAATTTCTTTAGCAGTTCTTCTTCATCACTTGCTAAGCAGTTCTATGTTTTGATGGTCTGTTATTGTTCCCAGAAATTCTGACATCAGTTGCAGTTGAGATGGACTTAGCTCTCAGTTTCTGTGAGTGCTTGAGTCTGGTGGTCACTCTGAGGAAGTCTGGTCACTCTCAGGATGATTGATCGGGCGAGTCTTGTAACTACGGAGCCGAACGTGGCGAGGTAGGTTCGAGATGATCTCCTTCTTTTCCACGGGAGCAAGCATCATGCGTTGACTCCACAAACCGTCCCACAGCTGAACTGTAAAATCCAGAACTCTGGCTACAATATTCTATTCAGATATATAGATATGTGGTGCCCTCTGCAAGGAGTCTCTAGCATCAGACACCTGCCGAGTTTCCCATATGCACACTATGATATCTGAATCTTAAGGCTAAGATATATCAAGCAATATACACAACATGTCAGAAAGAATAATCGGTTTCTGTAAATACATATAACATGGACATACTAATACATGGCAATCAATATAATATATAAACATACAAGTACTAGAAAACTACTAGTGTTAACTTACTTCTAGTCTCTGGGAATTGTGAAACCGTCTCTAGTCTATCACGCTGTTGTTGATGGCTGAGGATTATTTTTCACTTCAGTTTGCTCCTTGTTGACCATCTTGGTTCTAAGCTTCGCGTGTGACTATCTGGTTAATGTGGGGTTTACAGGGAATATGGAGGAGTCTCTACGTCATCTCCGACCAATCATCTCGTTCTCGCGACTACGTGAATCTTTTCTCAGAAGTCTCTGCTCTCCTGTCCTGCTTCTGGGGCACTATCGGTTACGTCTTAACTTCGTGTCAGAGGAGAATCGCAGGTAGATCTTAGAGTGATGTGATTCGCGTGGCTACTTAGCGGTCAAGGGACATCGGTCAGATATTCGAGTAGGTTAACTGACATTCTTACTAATGAGTTCTGCTTGATGGTATCGGGAGTGAACGTCTCAAGGAGTTTAATTTAATAATGGCCAACATTCCTTTAGAGAGCTGGTAAATTAACGTCAGGTTTTGTTCAATACGATCTGTTTATCTCTAAGCTGAGTTATCACATCTTTGTCATCAATATTTCTGATATTACACTCATCTGAGGCATTTATAATGAGAAAAATTGTGAAAAAGGATTTGAGAGGAAAAGGACTATTTTAAAGGCGAAAAGGACTCAATTGCATACAAAATTATATACAATACAATATATATAGTAAAATGTTCAGAAGTTAAAACTATTACATCATATTCTTCGTGTTTTTTGCCTTGATGATGTTGCAGCAATTGTTCTACTACTACTACTACTACTACTACTACTACTACTACTACTACTACTACTACTACTACTACTACTACTACTACTACTACTACTACTACTACTACTTTATTTATTTATTCGCTTTTATATTGCGCTTTTACAGCTATAGAGCCACTCAAGGCCTGGCCAATACAATAACTCAAGCCGCCTGAGGCGCCCACTTGCAGCCTTTGGGCGCATAGTCTGACGCCCAGACATCTAAGCACAACACTGACCTGGGCGACCGGGGATGAGGATGGGGATAAGGGACCTAGTGCGTGTGTATCGTGTCTAGGACATGAGCTTCAGGATCTTTAAAGTCCGTGCGATGGAATTCGTGCGTGCACAGACTAGACCTCGGTTTATACTCTCATTCGAAGGAGTAGGAGCGCAGTTGTCTCAGGGTACTGTTTTAACTCCAGGCCGTTAACGGGGTCTGAACCCGTGCCTGTACAGGCTGCAATGTTATCGCCTGACGTTCGAGTGAGTACACTGCGTACACCACTGATCTAACTGCGCTCTCACTACTACTAGTAGTAGCAGCAGTAGTAGTAATAGTAGTAAGCTTAGTAGTTATTCTTATGAAACTATGTTGTTGGCATCAACCAGATTAACTTCGACGGAGAAGAAGCGGCTGCAAGTTTCGAGATCCTAGAGACGATGGTATGTGACTGTCCACTATTGAACGACCCAACGGCTCTGACCACCGATCAGAAGGGCCGATTGTTGATTGGCTGCAAGGGAGGTGTAATATTAACACTACTACCCAAAGAGGAGATTATCGAAGGGGTGAGTAGAGTGGTCACTGTGAAATTGTACTTAAAATGTACTCTTAACCCAAAAATTTCTGTGATTTTCCAGGAAAATGAAAGCGTAATTGCCGTTCTGGAATTTCTTGACGTTGGGATGTTTGGGCTTTAGAGAATGGAGCGTCTGAAACCATGTTTTCGTGGACTTTTAAGAAAGTATTTGATTGATTGTAAAATTGTAAATGTCTTCAAACTGAAAACCTTACAGCTCTTTGTCAGAGGGCTGACGTTAATTAAGTGGACTGGGGGCATTTTTAATTGTCAGAGGTCACAGAGGAGTGTTTAAAATAGCTCTAGATGTGCATCCATCAGTCAATAAACGATTTCCCACCAGGCAATGTAATGGTCTCAAGCTAGTCTTCTTTATTGTATACGAGAGTGAGAGAGAGAGAGAGAGAGAGAGAGAGAGAGAGAGAGAGAGGGAGAGAGGGAGAGGGAGAGGGAGGCAAGACTGCAATGAAGGCGTGAATAAAAGTGGACCACTTACATGTATGCATTTCAAAGTAAGGACTACTGGGCGCACATCACATCGACAATCTCAACGTTCAAGAGGACGGAGAAAGTAAAGTGCAGTACAGTACAGTAATGTGCATTAGACTATTGTTTTGTTTGTTCTTTACAGGAATACCTTGTTCCAAAGGATGTAGTGGAAGCAGACTACTCCTCCTATGAAGATGGCGATGGTGATGCAACAGATGACGATAGTTCCTCGCATACCAGAGAAACTCCAAATCAAACTTATTACTACTCTCAACCCATAGAAACGATGACGACTCGAGGGAGCTCGGATCCAGGATCCGCTGGTTCTACAGTCAGTTCTGGGTTGAAGCAAGAGGACCGTGACTCTGGAATTTCTGCTGGTAGGTTGCGGGTGTTGATGGTGGTAGAGGTGTGGGGTGATGACAGAGGTCGTTTGAAAATGTTTGTTTTTGTTGTTGCTGGTTATACATGGTTTGATAGTATTGTTTGTGACAGAGGATGTAGTAGTGATGGTGGTGGTGATGATATAGCTGGCTTTGTTTTGTTGTGGTGTAGAAATAGAGATGATGATGATCCTCATCATCATCCTCATCATCATCCTCATCATCATCATCATCATCATCATCATCATCATCATCAGTTTGACAGACTACACTTTCTTCGTCCATTACTCTTTAATACTCTCGGATTTTGCACCATTACTTCATTAAACTCGACCAAGGGGAACCTCATCGGCAACGACAAATAGACCAAAAACCTCACTCTAAGTTACTATTACTTTAAATACATTGTTCAGATTCTGCAGAGAGAAGGAGCACATCTCAGTGCGTCAAGTCTGCCACAGCTGCAGTCGATGACAAGAAGGATACTAAAGAACAAACTAATGCGATGGCAGCAGCAGCAGCCGTATCCCCACCGCCGGTTTTACCACCACGGACGCGTAGATCAACTTCGTCAAGCCAGCCCTCCACACCCCTATCGCAAGGTCAGTGTAGATTGTTAAATGTATGTGTAATTAGTTATACGGTTGGTGGATTAGTCAGTCTAAGGCCAAAATAACACCTCTTTGTAGGTACAAAAATTAAAGGTCACACCGCGAACAATTATCGCCAGAAACTATTGTCTGCTGAATCTCACGGGAGAGCGAGACTCGCCAACCCGGCCCTCATAATTATTAGAATCTAGGTCTACACCGAACTGCAACCATTAGCCTACATAGATGCAATCAATTTTGTCTTGGTTTGTGGTCGTTCACTTTCTGTGCTTCGATGTGTTGTCGATTGGTCGGTTAGATGTGAATTGCATGGGCCTATAAACCAGTTCTGTCGGGAGCTGGACAGTATGTTGGTGTGTCAGTACAAAGAAACTTGCTTCCTCGACCGTTTGCTTAGTTCTCAGGTATTGATTGATTGATTGATTGATTGTTGCTTTAGGTCCAGCGGACTCTTCAGAGCCAAATCAGGACCGGACAACCCCTGATCCGCATAAAAGATCTGCCGAAACAACCCAAGTGGGAAAATTGAATGCCCTCCACCTGCCGGTCACTTTACAATAAAGACATCCCACGCAGGAGACGGCTGAGGCTTTACCCCAACTACTCGAACCCCCGGTTACAAAAACAAAATAGAATACAAACATCATTATAAATCATCAACAAAACACATACATATAAAATGCCTATAGTGCTAAATAATAACATCATAGGAAGCCCTTGGGACCACCCGGCAGAAAGCGTCCAACACTCCCAAGCTGATCCAACAGACCTCATACACAAACAAGGAGTCTTGTCCAGGAAGAGTTTTCAAGAAAAAAGGTAGGTCATTGATCTAGCGAAGAAGAAGATAGTATAGCAGAGTGATAGAACAGATCAGGAATGGGAAAGAGCAAATGAGGAAGACAGCGACAGTGGGAATTTAAAGCACTAAATTTCCAGAAAGTGGGGATACTATTTATACTGAAACCCCCGGCACTCCAACGGGGGGACTGTTGCCGCAGTGAATCAGTCATGCCTACAAAGGCAAGACAGGTTTTCAACTGGGGCTTTCACTTTTCCCTTTATAGGTTAGAACAATCTACAGTGGCAAGATTGCTCATGACCCCAAGGGGTTCTCAGGTATTGACCACAGGCGCTTGTATCATAATCAAAGGGGAACAGGCATAGGCGCTCGCGTGCAGATACAAGCGCCTGTGGTACTGACATAGTTACCGGGGCTTGGATTTTGGAACATATCTCCTTTGAGGGTGAAAACTCGTAAATTTTTCAACGGAAGCATAGTAGCCGCAGTACAGTGGCGCAACCTATGATAAATGGGGTTCTGTTATTATAGACCTAGCTACTACTACTACTACTACTACCCTATGTGTATGTGGTATTATTATCACGCCATCGTTCTCCAAATAAATGTTGCATGTGTATTTTGCTTCCGAACAAAAATGTTTTGTGGCAACATTGTAAACCAACCCCTCTTGCATTTGCACAGTTTGAGTAAGCGTGTTGGGAGTCCAATGCTAAAATAAATGTGCTGCGAACTAGAAACTAAAAGTTAATGTTCAAAAACCAAATTAATAATTTGTAATTTGAACCATACAAAACATAACAATTTTACGTTCGGTTCTGAATGTACTGAAATCGTTAATTCTTTTAAATATTTAGGGATTGTTTTTACTAGAACAGATACATTTTTATGTCAAAGAAAATGTTTATGATCATGCACTTCGAGCAATATTTTCGTTATTACAAAATGCAAGACGATAATTATCTATCAGTGTCACTTTAGACCTATATCAAAAATTGGTTCTTCCAGCATTATGTGGTTGTGAAATATAGGGATTAGAAAATATAGCTAAAATAGAAAAGTTACAAATAAAGCTTCTTAAAATGGTGTTTCATTTAAATCGTTGTACGATAAATAATATGACATTGGGAGAGACTGGTTTATTTTCCCTATTTGTTCATGTCAAATGTAGGATGATTCAATTTTGGACAGGTATTATTCAACTTCTACTGCTAAATGTTAATGTCGAAAGTATAGAAATAAACATCAATTGTGTTCAGATTACAAGTTTTCATCTCAATGGTGAAATTATATTATGACTATTCTGGTTGAGACTGGTTATGACTGTGTGTGGAATCGGAAGACGCAATATTTTCAGATTCGTTATGCAAAAATGTAGCCACCTCTTTAAAAAAATAACTTTATACTGACATGGAAACAGTCTCTTGACGACAGCAGCAAATGTTTCTTCTACAAAAAGTATTAAATTACATTTTGGTCGTGAAAAGTATATCTCTCATTTACCTGATATTTATGTTGAATCTTTGAACAAATTTCGCCGTTCAGATCATAAGTTATAAATAGAATTAGGAAGGTGGGAAGGTGTAATAAGGAAAGAAAGCTTTTTGTAGGGAAATATGGGTTCAATTGGTGATGAATTTCACTTTATTTTTTGAGTGTCCAAAACACAAGCATCTTCGACAAATGTTTATTTCTAGGAAATATTTATCGAGCACGTCAATGTTTAACTTGTGTCATTTGTTCCGGTAAAGAAAACAGGTGTTACTAAAATCGAGTAAATTTATCAACTTAGGAAAGGGCGTACACTAATAATATTAACGATATTAGCAAAATGTTATTATTTTTAACGTTACATTGGAATGTTAGTAATGCTGCTGTGATTTTTTAACAACCGCATTATGAATATTATTCTTATGTTTTTGTATCCTCCACACCCCAAAAGGGACGAGTAATGGGATTAAATCTTGAATTAGCATTTTCAGGCTTCGAGTTCTTCGTGGGTCTCCCCCTACTCACTGTATAACATTATATTGCACAGGTCGCAGGTTTAGCGAGGACAAAACTACTGCCAGAAGTTCTGAACAACTGCCCTCACATCATTCCGACTCCCTGCCAGCTCCTCCCGATTCAACGCAGCTGGACTCACCTAAAGATGCGCCTCACTCGGAAGCAGGTAAAGATGCGCCGGAAGATGCAGCTAAAGATGAGCAGACAGAACATCACGGAGAGCAAAAGGAGAAAGAAAAACCTGACATACCACCAAAACCTTTGAAATCACCTGCTTTGCTGGATCGAATGAAAATGTTTGAGAAATAATACGTATTTTTTTTAAATCTTAGAGGGTTTATATCGTGGGTAATGGATTGCGCGCTCTACGACTTGCTTTACTCCTTCTCCATCTCCTCCTCCTCCTCATTATCATCATCAAAGATGATGTTTAGTGGAAGGACATTGTGAAGGGTATTTGGGGTTTTCTGTGTACTTCGTATTATTTGCAATTCATCAATTTGTTTTGTGGTTTTAAAAAGAACTAAAATAGTGTCAACTCGATAAAAACATTTTATTTCCTAATTATCGTGAAAATCAATAGGTCAAATCAGGATTAAATGAACCTGTATTCGAACATCGATTACATGTGAAGTGTTAAAAGTTATTCAAAGGTTGATGTGCGTGAGCGTAAAGAAGCAATTACATATTGTTTGCTATTTCCAGACTTTTCTGGAAATACTTTGAAATAGCTGGAAATTAGAACGATCCAAACGTCGGTCTGTCAGTAAGTCTGTTCGTCGGTCCTTTGGAAGCCGTATCTCAAGAACTTCTAAACGGATTTCGACCAAACCTAGTAGGAACATTACCTAAGTTAGTGGCCTGCCTTCCGTCCATCATATTTGCCCTACCGCAAAGGTTAAGGTAACTGGAGTCTATTTGTTGACAAACACGTTTTGCTCGATACTACTACTACTAATAATAATACTGGAGGCTATACGCGCCTTATTCTTAAATCAGGCACAAAGCGCGGCGATCTGTAATCAACATACAAGCTTACATGTTGCGGACATTCCTATATACACAACAAACACACGCTCAGCACTCAAACATGTGGTGTCAAAGCAACTATCTGTCAGACCTCCTCCATATCTACACACCTTCAAGATCTCTCCGCTCTGGTAATGACACCATGAAACTAAAACCTCAAGCATTTACAAACAAATCATGTGGTGAGAGATCATTTTCTTTTCAAGGACCATTGATATGGAATAGCCTCCCAGCCGATGTACGCCATGCGACATCCTATAACTGTTTTAAGAAAAAGTTGAAGACATACCTTTTTACTGCCACATACAATTAAAAGGCTTTTTTTTACATTTTATTTTATTTTATTTTTTATTTTATTTTATTTTTTTATTGCTGCTATTTGTGTGTGTGTCTGTGCGGTACACATGGTGTGTGTGGGTGTATGTGTGCGCTTTGATCTCTGCGAGGGAAAGCGCCTTATAAATAAATAATAATAAGAAATAATAATAATAACTAGCTATTATATATATTTTGAGATAATAAAGTATTCTCGAACCTTGAATCCGGAAATGAAATCGAATTTTTATTAGTGGAATTGGAAATGAAATCGAATTTTTTATTGGTGGAATTGGAAATGAAATCGAATTTTTATTGGTGGAATCTAGATTGACTGCATCCAATACCATTATTGAAGGGAGGGAGTAAAACCCGAGAGCGCGGAGAAAACCCTCGGTGACCTCAATAGTCTCGTACGCAAGTCACATAAGTTTGCCCTTTGTGGGAATCGAACCCGCGACCTTTGGCATAGGAAACCGATGACTAACCCACCGCGCCACTAGGCCTTACCAAGTTTTGGTAATCAGATGCTTGAAATCATGGGCCATCCGTCAGTAGCATTCTGGTGTCGCGCGGTCGGTCGGTCAGCCGCTACGAAATTCATTTTTTTGTTTGTTCAAAACGCACGTTTGGCCTGGTCTCGAGAATAACTGAACCAAGATTAATACTTTTTTTTCATTGCAGCTACTTTAAGTTTAACTACTGATAACATGTTCGATCATTATTTGTACTTTCTTAAAGGTGAAGGTCATAGTGCTTCACCAGCTTCTAAACAGGTTTTTACGCTGTATCTTAAATTGGCCCAGCCGATTAGGATAATAATTTTGTTTGCCGATAGTCCAGGGGTGGTATTCATGACCGTTGGTTAAGGCTTAACCAATGTTGGTAAAATTAACGACGTTGGTTAAGCTGGAAATTTTAAATTCATGAGGCCTTAGCAGAGTTAACGACGGTTGCTAACCATGGTTATTTTAACGGAGGGGGCACCACCCGATAACCAATGGAACACTGGTTAAAAATGGCGGCCATCGTTTGGTGGCAACTTCGACAGAGACGAGCTCCGAGGAGAGAGAGAGTATTTCGCGACAGAAGTAATCCACTTGACAAATTTGATGATGTGGAACTGGTATCAAAATTTCGTTTTCGTCGGCATGATATCATCACGTTAACGAACGCGGTAGACAGACTGAAACTGTGTGATCGGCAAGGCGTTTTGTCACCACTTTTACATGTGTGTCTCACTCTTTGTTTTTATGCCTCTGGCACCTTTAATAATCTGTCATATTAATAAAACGGGTTAATATTATTATTATTAAAATATTGTTGTTGGATTTTGACTGGTGATGTGTAGGCTTATTGTGTATCTGTATAGTTTATACTCGTAAGGTAATGCAACCCTACGAAATAAAGACAACATTTCAAGTTCCAAACTACCCAGAAACGGCAGAAATTGAACCTCAGTCTAAAAACAAAATGTAGGCCTAACATTACAAACTACAAAGTGATCAAAAGTGATTTCTCTCCTTTCACCCCAACAAAAAGCTCGCTCTCCTTGCTCACTATGATATCCAGCATGCTGTCGGTAGGCTTGCTAATCACGCCACCATTGCCAGACTTTAATCGTGCGGCTGCACGATTCCGATGGGTTATAGGCCTATTTTGTTGACGAAAGAAGGAAAACAGCTGCTTGAATTATGCCCCCTTACGGATATTCCCGCACAGCCCAAAAATAGCCTTGGTTAAGTAACAATGCGTGGACACTCTCTCATGAATAGCGATCTGCTAAACGATGGTTAACGATACCATTGTTGGTTACAAAACCAATGTTGGTAACGTTAACCATCGCCTATAATTTAACTGGCCATGAATTCCACCCCAGATCAGTTTTCAATTTGCCTTGTCAAGATAAACCAGAGTCACAACATCGCCCAGAAAATTAACACTTTCGAAAATGAGCATTTTTCTGCTTTGTGAATTTCTGGATATACATTTGAATGGCTTGCCATTTTGTTATGTGTTTATTTCATTTATATTATGTTTTATAATGTATATATTATTTATTTAATTTATTCATATTTTTAAAAACTACTGTACTTTTGTAAACTACTACTTGTATATGCGTTTATAGAGAAGCACATTTATTGATTGTACTGCTAATCAGTTTACTGTTGCTATGGCTGTGATGACGATTAGTTAGTAGTTATTTTTTTTTAAGAATCTGTGATGACCAAGTTGCTGCTGTGTGTTTAGTTTTTATTTTCTTGTTCCCTTACTGCCACCACCCCTTCCACCTCCCCTTTCCATCCCTTAGTATAAACGAGCATCAATGAAGCTCAAAAGTTCGAATGTTCAAAGAATAAACAAATATTTTAACAACGGATTTCACTTGTTAGTATAATATATATAATATAGTTAGTTAGTTAGTTGTTGATATATATTGTACGAGCTGCATCTGTATATAATAATAATGATGATGAGATACATTTTAGGTCTGATCTGATTTTTTCAAAACGTGCACAGAAAATACCATTCTTAGAATCAATAGCAACTTTTACAAAAGATCTAATTGATGATTTATCTAATGACATAAAATCTTTTTCTAAAAATATTATTTTTCCAACACCTATGTGGGAGCTTTTATTGATTGATTTATTGTTGCTTTAGGTCTAGCGGACTCTTCCGAGCCAAATCAGGACCGGACAACCCCCGATCCGCATAAAAGATCTGCTGAAACAACCCCAGTGGGAAAATTGAATGCCCTCCACCGGCCAGTCACTTTACAATAAAGACATCCCACGCGGGGGACGGCTGAGGGTTGACCTCAACTACGCGAACACCCCGGTTACAAAAACAAAATAGAATACAAACATCATTATAAATCATCAACCAAACACATACATATAAAATGCCTATAGTGCTAAATAGTACATTCATAGGAAGCCCTAGTGACCACCCGGCAGAAAGCGTCCAACACTCCCAAGCTGATCCAACAGACCTCATACACAAACAAGGAGTCTTGTCCAGGAAGAGTTTTCAAGAAAAAAGGTAGGTCATTGATCTAGCGAAGAAGAAGATAGTATAGCAGAGTGAAGGACAGAGCAAGAATAGGAAAGAGTAAATGAGGAAGACAGCGACAGTGGGAATTTAAAGCACTAAATTTCCATAAAGTGGGGATACTATTTATACTGAAAACCCCCGGCACTCCAACGGGGGTACTGTTGCCGCAGTGAAGCGTCTTGCCTATAAAGGAAAGACAGGTTTTCAACTGTGGCTTTCACTGTTCCCTTTATAGGTTTGAACAATCTACAGTGGCAAGATTGCTCATGACCCCAAGGGGTATGTGGGAGCTTAAAAATGCTCATTTTGACATACATTATAGTTTGGAAAAGAAGAATGAAAATGCTAATTTATTATCAAGTGATGTTCGTTGTCATTTGGAGAAAATTTATTCTCAACACCTTCATATCTATACTGATGGATCGGTTTCAGAGACAGGGGAAGCTGGAGCTGCCTATGTAATTCCAGCTCTAAAATTGCAAAAATCTTTCTCTTTGAGTATAAATACCTATATTTTTGCGTGTGAACTTATCGCAATCCTTATGGCATTAACTAAAATTTCAGATCTTTGCTTAAACGCATTTCAAGTTGTTGTTTGTGTTGATGCGATGTCAGTTTTAGATGCTTTACAATCTTATGGTCATACTGAACGGCATGAAATTATTTTAGAAATTCAACATTTAGTCCACAATCTCATTATTAATGGTACAAGGGTAAGCTTCTGTTCGCTACCTTCACATTGTGGTTTTTTGTTTAATGATAGTACGGACAAAGCAGCAAAGAATGGAGCTAAAAAATATCAATGCTCAGAGTATTCAACTCATAAAATCCCCTAAGGAAATTAAACGTATGATTGAAGAGAGGTCAATGAAACATGTTGTATTTGATACACATTTTGCTGTAAACTGTAGACTTTCGAGAACAGTTTTTACTATGGCTAACAGAATAATGTTGAATGCCATAAACACAAAGTATTGTCCAGATGTCCATTGTATATGCAATGAGACTTTTTCATTATATCATTTACGTTTTGGCTGCCGTCTTTTTCTGCCTCTAATAACTGTGCATCTGCATGACATAAGAACATTAGATGATTAATTTTAATCAAAGTGTATTGTTAGCAAAGCTCTTGATGGATTCTCCTGTGGCTAGATTTGTGTAAATAATAATCCCCCCTCACCCCCGTCTTATCATCTTTGGTGGAAAAGACGTTAATAAAACAACCAACCAACCAACCATCACTTGTTATTTCGATTTCTCTCTCTCTCTCTCTCTCTCTCTCTCTCTCTCTCTCTCTCTCTCTCTCTCTCTCTCTCTCTCTCTCTCTCTCTCTCTCTTTCTCTCTCTGTACGAACGCACATGTATCTATTCTATGTATCAATGTAATGTAATCTGGATTTTAGTTGAATGGAACGATACTATAGATGACAGATAGATACATGTTTAGAAGCACGCTAGTTGTTCACATTTAGACGAAAACTGCAGACTATGCTTCACACATATAAACATATACTCCAAATATATATTTTTCAAATGAATGTGTTACAATGTTACAATTGTATTACGATACAAAACTGAAAAAAGAAAAAGAAAAGATAACTAAGAACGAATCAACATTAATAAATAAAGGAAGAGAAACGTCGGGACAATCAACATACGCATTAATAATTTCCCTTCAATCTTGGAAAGGAAGGGATGAAAGTGGAAACACGGTGTGCGTCTATTAGGGAGTTTCAGGGACCATGAATTGAACGAGTTCCAGACTGACTGCCTAACGTGCCTTCTTCGCCTTTCGTTCTTCTAACGCCAATCTCAGTTGATCCACAATCGGCACATCCGACGTAGGCATGTTTCCTGTGGTTGCTGCTCTCCCTAATGATGACGACGAGGACGTTGACGTAGATGCTATCGCTTTGCCTTCAGGCCACGATGACCTATCTTCGTTTGGACTGCGCGATTTGAACACTGGAGCTAACGCATCAGGCGACGACAATTTCGTTGAGCATGCCCGTGGTAGTGACCCCGCTGGTAATGGCTGTGGCGGCGGCGGTGGAGGTGGCGGTACATATGACGGTGACTGTGGATGCGGCGAAGATGACAATAGATGTTGGAGGTGTTGAGAATCTGAAGTCGGCGGTAGTGGTGGTGGCGGAGGCTGCGGCAGGGGAGGGAGCGGGTTTGGTCTCGGCGACCTCGGTGGTTTTTGTGGTGGTGTTGGAGGATCTGGTGGCAGATATTCGTAAGGATCTGACGGTGTTGGCGGGGTCTGCAGCATTGGCAGAGGCGGTGGTGGTTTAGCGGATGTAGATGGTGGTCGTATGCTGCACTCCACCGAAGAGGATGGGAGTGGCGGTGATGCAGGCGGAGTTTCAAACGTCAACAGAGATAGTTCAGGTTGTCCCAACAAAGAGGTTTGTGGTACTTGTGAGAAAGCTGTCTGTGATGGTGATGGCGACCTCGAAGCTGGTCGTGGTAGTTTCGATGCACGAGCAACTGTTGACATTGCCGCTGGAATCATGGTGTTACTAATCGCGTTTTCCATACTAGCCACAGGCAACGACACGGTAGGAAAAGGGTTCCCTTCCGCACTTTCACCGGTACTGGCTTGATCAGAGGTGCTACTGCAACCAAGGGAATTCGGCCTTTCTCTTTCATCCTGGTAGTCGTCGTCCCAGTCATCCGGCCACCAGTAATCATCAGCATACACATCATCGTCTAAGCTAAAATCATCAGCAAGACGGGAAACAAAGGGGCGAGGATTTGACCTTGCTGGCAGTCGAGGAGATGGTCTTGAAGCCATTAGCGGAGCTGCTTCTACCTGAAGTTTAGGAACGCTTCTCGCTGCCACCTTTGGGAGCGTCTTCGTTTTCACTCTAGAAGCGCTTCCGGAAGGCAGTGGCATTTTTGGAGTACTTCCGGCTGACGGTTTAGATGGAATTTTGGACGGTTTCGCGGATTCACACGATCTGAATTTAAGAGTATTACATTGAAAAGTAGAAGTATGGTTTACTTTTGGTAGTGCTTCGAGAGTTGGTTTAGGAGTGCTTCTAAAATGCAATTGTTTAGGTGCTTCCAAAGGCTTGCTTGGGGTAATCCTAGAATATATGTTGGGGGTTGTTTCCAAGGGTACTTTAGGAGTACTTCTAAGATGCAGGTTGGAAAACATTTCCATCTTTTCTGTCTTTTCCATAAACGGCCGAGGAGTAGATATCTGGGATATTTGAGATGGCGGTTCTGATACAGTACCCTGCAGACCAGGGATGTGCCTAGGTACAGGCTGAGGAAGATAATTTCTTTCTGGTATCCGAGATGGTGGCCCTGGGCCTGAGCGTGAAGAGGAGTACTGCTGTGGGGTTGATCTTGAAGGTAAAGATGCTGGAGGGGGTTTCGAAGGAGGTGGAGGTGGTGGCTGTGCCGGTAAGACTGGACGAGCTCGGATGGGAACAGTGTCCTGCTTCTGAAAATAAACAATAGTAGGTTGATCATTGTGAATTGAGATAGATCCCTAACAATGAAATATCAGAATCCTGCATATGCGATGGCGTGTCATATTGGCATGAATTACAAATTGTCAATACAAAAACAACATAAAAACGGTAAACGCACCTCAAGTGTTAAAAACCCTCGTATGTTATTAGGATTGTCTTACATATCCATATCGCCACGCTATTGTAGCATTCTCAGTGCATCAGCACTTTCTTTAAAAAGCTTCCTATCTGCCGACCCAATAAGATGGGTTTTAGTTTTGGGATATAGTTCCTATTTGAGATTGGTAGAAAACAGGGACACAGGCCATGTATGTGGATTGGAGGACGAGGTCAGTTTAGACCAAGAGACGTATACGTGATAAATGAAGAGATGGGTGGGTTAGATCTATATATAATCCTAAAAAAAATGTTGGAACAGACAAAAAGCACAGCAATCTGTAATATACCATACTCGAAAATATGAGGGGAAAGAACTTTGGCCGGCTTGCCCGCATATTGCGCCCAGAGTTGTCTAATGTTGGGCGGACATTCTTTGCAGACGAAACAGTTTCTTGCCTATAATTTCTGCTCTGTCCTCCATCAAAGTTTCCAGATCAATCGAAAGGTTGATTTCAGTTGCAATCCTGTCTAGCTCCGCTATTTCGTTCTTGCACTGCCCTTCAAACTCCACCACCCTTTCCCCGAAGAAAAGCTTCCAGCGCGGGGTAGCTTTCATAGTGTTCTGAGACGGCATTGCTCAGAAGGATGTCCGACCTGATAACTCTAACCAAAAACAAAACAAAAATACAAGTTACCCTCCATTTTCAAAGCAGGTCTATTTAAAATTATTAAAGAACACACACACACACACACACACACACATATATATATATATATATATATATATATATATATATATATATATATATATATATATATATATATATATATATATATATATATATATATATATATATATATATATATATATATATACATATACACACACACACCATTTTTCCAGTTTTTCCTTGCGCGCCCTGTTCAGCACCACCAGGTTTTTCAAAACTCTTGTGATCCGCTTGTTCCTTTGGTCTGCCAACACTCGTCCAAACTTTGCCGGCAAATTCACCCATCTGCTCTTTCTTGTGCTTGGCTTTCTCGTTCGCCCACTCCGACATCTGATCCATCCTTTTCCCCAGCTCAGCACCACTGACTGAAAGCTGCAGGATACAAGCACAGTGTTAAAGATTTAAATAAAAATACCTAAAGCGAATATATGGAGAAGGAGGATGTAATAAGGATAATGATGGCGATGGTGGTAATTTTGCTGCCGCTGCTGCTGCTGCTGATCATGATGATGGTGATGGCTACGATGATTTTGAATATTACAAAAGCATTCAGATGAGTGGGCAGATGATGATGATGTTGATGATGTTGATGATGCTGCTGCTGATGGTATTATTGTTTATGTGCCAACCAAAGAATCCTGGCGAACGACGGTAAATGGCAATGGATAATGGCGTACCCATCAAGACAAACGTCGAAGCAATAATTATATAAACGCCTAAGTGTCTAGGTAAAGTACTACATAATGAACTCTCCACCCCCCCCCCCCTCACCCTCTTCTATCTCTCTCTCTCTCTCTCTCTCCTCTGAAAATTTCACTTTTGAAGAAGCACCGTAATTAAATCGTGTTTTGTTGCACGATCCCGAATCGAATTTTTGAACATTCTGTAATCATTGAATCTTGTCACAAAACATATGAAGACAATAAGTTTGTGAAGAACACAAAAAATAGTTAGTATCGCGTCTAAAAGAAAGACAAAAAAACAATACTGGAGTCAACACAAAAGAGGCAAACCCACCTGAATATTTGTTTTCTGAATAGTCGTCCTCATTGCATTAAACCTGAGGTCCACTTTGCTTCGGACTTCTGTCAGAAACGATTTGTTCGTGTCTTGGCCATTTCGTGCTGCCGCAGGCTTATCCATGCCAGTCTTCGTCTCGGTTAAAGCAGCTAGGTTTATCTGAAGTTCGAAATAAACCGAAACAAACTCTAAAAACATAAAACTGATTGTTCTTTGTAAGTGCGCATATCATCCGCCAAGAGGTATTCAAGTAGTTGGTAACCGAAATCTGGCATGGACATGAGATGATCAACCGCAATTATTATCAAACCCATATCACCCAAGGGACCACCATGCATGGCTCACCGGAGCCATCATTGCCGTGGTGTTGCATGCTTTTGTATTGCTTATTACTAGTTGTCTGTTGTCTGCTAGTATTCAGAATACAAGTCTAGATTTAACCTACCCACGTAAAATACTTTTTTTCGGGTTGATAGCCTATTGAGAAACTAAACCTTTTCTGTTCGCCATTTTATGTCTGATTGTGCCGATCTGCTTGATGAAAGAGAAAGATATTTTGGTTCAATACCTTTCAAAGAAATTTTAAAAGTTTGCAATGGTTAACACCCGTTTCAATTTTTACATGATGTTGGTTTGTTTTATCGCATATAAATCTTATCGCCTTGTTTTGTGTTGGTTGGATTTTATTGGAAAGACTGATTTTAGTGATTTGAGTGAAGAAATAGAGAACGTACTTTTAATACATCAGATTTAAAGAAAAATTTTCAAGAGGTTGCGTGCGAGAGTTTGTTTGAATATTTAAGAGTAAAGCCCTAGCTTAACTGGGCGAGACAAACCGAACCTTGTCTCGGCGAACCAAAGGTCAAAAATGCGGTTTTATTCTTAATTGGGTCTTCCCGAGACCAGCCGAGACGAGACAGAAGATCGGGCGTCACGGCGACTTCTTTCGTTTCTGAACTGGGTCTATTTATAGCTGCGTCGAAACTGACATACCGTGACAACGTTACGTTAGCAACAATGGCGGCCTTCGATGTGAATTGAAAACTGCAGGAGATTTTGGCGTTGTTCTAGCGCTGTATGTTCTAAGCGAGAACGAAGGGGCAGCAGAAAGAGAAAGAAAGTAAAAGGCAACAATGCCCTATGTGTTGCAAAGGCACCAGCAAGGTGCATTTCATGCACTGGTGCAAGAGTTGGCTGAACAGGTCAGTGGCTATTCAATGATTTATAATTTTTACTGATTCAGTATTTTCACTGTTCTCTAGTCTAAATTAAGTTTGGATTTGGTGCACCTACTTCTTTTAAGTGTTGTAGTATTTCTTTAGATCAGTTGTCATTGACATTGATAATTTTTTCAGCAAATCAAAATAGTGTCTCGGGCAGGTTTGCTGCGCACGAACGGCAAGACGAAAGGCCGGCCCGCGACACGGCGAGACACGTCTCGATGTTCTCGCCGATCCCGTCTCGGATTGCTCGCCGAGCCTAGTTAAGGGCAAGGATGGTTCGGGTGTCTCGCCGAGACTGTCTCGGGTGTCTCGCCGAGACAAGGTTCGGGTTTGTCTCGCCCAGTTAAGCTTAGGCTTAAGGCTTGTTTTTTAAGATTTGAACTTTTAGAATAACGTTTCTCTGGTCCTGATTTGGCTCGGAAGAGTCCGCTGGACCTAAAGCAATAACCATGCAATGTAATGTAACTAGAACTATTTATTAGATAACCAACACATAAACACTTCCATCTCAGCTCTCCGAACATCACCAGCATTATTCTTTCTTTTCTGATTCAGACCCAGGCCGTCATACCGCACGCCCCCAGGCCAGGGCTCTCATTCCTCCACCTCTCTCTCTCTCTCTCTCTCTCTCTCTCTCTCTCTCTCTCTCTCGTCTTTTATATTTTACTTGTAAATATTCGTTTTTCATGACTGTATTATCTATTTGTATAATTTATTTAGTCTTGTTTTTGATTTACTTCTTTTCGTATGTATTTCGATGTTAACGTTAAGTAGGGCCTATAAATGCGTGAGAAAAAGCGCTATAATTATAAATATTATTATTATTATTATTATTATTATTATTATTATGTCAATTGCACATAACGTTTATGGCACAAACGACTAACTGTACTATACATCACATTGGTTGTCTTTGTTATAATTGAAAACCACGAAATACTTCTTGATAAAACTTTATCTAGCTTTAGTAGACTACGAATTTTGACATACCTGACAGGGATTACCTGTCCCATCCAATCAGATCGAACTAAAATAAACACGTAGACTAATTAGAAATATTACAAAAGAACCATTTGAAAAGATATGCTTGATTGTTTTGTCGTCGAACCTTTTTGTACCGAAAGAAATTTTTTAATTGTGAGGTTTTTTTGCTGTCTGGATGACCACTGCTCAGCTATTATAGCTCCCAGCTCCCCCCTCCCCCCCCCACCATCTGCACTTTCAGGTTGGTCTTCACGAGTTTTCCGTGAAGTAGGCCTAGTTAGATGTATAATTACTCCCATGTGGATTGAACGTATAGAGAATTGGATTATAAGTCAACAATTAAAGTTCAAGGTTTTTAGCTCTTTTGTATGCAATTGTGCACTCACATACGTATGCACAAATAGACATTTACACACTAAGAGAGAGAGAGAGAGAGAGAGAGCATCGTTCACGCTCAGATGGAATAGCCTAACTCCTAAACCAACACCATCATCACCGCACTCAACACCAAAGGAGAAGAAATCAACAACATATTTCGTTTAAACGATGAAAGACGCATCAGCAATTTTAGCTTTAAAATATACAATTTATTTTATTACTTGGAGGTTTTGTCATTGTCATGATTAAATTACACATGTTCACAAATAGTTGCAGCCACAAAAAAGATTCATCATTGCTAAGTGATATTCACATGCTTGAAACAATCAAATACAAGTTAGTTAGTTGTTCATTGCGTACAGGGTCCAGCGGACTGCAAAGAGCCGAATCAGGACCACAAAATCAGGACCACAACTTGGTTGAAAGATCCGCCTACACAACCCCAGCGGCAACACCGAAGGCGCTGGTGGAGTGCACCCCACAACAAAGGCACCCCACGCAGGGTACGCCGAGACCACACTCCAACCCATCGAATCCCCGTCCACAAAAACAAAACACATACATATAAAATGCCTACATTGCTAAATAATGATATAATAGGAAGCCCTAATGACCATTTGGCAGAAAGCGTCCAATATTCCCAAGCTGACCCAACAGAGACCCTACACTCAAAGGAGTTTTGGAAGAAATTCAAGAAAACAGGTGACTGGTCTAGCGAAGAAGATAGTATAGTAGATCGATATAACAGGGTAAAGAAAGAGATTTCTCTTATATAGCGCACTTACAAGCTCATAGAGCTTCTCAAAGCACTGGCCCGTAATATCCAGCAATCACACAATCACACAATAGTTTGCTGAAGTCAGGATTCGAACACACGTCGCCCAAGACACACAAGTCGTGCGCTCTGACCACTGAGCCATCCCTGACGCGCGTGGGAATGAGAAAGAATAAAGGACAAAGACAGCGACAGTGGAAATTTAAAGCACTATATTTTCAGAAAGTGGGGATACAATTTATACACAAACCCCGGGATCCCCACGGCTGGTTCAAATACAAGTGGATTTAAGACTATCCTATCCTATCCCGTAACTCGAAGGTCGTTGGGGCACCACAGATGATCGTTTAACCAATGTACTCCATCTTTCTCTGTCATCAGCAACCCTCAGTATCAAGCCAGTCCATTCCCGAATGTTGTCCTCCCACATCTGTTTCTGTCTCCCTCCTAGTCTGCCTCCTTACACCGTGCATTGTAGGATGGTAATTGCAAGGCCTGATGATCTGGTGAAGTGGCCATACCATCGGTGTTTCCGTTTCTTCACCACTGTGAGCAGGTAATCGTGTTGTCCAATGGCTTGTGTGATGGTCTGTCGGACTTCGTCGTTGGTGATGTGCTGGGTATAGGAAATGCCCAGAAGTCTTCTGTAGCACCTCATCTCCATGCTTTGTATTCTTCGTTGGAGATCTGCTGTGAGGGTCCATGTTTCGCAAGTGTATAGGAAGATGGAGATGACAAGGGAGCGCAGCAGCCTTACCTTGGAATGTAGACTGATTTCCAAATGGCCTTCAACCTTGTCAGGGCAGCATGACTTCCTTTCGGGACCCATTGTCTGATACAATGGCTCCTAAATATTTGAAGCTATGCACTGTGTTGAGGGATTGGCCTTGGACTTTGATGTCCATGTTGATGCCTTTTGGTGTTGTTGGTCATCATTTTGGTCTTCTCTGCACTTATTTCCATTCCATAACCTCTGGAGGTGGTGTCAAGTCTCTGTACAAGCTGTTCAAGTTCTTGTTCCTCTCTAGCCAATTCATCAATGTCATCCGCAAAACGAAGCTTGGAGATTGCTCTACCCCCCTATGCTGACTGTGCCTTCGTGATCTGCAAGGGCATCTGACATGATGCGCTCTAGGAAGATGTTGAAAAGTGTTGGAGAGAGTAGGCATCCTTGACGCACACCGATTGTTGTTCTGAATCAGTTCCCGATCGCGTTTTTGTGGAGGACTGCACTGGTGGCCTTGTCATACAGGCTTTTTATGACTTCAATAATTTTAGGGCTAATGTTGTACACTCTCATGGTTGTCCACAGAGCTGCATTCCAGACTCGGTCAAACGCTTACTTGAAGCCTACGAACACATGATATAGATGTTTCTTATGCTGTAGATATTTCTCGCAGATTATGCTGAGTTTGAAAATCTGTTCAGTGGTACTGCGTCCTGCCCTGAATTCTGCTTGTCCCTCAGTTATGATTTGTTCAGCTTTGGGTTTGAACATGTTGAGTATTATTTTGCAGACTTTAAGACTGCTATGTGATATTCTCATGCATAAAACAATAAAATACAAGGACGTAAGACTACATACGTACATCTTCATGCATCAATAATCATCATAATCATCATCATCATCATCATCATCATCATCATCATCATCATCATCATCATCATCATCATCATCATCATCATCATCATCATCAAATGCTTCCATTAAGATAATTTTTAAAAACCACTTTAACCAGCATCTTCTAAGAATATATACACAAATATATTTTAATTGTTCCACCAAGACATTACATACAAAAAATGAGAAAGAATTTTTTTTAAATCTGTGTCGGCTAGGTTTAAAAACACACACAAAACTTTGTCACATTCAAATAGGCCTACCTTTAAGGATTAATTTATCTTGATATTCAACAAAGAGTTATTTAGTTGTCATTGTTTAAGGTCAGGCGAACTGCAAAGAGCCGAATCAGGACCACAACTTGGTTGAAAGAGGACTCCTCCCTGATCCGTATAAAAGATCTGCTGAAACAACTCTAATGATAACACTGAAGGCTCTCCACCAACCGGTCACTTTACAATAAAGGCATCCCATGCAGGGGACATTGACGCTTTACTCTAATTTATCGAACCCCTGCTTACAAAAACAAAATAGAACATAAACATCGTTATAAAATACTAACAACACACATAAATATAAAATGCCTGCATTGCTAAATATTAATACCATAGAAAGCCCTAGTGGCCATTTCGCAGAAAGAGTCCTATATCCCCAAATTTACCCAACAGACCCCATACACAAATGATGATTTTTAGCGACGAACAGATTAAAAACTAGAACGAACCAAATGAGAATGACAGAAAAAGTGTTAATTTAAAGCTCTAAATTTCTTCAAAGTTAGTTAGTTATTCATTGCTTACAAGGTCCAGCGGACTGCAAAGAGCCGAATCAGGACCACAAAATTAAAACCAGAACTTGGCTGAAAGAGGACTTACTCCTGATCCGAATAAAAGATCTGCTGAAACAACCCCAGTGGTAACACTGAAGGCACTCCACCAGCCGGTCACTTTACAATAAAGGCATCCTACGCAGGGAACGCTGAGACTATACTCTAATTTATCGAACCCCCGTTTACAAAAAACAAAATAGAATACAAACATCTTTATAAAATATCAACAAAACACATACATATAAAATGCGCCTAAATTGCTATATAATAATATCATAGGAAGCCCTGGTGACCATTTGGCAGAAAACGCCCAATATTCCCAAGCTGATACAACAGACTTCACACACAACTGATGAATTTTGTGCCGGAAGAGTTTTCAAGAAAAATGGTAGGTGACTGGTCTAGCGAAGAAGAAGACAGTATAGTAGATTGACATAACAGAGTAGGAATGAGAAAGAACAAATGAGAAAGAACAAATGAGAAAGACAGCGACAGTGGAAATTTAAAGCCCTAAATTTCCAGAAAGTGGGGATACTATTGATACAGAAACTCCCAGCACCCCCCACAGGAGGGTTCTACAAAGTGGGGATATTATTTATACAGATAACTCCTACACCCCAACGGGGGAAGCAAAGAGTTGAATACATTGGGATACTGGTTTTAGCTTAAATTAATTTATAGGCACCGCATACTCACAAACACAAATAAATTATTTATAATAATAATCGTCATAATAAATTGCATTTATCCAACTCAAATCTTAGTGACTGCAGAGGGGTTCTTTTGCAAATATTGTCATGTAGCTCTGGGTCTTAATAACGTATTGACCCGTAAACACATAAATAATAGACAGTATGTATTTTACAAAATAGTGGTGCTCAGTCAATAATGCTAAATTTATCTCCTTCCTTTATATAGGATATATTGTCATTAAGGACTGTTTCTCGTCCTTGTGTATAGACATGGAAATCACACATTAAAATCGGAGTTTCGAGTTCTGAAATTGCATCAAATGCATGTTAAAATTTAACATCACGCAACCCAACATTCGTTTAATAATGCTATAGCCGTACCGAGTAAAAATCGGCCACATTGAAGTCCAGTCTTATACCGCGTTTTAATTCAAACTGTCATAATCGATTTTCGCGATTGCTCTTTGCCTTGTCTCAAAGGAGTTTCTTATATTTAAAAATCAGACATGCTCAAATAGATGCCAGGTTGCTTAAATATATAATTATTCTTCAATGTAGCATTATGCAAAGACAAAGTCTGCCCGTTTAGTAGATCGAGAATGAACATTGGCGTTTAAAGTCCACACCCACAGCAGACGATACGGCAGACTGTAATAGCCATCCCAGAGCAATATAATGCTGTAAACAGGGTACGTTGCAAAAAGATACATATCAAACACTTCGAGTTTTAGCAGTTACATTGTACAGGTCATATAGATATTCATCAAACTACACTTATTGCAAAACTTTCAAAAAGTCAGCATAACTATAAATATTTTACAAACACTCGCACAATTCAAAACTGGACGCTCTACAAAATCGAAGCAGTGTCAGCTCATTTTGGGAAATGATCTAATGTCTTTATACGCTAACGCTGACATATAATGTGCCAAACTAAAACAATCAAACAAACAACAATATTCTATCCAATGCGTAAATCACATTACGACAAATCACTTCACTCAGCATGCAAGATTACTATGAAGATTATCAGATTAGAAGATCATCATCACTATCAACGTGCAAGTACACACGTTCAACTTTTAATGGGCAACAACGTGCCTTTAGTACAACTTTCTTTTAATAAAATTCACTTGCAGACCCCTGCATGAATCTCCAGAAACGACCAGTAACGAAGATAGGGTTTCAAATTAGCACAAAATGTCGTGTAGCGATTCTTCTCATGGCCCGCTATCGCTAGTCAACGGCGGAGAATGATATGGTAGTGACTCAGAGAGGGTCTCACAACGTTCTTGGCCTTCCGCAAGTACCAGCAGAAGGGAAAGGGAAATAACAGTTTAGTTTCTTCCTATCATTTGCAGGATTGTTAGGGCATATTGTAGGATGCACTCGTAACAAGTATAGACTCATGTGATTCTTACAAAACAATTTCTGATATTTAACATGTCTTTAATATTAGTTTGGGTATAATACTATGTTGGCATTGCAATGTTGACTATATTCATTCAAACATTCTTGCGTTGCATTCAAAAAGGAAAGCATGTAAAATGTGTTTTGTTTTAAATGTTTAACTTATAAACGGCCTTCTTGTTTGTTTTCTTGTTTGTTTGTTTGGGGAATGAGGAAGGATCGTCAGCACATAGTCAACTGCTCAAAATTATTTTGTGTATTATATTATACTAGTGGTTTTTGTACCCTGGCAAGCCAGGGTACACATGATGCTGTTTAAAATGTAGAAAGAGAGAACTTTTGTCTGCGAGTTTCATTTGGACGATGATACCTCCCCATATCCCCCTTGATACATCACCATACTCCCCCTGATATCTCCCCGTCCCCCCCCCATGATGCCTCATCATACCCCCTTGATACCTCCCCGAACCCACTTGATACCTCCCCATACCCCCTTGATACCTTCCATACCCCCTTGGTTCCTAACTGTACCCTCCTTGATACTTCCCCGTTGATCGTTTCGCGGGTATGGATGAAAGGAATCGACCATCACCATACCCCCTTATATATACCGTATCCCCGTTATGCCTACCCATGCCCCTTTAAACCTACCCGTAGCCCCCTTTTACCTACACGTACCACCCCATCCCGATCCTTGGTAGTAGTAGTAATAATAATAATAATAATAATAATAATAATAATAATAATAATAATAATAATAATAATAATAATAATAATAATAATATTGAATATAGAATAATACAAATAGAAATAAGAAAAAACACCAAGGTTTTAAAATAAAATTTGATATAAGATATTATAATTGTTATTATAATAATAATTATTATTATTATTAGTTTATAAATAATAATAATAATAATAATAATAATAATAATAATAATAATAATAATAATAATAATGAATATAGAATAATACAAATAGAAATAATAAAAAAACACCAAGGTTTTAAAAGAAAATCTGATATAAGATGTAATAATTATTAAAGGTAAAAAGCCTAAATTCAAAAGAAAAGTATCCATATTGTAGTGTAAAAAAAAACAGCCCGCGTGAGATTTGAACTTGGGTCGCTCTGGACGGTAGGCGAATGTTTTACCCAGTAAGCTACCAAGGCTTCCTAGACAGACCATCAATGTTTTGGTCTATATGGGAAAACATGCTGAAACCTCAATTTGATTTTTAATGGAAGCTCGCGGAATGAGGCTATTGCAGTTTGTGGACATTTTGTTTATTTATTTATCTCAGAAACGGTTAAACGTTCGGTAAGGAAATGTCGGCAATAACGATTTCGCTGGTTTTGAGCACACAGCAGGCCGATCCGTAGCGCCCAGCACCTGCCCAGATCAGCGTCCATACCGGACAAACTTTATAGTAGAGGCGAAGAAGGACTTCCGGCTAAGCAATTTATATATATAGATAGTGCATGAGATTAGTGCCTGTGTAGCATAAACTAAACAAAATAATTACGCATTACATCATAAAACGTGGACCATGAGATTCAGTCATATACATCATTGTCAAAATACCGATCTCATGCACATTATTGAAAAAAATAACAATCTCCGGTGTATTATTGTCAAAATAAATATCCCATGTACATATCCAAAAAGCAATCAATTTCATCGTAGTTATGAACATATAAAAATAATAACCAATTTCGTGGTAGATTTCGTTTTGTGTCAGCAGAAGCGCGAATAAATCGTATCATACACTGTCAGGGCACTGAGGCCCGGCTATAGTCAGTTTCGTCCTTGGGGACAAGTGTTCCGCTGTCCGCATAATAGCGTACTATTTCTTCTCCACACCTTTCGCCATCGTTGTTCAAGTCGTTGATCAAGCCTCCCATCGATGGAGGCTTATCACATTTAATCCCTGTTCAAATGTTTTCAATGCCAGCGATCGTAAGCCCAGTTATGCTCCGGTACTTTCAAAGATGTCTTTGTTGGCGTCCAGCGGCTGCTTGGTGAGTGGCAGGATAATGAGCGAAGTGACGGTGGCTAGGATAGTCCCTAGCACGAAAATCCAGAACAGAAACCTGTCAATCACCTCCGCCGCCTCCTGCCATTCTCTACACAAAGATTCGCTGGCGTCCTTCTCTTCTTCACGAAGCAGCACCTCTCGCAGCCTCAGCAGTATGCTGTCCATCTCTGCTGAATGGTTGGCAGCAGACGGGCAGGAGGAACAAGGCGTGCAATTAGTGTGAGGTGGCTGGCTGCTGCTACTGAAGCTTGGTCCTGGAGCGTCTTCTCTAATGCTTGGTGAGTCAGGCACACTTTCGCTAAACCGTAAACCCAAGCCTTCTTTGAATCGCGAGTCATCCTCTTTGAGCCGCGGTTCAGAAACGCTATGGTCATACTGTAAATGTGGATCGAGGCTGGTTTGTGGCAACAAAGGAGATGACGCAGCCATACCTTCCTCTTCCACTCTCATTGATCCGGACTCCTTCCTCGACCGCCGAAACTCCGCGCGAAGAACGGCAGCCGCAGATGACGTTGATGGCGAAGAAGACGCAGCAAAGTTTGAAGTACCCGGCAGCGGAAACTGGTAAGTTTGAATGTTGTGGTTTTGCTGTTGGTGTTCCACTTTCTTGATATCGTTAGCAGCTGTCGGCGTCGTTGCTGCTGTTGATACCCCGACTGGGGTAGTAGGGATGTTAGTTCTGGGTAAAGAAGCAAAGTCGATGTTGGTTTCGTAATCGATAAGGCCGCAGCCAGAGTCGTTAGAGACGTGATTGATGACACCTTTGTATAACACCCCTGGTCTGGAGCGTCCTGTTGTACCTGCCAACACGCGACCACTGCGAGTTCGTTCTGGTCTCACGTAGTGAAGCCTGTAAAACAATGACAATCAACGATGAGCCAGACTACAAATAGCAAAATAGAACGCGCTTTAAAAGGACAATATGACTTACCAAACACATTCTTGCAGCGAACCTTGTTAAACAAGAATCCATTATTAATCCTACTGTTAAAATAAAGAGAGGGCCACTGCGAAAAAGCAAATGCATCATTTAAAGTGCACAATAATGTTAGTTGTCAAAGCAAACCTATTCCTTATTACAATTCCCAGTCCCCATAAGAAGCCTAAAAGATGATAAAACAATATTACTCGTTATTGATATTGACTGAACCACGATCTGTTCCGAAAACAAGATTGCGTCTTAAATCTGTCTCTGGGCCGTGGGCGACATCAATTTTCCTTGTAAGCACGAATAAGGATTCGTTACTTTGACTTGACTTGAACATACATGTAAATATGTTGTCAATTAAAACAAATGTCTTGTCATTAAATTTTATATCAATATGCACCTTTGCCTCAGGCTGTCATGGATGTTTGCAGCATTCAGAATGTTCGTAAGGACAAAAACGGCTATGTTAGAGGCAAGTAGCAGCACAGCACAGACTATTGTAGTTTCTACAATCCAGAATATTATGATTTACCCATGATTTACTTGACAGTTTAAATTGTTAATACAATTTTGTTCCACCCTATTCTTTTCTGTGTTCCTGCTATTGAAATGTAGATATTCCTAACATTGAAATGGTCGTCAGTCTTACTGAAAACAGAGAAGCTTGGCGAGTTTGGAGATGAAATACTTGAAAGACCTGGGCATGACCTTGTCCTTGCGACCCCTGTAAGAGATGTTGGACACCACCACAGCCAGAATGACCGATAGTGACGTCAGCGCCATCACGCTGGTCAAGTAAATTCCTGTGCAAATAAAACAAGTTGGCAAGCTGTTCAAAGTTACTCCTCGACACACACCCACAAACAATTTTGGCAAAGACTAGATATATCTGGGAATACAACATTAAACCTTGCATAGAGGGAGACAACAGACAGTCTGGGACTAAACCTGCAATAAAAAGAACATGGCTGTAACCTCTAAATACAACAGACCTCTGCAATTGTAACACCCAGCAAGTCTTTGTGGCAAAAGGTAAAATGTCAGTAGTTTTGTAGTACATTTTTTCCTGGAACGTAAACACATCAAATGCTCATACCGCAAGTTAGACTCCAGATTCAAAGACTCAAGAAGAAGAAGAACTAGATGAAGAAGAGATTTCTCTTATATAACCCACTTATAAGCTCGGAGAGCTTCTCAAAGCGCTGGCCACTACTATCCAGCAATCACAAAATAGTTTGCTGAAGTCAGGATTCGATCCCACGTCGCCCGAGACGCGCGTACACAAGTCGAGCGCTCTGACTCAAAGCTCACATTTTATTTCACTTCAATAGAACAAAACATTTCGCGCAGTGAGATTATAAATGGGGTGCGAGAAATATAATACACCTGTATTAAAACAAGAATTCATAGGTTTATTTACACCAAAAGCCTGCTTGATGCATTTAGTAAGCCGATCAATGATATATTTATAACTCTAAACATTTATGACTTAAATCAACATCACAACCACAGCGCTCCATGGGTAGTCAATTAGACAAATTTTCAAGAA
>CM072511.1:36269124-36346624 GCA_036898135.1 Oncomelania hupensis
TGCCTACCCCATGAACAGAACATCTGGTCATCACTCACAAGGAGGCTACCAAAACTGCCAGCTTGGTCGAAACCAACCTCGGGTACCCAGCGCATGAATCGGGAGCTTGAGGTGCCTGAATTTGATGATTGGGACGTGAAGAAAATAATCGAGGCGGCTGACTTGGAGAAGCCGTCTTTTTCCCCCAGAGCTATGAAAGTGCTGGCGTGGTTTGAACGGAGCCAGTACTTGTTAGAACAGAAAGTGGCTTCGACTCGACACCTGTGGGAGAGACGAGAGCAAGCCGACGTGTCCGACGAGGCTGTCGTCGACCCGCTGCCATCAGTTAGCGTTGTTCGTGAACATGCAACGGAGGAGCTCGGCGACATTCGTGAACCATTGATATCAGCTAGCGATGCTAATGAAACTTCAAAATGTGTGTCGAACTGCGAACCCCAAACACCTAGCGAAGTTTTTGAAACTGCAACAGCGATTCCCTGTAAGCCATTGACATCGGGTAGCGATGTTTGGAAAGCTGCGGAGTTCTACGATTCCGACAACTCGACTTCATCAGAAAACGGCGATGAAACTTCCTCCAAGGAATTCGTCTATGCTGGTCCTGTCAATTCTAGGGTAAGAGTTAATTCCCATAAATTCCTCTTACCTCAGGCTAACGTAATATAATGTTGGAGTGTTCTTTTTGTCTTACTATGATATATAAATAGGTGACATTTTTCATTTTCCTTTGCTTTGTGAACGCAGTTCATAAAAGAATGAAACGAAATATAACCATTACCTTTGAATGCCGTAAAACGCTACGCAGTTGGTAAAGTAATCTGCATAGTACATTACATTACATGATTATTGCTTTAGGTCCAGCGGACTCTTCCGAGCCAAATCAGGACCGAACAACCCATGATCCGCATAAAAGATCTGCTGAAACAACCCTAGTTGTAAAACTGAAAGCTCTCCACCAGCCAGTCACTTTACAATAAAGACATCCCACGCAGGAGACGGCTGAGGCTTCACCCCAACTTATCGAACCCCCGTTTACAAAAACAAAGAATACAAACATCATTATAAATTATCAACAAAACACATACATATAAAATGCCTACATTGCTAAATAATAACATCATAGGAAGCCCTAGTGACCACCTGGAAGAAAGCGTCCAATATTCCCAAGCTGATCCAGAGGACCTCATACACAAATAAGGAGTCTTGTCCCGGAAGAGTTTTCAAGAAAAAAGGTAGGGGACTGGTCTAGCGAAGAAGAAGATAGTACAGATGATTGATAGAACAGAGCAGGACTGAGAAAGAGCAAATGAGAAAGACAGCGACAGTGGGAATTTAAAGCACTAAATTTCCAGAAAGTGGGGATACTATTTATACTGAAACCCCCGGCACCCCAATGGGGGGTATCTGCATAGTAAACATTAAAATCGGTCCAGTCCTTGAAATAAAGCCACCTCAACTCCATACACGCAACCTAGAAGGGCAAAGCACATATCACTCCCACGCTCCTTATGGAACTTGCAACATTTAACATAAAAACCAGTGCCAAGAACAGAATTAAACGGTGGCATTAAAACGCAAAAGTAATATCGACTGATCTTTTTATGCTCTTGACCTTGATGACCTCGACCTTTGCTCCAAATACACACGTGCGATCAAATAAACCACAGCAAAAGTTGTATTGTGCCAAAAACAGTGACCTTGGGATAACATTGACATTCAGTGACCTTGGAATTACCTTGGCCTTCACGAGACCTCTCATTCTCATGAATGATTAAATAACCCACTGTTGCATACTATGGATTAAATATAGCCATCCCACTGTACGATAATCTATTTTTTAAAATTGTTTTTGCAACGCCTAAAATTACCTGGACCTTCAAGATCAACGCAAAAGCGGAACATAATGAAAGATCAACCTATCATCTTTAAATACAAGTTTGGACTTTATATTTCTTAGTTTAGGGTCAAGGTCACTTAAAAGTAGCTACATTAACCAACCTCGCTCGGACAGTTCCAGCGATCTTAACTTGGAGTGAGGTTGACCAAATTTGCACAGTGTGATATGAATGCGAGTCAATAAAAATAAAATAAATAATTTAAATAAAATACAATTTAAAAAAAGTAATAAGGTGTTTAACCAAAAAAGTAAAATTTGGAGTTTGATGTACGATTAATATTTTGTAATAATATAGTTCTTTTATTTTCTCTGCAGTGAAGATGTCCAAGGATTCAGCGCCAAAGGATAACGATGTATCCGCACTGTGAGCAAATGCAAGATGGCAAGTACGATAGCGTAGCTCGAATGAGAATGTCCCAGAGTATGGCTCGTCTTTAGTGAGCAGGACCAAAACGCAAGACATAATTTTATGCAGCATCCAGTCTTATCTTGCACATTTCATGAAGCAATTCTTATCTTACAATTTCACAAAGCCGCAGTTTTAAGATTAAAAAAAATATTAAAGTATTTTTTAAAATTTTAGTCGGAAAGTAGTCGGCATCAAACGTCAACCAGAACTGCTTAACCTAAAGAGGTTAATATGAATTCCCTTTTAAACTCCAAATACGCAAAGGTCATTAATGCAAATTTGCAGAACAAAACAAAATGGTCGGTGTCCATCTTGGCATTGGTAGCCTATGGATAACTGTATAATCATTGCAGTGGACGAAAAATGGGTCGTGTTTATTCGCTGAAGCGGACGAATGTCACGTTATTTTCTATTGTATTAAACCTTTTTATGTTTATCGTATTTATTAGTTCATTTATTTTTGTTTGTGCTCTATTTCGGTGTTGATGTACAACATTTTTTAGGTAACGTATACATTTGCAATGGACAAATGCCACTTTGCTTGTGACCTGGTCTGCTTTACCAAAAACACTAACAATTTTATTAGTTGAGATTATAATAGTACACATCTCAGTTTACATTATTTGTAACTTCAAAAGAACCCCGTTGGTGTGCCGGGCTTTTTAATATAAATAATATCCCCACTTTGTAGAAATTTAGTGATTTAAATTACCACTGTTTTTGTCAATCTCATTAATTTTAGTTTTTTTTCTCGATCCTAATCTGTTTTTTCAATCTACTGTCTTCTTCGCTAGACTAGTCACCTACATTTTTTCTTTAAAACTCCCAAAACTCTTCATTTGTGTATGGTGTCTGTTAGGTCAGCTTGGGGATATTGGAAGCTCTCTGCCAAATGGTCACTAGGGCTTTTTGTGGTAATATTAATTATCAATGTAGGCATTTTATATGTATGTGTTTTATTAATATTTTAAAATGTATATATTATATTTTGTTTTTGTAAACGGGAGGGGGGGGGGGTCGATAAATTAGTACAGCCTCGGCATCCTCTGAATGGGATTTCTTGTGTATTAATAAAAGTATGGAGTTTTGAAAACACATTTTAAAATGAAGACATTAAACTTGACGGAGGGTGAGGGGGGATAACCATATGCTTAAAGTATAAGTTGAAAAGCGCATCTAAGAATTAAAATATCGTAAAGAAATAATGTACATTTAAAAAAAATATATAAGGGCAACTGCGGGTTTGTATTTCCAGAGATTTACGCAATATTTGAAAACTCGGGGTTACGATTAATTTGAAAAGTCGAGTCAGTTTAGTTTAGAGAAGTCGAGTCAGTTTCGCTGAGGCGAATCCCCCCGTGGGGGTGCCGGGGGTTTCAGTATAAATAGTATCCCCACTTTCTGGAAATTTAGTGCTTTAAATTCCCACTGTCACTGTCTTTCTCCTTTGTTCTTTCTCATTCCTACTCTGTTCTATCAATCTACTATACAATCTTCTTCTTCGCTAGACCAGTCACCTACCTTTTTTCTTGAAAACTCTTCCGGGACAAAACTCCTCATTTGTGTGTGAGGTCTGTTAGATCAGCTTGGGAATATTGGATGCTTTCTGCCAAATGGTCACTGGGGCTTCCTATGTTATTATTTGGCAATGTAGGCATTTTATATGTATGTGTTTTGTTGATAATTTATAATGATGTTTGTATTCTGTTTTGTTTTTGTGAACGGGGGTTCGATATATAATAGAGTATAGCCTCGGCGTCCCCTGCGTGGGATGTCTTTATTGTACAGTGACCGGCTGGTGGATTGCCTTCAGTGTTACCACTAGGGTTGTTTCGGCAGATCTTTTATGCGGATTAGGGGTGAGTCCTCTTTCACTTCTCTGGTCCTGATTTGGCTCGGAAGAGTCCGCTGGACCTAAAGCAATAACAATGTAATGTAGCTGAGGCGAATGCAATGTGGCTTTGCTGTCGCCTTGTGTGACGTTTAGTTTGCCAATATCTTTTTTCTTGCTGTGGACGTTGTCAGTTGTTACAATGTACGAATGTTATATTTTGTTTTTTTCCGAAGTGTTACTTCGCGAATTTGGTTTTGCAAATGACGAAGACATCGAGTAGCTTTGCAATAAACATTGCTTTTTCCTAGTTTTGGACGCGGCAAGTATATTTTGTAATGGACGCATGTGTCGCGTTTGTCTTAGGTTGACCTGTCACGATTCTTTTCGTTTGGTAGTGGATAAAATACTCTTTTTTTGTTCGGTTGTATTTTTAACAAAGTGTTCTTTTGCTTATTTTTATTTTAATTATGACAAATGTGATTCGACTGTTTGTAATAGATAACATGTCCATTATGGGTACCTTTGCAATGAACATGTTGAAGTTTACCCTGCTGACTTGTGCACTACACGATTCTTGGTTTTTTGGTGGACAAATTTTAACGCACCTTAATTAAGAGTGCGACGCCTTTCATCGGTATACAGTGTACAATGAACACGCTTTAAGTGCCTATGAAAGATGTATAACTCTCGAAACTCTTTTCAGACTTTTTAAAACTTTGCAGATGAGGGGTTTCACAACAGTGAAGTTTTAACTTCACAGCATTATACTCGGATTTTAAAAGCATGAACATGAGTTTAACACAGCGGAATTTTAACTGTAAGTTACTAAATTTCGGGATTTTAGTTTACAAGGATTTGGGGATCATTATAAAATTAAACCCGTGCACGTCCGTTTGCTGTTGTAAAGTTAAATACGAACGTTTCAAAATACGAACGTTTCAAAATACGAACGTTTCAAAACGTTCTAAACGTTTAAAAGCAAACGTATTCCAGCTTCTACCTGTTTTGTTTAATGGCGCTAAACCGCTGTTTACCATAGTCTTTGATTCGGTAGAATATAAAATGTGAACAATACGTATGTACACATGCATGGTAACTTGCAAGCAACGAATAGCAAACTTACTAGAGCACGTTCAATTATTTGCAGATTTCCTGTAGCATGAAGAGGATTACCTGTAGCATGAAGCACATCTCTTTGATTGTAGACGTGATTTCATATGAAATTCTGTCGCAACTCCTCAGAGTGAATATTTATCTTTGTTGATTTCCTCGCTCTCCCCCTTGTGACCCGATTTATTAAAATCTCCCATAACTACAGAACGTTCACTACTGAAATATATTCTAAAACTAGGCGTTAACTGTTGTATTTATGTAGGCCTACTTTAAAAAAAAAGAAGTGAGGGAGGGGGGGGGGGGGAGCCATTTCTATTTGCAATGCCCCCATCACATTGCTATTCTAAAGCCTAACTGGTTCACGTATTTCTACGTCTATATTTTGATGTACTTTTGATCATAAATTTTTAAATAATTAAGACCAGAAGTATGGATTTTTCTGCTAAATGTTGGAATAAGGTAAAATAAAAACTGAAAACGCACTGTAGAAAAGGTTAGCTGAAAATGCATATTTCAAGCTAGGTCTGCTACTTCAATATTTTAGTGTCTCTAAGTGATTTTGTAGTCTAAGCGACTTGCGGGGCAGAGAAAGGGGTGGGGGGGGGACGGTTTTAGAAAATCGGGCCACATTTTACAATCCTGTGATTCATTACTCGTGTTTTTGTGAGTGTTACTCTTGTTTTTGTTGGCTTTTTTTATTTGGATCTTTTTTTGGGATAGACTTATTGGAGCTAGACATGACTATATATTATCTACGTTGTTATTTACATTTATTTGTACATAGTACCTATTTGTTAAGAGGAAAAGTGTGTGCATTAGTTGTTTCTGTGGATGTCGGTATGAGTACAGTGTGTAAGCCTTTTTGGGCAGGTTCCCTTGGAAAGTAAATAGGGAAGTATGTTGCTATTTGTACATTTTTTGTTTTTATTTATCTTATATCGCGTTCCAAACTCGCGTTTGAACGATTTATTTATAAATATGGAGTTGTTATTAGCGCGACAGAATTTCGTGTGAACCATTTCTACTCACTTCCAAAATGCTACCACAATGTAGTACTAAATCAAAAGAAGACATCTTACAGATAAGGAACTGCTAATGTGTCCTACTGATGAAGAAACAACGGGTTCTTTTCTATATTTCGTTTCGTTACATTTTTATAACTCGACGTCTTTGTCCATTATGCAAACTATTTCCGAATGTTGTATTAATACGGTCGGTTTTAAGAGTTTTCGAAGGGCATGGTTGATGGTTTTGTTGTTGTTGTTGCATCAATTTTTTATTCATCAGATTAACATAAGTTGTACTGATAACCATCGGTTGATGGTTGTAAATGTGTCATCAAAACATATACGTAAACCCTAGAACGTCTGTTGAAGGTTCTTTCAGTAAAGGCAACTGCTAAATGTTAAAACTCTTGCAATGCTGTTTTTTTTGTTCTTGGTTTAATTTTGTCTGCTATTGTTCAAAACTGTACTTCCACATCTTTTACTCCTCTCCTTCCCCCCCTCCTCCCCCCCCTCCCTACCTCCAACTTTTATTCTCTCTCTCTCTCTCTCTCTCTCTCTCTCTCTTTCTCTCTCTCTCTTTCTCTCTCTCTCCATTCCTTCCTTCCTACCTAATCCGTTCATTTCTCTCCACATCTTTGTCCTCTCCAGACATCCTCTCCTCTCTTACTATTCCCAACTTCTTTTTCTGTGTACATTTGTAGTCCAACAATTTTTCACTTTCTCCGTACCCTGCCCAAATCACTCCCTCCCTCCATCCCCCCTCCCCCCCCCCATCTCTCCATCTCTCTTTTTTGCTTCCACCATCCATTTAATGCAGCAAGCATGAAACGGTGTATACATTGAATGTCGCTTGGAAGTGCCCTAAAGGAGTTTTTCTCCACTTCGGGCACGGTCTGAGAAAGCTTCACAGATTTACGTTCGTCGGCTGGAACCTTCAAACCAAACCCCTCCAGGTATATACTGCGATGCCATACAAAAGTATGGAAGACAGCTGAGCAGCTAGTTTCGAGCATATAGACCTCATCCTAAGTGAAACATCTCTGTACACTCAATATTGCTGACGTCGAGAGTCGTCCCTTTTACTTCAATCGACGAGAGGCTACGTTCAGTACGTGTGTACGTACTGTGCTTTATTCACAGCAATTCTGCTCTAGACTTCTCTCCACTTTTGATGTTGCAGACGAGAGAGCCAGTATGCGTGTAAAGATAACTTTAAAAGATATCTATTTGGTACAGATAAGTCACGATGATTATGCACGCTGCATTAATCCTTCAATTTTTGTTTAGCCGAATGCATCAGCATTAATATGTGGTAAAGTAGCGACTTGGCTTCAGAGTCTTAAAGGACCTTTTCCCCAGTTACATTCGAAATTGTCATCTCTATACTTTGACTTCACTTTGTCTCAATTGTGTGTGTGTGTGTGTGTATGTACGTGTGTGTATGTGTATATATTCAAGGTGTACGGCTATTTTATGTTTGCAATCTCTACTTCGCATATTACATGACAACTATTGAATTTCTAGGTGTACGGCTATTTTATGTTTGTAGAGATTACAAACATAAAATAGCCGTACACGTTAAAATTCAATAGTTGTCATGTAATACACTTAAAATTATATTTGTAATAACATGTCCAAACTTGAACAAGCAAATCAACAGTTTCAAAAAGAATTTATAGCCCATCGGAACTATGTTCAAAAGATTTTAATAACGAATCATCCCAAAATGAAATGTGTCCAGATTATAGAATTTTTTTTTACAGACGATACAAGAGCAACAGCACCACAGTGTTTGAAAGCGCTGACTGGGTATAACTGTTCAAAAGACATCGAATCGGCATAGCCTTAGTTTGATTTGTGAATCTAGCTGGTGATTACGAAAAGTGAAAACTAGTGTTAACTTCGGCTGAATGACGTCTGCGGCTTAGTAAATTCTTATTTTCCCGCACTTTACCGTTGCAGGTAGACGGCTTGTGGGAAAAAGGTAGTAACGACCATTTAATGTAAGCTTACACTGGAGAAAAGAGCATTGGGAAAAGAAAGAATCAAAGAACAATAGCAAAAGGAAACTAGAACAGACTCGCAACCAAGAGCCCAAGCAAAGTAATCCAACAAAAAGAAAGAAAAACCATGAAAGAAACAAAAGCTAAGAAAAAAAAAGGAAACCGAATCCCAAAAACAACGAATTCGCTAGTGAATTAATTCTAGCTTAACAATAGGCAGTTTCGGCGTGCCAAAAGGTGTGCACCACATGATTTGGGCATTATCTTAAACTTCATAAGATATTGTGTCCAAAAGGGAGGGAGGGAATTGTATCCAGGTTTGAAATGTATCTCTTGCATGATTTAGGAATCGGGCGTCAACTCTCTCTCTCTCTCTTTTTTTTTTTCTTCTTTTTTTTCTCTCTCTCGCTCTTGTTAAAAACACAATCTCTCTGATTACGAACAGGTGAAAATTCTACTCTTTGCCAACGGATTAAAATTTAAATACCGAATTTCCATGCACAAGATCCTTTCTGGTAATGCAACCTCTTGTCTCTTCTATTTTTTCAAGGAAACTGCCAGATTTGCTACCAAACTAACTATATACCATTTCCAAGAATGAATCTGTTTAAAACCAGTGTGTCATGTTCAGGTTCCACTTTATGGAATAACTTTCCAGAAGTTCTCCGCAGTGTAGTCACTAAATCTACATCCTTTAGAAGCCATCTTTTACAGCACATTACAATTAGTTAATTAACTACTTAGCAGGAGTTCTACAGTCATAACTTTCATTAGATTGTTTTACATAAGTTGGGTATGTGTGTGTGTTGTGAGTGTGTGTGTGTGTGTGTGTGTGTGTGTGTGTTTGTGCGCGCAGATCTTGATTATATTGTTACATTATGATATTATTGTTATAAAGTTATTTTGTTATACTAATTGTTATTGTTACAAGCCCTAAGGGCAAGTAAGAAAGCACATCCAGTGCTTACTCTTTTTACTTTGTTAAATAAAATTATTATCTTATCTTCTCTCTCTGTCTCTCTGTCTGTCTCTCTGTCTCTGTCTCTGTCTCTGTCTGTCTGTCTCTCTCTCTCTCTCTCTCTCTCTCTCTCTCTCGTCCAAACATTGGACACATGTTTTAATAACCTTACACGAATACTGCTAGCAGCAAACGAACATCAATACCAATCACGTGACATGCTGAGTTTACTGGAGAAATGAAAAGAGGTGCGTTTGGAGAAATAGTTCTTTGAGCATAGCGCTGTTTCATAATGAAAGCGAAAGTGGCGGATCGGTTGCGGCCCTTGGGTTCGGCTAGTTCCGGTTGAAGCAAGAAAGATGGAGGGTTATAGAAATTATATTTCTCTTGTACAATCGTTCAAATTTTACTCAGGATGGCTGCTTGCTTAAATATTGATTGCTGATTTGTTTGTTCAGTAGGCCTAATTCGTTTGTCAGTGACCTACATTCAAGAGAAATTCGAAGTCTCTTTCTTTTTCTTTGCTTTAATTTTTTAATTGAGAAATTTTAATTTTGCAGTTTATCTAGAAGATAACATTATTATACAGTAGAATAATTTTTGTTTTTAATTCAGTGAAGCAACTGCAATTATGTCTTATTATTTTCAGTCTTTCAGTTGTTATTATTATTAGTTGTAGTAGTATTGTTATTATTATTATCATTATTACCATATATTAATTATTAGTTGTCTGTTGGTGCTGCTGTTGTATTATTATTATTATTATTATTATTATTATTATTATTATTATTATTATTATTATTAGTTGTAGTTGCATTGTTATTATTATTATTTTTATAATTATTAATTACTCTAATGATTACGATTATTATTAATATTATGATGATTATTTTGTATTATTACTCTTATTATTATAATGATTATTATTATTATTATTATTATGATCTAGGATGGATCTAAGGCATGGAAGAATGGGTGAGTGTTGTAGTTGTGTATACATATACTGTGTTGTTGTTTGTAGATTATAGTCACACGACACTTTCGCATATAGGTGACTACTGGACCGATTTATACTGACACCAGCGGGCCAGTTGTTGGTAAAGGGGAAAATAATATGATCACACGTTGACCAATCCGGGATTCGAACCAGCGACCTTTCGGTTACTAGCAAGACGCTCTTACCAACTGAGCTACCCGGCCCCTCATATACTGTGGAATAATATACTGTGGAATAATTATCTGTGTGTTAAATGTGTACGCATGGGTATGTGGCTGGTTATCTGTTTATGCATGTGTGTTAGTGTTTATAGATTTGTATTTTGGTATGGAAGTTGTTTTTGATAGTATATCAAATGTATCAATATTGTATGTCCATGTTTGTAATAATTTTGATGTTGTTATTTCCTTCCTTATTGCACTGCTAAACAAATATCCATGCCTTGTGTTTGGACAATAAAGAATCTTGAATCTTGAATCTTGAATCTTATTTTACATTGTTGTAATCTTTCCGAATCAGTCGCAAACGTTGTTCCCACAGTGGTTTCAGTGTTTTGTTAGCTGGTAATGTGTGTAACTTGACAATGCGCCCTTCAATTATTTTTCCTGCGAAATTAGGGCAGCAAACGCAATACTGTTTTCCTCCGCCACAAGTCTTCCGTCTACGTTCGGCCATGCTTAATACTCAACCGGAACTAGCCGGTGTCCGTGGCATAGGTGAAGGCAGGGCCGGATAACTCTATCTGCACTAGTTTTGCAACAGCGCTATACGGAGATGAACACGACGCAGGAGAAGAAAAAAAACACCACTACAATGTTGGAATCCAATATTTTTAACGACTTTAAATTCTTAATCCAAAGGGAATGGAGTGGGTGGATAGGAGAAGCAAGAAGAAGCTGGATGATTGCGAGGGATAGGACATGGGCACACTAATATAACAGTTTTTGAGTCTTCTATGTGGAGAATTTCAATTTTGGGTTGGAATACTGAAATTGTCCGTAAACTTGGGAAGAAAATGGTTGGTGACATTTTATTTTAAAGTGGGTCACCATTTCTTTCAGTCCCCCCTCATCTTCCCACCCCCCATGAGCTTTGGGATTTAATTCAATACTTTCAAGTTTTCTTTGATCAGGAAACGGGTCTTGGGCGTCTGCACGGAACCGCCAAGAGAAGGGAAACAAATAATGGGTAGAAAATAAAAGATGGCAAGCCATTAGAATGTATTTCCAGTCATTCCCACACATAGCATTAACAAAAATAAAAAGTGTTAATTTTCCTGCCGGAGTTGGATTCAGCTTTATCCTAATGAAACTAAAGGGGGAAACTGGAATGATGGGTCACGCCTCGCTGAACTATAAGCAAATCAAAAACTCAAGATGGGCTCAGCCAAGTTTTAGTTACAGCTCAAAACGTGTGAAAATGGTAAAGCACAATGACCTTGGACTTTGAGAAAGTACATGTATGAGTTAACATGCTTAGCAGTGGTTAGGGTATCCACAAAGTAACACTGAATTTCGGTTAAGTTATTCTTGAGATACGGCAAAGTGTGTTTTGAACCATTTTGAAATTTGGACCGACCGACCGATCAATTGACCGACCGACTGATCGATTGACCGACAACCGGACTGCCACTGAAGGATGGACCATGATTTGATGTACCTGTATACCACAATTCAACAAACTCGCTTTAGCCGTTTTAAAGGTATTGAGCAAAACGTTTTTAGCAAAACAATGGCTCCAGTGACCTTTACCTTTGTGGAAGTACAAATATGATGACACGGAAGGCAGGCCATTAACCTAGGTAATGTTCCTATAAAGTGTGGTCAGAATACGTTCCGTGGTTCCTGAGATATGACGACCAACGGACAGACGACCGATTGAATTTTGGGTCGTTCTTTTTACCCCCCGACTATTTAAGTCAGGAAATACAACAAAAGTTGTTTTTTATGTTTGGCAAATCACGACAATCGAATTTCTTATGCGAGAAAATCCACAGCACAGACCGCATACAAACGACGACAATAAATCAAGGAATTATTATTCGTTTCATCTAAGACAAACTTCACGCTGGAAGTGGTGGAAGAGGTGACACAAAAACCCCATAATTCCACAATGAAGACAGGATATATTCAATCTACCTGGAACCCCTTGGGGTTATGAGCAATCTTGCCACTGTAGATTGTTCAAACCTATAAAGGAAAAAGTGAAAGCCCCAGTTGAAAACCTGTCTTTCCTTTGTAGGCAAGACAGATTCACTGCGGCAACAGTACCCCCGTTGGAGTGCCGGGGTTTTTCAGTATAAATAGTATCCCCACTTTATGAAAATTTAGTGCTTTAAATTCCCACTGTCGCTGTCTTCCTCATTTACTCTTTCCTATTCCTGCTCTGTCCTATCACTCTGCTATACTATCTTCTTCTTCGCTAGATCAATGACCTACCTTTTTTCTTGAAAACTCTTCCTGGACAAGACTCCTTGTTTGTGTATGAGGTCTGTTGGATCAGCTTGGGAGTGTTGGACGCTTTCTGCCGGGTGGTCACTAGGCCTTCCTATGATGTTATTAGTTAGCAATATAGGCATTTTATATGTATGTGTTTTGTTGATAATTTATAATGATGTTTGTATTCTATTTTGTTTTTGTAACCGGGGGTTCGAGTAGTTGGGGTAAAGCCTCAGCCGTCCCCTGCGGGGGATGTCTTTATTGTAAAGTGACTGACCGGTGGAGGGCATTCAATTTTCCCAGTAGGGTTGTTTCAGCAGATCTTTTATGCGGATCGGGGGTTGTCCGGTCCTGATTTGGCTCGGAAGAGTCCGCTGGACCTAAAGCAACAATCAATCAATCAATCAATCATTAGAATTCAAGCGAATCCCACTGTATTTGAAAAAAAAATTATAAAAGCGTGAAGCGCTGTGATGCTGAGAGCAGTCTTATATCTTGTACATATTTATAACAACTCCGGATGCATGGATCGACTTGATGCGTGGAATGGTCCTGTACAAGTTATCTTGTAACAGTTGTCTTCGTTCAAAGTGCGTTGTACGCGAGATGGCCTTGTACCAGGTTTGGTACTAGATTTCTTCTTGTTTATATTGTTTTCCGGTAAATACGTCTCAGTATTGTTGTTCCCTTTTCACCTCCATTGTTTCCTTTGTGTGTATTTTATGCCAATGTTCAAAAGTAACAGACTACAGATTTTTATTTCGCCAATTGACATATTATTCAGTATGACGTTTTAAGCTACGTAGAAAACAAACACTTAAGCTTCATCAGGCGTGGCGTTAACTGCGGCTGCCGCGCTTTCTTAGGGAAATCATAGGCTGAGAAGTGTTCCCTTTAATGGCCCACTTTAGGCCCGTGCATTAGCTGACTGGAGAAAGTCCCAGCAAATTCGACAGAGGAAATTGATGTTTGTCCAACTCTGCCCTTGTCCGCCATTCTCAATCCGACCTGAAGGGCCTGGGCACACAGTCTGAGTGTCTGGGGGCCCGAAGCTGGAGGACTGTGCGTTATGAAATTGCAGGACTAAATCTGTTTCGGGTCTGGGCATGGCATTGTATCTAAAGATGTCTCAGAGAATATCTAATACTCTGTGCAAGAACAAGAAATGCATTGATCATACCCGCGCCTTTAGAGACGTGTAGCTACCTGGCAAAAAGTATGAGTATATAAAATATACATGTAAGGGTCTCGAAGCTTGCATAAATTGGTTTCTTGCTTTGTATCAAAGTGGTAACCGGTCAGTGTCTGATCATCTGTGCCAGAACAGAAACTGTATTTACCTCTTTGAGCGCCAGAGACCATTGGATCGAGATTACGTGTTTCTCAAAACTAGGCATCAAAGGGACTTCGGTACTAGCTTTAAAATGGCTGGATACTCAGTGTGGATAGAGGTAAGTAATTATAGATAATGATCATAATGGCAGGTCCCAGCTAACCCTCAAGGCCCATAGGCACGCAGTACCGTTTACGTCCACGCACATAACTAAATGTCAGAACTGATCTGCAAAATGATTGGAATTAGAATGACTGTGGAGACCTCAACTTTAAAGAGCTGTATTGGCTTGTCTGCTGCTGAAGTGAAACACAATTTGGGTCTCGAGTCTTGAGGAGTAGGGGTGGGGGTTTGGGAGGCCTGTGCGTCATTCTACTATAATCTCCCTATACCCAACGGAGCTGATAACGTCATGATTTTCAGGTAAGAAATTTGCCTTTCCGTAGGAAACTTTAAATAACTTAGACATGAGCTAGGTTTAAGCCCTCACTGATGAGAAGGAAGAGAAGAGATAGACACCCTATATTACTAATATTACCATACACTTGATTATGCGCACGCACTATTCAAGAGACCGTGTCAAAAGTAATCTGCAGAATGATTAGACTGATTTGTCGAGAGTAACAAAAACGGTGAAACCTCGCTGTCGACGAGAGAGAGGGAAAGAGAAACAAAAACATTGTCTAAGAATAAAAGACAGGAAAATAAACTCAGAGGAACACCCACGTAGTGGTAAAACACTAGAACTCAAGATTTGTTCTAAAACGTTCACAGTGTAAAACGTTACAACAACGGCTGGACGTTTTATTAAAAATGACAATACGTATCAATAATACTATAAACACTCACGTATTTCCAAGGGCCCTATGTCAAAACAGATCTACAGAACATTACAGCGATGGTCCAGAGACTGTATCGCCGAAATGCATTTAAAAAAACGTCAGTACGTACGAACGATATCCTAAGTAACCAAAGCAAAGGGTTAAACACTGAGAGAAAAGGTGGGATTAAGAATGACAGACACCACTTAAACAAGGAAGCGAGGAACGTCATGAAGAGATTCCCGGCAGTTTTTGAAATCGAGATCACAGACTTTAAATAAACGTTCAAATCACATTTAAAACATTTTCTCACAAGTATATTCATACATTTTTGTGTCAAATATTTGTGAAAATTGAATCTAAACTTCGTGTCTAACCATTCAAAAGGTCGTCAGTTGGAGCAGTAAATGGCTTATCTCCCTTAGATCAGAGGCACAGGCACCCCCCTCCCCCCCCAAAAAAAAAAAAAAAAAAAAAAAAGAGAACGCCGCGCGCGGTTTTTGAGGAACATGCTTCAAGGCGTTGTTGTGATTTAACCTCGCGGAATCAGTATTGTGCGCATACGGTATTGAGTGACGAGAAGGAATCCCTTGCTAGATTCACGCCGTGACGTTATTAAAGATCCCAATCTCTTTTACGCTGTTTACACGCCCATCGGAGACCTTTAATCTGAAACCTTTTTACGATCATAATATCTATTGTAAAAGTTCAAAACAATAACTTCAAAGGCACCTCAACTCCTAGGCATTCGCTTGAGTCCTTTGGCAGGAGATCTTAATCTGTATTTGCCCCAACTCTTTGGAACTCTCTGCCCTCCAACCTCTCCGCACTCCCAGTCTCTTAACGTGTTCAAAAAGAACCTCAAAACTTTCCCTTGTACCAAATACTTTTAGATCCAGAAAAAGTAGTGTGTGAGTGAGTGATTGAATTGTATGTGTATGTGTGTGGGGGGGGAAGGTGGTGTGGGGGTGAGGGTGTGTGTGTGTGTGTGTTTGTTTGTTTAGAAGGCGTTCTTGTGACATGCACTTGAGAATCTACATACTTTTTTTTTGACAGACCTCGTTGTGCAGACATCAAAAGAGTGTTTCGTTACAATTACTAGGGTAAGAGTTAGGGCTAGCGTTAGAAGACTTAAAAGTACTTAAAAGAGGGGACGAAATATGACCCATTGTCAACACAACTTATATGGCGTTCCATGAAAGTCATAACAGCGCGATCTAAACTAGTGTTTGTGTGTGTGTTCCATCTGTGTCTTTTGTGTAATGTTCTTGGTTTAAATGCTTTACTGCCTGTACACGTCTTTTCATTGTTTATTGGGGTTTGGGTTGGCACTGTATGGTTTTTAAATACTTTTAGTTTAAAGTTACTCTGGTTTATAAAATAAATTGTTATGTACTGTCATACTACTTCTTTTCCCAGTGTCATTAATTTTTTTTTAAAAGCTATTTTTATCATTGCCTCATTATTTATTCTTAATGCTGATGTCCTCCTGTGTGTGTATGTGTGTGTGTGCTTAAACATGCCTTTTTATACTTATACGTGATATTATTATTTCTTACGATATTTACCGTATTTTATCTCATAATGTTGTACCGATAATGTTGTACCGTATTTTATCTCATAATGTTGTACCGTATTTTATCTCATAATGTTGTACCGTATTTTATTTCATAATGTTGTACCGTATTGATCAAATATTTACCCTTGCTAGATGTGATGTTTGTTTTACTTCTTATGATATTTAACTGTTTTATCTCATGTTTTACCATATTGTTTAAATATTTATCATTGCGAGCGTATGTGTGTGTGTGTGTGTGTGTGTGTGTGTGTGTGCGAGTGCTTAGAGCAAGCTTTAAGTTTGGCTTTGACCTATTAAAAATAAATAATTATTAATATTATTATTAGACAAGAGAGCGGGCGAGAGAGGGAGAGAGAGAGAGGAGGAGAGAGAAAGAAGGAGAGTGAGAGAGATAGCGAGAGAAAGAAATAGAGAAGAAGAGAACTCACGAACTCAGGAACTTTAATGAAGGAGAGAGAGAGTGAGAGAGAGGAGAGAGAGAGACGAGAGACAGAGTGTGTGTGTATGTGTGAAAGAGTGTGTGTGTGCGTGTGCGTGTGTGTGTTTGTGTCACAAGAACCAATGACAATAAACGGAAGATTTTATTTCCAAACCCATTTCTGTAGACTTAAAATAGTTCATTCTTCCACATTCGTCACCTCAGATCTATTGCTATATAATCAGAACCAGCTGTGGACTCAAAAGTTACTTTTTGGTTTAATATGTTGGGGATTATTTTTTTCCTTGAAATATTCATTCTCTCTCTCTCTCTCGCTCTCTCTCTCTCTCTCTCTCTCTCTCTCTCTCTCTCTCTCTTTCTTTCTTTCTTTCTCCCCCTTTCCTTCCCCATTTTTTTCCCTTCTTTCCTTCCTCTTCCTCCTCCTTATTCCACTTGCCTTACCAAGGACCATCCCTCCTTCCCCACCCTTTCCTTTGTTAGCTCTTTCAAGGTAAACATGGAGGTTTGTGATGCCTTACCAAGAAATCCCAGAGTGCCTCAACGTTTACCTTCCAATTAGTGTGACATTCCAGTATGGTCTTGAAGGGTTTGCCACTCCCACAAGGTGAGTTCCTTTCGCATCGATCTGCATCCCAGATTTCGCCTCCCTGGTTCTTTAACGCCTTCACTGCCTTTGGTCACCCAAGTCAGAGCTGATGCAAACGTTAATCAGGTCGGGAGACACATCAGGTTCGACTCGGAGTCATCGAAGTGGTCACTGTTTTAATTAATCATCGGCAAATATGGTTCATCTTCTCCTAAAAGGTCAACGTTACATTCCATATGCATAAATGTCCACCTCATCCCAATATTCTTATATGGCATATGCGATGCATGTAGCAAGGTGTTGTATAGTGTTATTCATCGCAAGAACTCGCGTTAGGCACTCTCAGATTTGCTGTACTGTGCCTCAAACCTTGCTCTGGACGTCCGGCAGCGAAGATGTTAACTTTTAGCAGACGCCCTTTTTATCCTTGAGGGATATTGGGTTTAACTCTGGAGAATATCGGTTTTTACACCAACGAGATGATGGGCTGGCGTTTCATCTCAAAGGGAGTAGCACTGACCACGGCTTCTTTGTAGCCAGAGAAGAGAGTAAAGACAAGAAAAGCAAAGAGGTAAACGATGTTGACGACGCAAAAAAAACATCTCGGAAGGATGGATATTCTTTGAGGATCGTGAATTCAAGGCAGGAAGGGGGATCGTCTGTCCTGATCGGTGCAGAGAGGGCAACGACACTAATGCCAAGAAAATTATACTGACAGAAATATAATTTAGAAGAAAAGTCGCCTGCTTTTCTGAAGATGAGGGTGGGCGGTGAAGAGTCATGGATGCGACACCCTTTTTATGAACCTTTAGTTTCTGCAGGAGGGAGGGAGACAGAGACAGAGACCGAGAGAGAGAAAGAGGCGGAGAGAGATAGAATCAACGATTCTATCTTATCCTATCCTATCCCGTAACTCGAAAGTCGTTGGGCACCACAGATGATCGTTTAACCAGCGTACTCCATCTTTCTCTGTCCTCATGGCTTCACTCGGTGTCAAGCCAGTCCATTTTCGAAAGTTGTTTTCCCACCTCTTTTTTCTTTTGTCTCCCTCTTCGTCTGCCTCCTTGCACCGTGCCTTGCAGGATGATCTTTGCAAGGTCTGATGTTCTGGTGATGTGGTCATACGATCAACGATACTTTGCAATAAAAATATACAGGTTATTCGGGCAGAAATGTAAATTCAAGAATGGCCGTCTGAAAAACCGTCTACCTTTGTGCGGAAACCATGCAGACGACGGACTATCTTTGCCTTTGCTTTATGCCTTTAGCTTTTGGAGAAGAGAGTAAAGGCAGGGCAGAGAGAACCTCATTGATGATTAAACGTAAAGAATATGGGTTATCCTGGTAAGGAAGGAAAGCTGGTCTCTTGAGGTACTCATACTGTGGCAACGAGTTCACAAGTTATTCTGCCAAGCACGGCATTTCAGTGAAAGAAGGCAGGTCATATACCCTTTGAGGGGAGTCACGCATGCGACGCTACTGTTGATGAACTGTCCCTCTGATCTTTTGATCTTTTACCAACATGACACTTCATTTGAACTCTACGCACCCAAGGACATCCCTCACCCTATCCCCTCCCTCCAAAAAAAATGTTTTGGGTCCACGTCGACGTCTACATCAAGGGCACAAAAATTAAAAGAAAAAAATATTATGGAAAATAATTAAGAAAAATAAAACTAAACAAAACCAAGTAATATAAAACTTTAGCAAGTCCTGTCCTCTAATAACGTTCTAATGCAAGATGATTGTCGCAGTTACACTGACGATACCATCTAATATGGCTGTTTAACCAGCACAAATTCAAAGGCCGTGCTTTTATATTTGGAATTCCATTTGTAAAATATCTATTTTTACTACTTTCAGCTCAGTAATCTTAATTTAGAAGCATATTTTCTAAATAATTATTTGTTTACAAACATTGTAACATTTTTCTAAATAATATAGTTTATCGGTAACTAACTTAATAAATCATGATATAGGTAAATAAGGCATTCGTGTTAAATAAAGAATTATTTACCTATATAAATCATTATTTAGCAGATTCTGCATGTGAAATAGTGTATTATTTAGAATTTTTTCTAAATAATTATTTGTTTACCTATATAATGCATTATTTAGCAGAATTTAGCTAAATGAATTTTTTAGAAGATATTACTAAATAATACATTATTTACGTAAACAATTAATTGTTTACGGACTGCACTTTTGATTATTTACGGGATTCGCAGATACAAGTGGTGTTACTATGAGATTGTGTGTAGTGAGAAAGAAAGTTGGAAAATCGTGATTTTACCCTGTTTTGCACTCTATTTTTTATAATTATGTTCGCAACAGCATTAATATACGAAACTGCAACGGTAACGGCTCCGGAAAAGAGGGATTCATCATTATTTCTGCATTGGTGGGAGTGCCTTCAGAGTAAATAAACATGGAGAACTCGCAAGTTAACGGCGATCTTGTGAAAAATAAATACCAGAAGCGTTGTTTCCATTTTATTTTCAAACAATTCAATACTCCTTCTACTGCTACTACTTCTACGCCTATCCCTCAGTTTTCAAGTAAATAAATACAAAAGGAAAGCATACTTTTTTCCTTCTGACGGAAATACTGAAAACACTGAACACTCCCGCACAAAAATGAGCTAGGCCTTTCGTTTATGTTCTGGACGTTACTGACGTTTTATATTCGAATTAGAGGAGTGATTTACTTTGAAAAATAAATAATGAACACCAATTTTGGAAACACAATCTTTGGAAAGACCTTCCATTTAATTTTAGACGGCAGTCAAATGATAAATACCAAGTTTTCAAACGAATTATGGAATCCCCTAAATAATTGAAATTGCAGTCCCTAAACAATGCATTGTTTACTTAAATAATGCATTGTTTACTTTAAAAAATGCATTGTTTACTTAAATAATGCATTGTTTAACATCTTCTAAATAAAATTAATTAGCAAATTCTGCTAAATAATGCGTTATATAGGTAAACAAATTATTGTTTAGAAACATTTTTAAAAATTACATTATTTCACACCATGTGACAAATAATGCATTATATAGATAAATAACTCTTTAGTTAGCAACAATGCCTAACATTGTCCCCTATATGCTCTGTGTCCGGGGACGTTAATTTACTAAAGAAAAGAAGAACAATGCCCTATTTACCAATATCATGATTTATTTACGCAAGCAGTATATTGTTTAGTTAAATAATAAGTTATTTACGTAGAAAATATATTATTTCAAGAAATCTTACATTGCTTGTAAATAAATGATTATTTAGAAAATATGCTTCTGTATAAAGATTATTTAGCTGAAAGTGGTAAATAACACCCCTTCCTCTCCCCCTACCCCCCAAAAAAATCACAAATAAATATTTTACAAAGGGAATTCCATATCTATTAGTGCTGGAACCAATAAAGGCAGGACCTAGATCTAATTTCCCGCTACCTGAAGAATATTTATATTATGTTACAGACAGACACACACACACAGCCGCACACATGCACACACACACACACACACACATGCCCACACGCGCATTCCAATCCTCAACCTCACATCAATCGGCATCAACGACATCCAAGACAAATAATGACCTTGAGCCACTGCCAGCAGTCCATCACGGGGTACACAGATAATCTTGTCAGCAATCATAGTCGGCGCGACTGCGTACTGGGAAGGGCACACGTTTCTGTTTCCAGAAGTTGAGCCACAAACAGCCAGTGTACTACTTTAGATGGGCTAGTGAGTCTGAGGTCATTTGTTAAACATTGGATACTATGATCTTCTCAAAAGCGTAGTTTTATCTGACGACTCATTTTTTGTGTAATAATAATAATAATAATAATAATAATAATAATAATAATAATAATAATAATAATAATAATTTATTATTATTATTATTATTATTATTATTATTAGTTTATTAATAATAATAATAATAATAATAATAATAATAATAATAATAATAATAATAATAACAACAATAATAATAATAATAATAATAATAATAATAATAATAATAATAATAATAATAATAATAATAATAATAAATTAAAGGTAAAAAGTCTAAATTAAAAAAAATATCCATATTGTAGTGTAAAAAATAAAATCTTTAAAAAAAATATGGCCCGCGTGAGTATCGATCTTGGGTCGCCCGAAACCGTAGGCGAACGATTGACCCACTACGCTACCAAGGCTTCGTAGAAAACCGATGAATTTTTTGGTCTATATGGGAAAACATGCTGAAACCTCAATTTGATTTTTAATGGAAGCGCGCGGAATGAGGCTATTGCAGTTTGTGGACATTTTGTTTATTTATTTATCTCAGAAACGGTTAAACGTTCGGTAAGGAAATGTCGGCTATAACGATTTGGGTGGTTTTGAGCACACAGCAGGCCGATCAGCAGCACTCAGCACCTGCCCAGATCAGCGTCCATAGGAGACAAACTTTATAGTAACGTTTTTACTTGGTAAATAAATATTCTTATCTTATCTTATCTTATCTAGGTTCTTCGAAAATGTCATCTCGTGAGTCTCGCAAAGGGCTCCGTTTCACACCGTTATTACACGTCACTCAATACCGCAAGCACGCAATACTCCCGATTCGAACCAGAGCAAGATCTAACGGAAGATGAGGCGAGCGACCTCATCATATCATACCACAGACCCCAGAGTACCACAATTGCACCAAAAAGAGATATTTCTTTTCAAATATTTGTGGTACCAAAGCACAGGCAAAGCGTAGATAAGATCAATTGAATTCGTCTCCCCCTGGCTTCATCCCTCAAGGAATTGACTGACCGATTAAGTTCGTTACGTTAATGAAGTTAGTTAACTACCATCGTTACAAAATGTATCAGTAGCAACATCAATACCGCAGGAGTAGCCGTAGAAGTAGCGTGCATCCAGTAACAGCTTCAGCATCATCATCATCAACAACAACAGGATCAGAAACAGCAGAAGCAGAAGCAGTAACATTATCAACAGCAGCACTAGCCTCGTGATGATATTGATGATGATGATGATGATGATGATGATGATGATGATGATGATGATGATGATGATGATGATGACGATGAGCAGCAGCAGCAGCAGCAGCAGCAGAATCATCGTCGCTGTCGCCATCCTGGCACGTCGCCATGGGAATCGTCTTCGTTGTCGATTGCAAAACTAATTTTATAGAAAACAATGTTGTACTTTTGCATCCTAACTGAAAGTGTACCACATTAGCCGTTCAATTAAATCCCATTGGCGGTTCTCCAGTTCTGACCTCATTTTTAACCTCTTTCAGATGAAGATGAAGATATTTGGAGGGATACAAAAATAGGTCTGTTATGGAGGGCTTCAATATCAAAAAGATGTTTGTGTCCCTAAGAAGCAAATCAGATGAAAGTGTTCCTTTTTAATCGGTGACTCTTCTCCAATCCTTAGTTTTGACAGCAAATTGGAAAAAAGGGGGGAAACTGGTTCTGTCCCTACTAGAAAGTTCAAGGGTGATTGGGGAATATTAAGTGTCCATTCTGAGTATCCGAGATCTAGCAGGGCTACCCTTGAAGCTGTGCTTTTGTTGTTGTTGTTTTTGTTTTTTTGCTTAGGTCACCAACAGGCTATAGTAGGCTACCCTATCGGGTGAGCATATGCCTCTTGCTCCATAACAGTAACATAGACTAACAATCACCGTAATTCATCTAAAGCTGCGAAATGGGCACCTGGGTCTCTGAAGAACCGGGGAAGACAAAACAGCGGGGGAGAGGAGATGAGTACTGCTCTCACAAAGTTGGCTCTGAGAAAAAGGGAGGTACTTATAACGCTTCTTTCCTTACAACCAATATTTTTACATTTTTAACCTCACACTGTTGATGTGTTTTATTTAGCTGCTAGCAGACTCCTTTTATCGACTCATAGCGACTACGCTTGAACAAAGCTTTACCCGAATCATAAATCTGAAGCAAAACCAGGAGCACAATTCCTTGGCCAAAACCACACCCTAATTCTAGCCTTCAACCTTCCTGGCCCTATGATCGCCTGAGTTGATGGAAGGTTTTGCTAGACGCAATCCCGGCTTGTCACTTGAAACATGCTTCAAATTCGTGTATGGTGGTGGTATGCTTCGATGCCTCTCAATGACAGACCTGTCGAACGCAGATCGAAGATGAAAGACGACTAAGGCGTCAGTAACTACTTCGGCCTCTCCTTATTTCATGGAGTTGGTGACCCATTTTGAAGTGTGCAAAGTGTAGAGTTCGAGTTCTACTAAGTTCAATGAATGCTTGAAAGGGTTTCCCAGACTCAGATAATTCCTCGAGCCTCCAAGTCCCTAGAAAACATGTGCCAGGCACGGTGATAACGGACTGGTTCTTATTCTTGGAAGATCAATCTTGATCCATACTGGCAGGCATCCAGTTCACGTGTCAAAAGATTATCCATTTAGCTTCCAAGCTTCCTCGACCTCTGAAGTGCACCTTGTTCGGCATGCTGACCTGATCAAAATTTCTAAAGCTTATGTTGCAATGCTTTTTACCTGATGGTTGTTTGCTGATCTTTCTCACTCATCTTACCTTCACTGGGAGTAGGAAAAAAGAAAGCAAACTCTTGGAAAGAGATGAAGAACAAAAAGACAACTAGAGGCTGACATATTGTAGAAAATTTACTGAGCAAGAGACAACAGACCCCCTCTTCTTAAAGAAATAAAGGGAGTGGCTTGTGATATGAAAGAAAGAAAGAAAGAAAGAAAGAAAGAAAGAAAGAAAGAAAGAAAGAAAGAAAGAAAGAAAGAAAGAAAGAAAGAAAGAAAGAAAGTTTTAAAAAAGACGAGAATAGAAGAGGGAAGAAGAGGAGAGAAGAATAGTGTTGGCGAAGAAGAGAAGAGGAAAGAAAGAAAGAAAGAAAGAAAGAAAGAAAGAAAGAAAGAAAGAAAGAAAGAAAGAAAGAACGAAAGAAAGAAAGAACGAAAGAAAGAAAGTTTTAAAAAAGACGAGAATAGAAGAGGGGAGAAGAGGAGAGAAGAATAGTGTTGGCGAAGAAGAGAAGAGGAAATAAAGAAAAAAGAACAGAAGAGAACAGAGGAGAGAGGAAGAGAAGAAGAGAGAGGAAGAGGGGGAGGAGAAGAGTGGAGAGAAAAGAAGAGGAGAGGAGAAAGAGAAGAGAAAGATGTGAGATGAGATAAGCTTCAGATTAAAATTGAGATATTTTATTGCCAAGTTATACATCGTGCACCAGGAATACATTTCGCCGTTAGGCGCATACACACTATTAAAATCATATTACAGTCGTACATGCAGGCAACATTTAGGCTTGCCAATAAATAAAAACATAAAACAATAAACAATATTTGTGGAAGAAATGGATTATCTCTCCAGCTTCAAAGGCTGCTGAAGAAGACAAAAGCTTCTTTAAGAGAAAAAAAAACCAATGAAGACAAACAGAAGCAGCAGCTGCTGTATCCGTATTCTCATGCAGACATTACCTCAGCAATAAGGGTTGCAACACTGTTCATATGCTGAAACACTTCCACGCCGGCGAAAGTTTCTGTTTCATGGACACAATGTGAAACTGCCTTGGGAAATCATAGCAAATTGCTGAAAATTCCAAAACATTTCATGTTAAAACTCTCTCTCTCTCTCTCTCTCTCTCTCTCTCTCTCTCTCTCTCTCTCTCTCTCTCTCTCTCTCTCTCTCTCTCTCTCTCTCTCAGTTCCCTTCTGATCTCCCTCATATCCTTCAAAATTAAATATCATGGATCGATTTCATAAGTTTTATACGTAAATAATAATACTAGAACAAATATCTCGGGTGAACAGAACTGAGAATCCCTGATCTGCAAATTCATCTTTGCAAAAACTTCATGAGTTTAGAAACTGCATGTAGAAAAACGAAATCATTGAGTTAGTTTCTTTTATATTGCAAAACACTGGATGCCTTTCTTCAATGTACGGGATGACCCGCTCGTTCACCCCTTGTCCTAAATTCCTCGGGATGTATCCGTTCAATCACATGCATGCATATGTGCTGGAAACATTAGTCCAATGCGGAATTTCCCGAGAATAACTGTGGTTCATATCCGCTCGAATGAGGATGTGATAAGCTATGATACGTATATAAAGATTATACGTTATGCCAAGGGCGCCTGTGCGCTGAAGTAAGCAATTAAAAACTTAAGGTTTTGAGAAAATTAATGTTCTTTGACTGATGAATGCGAGTACATGTATTCGTATTATTTAGCTCGCAAAGATTTGTTCGATAGGATAGATGTTGTACTAGGCCTATATTTCAAAGTACTGACAATGTGAAGAAGGATGATAGTGGTGATGGTGTTGCGGTGATGGTGGTGGTGGTGGTGGGTATAATAATAATAATAATAATAATAATAATAATAATAATAATAATAATAATAATAATAATAATAATAATAATAATAATAATAATAATAATAACAATAATAAGATGGTGTTCGTGATGATGAATATGACGACGACAATGCTGCTGCTGCTGATAATGATGATGATGATGATGATGATGATGATCATCATCATCATCATCATCATCATCATCATCATCATCATCATCACCATCATCATCGTCATCATCATCATCATCATCATCATCATCATCATCAGCATCAGCATCATCAGCATCATATCAGTCATGATAGTGGTGATAGTTATTACGTTGATGAATAAAAAGCTTATATTAATTAACTGTCTAAACTGCTCTTTGAACACGCACTTGCACTTTCATGAAGACTGGTGAGTACATTAATCATTAAGTGCACGTTTGACTTCAATTTCCGTTTTCGATTTTTTTTTAAAATCTCTGAGTGGGTTCCATCCAACACTTTACGATGTAGCCTATAACTAACACCATTCTCATCCGCCCTTCTTCTAAAACACTTTCGCCTCGCTCGACACGTTTTATTGGGTTCGTTTGCTATCGATATATCCTCGTGCTGTTCCCCTTTCATCATTCCCACAGCCGTATTCCCTAATAGGACAGAAGTCATCAATATTCCGAACTGACGGCACTTTTCGTGTGTTTCCCCCCACTCATGAAACATAAACCTGAATTCTTACACGGCCCTCATCCTATCACCGTGAATTTGCCCCCTAGACCGGACACCCTAATGATGATGATGATGATGATGATGATGATGATGATGATGATGATGATGATGATGATGATGATGATGATGACTCTCCTAGGCAGGTATCTCTCCCAAAGAATGCTCGTTGCGCATACGAGAGAGAGAGAGAGAGAGAGACAGACAGACAGACAGACAGACAGACAGACAGAAATAGAGAGTGAGAGAGAGAAAGACAGAGAGCAGAGAAAAAGACAGACAGACAGAGACAAAGGCACGCGCGCCCACACGCACAAACACACACAGACAAATAGATTAGTTTTTTTTTCAAAACAGAAGGAGGTTTGTTCGATGTATCGATTAGTTCGTAGTTCACTGCTAACAAAGTCTACATCTTCTTCAATTTTGTTTTTTACTTCCTCCCCCTCCTTTTTGTCCTGGTCCACACTTCTTCTCATTTCCGCACTTCATGGATGTTTCTATACGGGATCGCCAAACGCGAAGACCTGACTTGACATGCTGGTCCGGAATTACGGGAAGGAGGGACCTTGGGAGAAGCGTGACGTTCAAAGGAATTAAGATATTGAGAAAAGACCCGCAATCGTTCCGCAATTTCTTTCTTCTGTGAGTTTGGCTAGGGTGCTAAGGGAGTTGGGTATATTCGTTTGCGCATCGTTTTGCGCATATCCAAGTGTTCGTAATGCGGCGTCTATTTTTTTTTTATCCAAAGGAGTTCAATATCGTGCCTAAATCTGAGAGAAGTGATAATGATATCTTTCATTCATGTCGAGTTAGAGCACACAGCAACAACAACAAATGTTCTTTCGAGCGGTATTTATTAGAATTTATATCAATGTGAACACGAAAATTCAGGATTACGACAGGAAGTAAACCAGCGTGCGATACTGTGGACTGTATGCCTATCGCACTGGGCTCTGGGTTGTATACCACGCGCGGTGGTTGTAAAAATTGTAGGAAGTTGGAGGGTGTGGGGGTGAGGTGGGGAGGTGGGGAATATGATTTTATTCTGTCGGATAGAGTCGGAATTAAATCTTGCAGATGGAGGTGGGGAGTATAATAATGCAGAACTAGGAATTGCGTGACAAGGAAAAATAGTACCGCACCCTGAAACCTTCAACTAGCTGCACCACTGAATAACACAGCTGAAATATTTTGCAGTCTTCAAGGAAACACCACCGAAGACGCTCTAGTGTTTTGCGCTCACAAAGGAAACTCTTTATTTTCTTTTTTAATCGCCAAACATCATTTTGTTCCTGTTAAACTCTATCTTTATTTCCTGTCGCCACACCTCTGTCTCTGTGTCCTACCGTTAGGGTCATTCTCCTTGCGCTCTCCCGTCCCTCCCACTCATAGAAACAAACACATACACATACACCCAACCGTGTAAAAACGCCGTTGTGATGACTTTCATGAAACTCTACATACGTTACTTTGATATTTGTACTAATTTGTCCATTTTTTGAAGCTATCCCTAACCCTAACACTAACCCAAACCCTAACCCAAACTCTCAACCTAACCCTAAGCCTAACACAGCCCTAACCCTAACGGAACACTGTTTTGACGTCAAAATAACGGGGTCCGTCAAAAGAAAGTAAGTAGAGGTTCAAATGTATGTCAGAATAAAGGCGTTTCTACCTAGCCACACACAAACACACACACACATACACACACACACACAAACCCACCCTCCCCAAGCCTGTTTCATACCTCCCCAAACGCGCCACTTAACAACGCATCACTTCATATAACATCAGCCCTACGCCTTTGCACTCGCCTCCTCTCTGATTCCCTTGACACTTCTCTTCGTGTCCCGATCACAACCGACAGCAAACGAACCACCTTTTCGACGAGGACGTACCACCTTATGAATTGAAATACAGAAAAGTACAGAGTAGCAAACGTTAAAAGCTTCACTCCATCTGATCCTTAGAGATCATCCTCATTGCAATAGACGAAGTTCATGAGTAATTCATTAAGACAGTTTGACGCAGTTATTCCTCATCCCCCTCCCTCCTCCCCTCTCTTCCTCAACAAGAAATAGTCCTCTTCGCCTCGCCGGATGAACTATATACGATAATTCGTCCTGATAACTCTTCGGCCCATTTGCGGAAAGCAAAAGATTGTTGTTATGTCATTTTGGGTTAGGAACTATCCCTTGATTAGGCTAGAATTAATTGAGGAAGACAGGGGTTGGTCCACATGCACCTATAAATAACATAAAAGGGTAGAACGGTGTCTGCAACTGAGGTATTTTAAGTAGAAAATATAATAAGGCAGTAGTGAGACAGCAAAGTGAAAGCTACATTACAACTATCAGTCTACATCCATCCATCCATCCATCCGTGCACCCATTCTTCAGACCATCTATTCAACCATTAACCCATCTATCCTTCCATTCTTTGGTCCATCTATTTATCATCCATCAATGCAGTTATCCATCATCGATCAAACAGAATACTAACAAAATAAAGTTCCGAGTGAGGTTCTACGAACCAAGTATCCGGTAATCCGTCATGCCCAGTCAACAGGAAGTGACGAAAGTTCAGGGCATCACCCTCTAGGGAATGCGAAACTAAGTTCTATTGTCGTTTTAAGCCTGTTTTCGGTGGGAACGTTCGAGAAAGCAGATACGACAAGGACATGGTAATAATAATAATACAGGATGCTATGTACGCGCCTTTCCCCAAGGCTCAAAGCGCGGCGATCTATACCAACATACACGCTCACCTGTCTCATTTACCCTCACACACACCAATACACATACATCACTCAAACAGGTGGTGTAAAGGCAGGGAGATCGCTATTAGGAGACGGAAGAAAATCGAAGTTTTATTTTTGAAATTTTTATATTGACTGCATCCTGTACCATTATTGAAGGGAGGGAGGAAACCGGAGTGCCCGGAGAAAACCCTCGGTGACCTCAATAGTCTCGTACCTAAGTCACATACGTTCGCCCCTTGCGGGAATCGAACCCGCGACCTTCGGCATAGGAAACCGGCGACTTATCCACTGCGCCACGAGGCCACCCCATCGACATAACGTTTTGTTTGCTTATATATATATGCGCCTTGAATCACTCTTTTTTGTGTGTGAGATTGTGCACGATAAAAAAACAACATATGTATTATATCTATATATCTTGTACCGTATTTCACCCGATAATCACTGTAGCATCAGTTGGCGTGCAGATGTATTTATTTATTTATTTATTTATTTATTTAATCGTTCTTATATAGCGCTTTTCCAGCTCAAGAGCTGCTCAAGGCGCTGGCCGATACAGGATCTAACTCAAGCCGCCCGAGATGCCCACCCGCAGCCTTTGGGCGCATGGTCTGACGCCCGGACAACTGAGCACAATCCTGGGCAGCCAGGGATGGGGGAGAAGGACCTAGGTGCATGCTGGGTGTTTTCTTGTCGCCGGCACTCACCCGTCTAGGACATGAGCGTCAGGATCTTTAAAGTCCGTTATGATGGAATGTATGCGACACAGACTAGACCTCGGTTTATACTCTCATCTGAAGGAGTAGGAAAACAGGAGTAAAGTGCCTTTCCCAGGGACACAACACAATGGCCCGGCCAGGGCTCGAACCCGCGACCTTCCGATCCGCAAGCCGAAGCACTACCATTAGACCACAGTGCCTCCCAGATGTTCTAGCCTTTAGCCCTTTGTTGGCGTTTGATTGCGTAAAGGTAAATATTGTAGGATTTTGAATATAAGGCTTAATCTGTTTAGATAAAGCTATTCTGAACATAACGTGTATTCAATAATGGCGTGTTGTTTTGAGTGGCTTAGACGTTTGTAAGTTAGTTAGTTATTCATTGCTTACAGATTCCAGCGAACTGCAAAAAGCCAATCCAAGACCACAAAATCAAGACCACAGCTTGGTTGAAAGAGGGCTCATTCCTGATCCGTATAAAAGATCTGCTGAAACAAACCCAGTGGTAGAGGGGCCGGGTAGCTCAGTTGGTAAGAGCGTCTTGCTAGTAACCGAAAGGTCGCTGGTTCGAATCCCGGATTGGTCAACGTGTGATCATATTATTTTCCCCTTTACCAACAACTGGCCCGCTGGTGTCAGTATAAATCGGTCCAGTAGTCACCTATATGCGAAAGTGTCGTGTGACTATAATCTACATACAAACAAAACCCAGTGGTATTTCCCCTATACGCCATGTGTCCGGGGACGTTAATTTACCATCGTACCCAGTGGTAACACTGAAGGCACTCCACTAGCCGGTCACTTTACAATAAAGGCATCCCACGCAGGGGACGCTGAGGCTATACTCTAATTTATCGAACCCCCGTTTACAAAACAAAATAGAATATAAACATCATTATAAAATATCAACAAAACACATACCTATAAAAATGCCTACATTGCTAAATAATATTATAGAAAGCCCAAGTTACCATTTGGCAGAAAGGGTCCAATATTCTTAGGCTGATCCAACAGACCTCATACACAAATGATGAGTTTTGGAAGAGTTGTCAAGACAAAAGTTAGGTGACTGGTCTAGCGAAGAATATAGTATAGTAGATAGAACAGAGTAGGAATGGGAAAGAACAAAGGCGAAAGACAGCGACAGTGGGAATTTAAAGCACTACATTTCCAGAAAGTGGAGATATATAATTATATACTGCCATACAAATGATACAACCGACATCAATCAAATGTTGATGCAGTGTAGACCAGACTTATTATTTAATGTCATACGCTATACAAGCTCCAAGCACCCAAACCTGGCCAATACGATTACGGGTCGACAAACTACACCTACGCCTGGAAGCCCTCCGCCATGTATCTGATGGCGACATCTGGTTAACTTATAAATGACGGTGTACGCGTGAACGAACCCACATTATGGAGTATGGCTAGACTCGTGTACCCTCGATTGAGTATTTCTGACTTTTCTGTACTATTTTTTTATGTGTGCGAGTGCGCGCGCGTGTATGTGTGTGTGTGCGCGCGCGCCTATCCGTCCGTCTGTTTGTTCTATGCTATTTCTTTCTTGTGCAAGGCTGTGAAAAACCGATTTGTGAATGCAAATAATATAACAAGCCGACTGGATAAATTGGATACCTTCTTTTAATCTAAATGGGTGGCCCACGACACTTTTTTAAAGAATCCAAATTCTGAGTTTTTATCTTGCGTATTGTGTATCAAGTGTGTGCTTTAGGCTTATATTCATTTTCTAAGACGCGTTTAAAAAAATAAAGATACAAACCGAACAAAAAACAAATAAATAAACAATTCCATGCATAGTAGCGTATATAATGTATGGATCGTACAAACAACTGCTGCCTTGACAAGGTTGAAGCCAATTTGGAAAGACAGGACCATCAGTCCTGCTGCGCTCCCTTGTCATCTCCATCTTCCTATACGCTTGCGAAACATTAATCCTCACAGCAGACCTACAACGAAGAATACAAAGCATGGAGATGAGGTGCTATAGAAGACTTCTGGGCATTTCCTATACCCAGCACATCACAAACGACCAAGTCCGACAGGCTAAGCCATTGGACAACACGTTGACATGCTCACAGTGGTGAAGAAACGGAAAATCCGATGGTATGGTTACGTCACCAGATCAACAGGCCTTGCAAAGACCATCCTTCAAGGCACGGTGCAAGGAGGCAGAAGGAGAGGGAGGCAGAAAAAGAGATGGGAAGACAACATTCGAGAATGGACTGGCTTGACACTGAGTGAAACCTTGAGGGTTGCTGGTGAAAGAGAAAGATGGAGTACGCTGGTTGGACGATTATCCGTGGTGCCCCAACCACTTTCGAGTTACGGGATAGGATAGTATAGGATATGATAGCGTGGGTTATAAGCTTAATGGTTAGTAATGCTTACAGATGCTGGAACACAAAGGCCTGAGTCATATAGTGTATCTTGCTCTTCTGGCTTATTTTCACAGCCATTCGCTAGTTGAGCATCTATCCTGTCTGATGGTGAAAACTGTTGGTGTTTCAAGCTCTCTCACTATCAAGTCTAACTTAAAAGAGTACACACATACTTGGTTGATAATAATTTAATTTAATTACCTCATCAAAGACAACACTTTATTACCATAACTTTAGTTACAACATACGAATATAATGTACTCTTCATACGTAACATACGAAAGATATTGGTCCGAAAGAAGCCTTGATATTGTATAAAATTTTATGAAATGCAAGCGGTTAGTTTTGAATAAATTATTTGGGCACCAAAGAATTGAGTTAGGCGTTTTGTGCCCTCATCATTCTCATTAATTTTGTCCTGAGACTGAGGAAGCGACGGACCAGGAGCCTATATAATTATACCCCAAACTGACAGACGAGACAGACGTACACAATCACGCGGGTACATACGCTCGCACACACATATATACAAGCATTCTCTCTCTGTCTGTCTGTGTGTCTGTCTGTGTGTCTGTCTCTCTTTCTCTCTCTCTCTCTTTCTCTCTCTCTCTCTTTCTCTCTCTCTTCCTCTACGAACAGAATTCTACGAGCATGTTATTTCATCATAAATTTAAATGAAATTATATTAAGTTTACAGAACTATGCAATATTTATGAATCACGTGATCCGCAACTCTACCTTTCTATGGGCTGGTGGCCCGAAGATTGTGTAAAATGTATATGTATGTAATATTTTTGGGGGAAGTAAAAGGACGATGTCCAAATGTCAAATGTCAATGTCTCTCTCTTCCTCTCTCTCACTCTCTCTCTCTCTCCCCGCTAGACATTGTGTATGATTCTCTTTCCCTCCTGTAACCACCCCCATCTTCTTCCAGCCACCCCATCCTTCTCTCTCCCCCTACCTTTCTTCCTCCCTCCTCTCTCTCTTTCTCTATTTTTTTTACTACTACTACTTTTTAGGATTTGCTTTTTAATATCTCGTAAAAAGTGTAAACTTCACAACTCTGGACTTGGACCGTTTTCTGTTAACCTATATCTCTGTCCCCTCTATGTTGAGAGATAAAGTGGATGGGTGGGGGGAGGAGGAGGAACAGGAGGTGATGCGAGTGTGGAGCCTGGCGTTTTCAGTATGCACATCCACGTACGACTGTTTCAAACAAGAGTTGTCGGGCAGCACAACACGGCGTTCAAAAAGCGGCGACCCATTAGAGAGATGGTACCGCCCCCACCACATCTCCCTCCCTCCCCCCCCCCTCCCGTATTTTCTTTCAATCAGACTGCCTGACTGGCTTGGCTGAAAACGGCCATTACTGTCCCCGTACAAAACAAGCCAGGTCAGGTCGATCGTTGCTGTAACATTTAATGGTGAAGACAAGTAAAGAGGTTGAAGGAGATAAATGAAACACACCAGATTAAAAAGATTCTCTAGTCATGTTTTTCGCTAAAACCGCTTCGTCAGGAGTTACAAGCCATTACATACGGGTCAGGGATGCAAAAAGGCAGAATTTTCCAGCCCCTATTGCCGGGACTAGAGACCCATTCAAAGCCAGTAGTCCGCCAAGAATGTTCATTAATCCGCTAAATAAACTTTCACCTATCCTTCCTATCCTATCCTGTCCCATAACCCGGAGGTCGTAGGGGCACCACAGATGATCGTTTAACCAGCATACGCCCATATTTCTCTGTCCTCAGCAGCCCTGATGGCTTCGCTCAGTGTCAAACCAGTCCATTCTCGAATGTTGTCATCCCACCTCTTTTTCGGTCTCTCTCTTCTTCTACCTCCCTTGCCTGTGCCTTGCAGAATGGTCTTTGCAAGGCCTGATGATCTGGTGACGTGGCCATACCATCGGAGTTTCCGTTTCTTTACCACTGTGAGCAGGTCATCGTGTTGTCCAATGGCTTGTGTGATGGTCTGTCGGACTTCGTCGTTGGTGATGTGTTGGGTATAGGAAATGCCCAGAAGGCTTCTGTAGCACCTCATGTCCATGCTTTGTATTCTTCGTTGTAGATCTGCTGTGAGGGTCCATGCTTCGCAAGCATATAGGAAGATGGAGATGACAAGGGAGCGCAGCAGTCTTACTTTGGAATGTAGACTGGTGGTCCTGTCTTTCCAAATGAGCTTCAACCTTGTCAGGGCAGCAGTTGTTTGTGCGATCCTGGAGAGGACTTCCTGTCGGAACCCATTGTCTGATACAATGGCTCCTAAATATTTGAAGCTATGCACTGTGTTGAGGGATTGGCCTTGGACTTTGATGTCCGTGCTGATGCCATTGGTGTTGTTGGTCATCATTTTGGTCTTCTCTGCACTTATTTCCATTCCATAAGCTTTGGAGGTGGTGTCAAGCTAGCGCCTCTGTACCAGCTGTTCAAGTTCTTGTTCCTCTCCAGCCAATCCATCAATGTCATCCGCAAAACGAAGATTGGAGATTGCTCTACCCCCTATGCTGACTGTGCCTTCGTGATCTGCAAGAGCATCTGACATGATGCGCTCTAGGAAGATGTTGAAGAGTGTTGGAGAGAGTAGGCATCCTTGACGCAGACCGATTGTTGTTCTGAACCACAAGTATATCAACTTAGTTGATATACTTGTGTCTGAACCAGTTCCCGATGACGCTGTTATGGAAGACTGCACTGGTAGCCTTGTCATACAGGCTTTTGATGACTTCAATAATTTTAGGGCTGATGTTGTACACTTTCATTGTTGCCCATAGAGCTGCATGCCAGACTCGGTCAAACGCCTTCTTGAATTCTATGAACACATGATATAGATGTTGTTGGTGCTGTAGGTATTTCACACAAAAAGGAAATGAAACTGGTCTGCCCATGATTAAAAAAAAGAACAGTGCATGTTTCAGTGAAGCTCGACACACACACAAAGTAAGGCCACCTATGAAAGAGGGAACGGATGACTGTGGAAAAAAAGTTTCGTGGCTGAGAACGAGCTGCCAGTTTTAGGTCTTTCGCGCGAATAGTTTACTCGCGGCCTGGCGAACGCGTTCAGCAGCACCCTTTCTGATTTAGTCAGGGACGAAGTACACCTACCAACTATTGAATATGGAAGTCTGTAAAATGAGATGAAAAGGGGTGAGCCACAGTGGTCATCCCTTTCGACGCTGTTGAGTCGAGTTACGTTACGTTGATGTATCTTGCTTATCTAAGAACAAACAGTGGGGCAAGCGTTAAACTTTATGAGATTGTTCATCGTCCGATCGTGAATATAGATGAACTTCGGTCCTTTTGTAGGACTCGAATCATTAAACGCGTGACCTATAATGCCCTCGTTATACGTGAGGCATGATTACACGCAGCGTGGTTGTGGGGCCGGGTAGCTCAGTTGGTAGAGCGTCTTACTAGTAACCGAAAGGTACCTGGTTCGAATCCCGGATTGGCCAATGTGTGACCATGTTATCTTCCCCTTACCTTAAACTGGTTCGCTGGTGTCAGAATAATGTGACCAGTAGTCGCCTATACGCTTCGGTGTCGTGTGACTATAATCTACAGTTACGCAGCGTGGAAACGCACCCTAGCAGCATTACATTAGACAGTGACCACCCTATTGATGTAATAATCTCGATCCAATCCCCTTAAGTGTTAACACAGTGATCTAACTGTAGCATGTACAGTAATGTAACAAGTCAAATATAGTTGTCCTAAGCATTGTACTAAGTCAGTGGCCGTAGATATAATATGGTTTATACCCATTCAACAGCACACAATTTTAGGCATGATGCTCGTTGTAGTTGGAAAACCGTCGCTATTTTAAGAAGTAATGAAACTTGAAAGGGTAGAGTTCTCTATTGTTAGGTGTAATGGAGTTGGGTACGGGTACCCCTTGTGATAAATCACTATAACTCAAGACTTCTATCAGTCTGGCAGAAGTACAAATTATGCCATCAACAGTCACAAATAATGAAAAAGTACCAAACCTACTTTACTCCCTTAGTTACATGGGGAAAAATTTGAACCTTCCCAAAGCCAAAGGACTATGTTTCCGTACATGTCCCGTACAGATTGGCAAGTCCCTCTAAGACGTTCAGATCGGCAAGTCCACCTTTAATACGCAAATGTCGACTAGTGCCTACAATACTAACAAATCACAAACCCCTTTCTAAAATTGTATAAAGCTTTTAGCCCCTTTACGGAGTCTGGGACCACTGAGGTGCAAATAGATGGAGAAAACGTCGGCTCTCTCTTTTGCGGTCGTATGATGCGATGTGGCCATTATCGTCACACTCTTTAGTGATTCGTGATGTCTTTTGCTAAGAAGAAGAAAAAGAAGAAGAAGAAGAAGAAGAAGAAGAAGAAGAAGAAGAAGAAGAAGAAGAAGAAGAAGAAGAAGAAGAAGAAGAAGAAGAAGAAGAAGAAGAAGAAGAAGAAGAGGAAGAGGAAGAAGAAGAAGAAGAAGAAGAAGAAGAAGAAGAAGAAGAAGAAGAAGAAGAAGAAAGGGCATATTCGGATCGGGTGGTTTGCATACATACATGTACAAATCCTACAAATAAAAAAATAAAAACACGTAAGAAGCACAAAATGGCGGTAGTGTTGAGTCAAGCAGACGATATAGTGAGGTACAGACTGTTCAAGATGAGCCTCGAAACTCCGAACTTGGAAGACAAAAACAAGAGAGAAATGGTCACTCCATTATTGTATCATAGTCTGGGTCTACGACCGTGATGAATCGACTTCTAAGGCTAGAGAGCAGCGGCATACTACCATAAGCCCTAGAAGTGGTGTCACCGCTGACATGGATGATGACGGTGCTGCTGCTGCTGAAGATGATAATAATACCGATTCTCTGTCAACTTACGCTACTACCACACAGCTAGATCAGTCTCTAGGTTAGCTGCGACTACTCGTGTCCTTAAGGCCTAATTTACACGGCGTCTGCATTCTGGTGGCGTGGAGCTCGAGGAAATGCAAGGAGCTCTCTCGTCGACGATGTTGACGTGCGATGTGGAGCTTGCTAGCTGGATGCATGCATGAGAGAGCGCTGAAGTTGCTTGCGGGCATCAGAGCACTCGTGTCAAGAATCCACACAGAAAGAAATATTATAGGGTTTATTTTGAAAGGATTTTAATAAAAACGAAAATTTGTAGCTCTTAACCCAAGAGTGTGTTGTCTTTGTTTCTTCACTGCTTTGCAACTGCACACATCGCTAAATAACTTTGCAGATTCTGCCGTGGAAAATTATGCTGCAATTTCGTGTACATGCTTACAGTTCAGCAGAGCGACCCGGAAATTTAAAAAAAAAAAGTTCGCCGGAAGTCGCTCTTCGGGGCTGCGCCTGCACAAACATCTTTGTAACCTTTATCACATTGCGCGATGACGTAATAGGATGAAATTGGGCGGTAAAATCAGATCAAACGGCATTAAGAGTTTATTGTTCTCGTTTCCTCCCCATGTTTTCACTGTATTTTGAAATTTACCTGCAACAATTTGTCATCATCATCATCATCATCATCATCATCATCATCATCATCATCATCATCATCATCATCATCATCATCATCATCATCATTATCTTCTTCTTTTTCTCCTTCTTCTTCTACTACTACTACTACTACTACTACTACTACTACTACTACTACTACTACTACTACTACTACTACTACTTCTTGTTCTTCTTCTTTATTCTTTTTCTTAGTCTTCTTCGTAAATTTGTATAAATAACGGACGGAACATTGCCGGAATCCTACAACTACTTGACAAGAAATGAGAAAATATTCATCCTGCTTGCAGACTCACCGTTTGTTTGTTTGTTTGTTTGTCTGTTTACTGGCTTGATATTCCATTATACGAATCATTTCTTCTCCCTTTTCTAAAAATAGAGTCAGCAGCAACAGCAACAATAACAAGATCATCATGGTCATCGTTACCATCTTCATCATCATCATCATCATCATCATCATCATCATCATCATCATCATCATCATCATCATCAACATCATCAACATCATCAACATTAGTAGTAGTAGTAGTAGTAGTAGTAGTAGTAGTAGTAGTAGTAGTAGTAGTAGTAGTAGTAGTAGTATCACCATCATCAGCAGCTCCTGCTGCTGTTTCGGCGGAATTCTTACTATCTCCATAATTGTTGGACGCTTCTTAGCAAGATAATCGTTGGATCGAAATAAAACGCTACAAGCCTACCATGACCATATTAATCAAATTTCATTGTTGAATTAATTCAATCAATATTATCTAAATTGTTTTAATGGATGAGTTCACCCCGAGAACGCTAACGGCCGATATTCCTACACAAGGAGGGGAGAGGGGGGGGGGGGGGAATGCGTAGCCAAAATCACATGTGGGGAGTATCCGGGCTCTCTCTAAACAATATTTCATAGCCCGGTTCACTATAAAACTTCATCACAAGCGTAAAAGCTAACTAAAGATATATTTATTACCTGCGTTCACTCAACCACGTTATCACACACACACACACACACACACACACACGCACACACACACACCCACACCCACCCACCCACACCCACACACACACACACACACACACAAAGAGAGAGAGAAAGCGGGAATCCATCATACCGATCACTGTAAAACAATCAATCAGTACAACAGACAATCATTAATACAAACAAACAAACAAATAACTGATATACAACATTCAAACAAGCAGCCTCTGACGCATTCAGCTTATTAAAATAAATACATACAAAAACAAACAACTTCTCTGTCTAATTATCCTTTCTAATCATCCTCACCCATCACCAATACATAACTTTCACGCTCAACCCTTCTTCATTAAAGCAAATATAGTTCTCACCTGTTATAGAGCACGATGTCTGGTTTCCAGATGTGTTTACACGGGATACGGAGAATCTTAAGACCGTTGTACTCATCTGGATTCCATCGCATCTTTTCATCCGTCCATTCCTGTTTCCGCAGCAGCGAAACGTAAGAAAATTCGTCTAATTAAGTGCCAACATAGACTATTTGAGATCGGTTAACATTGCTGGAAACGGGGTTACAAGCGTCCATACAAATCTATCTATCTATCTATCTATCTATCTATCTATCTATCTATCTATCTATCTATCTATCTATCTATCTATCTATCTATCTATCTATCTATCTATCTATCTATCTATCTATCTATCTATCTATCTATCTATCTATCTATCTATCTATCTATCTATCTATCTATCTATCTGTCTGTCTGTCTGTCTGTCTGTCTGTCTGTCTGTCTGTCTGTCTATCTAATCTAATCTAATCTAATCTATTTTATCGTTCGTGCACAGCGATTGTCAGCTCTAGAGCTGCTCAAGGTGCTGATCGATACAGGGTCTAATTCAAGCCGCCCATTGGCGTATCGTATGACGCCTCCGACAACTGAGGCGACCGGGCATAGGGAAAACGGGACGCCGTTGCTTGATGTGTGTTATTATTTGGTGGCACTCACTCGTCTAGGACATGAGCGTTAGGATCTTTAACGTCGCGTGCGATGGAATGCACAGACTATAGACCTGGGTTTACACTCTCATCTGAAGGAGCAGTTACTGTTAAACAATTAATATTAATGATTGAACGAAGTGAATACATAAATAAAAATTAAATGACTTATGAACAGCTTATAATCAATTCCAAGCAAGGCCATGGTGGCAGCGCTTCACCCAAATTAAATAAATAAATAAATAAATAAATAACGAAAAAAACAACAAACATACAGAGGTTATGTTTTCTGGATACGCTGTTATTATGGCCTAAATTTGATTCATACTGTAAATGTAAATGTTGGAATTTCGGGCTAGATCTCAGTCCAAACATTTAAGATAAACAACGATGGAACCAAATATAATAGCAACATAACGCAAACAAATATACATTTCCTATATTTGGAAATACTGAGAAAAACAAATCTTAGACCAACATGTAAAATTAAATAACATTTTTATACGCTGGCCGAGGAATGTTTGTATTCTAGGTTGAATGTATCCTGGGTTCCAGAAACACCAGATGGAGACGATTAAAAAGATTGCGGGAGGTGCATGCACTGCAAGGAAGCAGGTAAATTTAAATTGTGATAAACTGTGCAGCTTTTCATTTTCCAATGTAGCCTCCGGTCTGAGGTCACGGACACTCACATCGAGATGCACAAATAGTTGGTAATAATAAATTAATGAGCCACATAGCGTACTATATTTATAGGAGGTACAAGCAAAGCGAAGTTGTTTGAGCGATGTGGGGTTTGGGTGAAGGCGGGGTAAAGGGCTAGAAGACACTTCAAGAACAGTAATCTAGAGAGAGAGAGACAGACAGACAGGCAGATAGACAGACAGACACAGACACACAGAGACAGGGTGTACTGTCTAAAACAATACTTACATGGTCTAACCACACATTTGTTGTCAATACTTGATTCTTTTCATCCTGAAAAAAAATCCACAATGCAATGCCCTAATTTAAAACAAGAACATGAAAACAGACAACTACATGCACATTGAAACATGAAAAATATTAATGTTAAAAACGTGAAAGTGTTCAGTGATGCATTAATTTCAGGGAAGGATGAATTTTTTTTTTCTCATAAATATAATGTGTTTTTTTTTCTTAGACTGTTGCCGATAGAACAATAATATGTATAAATCAGCTAGCTTTGCGCGAAAGTGTCTCAATGAGGTTGTGTATTAGGCGGTCAGTTAATGGTAAACAACCGATTAATTTCGTTGGCTTAATGATTTGGGTTTCAAGGATTCGATCAAACAGACCGAATAATACGATTTAAACTTCTTTGATTTCATCACTTGAAAGGTTCTTTTACAAAGGCAACGTTTTAATTCATTTTGAAACTCTTAATAGGTAGCTGTGTCGCGATGACTTTCTTTGGGCCCGGAATTTGCCTTTACTTTTTATTTTGACGTTTCATTAGGAAAGATATTTCGTTTAGTTTTATTGATTTATTAATGTACTGTCTAAACCTATTTACATTTGCCATTTTTAACAGAAGAGCTTGTTTTGTTCAGAAAGCCGTAGAGTAAGATTAAGGACGCAGAAATAATAGGTGAGCTACTGATTATTTTCTGAATTTATCCGCGGCTACCCTAGGGGCAGGATCAGAGAGAGAAAGAGAAATAAAGAAAGAAAGAGAGAGAGAGAGAGAGAGAGAGAGAGAGAGAGAGAGAGAGAGAGAGAGAGAGAGAGAGAGAGAGAGAGAGAGAGTGAGAGAGAGAAAGAGAGAGAGAGAGAGAGAGAGAGAGAGAGAGAGAGAGAGAGAGAGAGAGAGAGAGAGAGAGAGAGAGAGAGAGAGAGAGAATCTTCCTGAATATCAGCGTGTATGCGCCAGCGCACGTTGTGTTTGAGTAAATGTGTATATGTGAGTCGTGTGTGTGTGTGTGTCTGTCCGTCTGTTTGCGAGCGTGGCTCTCGCATGTGTACGCTCGTGTGTGTGATTAAGAGAAAGGTGAATTATTGTATTCTGAACTTAGAAAGGACCTCCGACAGACCACTTGAAGCATCTGTAATGCGGCCTGAAATGTAATGACGAACTCGGGTAGGGAGTTTGATCTAGCAGAGGAGTGGAGTAACCTAGAAGGAGTCTGGGGGAGGTGAAAGCATCAATCAGACACGGAAGGGACGGACCCGCGCTGGGGATGAAGCACGATCGATGAGTTCGCCCTTCAGAGTGCAATCGTTGTCAAAAGAACAGAGGACGTGAAGGGAAAGAACTCGCACCTTCACACGACAATACTGTCCCTTTACCGGAAGTGGGAGAGAGGACTTACAAACGGCCTTCATCAAATCTCGACCCGTCCCGCACAGCTCTAAAAAGCTGGCTTTTGTGGGACTGCCCCGGCGTCCCGCATGTACACACACAAGCCTCGATAAAGGGGGGTGGGATTGGGTGTGGGGTGTGTGGGAAGGGACTGTTTGGATTCCAACGCCATTAGAAAAACTTTGGGAGGGGGGGTTGAGGGGGGGAAGAAGGGGGGGGGGGGTTCTATTTCGACAGAACATACTTTTCCTTTTGGATTCTGATAAACGTCGTCATCAGAAAAAGATTAATGTCAATGTCGCCATCAGAGGAAAAACAAGGATTCGTCTCTTTTAGATATTTTAGGCTACCATTACAAAAGGATTCATCTCTATTTGGATTCGTCTGTTTATCAAAGAAGATAAATATTCTCAATGTTACAATACACGCAAAGTAGATTAATTTTATTAATATTATTTTTCTTTTCTATTGACTTGATGCCACATCACAAAAATTATTTTCTCTCTGGATTCATGGTTTTATCTTTTTATCCGAATAGAAACAAAGACTCTTCTCCCTGAATTTTCTCCTCTTCATTTAGAACAGTCATCAGAAAAGGATTCGGATTCTTCCCATTTTTGAACTCTTTTCTATGCCTCCACCCTGACCATTCTTTTTCTCTGTTCTGTCATCCATATGTCATTATGAGAAAAAAAGGATTGTCCTGTCTGAGTGTGCGTTCTCTATGCCGCTACGCCGCAGAGGCAACGCAATTTCATCTGCGTTTCCCTTAGTGCAAAATGGGTGTTCCTGCGGCATTAACTTGTTCAAGCTGCTACCGACCATCCCAGTGTCAACAAGGGCTTCAAAGTGGTTTTAACTTGCAATATCTTGCATTAGATTTTTTTTTGTTTTGTTGCCGCAGGCCACTGACCTTCATCTTCAACTGAATTTGTGGGCTCGCCCCGGGTTTGATTTTAGACTGTCTTCAAACAATTACTTCATTAACTAATTAGCATAGCAACAATTACGTCATAAGCTAAGCTATCAACATAATCTAGCTGGATAAAAGGAAGTAAATCGCTTGTTGTTTAGGACGAACGAAAATCTTCTTCCTCTTCTTCTTCTTCGGACCTACCGCCGTAGCTCAGTGGTAGAGCGTTTGCCTGGCACACCGACGACCCAGGTTTGAATCTCGCGGTGGGCAAGAGGAAGTAAAGCGCTTGTTCTTTAGGACGAACGAATATCATATTCCTCTTCTTTGGACCTACCGCCGTAGCTCAGTTGTAGAGCGTTTGCCTGGCACACCGACGACCCAGGTTTGAATCCCGCGGTGGGCACAATGAAAGTGGCAAATTTTCGCTGTCCATCTTAGAGCAGTACGATTGCTCTGGTGGTTCAGTTATCATTTAGGTCCTTTACCCCTTTTTTCCTGTGATGGTTATCCCAGTCTGCCAATGATGGGTGTGGACCTTGAACTTCAATGTCATTTCACTTTCTTTCTCCTTCTCCTTCTTCTTCTTCTTCTTCTTCTTCTTCTTCTTCTTCTTCTTCTTCTTCTTCCTCTTCTTCTTCTTCTTCTTCTTCTTCTTCTTCTTCTTCTTCTTCTTCTTCTTCTTCTTCTTCTTCTTCTTCTTCTTCTTCTTCTTCTTCTTCTTTAAGGTGGAAGATATATCAGACGAAACATTTCCTCTCAACACTAAACTGCTTTAGTCCCTTTAGGCGAGGGATTTGAATAGCCCACGATTCCTGGCTTTGATTTCGACAAAGCCTGCTTAAAGGGTGGAGGGGAGGGGAGGGGAAGGACCAACAACTCAATTTACAGATCTTTTACTTACGTTATGTAAATGCAACTTAATATCGAACCGTTTTAATGTGCGTTGTGTCGATCACATCAATGAACTGTATATTTTATTAGGTTTAGGGCGTCTAATCGTCTTTAGAGCAGTAAGGTCACAGAAGAAATGGAGGTTGCCGTCGGTCGTGGCTGGTGACAACGAATTGTATACACTATCATTTGCCCTGACAACCCTAAAGCACAGTGCACTGCGGAATGCCAACAATGCATGAAGTCCTGTTTGGGGTATATTAAAAGTTCTGCGTTGACTAGACAATGTTGGGGGTGGAGTTGGAGGTGGGGTGTGTGAGATAATGTTCGCAACATTTGACAATAATAATTCTTGGAGCTAGAAGTGAAGCCTAAATATTGTACGCTGAGGTATGACACACGGGGTGTTTCTAATATAATATGTTATCAAAGCTACACTGTTTTACAAAAAAACATCCTTTCACCGGTTTGAATAGTTGCACGTTCTGCAAACAATGAAGATTAATGGAAGCTGCATTAAAAAAAACAAACTTTGTTACACAGATCTACAAAGATGGGAATCATCAGGAAACTGTCACTATCCACAGAGGAGATTAATTTTAATTGAATGCAGTCTTGAAATGGGATATATTCTGCTGCAGAGCGCCAAGTTCAATTCAATTCAGTTCAATTCAACTCAGTCTAACAATTGTTTATCATCTATTACATGTGAATTTGGACCACACTATAAGGCCGCTTCTCTCGAGCGGTTCTTAATAGATGATGGATTTGAGCAAACAAACGTTAAGCTGGAGAATGTTCTGCTTGATTCGGTCTGTTCACAGCTTGTATTGTTGTGAGAGTTTGAAAACATTTTCCCTTGTGTCTTCATGACTAACCTTTTCCCGTGGATTGCGGAATGTTTTTCAAGTTTTGCATTCATTTTTCATCTGTCATTGTCATACGAAATGTATACGTACCATGTGTCCCTGCTTATCAAATTTCTTTGAGTCTACAGTTGTAGTCCTTGTATTTACTACAGAACTTAACAGAGCGTAAACTCAATGTCGATCTCGAAATTTATGAAGAAGAGCCTATTGAGCAAAGGGCTTGCCGTTCATCCTATCCTCAAATAATGAACTTCAGGTCTATCACGCATGCAATCTCCGTGTCAACAGTCTTCTTTAGACGATATCGAATGACATTCCTTCATATATGTGTGAATGTTTTTTTTCCAAAAGCGCGAAATGATCTATATAACTTCCGCAATCATGCATTTAAGTCAATAGATGAATAATAATGTTTGACACTCCGGCGACAGCTGAGCACGCATATTATGAATTTATTGATTTGGGTAAGTAAGCATATTCAGTTGTAAATAATTGGTGCTGCAGATATTGCTGAATATTATTGAGAATAGACAAAGGGATGTAACTGTATGACTGTCAGATCCACACAGACACAGACAGACAGACAAACAGACTGACAGAAGCACTGAACAAAGCAAAGCAGTACTAAGACTCACAACGCAGTAAAATACACACTCACACACGCACACACACACACATACACACTTTTATTTTATTTTTTAAAAATTATTTTATTTCATTTAATAATAATATTGGATACTGTATACGCGCCTTTCCCCAAATCAATCAGACTCAAAGAGCGGCGATCTGTACCAACATACACGCTCACCTGTCTCATCCACCCTCACACACACTCACACTCACATACAACAAATACACATCCATCACTCAAACAGGTGCTGTAAAGGCAGGGAGATCGCTATTAGAAGACGGAAAGAAAATCGAATTTTTATTTTTAAAATTTTTATATTGACTGCGTCCAGTATCATTATTGAAGGGAGTGAGGAAACCGGAGTGTCCGGAGAAAACTCTCGGTGACCTCAATAGTCTCGTACCTAAATCTCATACGTTCGCCCCTTGCGGTAATCGAACCCGCGACCTTCGGCATAGGAAACCGGCGACTAATCCACTGCGCCACGAGGCCACCCCCATTTAATTTCGTGCATTTATTATTTTATTATAATTATCAGTATTAATATTACCTAAATTTATTTATTTTATTTTATTTTACTGTATTTATTTATTTATTTATTTATTTATTTATTTATTTATTTATTTATTTATTTATTTATTTATTTTTTTTCTTTACTTTCTTTTTATATTTTCTTTATTTAATTTTATTTTCATTCTTCTTTGTTGTCTAAAATTACATTGTCGTGAACAGGCGTGAAATTAAAATACTGAATTAAATTGATTTGAATTGAACTGAAAACACACACACACACACACGCACACATTCACAATACAGTATAAAAATCAACAGAGATGCAAATTACCAAATCAAATATCTGCGTGAGGGTAATCCCGATCTTGACCACCACGGGATGTGAAGCGTTGTACACCGGTCTGGTGTACGGATCGTAGTTAGTTCTCAGCCTCCGATATAATCGTTGCTCATCCGTCATGGGGAAGCTGCTGCTGTTGCTGATGTCCGAGTAGGTAGCTGTAAACAAAGTGAATGAATGATGACAGAGAGATGTAAATAATCTATGTTCCCCAAAAGGATTGAGAAAACCGAATGGCCAGCACCCACTGACCTCAAGAAAAACCTGAGAATCGAAAGGAATTAGAAAGTTCAAAACCACACCAGCGTCTTGAGATAGACCTTGTTTCGGCCAGCCCCTTGACCAGCTCTTGAGAAGGTAAGGCGCTCATTAAAAACACTGACTCGTATAATTATAATAAGTATAATTTAATTTGTGTCTTTATTCGTGATATTGCCCGTACCTGAAGACCCCAAGGATTGAGTCTCAAAGGCGGCGGCTGCGGCTTCGGCGGTGAGCACACCATCGTCAGCATCTTCCGCAGCTGTATCCGCATTAGCGTAAAATTCCGCAACAGGATCCGACACAGGCTTGGCTTTTGATGTATCCGAGTTCGTACTGCTTTCTGTCAAATCACTGCTGATTGTTGTACTCAAAGATTGAGAAGATTCTGTAGTGATGCTATTAGAGTTGTTGTTGCCATGTTTGTTGTTGTTGTTGTTGCTGTTGGTGGTGGTTGAGGTGGTGATGGTAGTAGTAGTGCTGGTGCTGTCGTTGTTAGTACTTGTATTATTTTCGCTGCTAGTGTCCCCTGTCACAACTTTCAAAACAGAAAGTTTAAAACATATTGTATTCATACATAACATGTGACAGACGAAAGAACAGAGACAGAGACTTGCTGAACAATTACATTATAAACAATCGGTGTCTGGGTAGCCTACCAAGTGTTTTGCTGTAAGCCTAATCTCAGACACGTCAGAGATGTTCGACAAGTTGAAGAAGCCACTAAGCATTGTCAGTACCATTCCACTCAGACTCCATTGTTATGCTTTTAAAGTTTGAATGCCACCTATCCACCATGAGGCACTGAAAGCCAAGTTAGGTTATCAACAATGGTCAACGATCAACAATGTGTTCCACCCTGTTGAACAGTGTTGAAGAGAAATATATTCATATAGAAACGACGTTACTCTGACACACACATGAACCTCTACATGGTTTCCTTTGACTTTTTTTGACGGCCGCACTATTTTGACGTCAAAATAGTGCTCCGTAGAGTTACAGCTGTTTTAGGATTAGGGTTAGGTTAAGGGTTAGGGTTAGGGTTTGGGTTAGGGTTAGGGTTAGGGTTAGAGATAGCTTAAAAAATTGAAAATGTCAAAATAATGTCAAAGAAATGGAAAGTGTGTCAAAATCATGTCTGTTTTTTCACAACATTCATCACAACGTCGTTTGGGTTAGGGTTAGGGTTAGGGTTAGAGATAGCTTACAAAATTGAAAATGTCAAAATAATGTCAAAGAAATGGAAAGTGTGTCAAAATCATGTCTGTTTTTTCACAACATTCATCACAACGTCGTTTCTACAAAAATGTGTGTGTGTGTGTGTTTATGTGTGAGTGTGTGTGTGCTCTGTGTGTGTGCTCTGTATGTGTGTTTGTGTGTGTGTGCTTTGAATAAGTAAAACGCCCGCAAACATCAACAAGCAGAATTAAATATTTAGCGTATTTTCTATGTTGCATCTTTGAAGCTGCAGAGCATACAGTTTGCAGGTCTTCCCTTTTTTAATTTTGTTTGGTTGGTCAGCTTCCAAAATCAAGTTCTAGTGATTGTGGAATGACATCATCGACATGGAAATTTAAATGAATTCCCTTAATGTGTTGATCCGTACATCATCAATGTAAAAGGACAAGTAATATGAATAGACTATAGAATAAGTGAAATACACGAAATGTTATCTTGGTTTGTATATGTTGAAGAGTTTGTGTAAGAATTAATATAACCCACTTTGCTGGGGACCAAAAAAAAAAAAAAAAAAAGAAATACACGAACTGAACTGAACCTTATTCTATATTACCGCTATCTTTTGACGGCCATGAAGTTTTCCCCCACAACACTAATTGTTATTTATTAATAGAAAAACAAGGGAAAAGAAAGAAAAGAAAAGTAAAAAAAAGAAATCAAGAAAGAAAGAAAGGTAAAGAAAGGAAAGAAAGAAAGAAAGCGGTTCACTCTCAAGATATTTATTTTTTTTTAAATCCAGTCTATTTAAAGACAAATAATTAAACAAACAATAAGTAAAGTTGAACACTCACCGTAAGGTAACAACAACAATCCAAAGATCATCAGGAGCGGTGTGTTAGTAATTCCAGTAGCTCTTACTGTAGTTGAGCGCATTGTAAACACTCTCTATCCAAGCTACGATATCATTCCGTTACCGTCTCTCTGAAAAAGGACAATACAAATGATTGAAGCTGCGACTGGATCTGAATCTCTGTATTCATTTGTTCTGAAAACAAGTACAGTAAATATTACCCTTAGGGTATTTTTTTCTTGTTGTATTGTTTTGTTTGTTTGTTTGTTTGTTTGTTTGTTTTTGAAGAATGCAATTAATCCACATCAATAGCCTAATAATTGTGGCAGCGCAACATAAACTGTCAGCATCAAGCTTGTTGTTGCTGCTGTTATTGTTGCTGCTGCTATAGATGCTTCTGCTGTTGCTGCTGTCTCTTATTGGCTTTGTTGGTACTGTTACACTCGTTCGATGTTGGTGTTTTTCTATCAGTATTTGATTCAGCCCCGATGCCTGAAGTACTGATGAGTGTAGCTCAGATTCGTTTATCCACGCAACCCGTTCAATCAGCATACAAGTCACAGAGTCGACGTATGAAGTTTTCCACTTTTATTCAGCACACATCAACAACTGCATACAATCGCTTTTCCACTCTCAACTTTTTACTTTCCAACTCACTATCAACAACAACACACATTTTGAAACAGTGCGGCACTTATATAGTCTCTACATACTCGGGAACAAACGAGAATATCCCACATGAAACACCACAACCAATCAAAATTAATTTCATCATCACTGTCTCACGTGACACAACCCTATTTGGAATGGAAGCTTCCATGGTTACCAACAGAACAATCCATACGCTTTGATCGATAGTAAACAACCAATTCTCGAAAATTCTCAAATAATATCGACCAACTAAAAACATCAACGGTACACAAAGCTTCTTCTAATAACAACGCAAAATCAAATCAAAGATTTTTTTTATTGATTGATTGATTGATTGTTGCTTTAGGTCCAGCGGACTCTTCCGAGCCAAATCAGGACCGGACAACCCCCGATCCGCATAAAAGATCTGTTGAAACAACCCTAGTGGGAAAATTGAATGCCCTCCACCGGCCAGTCACTTTACAATAAAGACATCCCACGCAGGGGACGGCTGAGGCTTTACCCCAACTACTCGAACCCCCGGTTACAAAAAGAAAATAGAACACAAACATCATTATAAATTATCAACAAAACATATACATATAAAATGCCTATATTGCTAAATAATAACATCATAGGAAGCCCCAGTGACCACCCGGCAGAAAGCGTCCAACACTCCCAAGCTGATCCAACAGACCTCATACACAAACAAGGAGTCTTGTCCAGGAAGAGTTTTCAAGAAAAAAGGTAGGTCATTGATCTAGCGAAGAAGAAGATAGTATAGCAGAGTGATAGGACAGAGCAGGAATGGGAAAGAGTAAATGAGGAAGACAGCGACAGTGGGATTTTAAAGCACTAAATTTCCAGAAAGTGGGGATACTATTTATAAAATCAAATCAAAGATAAATACACTCTATTACTGCATGCGTTGCAAAATAAAACGAACAGATCTATCGCGCGCGCTTCACACATAATATCGTGCGCATTTCACACGCACCATCATGCGCGTTTCAACGTAACAGGTACCCAAATTGTGATAACTTTTGGGAAAACCGACCCAGTGATGTTTGAGACCAGCCGTACAGCTGCTGAATCGAGGTGTTTAAATACGCGCGTATAGAACGGTCATCTTTCAGGGTCCCTTTGGTCCATAGGTTGGACGGGAAATTAATGTCACGTGTACCCTCAGCTATACATTTAATAGTGTCGTAAACAGTCCATCTCAAAGATCGTCCGTCTATATATCAGTCATCACACTCAGAATCCTCGCCATGTAAAATTTTTTGCTGCATACCAAATGAATGCTTCTTCTTCTTCTTCTTCTTCTTCTTCTTCTTCTTCTTCTTCTTCTTCTGCACCCGATACACATTGGTCGAAGGCTAACAGAAGCATACTGTAGTAGTCGCCTCAACAGGCCATAAAGCATGCTCTCATGCTTCAGAGCACTGCTTCCTATACGCTTCAAGCCCTAGGAGCATTGACCAATGAACTCATGAAAATAGAAAATATAAGTTTCGTGTCCTCTAGGGGACGAATTAGGTCAAACTGTATTTGTTTCTAGGTCAACTGTCTTTTACGAACAGTTTGAGAATTTTGTTTAACCGTTTGTTGACGCCGGATAGTGTTTTCACTTGGTTTCATACACTTTAAAAATCCAACAAGGCAAATGGGTTTTTGAGACGAAAGAGCGGAATGTTGTAGAGCAACATTCTGTATATATTTACAGTGAAATTGCGCTTTTTCCGTCACTATAGACCTTGAAGCGTATAGGAAGCAGTGCTCTGAAGCATGAGAGCATGCTTTATGGCCTGTTGAGGCGACTAGTAAAGCATGATTCTGGCAGCCTTCGACCAATGTGTATCGGGTGCACTCTTCTTCTTCTTCTTCTTCTTCTTCTTCTTCTTCTTCTTTTTCTTCTCTTCTTCCTCCCCCTCCTTCTCATGCTCCTTCGCTATTTTCCCCTTCATCTTTACTATGTCCACTTTTTCTTTTTATTCATGTTCTTCCTGTCTTTTTTTCTGTTTTTGCTGTGATGTTTCCTTCTTCATCTGCTCCCTTCTCCTCTTCTTCTTGTTGTTTTTCTTCCTTTCGAGAAAACAAGCGGAGTATGACATCAATATCCCATGGACGGAAGGATCGAGGGTCTCTAGGACATGAATGACCGGGTTGGGACAAAATTGGAAAGAATAGTTAAGTTACCAGTTAACTGTAGGGTAATACCGAAAAGACTATTATCGGCAAAGTTATCCAAAATCGGTGGAAGCACTGGTGATTGCCGAGCTGGCAATATCTGACAGCTCTAAGTATCGGAACTACCGTTCACAAACAACGATCGTTTGTTGTTATTCTGAAAAGTATGGTAATGCGATTGACTGCATGAGCATAAATATGTGCGCATGCTGAGGTAACTATTGGGGGTACCTGGATTGTATTATGCATATTCAGCTTCGTAATCTAATGACCGAGTAACATGTTTCAACCACCGGCAATGGGGTGGCCTTGTGCACGCCAGTTTCCTATACCGAAAGTCGCAGGTTCGAATCCCGCAGGGGATGAACACGCGACTTGGATACGAAACTTTTGAGGTCACTGAGGGTACTCCGGTTTCCTTCCTCCATTCAAAAATTATATTGGATGCAGTCAATATAAAATTTCAAAATAAAATAAGATTTCCACTCCGCCCCCTAACAAGCGGTCTCCCTGTCTAAACCACATGTTTGAGTGACAGATGTGTGTATAAGACTATGTGTAACATGCCTCCCAGTATGTTGGTACCGATTATTCTTCTTCTTCTTCTTCTTCTTCTTCTTCTTCTTCTTCTTCTTATTATTATTATTATTATTATTATTATTATTATTATTATTATTATTATTATTATTATCATCATTATTGATCATTATCATCATCACCATCATCATCATCATCATCATCATCATCATCATCATCATCATTGTGCATGGTCACATTATTAATGTCTGCTTTATTGATTGGTGTCACAAATTGTTCTTTTCCAATCAATGGGTCAATAGGTTGTGTTATTTTTATTTCAGTCCATCTATCGTTCAGTCCTTTCTTGACTTGAGTCTTATATTTAACTTCGGTACACTTAAGTTAAACTGGATTTGATGTGCTTGCTTCTTCGTCTTCTACTACTACTACTACTACTACTACTACTACTACTACTACTACTACTACTACTACTACTACTACTACTACTACTACTACTACTACTATTACAACTAACTACTACTACTACTATTACTACTATTACAACTAACTACTACTACTTGTTCTTCTTGTTCTTGTTCTTCTTCTGTTAGCTTCGCTGCGTCTGCTTTATTTCTCTCTCTCTCTCTCTCTCTCTCTCTCTCTCCCTCTCTCTCTCTCCCTCTCTCTCTCTCTCTTTCTCTTCCCTTCTCCTAATCTTACCTCTCCACACCCTCCTTCCGTCGACCCTCCTGTTGACCCTCTCTCTCTCGCGCCGGAAAAGAATTCTAACCTCATAATAAGGCATATCATTAATTATTATCCATATAAATCTATTGTCTGGGCTGGTACGAGCTTTGACGTAAAATGGCTAAGATAGAAACAAGGATTGATGATTAACGAGAATTTGAACGGTGGGGCCACAAATCCTAATAATGCGCTCATTGTGGGCACTTATATCAGCTAACGTATAGAGCACGAAAGACTGTGCATTTGGCATAAAAATTACGGTTATGCAGGTGTAACCCATTGAATGTAGACAATACCGTTTGCGCACAGTTATGCTTCAAGCTCCGCTAAACCGAATGTCAAACAAGTCTTTTTTATATCGAAGAAGTTTGTCGAATACCACAGTTGTAAATACTACTACTACTACTACTACTACTACTACTACTACTACTACTACTACTACTACTAATAATAATAATAATAATAATAATAATAATAATAATAATAATAATAATATCAGATTATGACGACAGCGAAGTGGAGGATTTCTATGAAAATCTACAGGCTGTCCCTGACCAAGTGCCGAAGAAGGACATAGTCATAGTGGAAGGCGACTGGAATGCCAAGGTTGGCCAAGATACGCACCACAACTGGGGAGACACGTGTGGATCCCACTGCAACAACGAGACAAATGACAGAGGTCTGAGACTGTTGGAGTTTGCCAGATACAACAATCTGATACTGGCAAACACACTTGGTCTCCACAAAAAATCCAGACAATGGACATGGCACAGTCCCGGCGGGGAGCATAACAACCAGATCGACTACATCATGGTCAAGAAACGCTTCAGATCAACCATCAACATTGGCAGGACACGCACTTTTCCAAGAGCAGGCATCGGAAGTGACCACGATCTCGTGATGATGTCTTTCCGGCTTCACTTGTAAACACAGCAAAGTGCGCTATACTGACGTTCGACCTGGACAAACTGCAAGACCCGGAGGTGGCAGAAAATTTTCAGGCCACAATTGGAGGGAAATTTGCACCACTGCTCATTTTGGGAGCTGGTGAAGAGGATGTCAACACCATGACCACCACCTTAGCTGTGACAGATGCCGCCACGGAGATCCTTGGAAAGCACCGGCCAAAGAAGAAGCTATGGATCACACCTGAACTTTTGGACCTGTGTGATAAACGAAGAGAGATGAAAAAGAAAAAGAACACCTCACAGGGAGCTGATGCCTACCGAAAAATCAACAATGAAATCCGAAACGGCATGTGCACAGCAAAGAAGAACTGGATAGAAGATCAATGGCAGGAAATAGAGAACAGTCTGAACAGGAACAACAGCAAGAAGGCTTACCAGACTGTGAAGCAGCTGACAAGTGTTAAACAGCCCAAGGTTTCCACGATCCAAAGCAATTCTGGCATATGCCTTACAGAAGAACAAGGAGTCTTGGACAGATGGTCAGAGTACTGCTCTGACCTTTACAACCACAAACCAAACGGAGACCCATCAGTTCTAGCATGTCCAGAGAACAGAGAAGAAGAAGAAATCCTTCCAATTCTCCGAGAAGAAGTTGAGGCAGCAGTGCAATCGCTGAAGAAGGGGAAGTCAGCGGGAGTGGACAACATACCCGCGGAACTGCTTCAAGCAGGAGGAGAAGCGATGATCGACGCACTCACCATTATCTGTAACAAGATCTGGCAGAGTGGGGAGTGGCCTACACCATGGACCTAGTCGCTTGTCATCACTCTTCCCGAAAAAGGTAACCTTCAGGAATGTGAAAATTACCGCACCATTAGCCTCATCAGCCATCCCAGCAAGGTCCTCCTGAAAATAATACTCAACAGGTTGAAACCCCAAGCTGAACAAATCATAGCTGAAGAGCAAGCAGGATTCAGGGCAGGGCGAAGTACCACTGAACAGATTTTCAACCTCAGAATAATCTGCGAGAAATAACTACAGCACCAACAACATCTATATCATGTGTTCGTAGACTTCAAAAAGGCGTTTGACCATGCAGCTCTGTTGGCAACCATGAGAGTGTACAACATCAGCCCGAAAATTATTGAAGTCATCAAAAGCCTGTATGACAATGCTACCAGTGCAGTCCTCCACAACAACGCCATCTGAAACTGGTTCAGAACAACAATGGGTGTGCGTCAGGGATGCCTACTCTCTCCAACACTCTTCAACATCTTCCCAGAGCGCATCATGTCACATGCCCTAGCAGACCACGAAGGCACAGTCAGCATAGGGGGAAGAGCAATCTCCAACCTCAGTTTTGCGGATGACATTGATGGATTGGCTGGAGAGGAACAAGAACTTGAACAGCTGGTACAGAGGCTTGACACCACCTCCAGAGCCTTTGGAATGGAAATAAGTGCAGAGGAGACGAAAATGATGACTAACAACACCAATGGCATCAACACGGACATCAAAGTCCGAGGTAAATCCCTCAACACAGTGAATAGCTTCAAATATTTAGGAGCCATTGTATCAGACAATGGGTCCCGACAGGAAGTCCTTTCCAGGATCGCACAAACAACTGCTGCCCTGGCGAGGTTGAAGCCAATTTGGAAAGACAGGACAGTCAGTCTACATTCCAAGGTAAGACTGCTGCGCTTTATTGTCATCTCCATCTTCCTATATGCTTGCGAAGCATGGACCCTCACAGCAGATCTCCAACGAAGAATACAAACCATGGAGATGAGGTGCTACAGGAGACTTCTGGGCATTTCCTATACCCATGCAGCACTTCACCAACGACGAAGTCCGACAGACCATCACACAAGCCATTGGACAACACGATGACCTGCTCACAGTGGTGAAAAAACGGAAACTCCGATGGTATGGCCACGTCACCAGATCATCAGGTCTTGCAAAGACCATCCTGCAAGGCATAGTGCAAGGAGGTAGAAAAAGAGGGAGACCGAAAAAGAGGTGGGAGGACAACATTCGAGAATGGACTGGTTTGAAACTGAGCGAAACAATCAGGGTTGCTGAGGACAGGGAAAGATGGAGTACGCTGGTTAAACGATCATCTGTGGTGCCCCTACGACATCCGTGTTATGGGATAGGATAGGATAGGATAGGAATAATAATAATAATAATAATAATAATAATAATAATAATAATAATAATAATAATAATAATAATAATAATAATTATTATTATTATTATTATTATTATTATTATTATTATTATTATTATTATTATTATTATTATTATTATTATTATTATTATTATTATTATTATCAGAAGAAGAAGAAGAAGAAGAAGAACAACAACAACAACAACAACAACAACAACAACAACAACAACAACAATAATAATAATAATAATAATAATAATAATAATAATAATAATAATAATAATAATAATAATATTTTTTTAAAAATATATCTCTATAACCCATTTCTCTGAGTAAATCATTTCAAACCACAGAGACGTTATACGAAAAGTATAAATGTACGTTTAATAGACGTTAAATTGAAAACTGTTTGTAAATGTCTGGGTTCATGGAAAATAACGTATGGCATAGTACACTCATTGTCAAATAAAGTAGATTGTGATGCTGTTTCATTTAAAGACTATGATTTTAAACTATACGTCTTATTCTATTCTTTTTCCTCCTTTATTTTTCATTTTGTTTGAATGCATTGGAAGAAAAATCCGCTTCCTGTTTATCCTCCTCCTCCTTCTCCTCCTCTTCCTTCTTCTTCTTCTTCTTCTTCTTCTTCTTCTTCTTCTTCTTCTTCTTCTTCATCTTCTTCTTCTTCTTCTTCTTCTTCTTCTTCTTCTTCTTCTTCTTCTTCTTCTTCTTCTTCTTCTTTTTGTTCTTCTTCTTCTTCTTTTTCTTCTTCTTTCTAACCCATGTTGAACGAGATTCCATTTAACAGCATTCGCGATACTGGCATTCGAGGAAACCGGTATTTCGGTAATTCTGCACCGCAAAACGCAAACTTGACACTAATGGAGCGTGAACAGAAGAATAGTGATTATTCTCCCTTTCTGCTACCAATCATAATGGTGAAAAAAAAAACAAAGACTGATGAACCAGTATAGAAGAAACCTTAGAAAATCAAGGGTGTGTGTGTGTGTGCTTGTGTGTGTCTATGTGGAAGCGAAAGAGAAGGAGTGAAAGAGAAAGAAGAGAGAGATTGTCCCCATAAATAGCAAGGAAATGTAGTGTGTGTTGTGACAATTTCATATCAACAAAAAGAAAAGATAGTAATGCATGCAAAAATACAATAACACATGTGCATTTTTATAATAGACAATATCATACACAAATAATATAAAAGATCATCCTGCAAGTCAGAGTGCAAGGAGGTAGAAGAAGAGGGAGACCGAAAAAGAAGTGTGATTACAACATTCGAGAATGGACTGGCTTGACATTGAGCGAAGCCATCAGAATTGCTGAGGACAGAGAAAGATAGAGTACGCTGGTTAAACGATCATCTGTGGTGCCCCAACGACCTCAGAGTTACGAGATAGGATAGGATAGGATAGGATAATTAAAATATCACACTAAATGTAGCACTGCTGTGCAAACAATCGGTCAGCAACTCTCATTAAAAAAGAAAAAAATGTACACATACTTAGAGAGAGAGAGAGAGAGAGAGAGAGAGAGAGAGAGAGAGAGAGAGAAAGAGAGAGAGAGAGAGACAGAGACAGAGACAGAGAGACACAGACAGAGACAGAGAGGCAGGGAGAGACAGACAGACAGAGAGATACTGGCACAGCGAGAGAATGGTGAAAGGAAAAAGGACGGACACCCACTGATCTATAAGACAATACGGGTGGTCTGGTCGTACAGTGAATAGTGTGCAGGTTTCCTATACTGAAGGTCGAGGATTTGAAACCCGTATGGGAAGACCTTATATGACTTAGGTACCAGACTTTTCAAGAAAACCGAGGGTTTTTTCCGGGTACTCCAGTTTACTCCGTCCCTCCAATAATAATATTGGACGCAGTCAATCTAAATTCCAAAAATAAAAATAGATTTCTCTTCTGCCTTCTGTAATAGCGATTTCTTCAGACCGCCGCGCTTTGAGTTCGCTTGCAGGAAAAACGCGCGATAGAATCCTGTAATTTACAAAGAAAAGGAAAATGCTGAAGAAGAAAGAAGAAGTAAAAACACGAAAGGAAACAGAAAGACCAAATGAAATCTATTCGAAGTTCAAGTTTAAGAGAAAAGAAAGTGAAATAATTGCAAGAGAATTTTTTTAACACAAGTAATACAAAGATAAGAGGATGATTGGAAGGTAAGAAGAAGAGAAGGATCGGAGATTGATGAAACGTAAGAAAGAAAATGATCCAAAGATAATAAATGATAGAAGAATAAAGGAGAAGGTTAGTCCCAAATTCCTTAAAATATTATTTAATCTACTAGCCTGAGAAACTAACAAGAAAGATGAACAATATTCAAAGATAAAGAAAAAAAGGAAAATAAACAACATGTTACCGCAAGACATGTGAAAGACAAGAGGCAAAATAAGGTTAGCCCAACTTAATTATTAATTGTAAAAATCTATACCAACCTGTACTGAACAACAATCTTAAAACACAGCTTTGAGTATTACAACTAATAATCGAGGTACAGTGGCCTGTTCCTATTTGGCTGTCACTTAGCACCACTGATCTGCTAACGCAAGTTCTCAGAGAGCGTTGTCTTGTATTATTAGCACATGCCTTTTTAACAGCCTCCATGCATAACTAGGAAACACGTACAATTGTTATCCAGAGTAAATTTGCCATACTGGTATACAGCACCTTAACACACAGACCTACAATAAAACGCCTAAACAATAGAGGTCGTAGGTAAAACACCACTTTCGTTTTTTTAACGTTTGCCCCAAAGAAATCAGTTCTCTGTACATTTGAACCAATCCGCTACCTTCTCCGACTCTGACGGTGAAAATACAAATTATGGTAAAGACACCGCTGTCCAAATGCCCGGAAGACGTCGCTAGTTGCTCGTTTCCGGTCACTGGGGTGAGCGCTACTGCTCAGTTAGCCACGACTGAAATTTTACCATTTATCACGTGTGCATGGGTACACCGAGACGAAAGACACTGCAGTACAGCAAGACTTGGAACTTGCAAGTCGGGCGGTTGGAGTTAGATACTGTAAATCCAGCGCCTTTAGCAGCTCTTAAACTGGAAAAGCGCTAAATAAGAACACTAAAATAAATAAATTAATTAAAAATAAATAAATAAATAAATAAATAAACTTCCAAACATTTAAAAAGGCATGGACGTTTCTTAGAACTTAGATGGCCTTGTTTAAAAATGAGAGGCAGCGACTGAGAACGACAGAGAACACATGCGCAGTATGAAGCCTTTGAACATTAACTTTGATAAAAGAATTGGTTGCATGAACAGCATTCTGATGTTCGATGATCGAAGTGAGCGTTCGACAATCGACTTTGGGCTGCAGGATGTAATGCACTGAAGTATTTTGAGCTTCATAGCTATACGAATTACTTTTTTGTATTTGTTTCTTTTCCTTTTTTAAATTTTTCTTTCTTTCTTAATCCTTGACCACTTTTCTTTTATGGTTATCAGGTTCCCTACGAGTTGATGATCTTTTGATTTGAATTTCATTCTCTCCCTCCTTCCCCCCCTTCTCTCTCTCATACACACACAAACACACATTCTCTCTCTTCTTCTTCCTCCTCCACCCTTCATCCTCTCTCTCTCTCTCTCTCTCTCTCTCTCTCATTTTAATGTACAAAACAATAGCTGTGTAATCCAAACTTCGTTGTGGCTTTCAGTTTGATTTTTTTTAAAGTTATATAACTGTTACTATTTGACGCAATTCAACGCTTTTAATAATTTCAATTATGTATTCCTTGCAAAGCGAGAAGTTTATTAAGAGCAAACAGGATTGCCGGTGCACCGTGCCGAAACTGCCCCTCATTCTCAGTTTTACTCCTGGAAGTACTTTCAGTTCAGGCAGAAAGTAACTCCACGGGAGTTTGTCTGGTTATGGTCTAGATAGGCACCTCCTCCCCTTCCCTCCGCCCTTCTGTTCCAAATGAACTCCCTGGAGTTAATCGGGGAATGAAGATTCCATAGGGACGATCTCAAGGTCGTGAACTGGACTGACTCTCTATAGGTGCCAGAACAACCCCAGGTAGGTACTTTGGCATTGGAAAATTTTGTACCCGAAACACTACAAGGAGTTAAACTGGGCCAGTGCCAAAACAGCCCCCTTTTCAATGGAGAGTAAATCTGGCACAGTCCCATATGCATCTATGAGAGTTATTCTGGCACAATTTTCATTGTACCCAAAAAACTCCGGGGGAGTCACAATGGACCAGATGGGGAAGGGGAGGGAGAGGTAAGATTGGATCAGGTTCAGACTGCCCCCCTCTCCCTTATTTGGTTACATTACAATACATGGTTATTGCTTTAGGTCCAGCGGACTCTTCCGAGCCAAATCAGGACCAAAGAGGCGTTCTTTTAAAGTATTTTAAAATGGATCAAATCTTAAAAAACAAGTCTGTTACTCTTAAATATTCAAACAAACTTTAACGTGCAACCTCTTGAAAAATCTTCTTTAAATCTGATGTATTAAAAATACGTTCTCTTGCTTCAAGCAAATCACTAAAATCAGTCTTACCAATACAATCCAACCAACAAACACAAAACAAGACGACATGATTTATATGCGATAAAACAAACCAACATCATGTAAAAATTGAAACAGGTGTTGACTATTGCATACTTTTAAAATCTCTTTGAAAGGAATTGAACCAAAATATGTTTCTCTTGCATCAAACAGATCAGCACATTCAGACATGAAATGGCGAGCAGAAAAGGATTTATCACATGCAAAGCATTAAAAGGAAACTGTGGGTGACATAAGTTTGCCTAATATGAAGGTGAGACAAAATTGTTTCATCTTTGCGAGTGGAGGCAAAGTTAGGCAAAGAAGCTGACAAATCGGGAAGAATTTAAAATAATTTGTTATTGATATGGTTATACCAGTCAGTCTGCCACAGCCGTTTACCGGTCCTGATTTGGCTCGGAAGAGTCCGCTGGACCTAAAGCAACAATAAATCAATCAATCAAAAACAGCCGTTTACAATAAGATCCAGTCATACAACGCAAGTCAGAGTAAAGAACAAACTGGAAAATCTCTGAAGGGAAATCGATATGCAGAGCTTCATTAGCCCTCCAACACACACACATTACATTACATTACATTACATAATTGTTGCTTTAGGTCCAGCGGACTCTTCCGAGCCAAATCAGGACCGGACAACTACCAATCCGCATCAGTCTCGAACTATTCCATCGTGGTGCATACCGGACTATGAAAATAAATAGTACCGAACTACAGAGTTCCGAACTATGGCATAGTTCCGTACTAAAATAGTAGTAAGTAAGGGAGCCTTAGACCTCCGATTTTTTTTTGACGCGGCTGACACGGCCGGCTGACGTCATAGCCTGACGTCATGTGAGGTTGCGATCATGTGTGGGCATGCACGGGTCATGAGGTCATGTGTGGTGCCATGATGTTGATAGTATATAGAGCTTGTAGGTTTATCATGACTATCTACAGGATGCCTCTTTTGATACAGGGGGTGATAATTGATTTTATAGAAAAAAAATATGAATATAGGATATTAATTATTAATTATAAATAGTCTAAAGTCTTTCTCTCTCTCTCTCTCTCTCTCTCTCTCTTGCTCTCTCTCTCTCTCTCTCTCTCTCTTTCTCTCTCTCTCTCTCTCTCCCTCTCCCTCTATCTATCTACATCTTATTATTACTCTCTCTCTCTCTCTCTCTCTCTCTCTCTCTCTCTCTGTCTTTTTTTTCTCGCTCTTTCTCCCCCTCTCTCCCCCTCTCTCTCTTTTTCCCTATCTCTCTCTCTCTCTCTCTGTCTTTTTTTTTCCTCGCTCTTTCTCCCCCTCTCTCTCTCTCTTTTTCTCCTCTCTCTCTCTCTCTCTCTCTCTCTCTCTCGCTCTCTCTCTCTCACTCTCTTTTACATATCTCTAGCAATGATCAATTCACACACACACACACACGTACACGCACACACATACGTTCAAAACTATAATAGTGGGTTTATGTTCAAAACAAGGCAAACTGGGTTCCATCCTTTCCCTTCATTACAGACCATTCCTATTCACTCAACGGATACAATAGCCTCTGTTAAGGTTATCTGTCACAACCGTTTTCATTTTTGACAAAAACAAAAGGAGAAATTGCGCTATGAAATAGTGGGTTCATTTGATACCAGTGGGTTTTTACACATGCATATTGGACATCTGGGTTTCTGTGGAAAAACTGGGTTTATCACACACACGGACACAACCAAAACGTATAAATGGCCAAGGTTGCATTTGCAAGATTTTCAGTACGTGAGTGCAGTACACTGACACTTTTAGTTTAATTCAACTAATGAAACAACTTTTACTATTGCTCAGAATTTCCTCTGATTTTGTTTTTATAATTTCAATTACAATATTTTCAGTTTATATATAGGCTACTGTATAGAATTAGAGCTGTTATTGAAGGATAGACTTTTGCCATTTACTTTAAGAACTGGGCGGTAGCTCAGTGGTTAAAGCATTGAACTGAGAACCGAAAAGTCTGAGGTTGTTACAGTGTACCTCTGGATAGGTCAGTGCATGACCCTCTTTTTCTCCCCATAGCCCAAAAAATAAATTATAAGCTGGTGTCAGTAAAAATCGAAAAGACAAATTCGGCATTAACAAAACATTTTTGTCATATTTACTTTGCTTACATTTACTTTGTATTGTATGGTTTTAAAGTTTTTTTTAATTTGAATCCAGACTGGAAGATCTGCAAAAAAAAGATATCTTGTCGTTCTCAAATGTTAACTGTGGATAATTTTTTCATGTTCAATTTATTACTTTACTTCCAGATTTAAATCAAATCATTGAAGAAAAGGCAAGAAGGAGAAAGAAGAAAAAGTATGAGGAGTATGAAGAAGAATTAATAGAAAGAATGAGGAGAAGCGTGGAGAAAAAGCATAAAATCTCCAGAGGAAAAGACAGAATGAGAAGGGTGGAAAAGTATACAAATCTTCATTGGAAAAGAAGAGGAATGGAAAAATAAAAAAGCAGAGAATTGGTAATGTAAAACAAACATATGAACAACATAACACAGACATAATTTGTTAACATTTTTATTTTGAAAGTGTCTAGTAGAGCATAATTTGTATATATTATTATTACTTTTTTATCAACTTCATTTAGTTAAGTTTTACATAAATTGTTTATGGTTTCCCGTTACGTTAATATATTCTGAATAAGGATCAATTGAGTGCAACCACTTATAATTCGTTTTTTTTCCAGCACCTCAAAGGTATAATAAAACCATGTGAAGAGCAGAATATTATTATATAGTCATTAGTCTTGACATTGCTTTTTGATGAACAAGAACCCCGAGAATAACATACAAATATAATTTGGTACTTTGCCACGCTTTCTCTTAAGTTTAAGACAGAAATCTACTACATAACAAAACGGGCCTAAAAACTAGTCTACACAATACAGAGCAGTAAATTTCCATTACTTAATGACAAGTAGCACCTCAAAAAGCTTTGAACATGATGAACACCATCAATCACTGGAAAGGCAAGTCCATATGACTCACATGCTCCTTATGGAACTCCCAATAAATAACACAAAAATGAGATGCCAGAAAAAAAAGTTAAATGATTGAAACGGTGGGTTTAAAATGCAAAGTAATACAAGCTTTGATATTTCGATGCTCTTGACCTTGACCTCCAGCTATAAATGCACTCATGTACGATAAAATAAACTACAGCAAAAGATTTTATTATTTTGGACATCTCCAATGACCTTCACCTTGGAGCAAGGTTGACAAAATATGCATGTGCGTCTCATTGATACCTATCATGCATCAAACAATCTGAAGTTTAGTTAATATTAATAACTTAGGATTAACAAGAAATTTTGTGGAAATTGACATAGCTTGACTAACATTTGTTGAACCTGTGACCTTGACCTTGAAGTGTAGTCATTCAATCACTGATAATTTTCGAGGTCTCGTGTAATTAGCCACTTTAAAGTTTTGCACAGATGGAAGGCAGACAGACAGACAACATTAACTGAAGGTCCCGGGTTCAAGCCCTGGCCGGGCCATTGTGTTGTGTCCCTGGGAAAGACACTTTACTCCTGTTTTCCTTCTCCTTCGGATGAGAGTATAAACCGAGGTCTAGTCTGTGTCGCATGCATTCCATCATAACGGACTTTAAAGATCCTGACGCTCATGTCCTAGACGGGTGAGTGCCGGGTGGCCTCGTGGCGCAGTGGATAAGTCGCCGGTTTCCTATGCCGAAGGTCGCGGGTTCGATTCCCGCAAGGGGCGAACGTATGTGACTTAGGTACGAGACTATTGAGGTCACCGAGGGTTTTCTCCGGGCACTCCGGTTTCCTCCCTCCCTTCAATAATGGTACAGGACGCAGTCAATATAAAAATTTCAAAAATAAAAATTCGATTTTCTTTCCGCCTTCTAATAGCCTGCATTTACACCACCTGTTTGAGTGATGGATGTGTGTTTGGTATGTGTGAGGGTGGATGAGACAGGTGAGCGTGTATGTTGGTATAGGTCGCCGCGCTTTGAGCCTGAATGATTTGGGGTAAGGCGCGTATAGCATCCTGTATTATTATTATTATTATTATTATTATTAACAAGAACACACCCAGCATGCACTTGGTCCTTCTCCTCCATCCCTGGCTGCCCAGGATTGTGCTCAGTTGTCCGGGCGTCAGACCATGCGCCCAAAGGCGGCGGGTGGCGTCTCGGGCGGTTTGAGTTAGATCCTGTATCGGCCAGCGCCTTGATCCTTAGGCTAAGGCGCCTTACAAATGACGAACATTATTATTATTATTTAAACATGCAATTTTTTACTATTTAGGACTCATCTTGAATAGATTTGCAAACAAATTTGAATATATATTCTATATCTAAACGATTCATGGCACTTGGTTCACACCCTGGAGAACGGGGTAGCACTGATGGCAGCAACAAAGCTGATGATGGGGATGTTGTATGCATTTCGGTCTGCTGGCTTTGACGCCTTTTTCTAGCTTGTTTCTTGACTGAACCTTCCGATGAATTAGAGTCTTTAGAATCCTCATGCTGCTCTTCAGCCCTCCTGCGAACAAGTAGCAGCATCAGAACACAGGGTTTAAACAACAGAACAAATTCAGCGGCATAAGAACATTTTCAAACCAAGGTATGAGGATGGTCAAAGGGTGGGGTGGTGGGCCTGGGGTGGGAGAAGGGAATGGAAGTTGAAAAGAGTAGAGGCTTGAACTGGCTCAACTACAAAAAGGGATTGACTGACAATACTGTCTACTGATTCATCAATGAAATATTATATTCTGGACTTTAATTTTCTTGTACATGAATGTACTACTCACCCTCTTTAAAGTGTAAAAGAAACAAGCAAAACACATTTAAAGTTTAGGGGGTAGAGGTTGGGGAAAAAAGGGCACAAAAGCCCGGAGGAAGTGGGACAGCATTTTTTCCCACTAACCACTTCGACACACTAGCTACTAGCAACCAAGTTATAAAATAGTTATAGAAACTCTTATGCTTACTAGCTACTCAGTAAATAATAATAAATAATAATACAGGATGCTATGTACGCGCCTTTCCCCAAGGCTCAAAGCGCGGCGATCTATACCAACATACACGCTCACCTGTCTCATTTACCCTCTCACACACCAAATACACATACATCACTCAAACAGGTGGTGTAAAGGCAGGGAGATCGCTATTAGAAGACGGAAGAAAATGGATTTTTTTATTTTTGAAATTTTTATATTGACTGCATCCTGTACCATTATTGAAGGGAGGGAGGAAACCGGAGTGCCCGGAGAAAATCCTCGGTGACCTCAATAGTCTCGTACCTAAGTCACATACGTTCGCCCCTTGCGGGAATCGAACCCGCGACCTTCGGCATAGGAAACCGGCGACTTATCAACTGCGCCACGAGGCCACCCCATGAAAGCACAAGTACAAAGGTTCCTCAACATGCCTGCTTTTTAAAATCCAAAGCATACCTATATAACCTGAAAAGCCCAGAGCGAATTGTGTACATTATAATAATGTAATCTGCATTTTATATGCCCCATTAACAACTGTAAAATTGAGCTAAAACTTTGATCTTATTCAACAAGGATGTCTAGCTCTGCTATGTACACTAATGTTCCCCCCCCCCCCATTCTCCTCCCTCATCCAAGCTCTCCTCACCTCCCCCTTTGCAATGTAGAAACAATATACCACCAACACCTTGTGTTAGCAGGTCACAGTTTGATCTGAGGCGTGGAGCTGCCAGTTGTTAACTGCTTTGCTGTGGCACCGATTTTATACAGCAATCAATGAGTGTTTTTTTCAAAGCGAACAACAATATTATAAAATTCAATAAGTACTGACACACACCAGCTGTCACCTGATGAGTACAATGAAGGCGATGAAGATGTTGATGGTGATGGAGTGGGACGTCTTCCTTCCAAACGCCTCCTGGGTCGTCATCGGATTACAGCGACTTCTCCGCAACCGGATAAACTCGAGGCATAACAGGATGTTCTGGGAAAAAAAGGAATAACAGAATTTATTAAAATAATTATGCTTACTCAGAATTACAGCTAACAATTTGGGAAATGGAGTAGATGCAGATCTGAAAATGGTGCTCTAGCTATTAATGTGGACCCCACTGCAACAACGAGACAAATGACAGGGGTCTGAGACTGTTGGAGTTTGCCAGATACAACAATTTGATACTGGCAAACACGCTTGGTCTCCACAAAAAATCCAAATGTTAAGCAGTTTAATGCATCAATCAGTTTTCACATATTCTATTTCCCTTCATCCAAGGAAAACAGACAGGTGAACTATAAACCAAAAGCTATAACTTATGTAGGTAACGGCAGCCAGAATTTTGTATTTTACTGTTTGTTGCAACATGTGTTTTTTTTTTAATTACATCAGAACACAAGGAAACTACAGAAAAATAAAAGTTGCAGTATAATAAACGGTACACGTTAAAAGCTTATTGTTTTTTATTCTGATAACTTTGCATTTTGCCTACTAAAATTGTTATTCTGCAAAAATATTTTTAAACATTTATTTAATCAATCTACATATGAATAAAATAACACATCAATACCTCCCTTATTTACTTCTTGTACTATCTTCACTGACCGTATTTTTTGTAAATGAGACAAAATGCAAGTTTTGAAAACCCCAGTGTGAACAAAGGAGACATACATTTCTCATGGTAACTGTTTCAATGTTCAAGAGACTTCACAAGACTCTTCATTAATATCAGATACAAGGACGTTTAAAATGCAGCAAATTTATTTTTGTGTTCTTCAAAAAGTAACAAACAAAAATGCAGACCCTGTGTTGACAATCGACCACAACATCCACACAAAAATTGATATGATTTTAAAAGTACAAAAGCACACCGAAAAAGCTTGAAATTTTAACAAGGGAACATTTTAAAGCCACATCCTAGAAGCACAAAATATAGATTAAAGAACAATTTACAGAGACAGAAGGACAAAATACAACTGAATAAAACGAAAAAACACGTACCTCCATCTTGACAGCCGGCACGTAGCGTGTGGCGTTCCGAGTTACTTCCCCTGACAGTGCGTGTATTCGACTGGTTGACCAGCGGGAACACACATCGCGGAGTGTTAACTGGCTCAAACTCAAAGTTGACTCAACCCCAATTGTGGGTTTCTCGCTCAGACTTTGCGTATACACTTTTTTTGTTATTCCTATTGCAAAGCCGGTTTTAAAAAAACTGAGTTTCAGATTTTGGAACCCAGTATTTTTTTAAACCCAGTTGCACGTAAGTGTAACCTATGCATAAACCCACTGTTATGGTTAGGTACGTACACCCCAACACACACACACACACACACACACACACACACACACACACGCACACATGCACGCACACACGCACACAAATATACGTCTTTAACAATATTTTATGATGAATTTATGCACACACGTACACGCACACCACAACACACACCCCACACACCCCACACGCACCCCCACATGCACGCACGCACGCACACATGCACGCACACACACACACACACACACACACACACATGCACACCCCCACACCCCCACACGCACGAACGCGCACATGCGTACAAATATACATCTTTTAACAATAATTTATACACACACACACACACACACACACACACACACACACACACATACAGGAGTTGACCCCGTTAAGCGGTCTTTAACAATTTTCCATCATTACGCTGCCGGTATATATCTGGCTACTGAACAGCTCTATGAACTCCAAATTATTCCAAATTATGGAATTTGCTTCGTTTTTGCATTCTAAGAGCTGTGGTATATAAATTATTTCTCTAAAGCAACAAACATGGAAGTGTGATTTCTTACCATCATTGTGCAGCCATTGTGTGTGACCTCTTTGGCACTAACATTATGTGGTCATTGTGTGTAAGCTCATCTGTATCAACATTATGTGGTCATTGTGTGTAAGCTCATCCGTATCAACATTATGTGGTCATTAATAAACTCATGTGTACCATCATTATGTGATCATTTTGTGTATGCTCATTTGTACTAACTTTATGCGGTCATTGTGTACCATCATTAAGTAGTCATGGTGTGTAAACTCTTATGTACCATCATTATGTAGTCATTGTTGGTAAGCTCATCTGTACCATTATTGTGTAGTTAATTTGTGTAAACTCTTATGCATTATTACCAGGCGGTCTGCAGGTGTACCATCATACTTATAAAGATGTTACATTCTAAAATCACATAATTTGTAAACTGATTTCAAATACATTGAATTGAAATCTTCAAAAAGACTTTAGTGTAAATCTTTAGTGGATTTTAGTTAACTAGCAGTAGAACATGTTAAAGACATTGGTATTATGATGCTGAGAATATGAATAAACTTTACTTGACTCACTATGAAAACTGCTTTGAAGTTTGATGCAGAATGTGCTTTAAAAAAACTTATGTAATCGTAACTGAGTTGAGCAACAGAATGAGAAAAAGATAGAGAAAAAGAAAACACAAATCTGTCAAATGGCTTCAGTATAAATGTATTCAAACTGTAATACATATTTTAATGTTCAAACAACTGGTAGCGTGCAGGACTATGGACAATACATAAACATGTGTGGTTAGCAGACAGTGGCAATGGGTGAGCTGGCATCTCAAAGATAGAAAATCACACTGGTTTTGTTTGGTTTCATATTTATCAATATTATAACAAATCAATTAGTTAGTTAGTCATTGTTTATAGGGTCTAGCGGACTGATAAAAGCCGAATCAGGACCACAACTCAGTTGAAAGAGGGCTCACTCCCAATCCATATAAAAGATCTGCTGAAACAACCCTAACGGTAACACTGAAAGCACTCCACCAGCCGGTCACTTTTACAATAAAGGCATCCCATGCAGGGGACGCTGAGGCTATACTCTTAATTTATCGAACCCCCGTTTAAAAAACTGGAATAAAAACATGATAAAATATTAAAACAAAACACATACATATTAAATGCCTACATTGCTAAATAATATCATAGAAAGCCCTAGTGTCCATTTGGCAGAGAGCGTCCAATATCCCCAAGCTGACCCAATACACAAAAGAGGAGTTTTGGGAGAGTTTTCAAGAAAAAAGGTAGATGACTGGTCTAGCGAAGAAGATAGTAGAGCTATAGAACAGAGTATGAATACGAAAGAACAAAGAAGAAAGACTGCTACAGTGGGAATTTAAACTACAGCACTAAATTTTCAGAAAGTGAGGATGCTATTCATACAGAAACCCCCGGCAACTCCACGGTGGTGTTACTTCCAACACACAAAAAAAATAAAAAAATAATCAGTCAACTAACAAGAAAATCATCCAAATGTAACAAAAAAATGCGTTTTTTTTAATTTAAAAAAAGCACATATTTAACAACAAAAAACAAAAACAAAAAAGTGGGGGAAAAAAACTACAACAACACTAAAAAAACATAAAAGTCAATAAATTGCACAGTTTGCAGACATCTTTACATACGCACGGAACGCACATTCATCACTCAGACATGCAAAGTCACTATTATTAGAAGATGGAAAGGGAATCTAATTTTAATTTTGAAATGTTTAGATTGACTGCATCCAATATTTTTATTGAAGGGAGCGAGGAAACCAGAGTACCCAGAGAAAACCAACAGTGACCTGAAAAGCCTCGTACCTACAAGTCGCACAAGTTCATCCCTTGATATTTGATATTCGAGCTTCGATATTTTTATTTACACTGCCCAAGCACGAACATCGACATAAGAGATTCGGCTATTAATTTGCATAACTTCGTGTAACATAAAATTAATATGGGTGCTTGGGCTGTGTCAATAACGAATGGTGGTTTAATTTAATGAATGATAATGGTAGTGCTTCGGCTTGCGGATCGGAAGGTCCCGGGTTCGAGCCCTGGCCGGGCCATTGTGTTGTGTCCCTGGGAAAGACACTTTACTCCGTTTTTCCTACTCCTTCGGATGAGAGTATAAACCGAGGTCTAGTCTGTGTCGCATACATTCCATCATAACGGACTTTAAAGATCCTGACGCTCATGTCCTAGACGGGTGAGTGCCGGTGACAAGAAAACACCCAGCATGCACCTAGGTCCTTCTCCCCCATCCCTGGCTGCCCAGGATTGTGCTCAGTTGTCCGGGCGTCAGACCATGCGCCCAAAGGCTGCGGGTGGGCGTCTCGGGCGGCTTGAGTTAGATCCTGTATCGGCCAGCGCCTTGAGCAGCTCTTGAGCTGGAAAAGCGCTATATAAGAACGATTAAATAATAATAAATAATAAATAAGTACATCAATGTCTTATCAATTTCCTGAAAACCTGTAGCAGTCTACTTAGTAAACAGGGCAACATACAAACCATTGTTTCAAAGTGCTGCAGTCACACAGAGCTGTGCATGGTATCTACTATGATTGCTAAAGGATGCTCTAAAATAAAATAGAAAGATCATTCAAACACTGAACCATTTCACTATACGTATTTAGGGGCACTGTTCGGGATGCATATTTGCAGACAACAGGACAGAGCTGCTCAAAGTGCTGGCCGATACAGGATCTAGCCAAAGCGGCCCAAGGCGCCAACCTGCAACCTCTGGGCGCATAGTCTGATGCTCAACCTGCAACCTCTGGACATATAGTCTGACTCTCAAACGACTGAGCACAATCCTGGACGATGAGGTATTGGACCTAGTTGAGTGCAAAGTGTATTTGGGTAGCTGGCACTCGCCCAGCTAGAACATGGGCGTCAAGATCTTTAAAGTCCGTGCAATGGAATGCATGCATGCAGACTTGATCTCAGTTTATACTCTCATCTGAAATACTAAAAGAAATGTTATCCTTTCCAATTGCCCACTGCATGCTTACCTAAACTAAACACTTCAAAATATAATCGATTTTTTTCACGCGCACCCAACTGTCTTAATTATGTTCATGGCATTGTACATGTGCCCTTGACCCATCCAGCTCACACGAAATCTCTATTACCAATCATATTTGGCACTCACCCTAAGACAAGCATACTTTTAATTTTGATCTTTAACGATTCTTACATCTCATGAAAACTGACAGTGGACGCATCAAAATATTGATTACACCTCATCAATAAAGATCATGCATAGTCCATTTCGCCATTTCCATTTGTTTGGTTACTGCTCCCTCTAAACATGACTCAGCACACTATTCAGTTTCAACAAGTTAGATTGTCAGAATTTTTTAGCAACAATTTATTCACGGACTAGAGAAAGCAGTACCAGCACAATTTGTGTCCCCAACGATTCATGCTTTCAGTCACATACTGTCCTGTACAACGAGACGGAAATACTGTAGAATTACAGAAGGAAAGAACACTGAACGTTTACATTACATTACATAATTGTTGCTTTAGGTCCAGCAGACTCTTCTGAGCCAAATCAGGACAGGACAACCCCCAATCCGCATAAAAAAAGATCTGCTGAAACAACCCTAGTGGGAAAACTGAATGTCCCCCCCCCACCAGCCAGTCACTTTACAATAAAGACATCCCACGCAGGGACGGCTGAGGCTTCACCCCAACTTATCGAACCCCCGTTTACAAAAACAAAATAGAATACAAACATCATTATAAATTATCAACAAAAAACATACATATAACATGCCTACATTGCTAAATAATAACATCATAGGAAGCCCTAGTGACCACCTGGCAGAAAGCGTCCAATATTACCAAGCTGATCCAACAGACCTCATACACAATTGATTGATTGATTGATTGTTGCTTTAGGTCCAGCGGACTCCTCCGAGCCAAATCAGGACCGGACAACCCCCGATCCGCATAAAAGATCTGCTGAAACAACCCTAATGGGAAAATTGAATGCCCTCCACCGGCCAGTCACTTTACAATAAAGACATCCCACGCAGGGGACGGCTGAGGCTTTACCCCAACTACTCGAACCCCCGGTTACAAAAACAAAATAGAATACAAACATCATTATAAATTATCAACAAAACATATACATATAAAATGCCTATATTGCTAAATACTAACATCATAGGAAGCCCTAGTGACCACCCGGCAGAAAGCGTCCAACACTCCCAAGCTGATCCAACAGACCTCATACACAAACAAGGAGTCTTGTCCAGGAAGAGTTTTCAAGAAAAAAGGTAGGTCATTGATCTAGCGAAGAAGAAGGTAGTATAGCAGAGTGATAGGACAGAGCAGTAAAGGGAAAGAGTAAATGAGGAAGACAGCGACAGTGGGAATTTAAAGCACTAAATTTCCAGAAAGTGGGGATACTATTTATACTGAAACCCCCGGCACCCCAAACAAGGAGTCTTGTCCCGGAAGAGTTTTCAAGAAAAAAGGTAGGAGACTGATCTAGCGAAGAAGACGATAGTATAGCAGATTGATAGAACAGAGCATTACATTACATTACATTACATTACATGATTATTGTTTTAGGTCCAGCGGACTCTTCCGAGCCAAATCAGGACCGGACAACCCCTACCAATACCATGTAATGTGGACAAAAATGATGGTCATTAGACAGAGACACTTGAATCCCAGCAAAGGTACAGAAAAACTATCATCAGTGATGTCCCGAGGCCTCGGACATCGGTCATGATCCGATTCGTTTGGAAAATGACCGAATGCAAACACCGGTGTCCCGTCAAATGTCTGATTCTATTGCGAAATTAGCGGTCATTGTTATGTCTAGAGCGATCACTGCAAGAAACATCTGTACAAACTGGAGTGTCAAAGCCGTTAAAACTAGTTTGAATAGTGGACAATGCTAGACTATTATCACTCTTTAGTACATTCCGTCGAACAACAAAAGGGCATTTTTAAACTGTTTACACAACAGAGTTTTTGTTTTACTTTATTCATATTTATTCTCAGTCACTGTCTTCTATAAAAGCACCATTAATCGGTTCGCTTCACAATCTGAATGTCCTATTGCTTTTATGTAGTCAGGTCATGATGTCCGATTAGTTTTATGATTTAGGACATTTTGTCCTATTGCCCTCTAATCCTAGGAACACCACTGTATCATTATCAATAATGTTGTGCAACTGATTTTTCTGTACCTTTGCTGGGATCCAAGTGTCTCTGTCTAATGACCAACATTTTTGTCCACGTTACATGGTATTGGTATTGCTTACTATCCAAAAATCCTATTTAAATCAATTATAAAAAATATTCACATTATAATATTTATTTAAAAAACAACAAGAAAAAAATGCATGCGCACAAGCACACACATCACTTACGTGCAAGCACACCAATCACCCAGTTACATGCATATGAGAGCTAGTAGGCCTATGTCTCCACCAATCAGCCAGTTACATGCATCAGAGCTTGTGGGCCTATGTCTCCACCAATCACCCAGTTACATGCATCAGAGCTAGTGGGCCTATGTCTCCAGCAATCACCCAGTTATATGCATAGCAGAGCTAGTGGGCTTATGTTTCCACAACCTCCCCGGCTGGTCATGATAAAAGTAAATAAAAACGAATACTTTTCCATGTACAAACTGTTTTTTCCTTGCCACTAGTTATATTCTAACATTCTTTATACTTCTCAATAGCTAAGGTAAAAATAATGAGTCTGAATCAGGACTGTAGAAATATCTACAGTTGGCAGGTAGAGGTGGTGGAGACGCAGGCCTACTAACTCTGCTACACAGTGTGATTGAACACCACATAAATGAGGAATGTACATGTCCATGGTATTCTCTCTCACCTCTCTTCACTCCAAAGCCAATAAAGTTTCTGAATTTTCCTTTCTTGCCAAGGTCGACAAACAAGTCGAAGGAAAGTGAAAGTGTTTGCTCGAACATTTCAACTTGCAAACACAATTTAGGCTGCTTGACCGTTTCTACCGGCACAGTTCTGCAGTTCAAAATATAGTTCTCAGTTTCACAAACCTAAAAAATAGTAGGGATCTTTCACACATACCACTTGATGCTACATGGGTCATTTTTGGTGCCATTCATATACAGGCAATTGCCTTGATCACAGAATTTTCAGTAATTGGTTTCAAACGACGTTCTACATTACATTACAAATTGTTCCACAAAACCACGCTGTCATCAAAGGTTGTCTACACAGTGCATACACGCAGCCATTTAGTGCATGAAGTCTTTACCAAGGAAAAGGTTTAGTGTACTTAAAACATGAGGAATCACAACATCACACTATTTTTGGAGAGCTGCATTGGTGCAGTAGTGGACCATCAGTCTCAAAAGTCCAGAGTTTGGCATCTAGAAGTTTCTGAAGCAGTGCAGGTGTGACTGAAAAGAATCGAGTCCCTCATACACAGAGTTTGTACACAGTGTTTTTATCTAGCTGCGTTAGCTGTTGCTGTGGCCCGATTTCTTACAAAATCTTTGATGTTTTTCCAAGTTATGTGCCTGAGAACAGGTTCTTTTTGAAGGCAGTCTTCTATAACAGCTTTACCAGGTAAGGTGTGGAGGTGAATGTAGCGACCCAACTGTCGATAACAAGCTGCTACTTCCTCTTTACTCCATGGACGCCTGGCTGGATGCTCTGCAGAAAAACCCAAATGTTACTTCAGGGGCGTCGCACACGGGGGGGGGGGGGGGGGGGCAGGTGGGGCACCTGCCCCCCCAATAATTTGGCCCAAAAAAAAAAGAAAGAGAGAGAGAGAGAGAAAGAAGAAAAGAAGAAGAAGAAGAAGAAGATTTCAATCGATAGAGGAAGGCAGGAAGAATCAATAATTAAAAAAATCACCATATTTTTAAACCGTAGTGTAAAGGGCTAACGTACGAAATAATATTACAATAATCTATTAGCATGTGCCTGTGTTTCACAACAAAATATTTCGTGGCGCCGGGCAGCAGAGCTGGCTTTCGCTGTTTGAAAGAAGTGTCATTTCATCACGCAAAGAGCAAAATTAACAAAACAATGGAATCGTCTGTTTTCCAGGTTTGTTGATATCAATTATTTACTTTAGTCTGTAAAATGAGTAAGGCAATGGTGAATGTGCAAGTGTCAATAAATAGTTGAGGTGCGCGATATTTTTTTATTTAGATTTAGTTTGTTGATAGGCCTACACGTGCACGTGCTTTGATCGCAAAAGGGGAAAAAAAGGACCCGTTCGCTTTTCTGGGGACAGATAACGTGGGCTTGACTGCTTTGATTATTACACCACCACCCCCACACCCCACCCCCCATTATAGGTTTCACTTGGTTTGTTTGTTTGTTTGTTTTGTTTGTTTATGTGTCCGCGAATAGATCTCCGATGTTTGTGGACTGAACTAGCTGAGATTTTGTTCATGGACTAGTAAGATCATCTGTGATCACAAAGACAAAAGGCACTCAGACAGACAGTATTTTGCTTTAGAGAAACTGCGAGTAATATACGCCCTAGTAAAACAAATTGATCAATGGACTGATTTTCTGAAACTGGTAGTGGAAGTGTTTGGTCATTATATGTATGCAATATGCAAAACGAGTTGTGATTTATAGAGAAGACACAATTTCAACCTAGATGATCTTGCGGCAGGTAATTAATGTTCGTGTTTCCTGTTTTAATCATTATCACATATCGCTAATCATGTATTTGTAGTTTCTGGAAATGAATCTTGTATTTTCAGTAAAGAAGAACATAAATAATTAAATGTTTTTACTCTCAGTCTTTCAGTTGGATGAAGGTACGAGGATATATTACAGGGTGCGTCCCGCTTGTCAGCCACTCCCCCCCCCACCTCCCCGTCGACAGGGTTGCCCCCCCCCCCCCCCCCCCAATATTTTGGACCGTGCGACGCCCTTGTACTTGTTTACTATATAAAGCCCAACTGTGGTAATATTTTACAACCAACCGTAATTAGTAAATTGTGTGGGGTGGGAGGAAGAAAATAGGGAGGATGTGTGGGGATGAAAGAGGGTGTCCACTAGGGATAACTCCATAGCTTCAAGAGTTTTTAAGATATAATGTGGAGATATTTCGAAGCACAATCAACAGGTTTTCTACTTTCTAGGTGCAGCCAATGAAACTGTCGGATAATTAATTATATTTACTAGTTTAGATGTGAATATCAATATAGCATTTTCCAAGTATTTAGCAGTCAGGTGAAACTTTTTATTTACTGCAACAATGTGACAATGTTACGGATATAAAATTAAATGCTTTACTGTCATAAGCAAGCAGAATTCTAAAAAAAAAAATTGTGGTCGGTGGTGTATTCCCGTCCTGTACTGTGCAATCAATACATGCTTGATACGGTCTAACAACCCCTGTTTTTAACTGATAGTACGAGTTCATTACAGCCACCTTAATAAACTGCACGGTCTCTTTGTTAATAAAGAGAGAGACAGAGAGAGAGAGAGAGAGAGAGAGAGAGAGAGAGAGAGAGACATATAGAGAGAGACACAGAGAGAGAGAAAGAGGGGGGGGGGGGGGGAAGGGAAAGGCAAAAAAACCCCGAAAATCAACTTTATTAAATGTCCGATACATTATGGCGAAGTTAGTAGATAATTTTGGAGAAAATAAAAATAAATATAACATAGTGTCAACCACAAACACTATCCTTTGTACCCAGGCTTCCGTAATTTGTTAATTTCTAACCTTCAAGCTGAATTATATTTTTCAATTTCGTATTTTATTTTTAGATATCTGTTAAATGCAGAATTTTCCATCGTTAAGTCAGCTAAAGATCACATCCGGTACATTCACCAACATTTAGATCTCGGCATGTGTATGCTGTTACTATGTGGCAGTGTTAGCTTAATGCAGTTGCCAACACTATGCGGAGATTGTGGTCAGTGACCTTAATCAGTTTCAAGTTCATGCAAGTATGGACACTTATGTACAAAGTAACACTATCATAATAATATAAATAAATGTAAAAGTCAGAAATATTAACTAATAAAGAACTTTCTGGATTCAAATTTTAAATATACTTACTTTCTGGTTGCTTTCCAGGCGAATTGTAAACCTCAGAATTTCCAGAACATTCTAAAAAAGAAAAAAATCCATAAGTACTCAATGACTGTCAAATTAATGACTGACAAATGTGGCAGTGTTAGCTTAACACAGTTTCTTACAAACACTATATGGACATTGTGGTCAGTAACCATAAACTACTAATGTTTATTTATTTATTTACATATTTACATCTGACAATGTTGTTCATACAAAATGGCATGCCTCTTCCTTTAGTCGTCGGTTGGTGAATGGACCCTGAATTTCACCAACACTATGTGAATGGTTGTGTATTCTGTTTTTGTTCAG
>CM072511.1:36351624-36356624 GCA_036898135.1 Oncomelania hupensis
AAGGGGAGAAAGAGAGACAACTCAAACTTGACGATCACACTTGTTTATTAGTCGGCTTATAGATTTAGCTATCACCTTTTTAAAGGGCAAATACTGTGTGGATAGTGTGCAATTGTGCACCCCATGCAGCGATGATGAAGTGGATGATAACGTGCATGGGCATGTATGCAGTGTCTACACACGCACACATACGCACACCTGCCCACACAAATTTTTTAAAACTACATGTGAAAATACAAGGAAATACTTTGAACACACTGACCCCATACAGTGATGATGGCGTGGACGCACACCCCATGCAGCGATGATGACATGGATGATGACGTGCATGTACATGTATGCAGTGTCTACACACGCACACGTACGCACACTTGTATACACAAATTTTTAAAACTGCACGCCAAAATATAGTAAAATGCATTGAAAAAAAAACAAAAAAAAAACACGTACCCCGTGCAACGATGATACCATGTTCATGCATTGTAAACAGTGTCTGAACACGTGCGCGTGCATGTATGCAGTATCTGCACACACATTTTGTAACCCCGCACACGGATTTTGTAACACTGCATGCCCAAAGTTTTAAAAGTGCACGCCAAAATACAATAAAATACGCTGAAAACAAAACACGCAACCCGTGCATCGATGATACCATGTCCATGCATCGATGATATCATGTGCGTGCACGTGAGCGTGCATGTGCGAATGACTGAACAGACATTTTTAATACTCTGTACGCGCAAATTTGAAACTCTGCACGCCCAAATTTAAAACAATGCACGTCAAAATACAATGAAATACGCTGAAAATAAAACACGCAACCCGTGCATCGATGATACCATGTCCGTGCATCGATGATATCATGTGCGTGCACGTGTGCGTGCATGTATGCAGTGTCTGCACACACATTTTTAATACTCTGTACGCTCAAATTTGAAACTCTGCACGCCCAAATTTAAAACAATGCACGTCAAAATACAATGAAATACGCTGAAAACAAAACACGCAACCCGTGCATCGATGATACCATGTCCGTGCATCGATGATATCATGTGCGTGCACGTGTGCATGCATGTATGCAGTGTCTGCACACACATTTTTAATACTCTGTACACTCAAATTTGAAACTCTGCACCCCCAAATTTAAAACAATGCACGTCAAAATACAATGAAATATGCTGAAAACAAAACACGCAACCCGTGCATCGATGATACCATGTCCATGCATCGATGATATCATGTGCGTACACGTGTGCGTGCATGTATGCAGTGTCTGCACACACATTTTTAATACTCTGTACGCTCAAATTTGAAACTCTGCACGCTCAAATTTAAAACAATGCACTGCCAAGGATCTCAGTGACGGCATCTGTCACATCCGAGTTGAAGGTGGTGGTGGTGGTGGTGGTGGTGGTGATTAATTATTACATTGATCCTAATTTGATATAGTTATAGAATATGACAACCAAGTCTGTCACACAAAGACTGAATAAGGAAAAAATGCCAAGGGATGTCTGATAGCACAGTGGTTGGAACACTCGCTACTGTGTCGCAAGTTAACCACCATCCAGGATGATTAGCACTTGGATGGGTGACCACAAAACGTGAAGGACTCAACTATGACTGACTACATAAAGCAGTGAGGGAGAGAGATGGGCATCACCCTCATTATGCTGGCCCAAGATAAGTGGGATCTCAAGACTATGGGACTATCTTTATTTTTATATACAAGGTGGTCTATAGCTGTATATGCTTTGTGGATAGCGCTGCGGTTGGAGCACTCACTACTGTGTCGCAAGTTAAGCACCAGCTAGTGTGATTAACACTTGGATGGGGTGACTAAATACCTACTCTCTTGAGGGTGGGGAAAGTAAAGCAGCGAGGGAGATAGAGAGGGGCATCACCGTCATTACGATGGTTCCAAGATAAGTATAATCTCTTTAACATCACACTCCCCTACGTTCACAAGGCTATGAGACTATCCTTTATCTTTATACACAAGACAGCCTATAGCTGTATACATTTTTGGCTAAATCAACACTAAAACTATGAGAGCAATTAAACTGAAGAAATGGACAGGGAAAAATTGCATTTGTTGACAAATAACTTATTCATTGTTGAGTGTAAACAAAACAGACCCCACACCAAGACCACATGAGATGTAAATGGGTGCAGTGGTCTGCCCGCCCTGCCCGCTCGCTGCCGCACACCATTAAATGAACGCCGCAACAAACAAGCGGGGCGGGCGGGCAGGGCGGGCAGACCACTGCACCCATTTACATCTCATGTGGTCTTGGTGTGGGGTCTGTTTTGTTTACACTCAACAATGAATAAGTTATTTGTCAACAAATGCAATTTTTCCCTGTCCATTTCTTCAGTTTAATTGCTCTCATAGTTTTAGTGTTGATTTAGCCAAAAATGTATACAGCTATAGGCTGTCTTGTGTATAAAGATAAAGGATAGTCTCATAGCCTTGTGAACGTAGGGGAGTGTGATGTTAAAGAGATTATACTTATCTTGGAACCATCGTAATGACGGTGATGCCCCTCTCTATCTCCCTCGCTGCTTTACTTTCCCCACCCTCAAGAGAGTAGGTATTTAGTCACCCCATCCAAGTGTTAATCACACTAGCTGGTGCTTAACTTGCGACACAGTAGTGAGTGCTCCAACCGCAGCGCTATCCACAAAGCATATACAGCTATAGACCACCTTGTATATAAAAATAAAGATAGTCCCATAGTCTTGAGATCCCACTTATCTTGGGCCAGCATAATGAGGGTGATGCCCATCTCTCTCCCTCACTGCTTTATGTAGTCAGTCATAGTTGAGTCCTTCACGTTTTGTGGTCACCCATCCAAGTGCTAATCATCCTGGATGGTGGTTAACTTGCGACACAGTAGCGAGTGTTCCAACCACTGTGCTATCAGACATCCCTTGGCATTTTTTCCTTATTCAGTCTTTGTGTGACAGACTTGGTTGTCATATTCTATAACTATATCAAATTAGGATCAATGTAATAATTAATCACCACCACCACCACCACCACCACCACCTTCAACTCGGATGTGACAGATGCCGTCACTGAGATCCTTGGCAGTGCATTGTTTTAAATTTGAGCGTGCAGAGTTTCAAATTTGAGCGTACAGAGTATTAAAAATGTGTGTGCAGACACTGCATACATGCACGCACACGTGTACGCACATGATATCATCGATGCATGGACATGGTATCATCGATGCACGGGTTGCGTGTTTTGTTTTCAGCATATTTCATTGTATTTTGACGTGCATTGTTTTAAATTTGGGGGTGCAGAGTTTCAAATTTGAGTGTACAGAGTATTAAAAATGTGTGTGCAGACACTGCATACATGCATGCACACGTGCACGCACATGATATCATCGATGCACGGACATGGTATCATCGATGCATGGGTTGCGTGTTTTGTTTTCAGCGTATTTCATTGTATTTTGACGTGCATTGTTTTAAATTTGGGCGTGCAGAGTTTCAAATTTGAGCGTACAGAGTATTAAAAATGTGTGTGCAGACACTGCATACATGCACGCACACGTGCACGCACATGATATCATCGATGCACGGACATGGTATCATCGATGCACGGGTTGCGTGTTTTATTTTCAGCGTATTTCATTGTATTTTGACGTGCATTGTTTTAAATTTGGGCGTGCAGAGTTTCAAATTTGCGCGTACAGAGTATTAAAAATGTCTGTTCAGTCATTCGCACATGCACGCTCACGTGCACGCACATGATATCATCGATGCATGGACATGGTATCATCGATGCACGGGTTGCGTGTTTTGTTTTCAGCGTATTTTATTGTATTTTGGCGTGCACTTTTAAAACTTTGGGCATGCAGTGTTACAAAATCCGTGTGCGGGGTTACAAAATGTGTGTGCAGATACTGCATACATGCACGCGCACGTGTTCAGACACTGTTTACAATGCATGAACATGGTATCATCGTTGCACGGGGTACGTGTTTTTTTTTTGTTTTTTTTTCAATGCATTTTACTATATTTTGGCGTGCAGTTTTAAAAATTTGTGTATACAAGTGTGCGTACGTGTGCGTGTGTAGACACTGCATACATGTACATGCACGTCATCATCCATGTCATCATCGCTGCATGGGGTGTGCGTCCACGCCATCATCACTGTATGGGGTCAGTGTGTTCAAAGTATTTCCTTGTATTTTCACATGTAGTTTTAAAAAATTTGTGTGGGCAGGTGTGCGTATGTGTGCGTGTGTAGACACTGCATACATGCCCATGCACGTTATCATCCACTTCATCATCGCTGCATGGGGTGCACAATTGCACACTATCCACACAGTATTTGCCCTTTAAAAAGGTGATAGCTAAATCTATAAGCCGACTAATAAACAAGTGTGATCGTCAAGTTTGAGTTGTCTCTCTTTCTCCCCTTCTGTAAGACATGTGGCTGTTTGATGATGCAATATTATGTGTGACTTGTTAAATATGTTGGTGTGTGTCATCAGGGTTGACATATATGTTTAGACTTTTTTTTCAGGCGTGCTGACAGCATTTGATTAGTATTCAGTTATCTATATTTGTAAAGATTTGTCTATATATTCAACCACTCCACACAACAGATTGTAGTTAGATGTTCATTATCCACTCCAAAAGTGACATTTTTTGATATTGTGTGTGTGGAGATCGATAAAAAACGAGAGCGAGAGAGAGAGAGAGAGAGAGAGAGAGAGAGAGCGAGAGAGAGAGAGAGCGCGGGAGAGGGAGCGGAGATAGACAGATGGGTTACTTCCCATATCTTATGATTGCGTCAGCCGTTTCCATATCATGTCCAAACATGCCTTTAAGAACAAAAGTGCTATATAATATGGTGTGGTACTTTGTGAGTCCAAACATGCCTTTAAAAACAAAAAAGTGCTATATAATATGGTGTGGTATTTTGTGATACTGTTTTCTCTGTTACTGTGATTGATAAGAACACATTTTTTTTGATA
>CM072511.1:36361624-36741624 GCA_036898135.1 Oncomelania hupensis
ATTGTTGCTTTAGGTCCAGCGGACTCCTCCGAGCCAAATCAGGACCGGACAACCCCTGATCCGCATAAAAGATCTGCTGAAACAACCCTAGTGGGAAAATTGAATGCCCTCCACCGGCCAGTCACTTTACAATAAAGACATCCCACGCGGGGGACGGCTGAGGGTTTACCTCAACTACGCGAACCCCCGGTTACAAAAACAAAATAGAATACAACCATCATTATAAATTATCAACAAAACACATACATATAAAATGCCTACATTGCTAAATAATAACATCATAGGAAGCCCTAGTAACCACCCGGCAGAAAGCGTCCAATATTCCCAAGCTGATCCAACAGACCTCATACACAAACAAGGAGCCTTGTCCGGGAAGAGTTTTCAAGAAAAAAGGCAGGAGACTGGTCCAGTGAAAAAGACGATAGTATAGCAGATTGATAGAACAGAGCAGGAATGAGAAAGAGCAAATGAGAAAGACAGCGACAGTGGGAATTTAAAGCACTAAATTTCCAGAAAGTGGGGATACTATTTATACTTGAACCCCCGGCACCCCAACGGGGGTGGAGACCGAAAAAGAGGTGGGAGGACAACATTTGAGAATGGACTGGTTTGACACTGAGCGAAACAATCAGGGTTGCTGAGGACTGGGAAAGATGGAGTACGCTGGTTAAACGATCATCTGTGGTGCCCCTACGACCTCCGAGTTACAGGATAGGTTAGGATAGGGATAGGAGATAGGACAAACAGTTTAATATTTATTCATACAATAATATATAAGATATTTACTCCAGAACCTACTAATCCGGGAGACATCCTCGTCAGGTCCCTAGTTTGAAATAATTGATGAATAATCTGCTGCAGTAGGGGCAAAACCAAAGCACACAAACACACACACACACGCACACACACACACACACACACTTATCCCCCCCCCCAACCGCACACATACACACATAACCACCCACCACCCCACAAACACATCCCCTGCTTCTTCGTCAACTATACCTAGTACCAAATTAAATATAAATGCACTCAAGCCTTTAAGACCCCCTGACCAAGCCCCTTTCTTTTATTCGTTTAATTACCATAGCTTGGTTTTTCTATGAGCGACCCAATGCTATTAAATTTTCTAATTTATTTTCAACGAAAAATAAGACTATTCTGCTGAAACTGGCTAGGTTTATGAAAATAATAATGGATTGCTTCAGAACGTAATATAATGATTTGTAATATTAATGATAGTAATAATAGGGATTATTTTTTTTCAATAATGACAATATAAATACTAAATACCAGTGTGTACCCCCCCCCCTTCTCCCCTTCTTTATAACCCAATCTTGCGAGAGAGTGCGTGCGATTTGTGATCAGATTGTGTGGACATAAGTTTTATGTAGTATGCTTGTGTTGTGTGATAATAATGAATGTGTATTTTGTAAATGTTTATCATGTCTCTTAGAACGCGAGTGTGAAAGATTAACTTTTATTTTTGTAATATATGTACATATGTATTTTATATTGTATTTTACGATTTTATTCTACATGTATGTTTATTTTTATTCTTTTTTTGTTGTATCCACGTGCCCCAAGGGGTTTTATGGAATAAAGCGCTTTTGACTTTGACTTTGACTTTGACTTTGGTAAAATAATTTTTCTTTTCTCCCCCCCCCCCCTCTTCACCCTTCCCTGCAGTCCTCCCTCCCCTTCACTCCCCCGCGCCTGCTCCCTCTCTCTATCCCTGTTTCCAATGTAATTACATCAATAAGTACTTTCAAGATGAAAGATTTCACATTTTAGTACTTTGCTTAACTTTATTGAACTAAATATCCGTAAATACGGATATAAATATATAAATAAATAAATAAATAAATAAATAAATAAATAAATAAATAAATAAAAACGACAGCTGCAGCAGCACCACGACCAGCCACAAATCTCATCCCTATCCATAAGTAGATCTATTTCTGCTGGAAAATCGCACAATTTGTATTATTTAATCGACAGATGAACTAGCTGAATGAAATAATAAATGAATGAATGAATGTGCGAAGTATTCAATGAACTCGTGTTCATAGTATAAAAAAAAACAAGTCTACTCACGTTTTAGAAGTCACAATTATAATACCACCCTGAGAACAGCCAGAATCAAACATCGCTGTGCATAATCGATTGATCACAGTGAAGCGTTTGACTCCAAACCTCTGTGAGGGGAAGAGAGGAGATGTGGGGGGGGGGGGGGGGGAGGAAAGGGCCACACATGGCGCCTATCGCAGCTGTTAGAAAGTAACCACCCTTGGACGACCTGCTCACAGACACGGCGGCGAATTCCTCATCCAGCCTCACATTGTGTGACCGAGGTTGCTCAGGGTCTATAACGTATGCCCAGCGTAGCCCAGTTGGTAGAGCCGCTTACTAGTAACCGAAAGGTCCCTGGTTCGAATCCCGGATTGGCCAATGTGTGACCATATTATTTTCCCTGTACCATCAACTTGTTCGCTCGTTTCAGAATACTGTGACCAGCAGAGGCCTATACGCTCCAGTGTCGTGTGACTATAATCTACAATTAACCCTAGTTTGCCCAGCAACCATTGCCTCACTCTGTAGGATCCTTGGTATGCCTCATGGAAAGAGTTGGTTAAATCATTAAGTATCCATACGATCTTGTATCTTGAACATGTTACAGTGATGACATTGTCTATACCCCTGTAACACCCGACCCTGGATAGAAAGTGAGTTACCATTATGTAAAAAGGTAAAGGTAAAGGTAGTCCCATAGCCTTGTGGCCGTAGGGGAGCGTGATGTTGGAGATCACACTTATCTTGGGCCAGCGTAATGAGGGTGACGCCCATCTCTCTCCCTCGCTGCTTTACCTTCCCCACCCTTAAGAGAGTAGGTACTCAGTCACAGTTGAGTCAACTGGGGGCGTTGTTATTTGTCGCTTCACGTTTTGCGGTTACCCATCCATGGTGCTTAACTTGCGACACGGTAGCGAGTGCTCCAACCACTGCGTTATCCGACACCCCATTATCCATTATGTACAAGTGCTAATCAAATACTCCACTCATTGAGCTTCCAGCTAATACTCTAGTATATGGAAGATGGCCATTCAAGTAAGGTCTTAAAAATTATGTATGTTTAGGTAACATACAGGAAAAAATAGGGTCGGTAGGTTGGCTGCTTTTTTATTTAAAAAGAACTTTTCCCCAATTTTTATTGGGAGGCGGGGGGGAGGGGGAGGAGGGGGACTTTTTTCAATTTTATTTCTAAACGATCCCAGAAAATGTTTAGGCTCGGGCCAAAAACATTGGTGTCGATCGAGATATCGTAAACAGACATATTTGGGGGAGGAAGGGGGAGGGGGGGCGGCTAATATACGCAAAGGGATGAAATTGTCTGCTTCTGTAACTGCACTGCCGACCTTGGATATAAACTGATTAATCATAGGTACTAATCAAATTGCTTACCCCTTTAGCATTCAGCGTATATTATATAGAGAGAAACTTTGCATTTGAAGTAATAGGCAAAGTGATGGCATTGTCTGATGGGCTTCAACCTTGTCAGTGCAGCAGTTGTTTGTGCAATCCTGGAGAGGACTTCCTGTCCGGACCTATTGTCTGATATAATCAATGGCTCCTAAATATCTGAAGCTATGCACTATGTTGAGGGATTGGCCTTGGACTTTGATGTCCGTGTTGATGCCATTGATGTTGTTGGTCATCATTTTGGTCTCCTCTGCACTTACTTCCATTCCATAGGTTCTGGAGGTGGTGTGAAGCCTCTGTACCAGCTGTTCAAGTTCTTGTTCCTCTCCAGCCAATCCAACTATGTCATCCGCAAAACGGAGGTTGAGATTGCTCCACCCCTTATGCTGACCGTGCCTTCGTGATTTTAAGGGCATCTGACATTTTAAGGGCATCTGACATGATGCGCTCTATGAAGATGTTAAAGAGTGTTGGAGAGAGTAGGCATCCTTGACGCACACCGATTGGTGTTCTGAACCAGTTCCCGATGGCGCTGTTGTGTAGGACTGCATTGATAGCCTTGTTATTCACGCTTTTGATGACATCAATAATTTTAGGGCTGATGTTGTACACTCTCGCGGTTGCCCACAGAGTTGCATGCCAGACTCGGAAAATTATATTTTATTGTTATTCTACAATAATCATCAATCAAATTTTCTCATCCGTTAGCATGTATCACGAAGTAATTTGCAAATTGATGATAATGTCTTTTGGAACTTTGTCCTTTTATTAGCAAAATCACATATAATTAAAGCATGAAACAAGGCTCATAGCCCAGGGGGCATTTTAGCCAAATAAAGGGGAAAAGGGGGGATGGGGAATTACAGACATTAAAAAACAATGAACGGCACAAAAAAGCTGCTCCATAGGCATCACAAGATAAACCTCTAAAATGTCAAACACCCGTTTTAAGTTTTATGTTATGTCAGCTCCTGTAACATGCGACCTTAGGATAGAAAGTGATTTAACATTACGTTTTGGTATCAGTCATTGTTTACCCCGTAACGTTCAACTGATGCTGAGTTTGGTCATGTAAAAAGGCTACTTGTGATGAAATTGTCTGCCTCGGTAGCATCTGACCGTGGACGGAAAGGGCTTTTGCATTAGAACATACCTATAGCAATTTTCCTGCAGTTTGTGCTGCATGAAAAAAGAGTTTGGTCATTTAAATAACATAGGTAGTCTACTATTCAAGGTGTTGTTGTTGTTTTCTCGTGCTCTTCAGCCTGTTGGATGGAAAATGTTTTATAATGTTTTTACTGAGCGCATTTATTAGCTCAAAGAGCTGCTCAAAGCATTTGCCAAAATCAGGATCAAACTAGAGATGCCAACTTGCTGCGTCCTGTGAACTGTCAGACGCCATTAACGTAGCCTTTGACTGAACCGTTCTATTGAATTTGTAAAGCGTGCTCGTTTGAGCCTCCTACTTGTAGCTTTGACTGGGTTCTCAACCGCACCGCTGAGGCGACATGGGGCAATGTGAATCTCTGTCTGAAGAGTCGGAGAGTCGACTCTTGTGAGTTCGATTCAATTAAATCAGTTTGATTCAATTTTTGTAAAATGTATCCTGTTACGGATTTACTGGCGGTAGCAGAACCCGGATCGAATGGTTAAACAGAGGTGTCTCTGAAACCACTGCGCGCAGCAAACCACACACGCTGACCTCACATTGTGCCACATGAGAGCATCATTGGATGCAGCGACTAATGGCTCATAAAAAGAGTGGTCAATGCACCAGTAAAATGTGTAAGAGCGTGGATACGGGGACCCCAACGTTGTTTGGACAGCTCACGCCACGTTAAACCATTAACTTAATACGTCAAAACAGATGGACACTAATCATTTACACTAAACTGAGTGGAAATTAGCTAGACTTATGAATGCTCTGCAAGGTCATTGCGAAAGTTGCTGCAACAAAACGTTGATGAACCGTTAACTTAAACAAAAAGTAGGTTACTGTCGGGTCATAATTATAGTAACGAACCATGCAAAGGTTTGCTGTAACAAACTTTGCCAAAGAGACATTTTTTGTTAAACTAATTAACGTTAAACGAAGCGTGCTAAACCAGACTGGTCCCGTCGATGAATTATCACATTATTGTATACTGCCAGCAATGTTTATAAGCTTATGTTTGGTATTTGCTACCCGTTTCCACTTTCACATGCGCATTATTTTAGGCACAATTCGTAACAAACTTCATTCAGTGTCATGCAGGTGAATAGAATGCCGAAGCTTGTGATGGCACGATGACTGAACTTTTAATACAGTGCAACGTTTTGGAAAGCATTATGCTTTTTAACGGTACGAGACTTTTATATAATGATTAGACTGTAACCTCAATAGACGTAGCTTCACGAAATAACGCTTTTCTTGTGTGGTATGATGCAACGATTCATCCTGCAGTTTTCATTAGGAATGTTTTTGCTATATAATAAAATATGATGCTGTGTCCGGTCCGCTGTAAATGCAATACCAGGCAGCATAATGGAACAATGCATACTAGTTCGGATGAGAGCACAAACCGAGGTCTAGTCCATGTACGCATATACGTTCCAAGGTACGGACTTTGAATGATTCTGACGCTCATGTTTGAACTATAAAAAAAGTAGATTTAAAAAATGAATTGTATTTTTTAACTTGAAAGAAAAATATATATGATGTGCTTCTAAAGTCAAAACGATATGGAAAGACAGAGCGAGAGAGAGAGAGAGAGAGAGAGAGAGAGAGAGAGAGAGAGAGAGAGAGAGAGAGAGAGAGAGAGAGAGAGAGAGAGAGAGAGAGAGAGAGAGAGAGAGAGAGAGAGAGAAAGGTGTCGTCCTCGGTCTTTTTTGTCCTAATAAGTAGAGTTTGTCCACTGTTTATGCTGTAGATGACTATGATAGCAGAAGTCAGCAACGTCAGCTTCATAAGACAATCGCTGACAGAATCTGATGGGTGCAGAATATAAGCTCATTAGTCCGATAGTGTTGGGGAATGGTTTTTGTTTCCTAGTTCGTGTGTGTGTGTGTGTGTGTGTGTGTATGTGTGAGTGTGTGTGTTTGTGTACTTGTTTACACGGCGTTATTTTAACAAACCAGTGAACATTTACATTTAAACTTATTTTGACGGCCCTCGTTGTTTTGACGTCAAACCAATGATCCGATAGAGTTAGGGCTGTGTTACGGTAAGGGTTAGGGTAAGAGTTAGGGCTAGGGTTAAGGTTAGCGTTGGAATACTTAAAAGTACTTAAAAGGGGGACGAAATATGACCCATTGTCAACACAATTATGTGGCGCTTCAGGAAAGTAATAAACCCGTAAAAACAAGTGTAGGTGTGTGTAAGTGTGTGTTGTGTGTGTGTTGTGTGTGTGTTGTGTTGTTGTTGTTGTTGTTGTTGTGTGTGGGTGTATGTGCGTGTGTGTGTATTGCAAAATTAGCAAATATTTATCACCATTTCGGAAAACAGAATGAGACCGATTCTCGGTCCATAGAATATTTATTTATTTATTTATTTATTTTATCGTTCTTATACAGCGCTTTTCCAACTCAAGAACTGCTCAAGGCGCGGGCCGAAAAAAGGATCTAACTCAAGGCGCCCGAGTTGTCCAGTTGCAGCCTTTAGGAGCATTGTTTGACGCCCAGACAACTGAGCACAATCCTTGGCGACAGGGGAGAAGGGATCTAGTGCTTGTTGAGTATGTTTGTGTAGCCGGCTAGGACATGAACGTCATGATCTTTAAGATCCGTGCGTTGGAATGCAGGCATGCACAAACTAGACCTCGGTTTATACTCTCATCCGAAGAGTAGCCTATATTGACGTGTGTGTGTGTGTGTGGGTGTGTGTGTGTGTGTGTGTGTGTGTGTGTGTGTGTGTGTGTGTGTGTGCTTTTCTTATTTAAACAGCTGTTCACAAAAGAGACTTTTGTTAAAAACACTAAAGCTGCAATAACTTGTAAGGACCACTGCACGATTAAGAGAGGTATTTTTTTGGAAATCTTTTCCAGACATCGTGTTTGTTGTCTTAACTTTATCCTTCCACATGTTTTAAAAGAGGTAAAGAGAAGATAAGACTGTTTAGCAGCTGTTTCACTAAGAACTAAATACCGGGCATCATCCGACACACACAAACAACAAGCATAGACAGACCTAACAAATAGCGGCTGGTTTTACCGCTAACATAGCTTTAAAGAGATTTCTTGCAAAACTTATTGAAGATTTTATTACAGATAGCGTATACTAAGAAGAATATTGCTACTGCTGCTATCTCTACTTTCTTAAGAGGTGATGTACTTCCTCATCTTCTTTCTTGTTATTATTTCTTCTTGATTCTTCTTCTTCTTCTTCTTCTTCTTCTTCTGCTTCTTCTTCTTCTTCTTCTTCTTCTTGATATACGTGAAATATCTCTCCCCCCCCCCCCTCTCTCTCTCTCTCTCTCTCTCTCTCTCTCTCTCTCTCTCTCTCTCTCTTCTTCTTCTTCTTCTTCTTCTTCTTCTTCTTCTTCTTCTTCTTCTTCTTCTTCTTCATTATTTTTTCTCCCCCTTCTTGTTCCTCTTGTTCTTCCTCTTTTTCTTCTTCTTCTTCCTGTTCTTCTTCTTCTTCTTCTTCTTCTTGTTATTGTTGTTCTTTTTCTGCCTTTCCTCCTCTGCCTCCTTCTCCTCTTCTTCTTCCTTCTACAATGCAATAAGCATCTATTTGGTGTTGATAGAATAATCTCTGTAAACAGCCTGGTTTGGCCCCTACCCTTGGCCAATTGCCGGAAGCGGAAATCGGCAGTAGGAAGCTGACGGAGACAATCGAGACTGAAGCTCTGTTGTAGAAACAAAACCCAAACAGTGTTAAGCAAAACAAGAACAAATAGTGTTAAACAAAACAAGAACAAATAGTGTTAAACAAACCAAGAACAAATAGTGTTGGACAAAACAAGAATAACCAGTAGGCCTGACAAGCTCTGATGAGATCGAATAATGATAACATATGTCTCTGCTGATCGCGATCTTCATTTTTTTTCTGGCTGCGTAAACACCAGTTTGGATGTTGTTTTTTTTTACATTTCTCTGCTCTAGATTAGAGAAGCCAGGTAAGCTAGTTCTTGAAGCAAAGAGACTAACCGTAGATCGGCCAAAAGCTGAACGCATAAAACGTAATGACTACTGATCATCTTTAGCTTCGAACTGTACGAGCACACATTTTGTTCTGCCCTGTAGGAAAAGTCGATTAGATCTTGAGAAAACAACAACAACAACAACAACAACAACAACAACAACAACAACAACAACAACAACAGTCTAACCGTAGTTCTGCCCGGCTGTTCAAGCAGAACATTTGCTTTGCAGATCACAATCTTGTGCATCGTTCTTCCGGATGCACGAACGCACAATGTTGACTTCTTTGTTTTCCTTTCACAGGAAAAAATAGTGTAAGATGTTTCCACAAACCAATAACACCCGACTATCAGCCAAACGCTGACAAGATCGCACAGGACTTACTGTTCTTCTTCATCTAACTTTCAAGATGTTCGAGCGCACAATTTGATCCACAGTGCGTAACTGAGACTGAACGAGGATTAGTGTTTGCCTTTCCACAAAATCTCTGCGGAGGCATTCAGCGAGCCTCAGCTCCCCTGTCTGAATTTGATCTGTATGGTCTCTGCTGCTATTAATCTTTTAGTTTCTTTCTTCGTTCTGCACCACTGCTCCGCCTTTATCTCTGACCACAATCTCCGAGGCGTTTAGACAGAAGCTGGCAGACACAGTCCCATAATACTGATACTGATTACTGATACTGTGCTGTTCAGAATGGTCTAACAGGTGCAGCGTTTAGTGATAATAATCATTCTTCATCTTGTACTTGTTGTTTTTGTTGTTGTTGTTGTTGTTGTTGTTCTTCTTCTTCTTCTTAGTCTTTTTTATCCTCCTCATTCCCCTTTTCCACTCTCTCTCCTTCTGCAATGTCTGAATTTCAGAAAGCCGTCCTTTAGGCAGTTGTAGTATTTATTATAATTGCTACAATCGTTCTTTATACAGCGCTATACTAGCTCAAGAGCTGCCCAAGGCGTTTGCCAAAAACAGAGGCGCCAAACTGCAGCCTTAGGCGCATCGCCTAAAGTTTCTTCGTTTCCAAGCACAAAATTCAGGGATATATTATGCAGTGATACATCTATCAATAGAGCAAGAACATCCATGCAGCACACGTCCAGGCTTTTCTGAACTTCTATTATAATCCCAGCAGGAGTTAATAAATTCAGCCACTGTAATACTGTTAAGGTAATAAATATTTTGTGGTGTTAACTTGGTAGTTGTGTGTGTGGGTGTGTATGTGTGTGTGTGTGTGTGGGTGGGTGTGTGTGTGTGTGACTAAGCACAAGCCAGTGCTATACAGCGGTACAATTATCACCATGGCATAAAATAAAGAAAAGCAAAAGCACAGTCTCCCTCGGACTCTCCTGGATGCCAATGTACTAAACTCATTTGCCCGAAGGCTCCATACTCGCACAAAAGATTAATATGAGCCATGTGCACCACCCTCGAAAAAAATCCATCATTATCGCTCCAGAAACCACAAAAGTGCGAGCGTTTAAAATCAGTGTACGTACCTCGTCAAAATTTAAATAGCGTGTTTTGAAAAATTATTATGAGAACTCGGCTAAGATATAAAGTTTGTATTCTCCATGTACGCAGTAAAATAGCCTGCTAGGGCATGTCTGATGCTTGATAATAATTAGACGAAGTACATCGAAGTACGAGCGAGAGTGTATTGTCGTCATGCTGAAACAAAATTCTTGTAAGCCCACATGTTTACTTGGTTAATAATTTTTTTTAATCTTGTGGTATCTAATGTGTTTTCTTCAGTCAAGTGTACATGTTTAATTGGTTTTAAAAATTCTTTAAGTCCTTTGGTATCTAATGTGTCTTCTCCAGTCAAGTTTTTCCAACAACACGTGGAACAAGCATAACTTCAATGTGTTGATTTCCTAACTCTTGCTTTACGTTTAGATATTAATTTGCCAGAATATCAGCGGCGATAGAAAGCACGTAGTTGCAATGCAAATTGACTTTGGATGGCGTGCTCGTGCACTTAAAACTGATTGACACAAGAGCTGTCACTTGAAGACTTGCAGAAAGATTATTGAGGAACGCGAAGAAGAAGAGAGAACAAGAAGAACAACAATAAGAACAAGAAGACCAAGGACAAGAAAAAAGACTGAACATTAAAATGTAACCTGTACACCCACCATTGGCGATATGGCAGACGGGGATAAGCATCCTAGAAAAGAGAGGTTAAGGACCTAAATCAACAATGAACCATCAGAGCAATCATACTGCTAAGATAGAAAGGAAAAAAACATAGCCACGGAATTCGAACCTGGGTCATTGGTGTACCAGTATCACTGTGAGCAAAAAGAAGAAGAAGAAGAAGAAGAAGAAGAAGAAGAAGAAGAAGAAGAAGAAGAAGAAGAAGAAGAAGAAGAAGAAGAAGAAGAAGAAGAAGAAGAAGAAGAAAATGCAAACAAGATATTGAATCAAGAGTCGGCGAGGAGGAAAATTTGGGGATAAAAAGCAATCGAGGAACAACTTCATTGCTTTCTAGCCTCGGGTTGCAATTGGATTAAAGGCCGCTGTTAAAGCACTCTCTCCCTCCATCCTTCTCTCTCCCTCACCCGTTAAACACACTCACTAGCACACGCACGCGCGCACGTACACACACATATAAACACAAACATATATGTGCGCGCACACACACACAAACACACGCACACACACAAACACACAATAACACATGCACACACGTAAACACACCCATGTGCATACTAAACACTGTTCTTTCGTCAGAAGTTAGGAACTATTAAGTGCAACATCTACACTACATGTTACACAAGCACTGGAGCGCCCGCATGGACATACACCCCTTGTATTCGTACCTCCCGCCACTCTCTCCTTGGAGCTCAACCCCTAAAAAAATCTTCCCTTTTGCTTCTCGCCCTCCACCTCTCTTTCTCTGTTAAAGCACGCAACGCCTTTAAACAGGAATCATTTGCTCTGCAAGCCATTCTCTATGTTCATCCTGTTGGTTGTCTTTATAGTCCCTCCGTATAAAATTGGGCTCTCTTAGATACTAGCCACCCCATTACGGAAGTGACGTTGCGTATGTAAGACTAAATTTTCGCGGAAAACGCCTTGAAAAACCCCTTGGATACACAAAAATCAAGGGTTAGGGTTAGAGTTAGGGTTGCAAGCGAGAAACAGGGCGGAAAAGCGGCCATGTTGATGGTACTAAGCAAAGCAAAGTTCACGAGCAACGTCACTTCCGTAATAATAATAATACATAATAATAATACTGCGAGGGCTAGTAGGCCTATCTAAAAGAGCCCGTATGAAATTCCTTGCGTTCACCCCCCCCCCCCCCCCTAACTCACTGGCAATAAAATGAATGAACGAACATTACAGTTCAACGTCCACACCCGCTATTGGTGATATGGCAGACGGTGATAACCGTAGCAGGAAAAAGGGATTAGGGACCTAAATCAACACTGAACCACATTGTTTCTCACAAAATTCTTGCCTTAATGGGACTTACTTCCCTCTACAGATCCTTTTAACATTCACAATGAATGTTGCACAACTGAAAAAATAAGCTTACAACAAACAAAAAAAACTCTTTCGACAGTATAGTTATTTTTTTTTTATGAATAAATTCCGTAGTTTTTGAACTTGTCAATAGAAACAGCCGTTGGTTACCCAGCCAACATTCTAAGAGCTACAAATAGCTACTAAAGCCTGGAAAAGACAGAACTCGATAACAAAAATTGCATAGGTTAGATGTAGATGCTACCCTACCCCAGAAACCAAAGGCTTCAGCTTCGTTCCTCACTCATAAATAGGGTCAAAGGTCACACGGCTAAGGTATTAGATGTACCGTTAATCAGGGGGAATCACTCCCTGTCAGAACTGAAATTGAAAATACAAATGTTAGCGGTTGGTTTGAGCAACGAATGCCCACTTTATCATTGTGTAATATGATAACAATACGATTTTTATGGTAAACCCGTTTTCGCCCAAAAGTAAACAAAGCCTTCGATTTGGAGACTTTTAAGCAATTGATTGTATTTCAAATAGCATTGATAATAACTTACACAGCAAACGAGGCAATATAGATAACGGGTAAAGTTGTTACCTTGACCATTTGTCGTTGCGGAGAGAGAGGCGTTTAGGACAGTCATTTTCTCTGGGTCAGCTTAATGAGGATGGTGCATATCGCCTCTCCCTCGTTGCTTTATCATCCCCGTTTCTAAACAGATACATCGACAACTACCTTTCTGAACCGTCCAGACTTGTCTTCGGTGTTTCTCAGGAGTCAGTTCTGGGCCTTTTCCCTATCCTATCCTATCCTGTCCCGTAACCCGGAGGTCGTAGGGCACACAGATGATCGTTTAACCAGCATACTCCATCTTTCTCTGTCCTCAGCAGCCCTGATGGCTTCGCTCAGTGTCAAACCAGTCCATTCCACAACCGGTCTTTTTCCCCTGTAGACACTGTCACTCTTGGCCAAATCATTATTCCTATTTCATATTCTGTCAGAAACTTTTGTGTCATCCTTGACAACATCTTTCCATGTCAGAATTCATCCGCAAAACCTGTCAAACATGCAACTTTCAGCTCCGTAGAATAGGCTTTGCCGCAAGCGTATGACCACTGACGCTACAGCAAAACTCGTTTCCTCTCTTGTCATGTCACGGTTTAACTACTGTAACTCTCTTCTGGCTTCATCTTCTGTTCATCTGCTCCAACGTGTTCAGAAGCTCGTCTGGTTCTCAAAATGAAAAAAAATCTTATCATATCACACCACTCTTACATTCTCTCCACTGGTTTCCTGTATCTCAGAGGATTACCTACAAAAGTTAGTTAAACACTTTCAATTATGTGTTAGCATCTCAAAGCCAGTTATTCCAACGATGCCGGATGAGTTTGGACCGTTGTACGTACAGTGGGTGAACGGAGTCCTAATGCGTAGCGGACGTCTTGAACGACGTGTGTTTTGATCCTGGACTTCCCCCAAACTATATTGTGTATGCTGTATCTGGTTGGTCAGCGCCTTGATCCTGGACTTCCCTTAAACTATATTGTGTATGCTGGATCTGGTTGGTCAGCGCCTTGATCCTGGACTTCCCTTAAACTATATTGTGTATGCTGAATCTGGTTGGTCAGCGCCTTGATCCTGGACTTCCCTTAAACTATATTGTGTATGCTGGATCTGGTTGGTGGGCGCCTTGCGCAGCTCTTGGGAATTGTTAAGCGCATTATATAAGGACCAAGCAGGTCATGTTGGATCGTAAAAAAATCTTTCCGCAATGCATTTCGTTAGATTAGTTTTGAGAGAGCGAGCTTCAAGCGTTTTGGCTGCGCGATTGCTCTTGGGGCATATCATGTCCAGGAAAGCCAATAAGGACATGCCACTAAAGGGTTAAATCGAGTATCTTGTAGAACAGGGACAATGACGGAAAAAGAGAATTAAAAACACGGTAACGAACGAAATTATTTTTTTAAAGAAAGAAAGAAAGGAAGAAAATGCATTCAGTCAAGGTCTAAAATTTATTTACATTACATTACATTACATGATTATTGCTTTAGGTCCAGCGGACTCTTCCGAGCCAAATCAGGACTGGACAACCCCTGATCCGCATAAAAGATCTGCCGAAAGAGCCCTAGTGGTAAAACTGAAAGCTCTCCACCAGCCAGTCACTTTACAATAAAGACATCCCATGCACGCAGGGGACGCTGTGGCTGTACTCTAATTTATCGAAATTTATTTACTTACGATCACGACATGCAAATAAGAACAGAATGCAATATTTCATTCTACAGTAAGAAACAAATAAAAGAAAAAGTGAAAGACAACAACAACAACAACAACAACAACAAACACTATAACAACAACAACAACAACAAACAAACAAAAAAGAAACGAAATAATGCAGAATTCAATCAACTTTCAGCTCCGTAGAATAGGCTTTGCCCGCAACCTATTTATTGAGATCACGAAACGTAAGCAAGAACGGAATGCAACTTGTTATTCTATAGAAAGAAAGAAAGAAAGAAAGAAAGAAAGAAAGAAAGAAAGAAAGAAAGAAAGAAAGAAAGAAAGAAAGAAAGAAAGAAAGAAAGAAAGAAAGAAAGAAAGAAAGAATTAAAGAAAGAATTAAAGAAAGAATTAAAGAAAGAAAGAAAGACTGGGACGAACCTACTGTACGTAGGCTTACCTATGTGACTTAGGTACGAGACTATTAAGAAAACCGAGGGTTTTATCTAGGTACTCTGGTTTCCTCCCTCCCTTCAATAATGGTATTGGACGCAGCCACTCTAAAATGTTCAAGAATAAAAATGTAATTCTTTTTCTGACTTGTGTGTTATTGATCTCTTCAGATCGCCGCGCTTTGAGTTCGATTAAAGAAAAAGCGCGTGATTTCATCCTGTATTATTACTGTATTAGGATATGTGTTTATTTGTGTGTGTATGTGTGTGTGTTTGTAGGTGTGTGTAGGTGGGTGTAGGTGTGTGTGTGTATGTGTGTGTGTGTGTGTGTGTGTGTGTGTGTGTGTGTGTGTGTGTGTGACAATGACTTTACTTTGGGAAAATTGCCTCGTTGTTACATTAACAGATGATAAAAAGGGTACGACTGGTTGCTCTTAGCTCTGTATGCTAGGCGTCTCTTCTTTGCTGTGTAAACAAACAACTGTGCTTACTAATACTACCATACACTATTTTCGCAGCAGTTATAGTGAGAATCAACATTGATGCTATTAGGCTTATACCAGGCACATACACAAATTAATGTATCGATTTATATCAACATCGCACTTTTGGGAAGAACTTTTTTTTTAGGGGGGGGGGGAGAAGGGTGTAAGGGGTGGGTTTAATCTTCCTTTTGTTCGGTGGGGCAACACTCACTGTGAATTTAAAAAAAAAAACAAATCTGTGACGCTGCAATATGCGATTTAGAGGACTTTTAGAGGCCGGGAAAAAAATGGATGAGAAGAGAGCAGGGTCGGAAGAATAAATAAAGAAGGTAAAAGAGTATTATGGAAATCAAGACCTGAAACCAATTTGCCTACTATCGAGACACATTGATAGCAGCGAAATGCAGCCCTGCTATGATTTCCAGAAAAAAAATAGTAGGGTAGGAGAGGGCAGGATTGGAAGAATAGGTACAGAAAGTAAAGAGTATACAGGAAATCAAGACCTACAACCTATTTACCCACGATCAGGTCTATTTAACGTGAAGGGAATCGGGAAGGCTCATCGGTCTTTTGGGAGAAAGAGAAAAAAAATTATAGAACGAAAACATAGGGGAGGTGGGAAGGAAGGGAAGAGAGAGAGACAGCCAGACAGTTAAACAACCAGACAGAGAGACAGACAGAGACAGGAACAGACAGAAAGACAGAGAGATCAACGCCATGGCTACAGCCTATGTTCCACAGATCAGAAAAAAAATTTCTCAAAAAACGGAACCGAGCGGTTGATCCGTCTTATAGAACTCCTGAAATAACAGGTTCAATTATTTGCATTGGGTCAACCGTGTGTATTGTTAAACACAAATTGCTGGCAGGTAAGTTGATAGCAGTAAGGAAAATCAGGGAAACCCAAAGGCCTATTGAGTTTTAGAAATTTATCACGTCTTTGTTGTTGCTTCCCCTCTCCTTCCCCCACCCCACCCCACCCCACCCCACTCTAACTCGAGTTAGAAGAAGCTTGTGAGTCCTATTCCCCACTTGTTAGGTCGTAGCAGCTCTGCAATAAAGCTGCCGAGCAGCGTTCGCTAACGAAAAACAAAACGCGAATATATGCGTTAAATTAATGTATGTGATTCTCTTTATTCTCTCACCTGTAGTATACAAACTGTATGCTTTGTATTCACGAATCACATTTCGGTATTTTCTATGTGATCTTTGTTTTGTTTACGGGCGTAGGTGTCAACAGATTTGGAAACACATCACAGCCCAGTGGCGCCCATAGGCAAAGCAAACCAATATGCCAGAACACAGAGAATAAGACTGAGGAAAATCAACCCCCAACTATAACTAACAAACGAAACGACATGACTGAAATGTATACCTGAGTCTACCCCATAAAGTCTAGGAAAAAGAATGTAAAGAGAACGATCATGCTTCAGCTTTTGTTTGTTGAAAATAGACAGCTATGCGTGAAAGGGCAATATATACCTGCAAGCAGATACGGTCAAAGAAACGAATATATTAGTGAAGCATGGCGGAGTGGGTAGGTGTGGAACATAAAGCAAATTCCATGTTGAAAAGGCCAAGCATGTTTTCACGTTTTCACAACGTGATTGAGCAGAACTGTTTGAATTCGATACAATGGTAAAGTGCAATCGTGATACAATTTAAAATTTTAAGTGACTTAAGTGATTGAAAACAAAAATGCAGATCCGTTTTTAAAGATTGTCTATTTTATAGAATGTCTCCAAATGCGTTAAAAGGACAATAAATTGAGCGTCAAATACGAACTCAAAGATGCTTCTTGATTATTTTCTGTTGCATTTTTCACGCACTTCCATTAATTACTAAGTCAACAGTCTTTTCAGCGGCATAGGAAAAAGACACGACATCTCCATTTACCAAGATCTTTCTATCGTCCATATAGAAATAGTTCCTTCCGAATAATACGACAGAACTAATGATAATGGGGAACTAAACACGACAGTCACCGCCCTGTGTAATTTTTCGGTACCAGGTCCGCAGAAACTGTCGCTATAAAATGGATAAGACACGAATGAAGACTTAAAAAACTTAAGGGTTCTTACCGCCCTGCTAATTTTGATATGTCTGATGGTGCCAACACTTATTCCAACCCCGCTGACAAGGCTGAGGCCTTTCTGGCCAGGTTTGTGGCGGCCGGTGACGGCAGCCTGCTTCCCCCTGGGGAACTCGAGCGCCGTCGCCTCTGCGAGACCTTACCCCCCGGTGAGCCTGCCCGCTCTGCTCCCTCCCACCCCATTACTATGATTGAATTGCTCGGTGCCCTGCGAGATTGCCCTAGTGGCAAAGGCGCTGGCCCGGATGGTTTACACTACTCTATGCTCAAGCGAGCTCCCTTGTCATTTAAATCTGTGTTGCTTAATCATTTCAACAATTGTCTATCTAGCGGGTCTGTTCCCCCCTCTTGGCGTGAGGCCATTGTCGTCCCTGTTCCCAAGCCTAATAAATCCAGAAAGTTTATCGATAATTATCGCCCTATTGCCCTCACGTCTCATATGTGTAAGGCTTATGAGAGAATCATCAAGAATCGTCTGGAGTTTTTCTGTTCCTCCCGCCGGGTCCTACAGCCCTTCCAGGCTGGTTTCCGTCGTGGCCGGGGCGCTCTCGATCATCTAACTAAACTCAATGAGCACATCAGGAGGGCTCGACGTGGCAGACGCACCGTCCTGGCCTGTTTTTTTGACATTGCGCGGGCGTTCGATACGGTCTGGCACGGCGGTCTCCTTGTTCGGCTGGGGCAGTTGGGGGTCGACTCGGCTACTAGGCGCTTCGTAGCGAGCTTTTTGCATGAGAGGAGCATCAGGGTTCGATGGGACGGGTGTCTGTCTTCTGCTGGCACCTTGCACATGGGTGTCCCTCAGGGCTCTGTGGTGGCCCCTCTCCTCTTTTCGATTGCCGTGTCTGAGGTCGGGCGTGGAGTCTCCACGGGCACTTCTGCCACCTTATATGCGGACGACGTGGCCATATGGAGGACCACTCGCGGCCGCGTGCTGCGCGCCGACTATCACTTGTTACGCCAGGATCTGGAGAGCTTTCAGTCTGACATTGACCTTGTTGCGGGATCTCTTCGTGCTGTTGGACTTACGCTGGCTCCGGCCAAACTGTGTTTGTCCCATTCTCCCACCGCTGGGCCCCGTTCTTCGACAGCCTCACGGTCAGGGTTGGGGACTCTGACATTTTTCCCTCCAAAGTAGTCAGGTACCTTGGGTTTTTTTTCCAGCAGAGTGGTAGCTTTCGCTGCCACGTTGATCATTGTGTGGCTAATGCCGGCCGAGCCCTGGGTGTTGTCCTTGCCGTTAAGCGGGAGTCCTGGGGGCAGGACCCCAGGACTTTGGTTTCGCTGGTTATCTCTCTCGTTCGCTCACGCCTGCTGTACGGCGCTGAGCTCCTTTATGATCTTTCGCCTACTCTGTTGGCCAGGTTGGTGGCCACTGAGTGCAGGGCTCTGCGTATTGCCCTTTCCCTCCATCGCTCTACCCCTTCTTCGCTGGTTTACCGCCTCGCTGGGGTCCTCCCTTTGGATCTGCAGATCAAAAAGCTTGCCATTAACTATGTTGTTCGCGCAGGTCGCGCTGAGAATTCCAGTTCCCATGAGCTCTCCCGCACCTTTATGTGGCCTATTGCTCCTACCTCCGTCCTGGGTTTGGGTGCCTACGCCCACAGCAGCCTCTCGTCCATCCCGGGGGGCGTTTGTCCCGTGGAGCCTCTGCCGCCCCCCTGTCCCCCATGGGAGTCTCCCGCACTTGACGTCTCCCTGGGGTTTGGGGACCTGGTTCGACATCGTGATCTTCCCTTTATCACTCAGCTGGCTCGTGAGCGGGTTGGGGCCGCCGCGGGCTCGCTGCGGATCTTCACAGATGGCTCGGTTATGAGTGATGGCCGTGCCGGCTGTGGCTTTTACATTGAGGGTGTGGGTGAGTCCTCTTATGGGGTCCCACCCGGAACCTGTGTCCTTACGTGTGAGCTCCTCGCCATCAGAGAGGCCCTACATGTCTTGTCTCACTCCCAGCTTCCTGAGGGCATTGGTCTAAAGGTCTTTGCCGACTCTCTTGGTGCTCTCACCTGTCTCCATTCTGGCCGTTCAGCTGCTCGTCCTTCGTTGGTATTTGATATTCTGGGTCTCGTGCGGTCCCTTGCTCTTAAGCGTATTACGGTTTCCCTTGCTTGGATCCCGTCCCATGTTGGGATTGGCGGTAATGACATCGCTGACCGCCTTGCACGGGTGGGCTCCCTTGGCGAGGCCAATATCTCTATCCCTGTGGCCCCTTCCTATTGGGAGATTCGGGGACGGGTTGCTGCGTCTGTCCGCTCTGAGTGGAACGACAGATATAGCTCCTGGTGTCACAGCTGTGGTGCGCTGGAACGCCTTCTGCTCTCTGATCGACAGCCATTTCCTCTGCATTGTACTGCTCCCCCTCATCTTCGTGTTCTCGCTCTTCGTATGTGCTCGGGTCGCCACAGAACTATGTATACCCCGGCGGCTTGTGTTTGCGGCTCAGTGCCCAGTTTTGATCACTGCATCTTTGGTTGCCCGGCGCTGGCGGGGGATTTCGCCGACCTTAGGGCCGCATGTGCTGCCCGCTGCTTGAGTGCTTGTATGGGTGACTTGATCACATATTCGTTGTCCTCTGAACCTTCTCTTCTTTTGGCCGCGGCGGTGGCTGTTTACCACTCTGCCGCCGCTGGCCTGCTCTGAACCCACACGTCTCATGCCTCCTGGCTTTCTTGTCTGGTTGTGCCTCTATCCGCGCGGGTGCTATTATACCCATGTCCTTGCATCCTGATTTTGATTTAAATTTGGTCCCTGCGGACTACTGGCATCGATTCTGCTCTTTTGTCCTGTCCCTTATTATGGCTATTTAATTTTTTTTTTTTTTTTTTTTTTTTTTTTTTTTTTAAATATAAACATGCGCGGTACCCATATAGTTTGTACATTATATATTATTTTTATCCACTTAATCATTGCTTTTATGGTCCTCCAATGGCCCCCTCCGGAAGCTTTCCCTACATGGCCATGGTTGCTGTGGGGTGCTCCCGGCTGTGCTCGCCAGACCTTTTATAGCCTTCGAGCTGTACATATTGTCCACAGCTTTGTCGCTGTATTTTATCTCCTTTTTAACTCATTAAATTTTTACTCCTACGGTCCACCGATGGCCCCCTCCGGGAGCTTTCCCTACATGGCCGTGGTTGCTATGGGGCGCTCCCGGCTGTGGTTGCTAGACCTTTTATTACCCGACTTTTAACCCTTCCTCTTTAATTGATTTTGCTCAATTCCCCATGTGGTTTTTTTTTTTTTTTTTTTAGATATGCACCTACCCTCACGACCTTTTAATCCTTCTTAACCACCGCATCCCTCTCTTCCCCCCGTTTTATGTCCCCTCCCGCCATCCCTTCCACCCCAGTTTTTATATCTTCACAGCCTTGAAGTTGTAGTAGGTTTTTATTATATTTTTATTCCCAGTCCCCTCGGGATCCCATCCTTGTGCCCTATCTTAATCTTAGTCCCCTATACGCACCTGTGTCCGGGGACTCAAATTTTAACCTAAAAAGAAGACGCCGGTCTGTCTTTGAGAAGAAACCCACGCTGATAAATATCGCGATCTCATAAGGTACCTTTTCTCTTACAGCCCCTTTACACACTTACACACATTCACACAAAAACACCTCTAGTCTCACGTCGGCCAGTCATCGACCTTTATCTTTTCTGTGGGAGCCATTCCTAGGTACCACTTAATGGTCAAACCCTCACTTCTCAATTCAAATTCTGTTGTATATGTAGATAAAATGTTGAATTATTATCAAAATTGCTACCTTCGAGATTTGCACTAGCGCTAAGCAGGAAGCAGCAATTCATTTCACAAACCGTCCTTCAATAAAGTAATCTGATCTAATCACGGAGTCAGATTACCTCATAATATAATAATTTTAATAATGTAGGATGCTACATTAATTTTCGCGTTTTTCTCATACGTTACCCACACTCTTACATACACAACCAATGTATATATAGCCTACATCACTCACAACATGTGATATGTGTTAAGAGACAGTTTATTAATGTACATATTAGTCTAATACTTAAAGTACCAGTATAATACATATGAAATAAAATCACACCGAAACTGACAGCAACTATAAAATCAAGATGGCAACCCAGACACTCGCACAAACATAGCCCAAAAAATAAGCATTTTCAACAACAACAAAAGCAAGATGGCCACCCAGACACTCGCACAAACATAGCCCAAAAAATAAGCATTTTCAACAACAACAAAAGCAAGATGGCAACCCAGACACTCGCACAAACATAGCCCAAAAAAATAAGCATTTTCAACAAAAACAAAAGCAAGATGGCAACCCAGACACTCGCACAAACATAGCCCAAAAAATAAGCATTTTCAACAACAACAAAAGCAAGATGGCAACTCAGACACTCGCACAAACATAGCCCCAAAAATAAGCATTTTCAACAACAACAAAAGCAAGATGGCAACCCAGACACTCGCACAAATATAGCCCCAAAAATAAGCATTTTCAACAACAACAAAAGCAAGATGGCAACCCCGGCACTCGCACAAACATAGCCCAAAAATAAGCATTTTCAACAACAACAAAAGCAAGATGGCAATCCAGACACTCGCACAAACATAGCCCAAAAATAAGCATTTTCAACAAGAACAACAAATGTTTTTGGCGGTGCTAATGTTGTGAGTGGGCTTTATCCCAACGAAGTAAAACGAAAACACGGAATGATAGGCCACTATCTGAACTATCTGCAAGCCAACAAAATTATCCAAATCGGCTTGGCCAATGGAAGAAATTGTCAAAACCTTGAAGACAATTAAAAATAACTCTGCACCAGGCCCTGATGGTTTAACAACTATAGTTTTCTAAAAGTGTTTTGGGGTAGGCTTGGAGAGCTTATTATCGAATCTTTTAATGCAGCATTTCAAACAGGCGAAATGTCACACACACACAAAGACAAGCAATAATCACACTTATTCATAAAGGGAAAGAATTGCCCCGAGACGAACTATCCAATTGGCGTCCTATTTCTCTCACTAATACAGACTATAAATTACTAGCCAAATGTCTGGCCAACCGCTTATCAACTGTTCTCTGCGACATCATTCACGGAATGGTTTGGATTAGATTGTACACATTTCCTCGTTTAAAACACAACAGTTACTACTGCTGCTGCTACTACTACTACCGCTGCTGCTATTACTACCACTACTACTACTATTATTACTACTACTACTACCATGACCATCACCACCACCAATCATTACTTTATTTTTATTTTAATATAATACGAAACGTATTACATTGTATTACATTCAATATATCAGCGAAAAATAATATTTATAATAGAAATAAAGTAGAATTTTAAAACGTCAACTCACCAAATACAAATTAGTTTTCGTAAAAATCAAATTGAAGACTGATTCCTTCCATTTGCTGCTGGTGTCCCGAATTGTGTGGTCCGCTGAATTTATAGTCATCGTTTGTCTTGATTGTTATAGGCTACTACAAGTTACCGTGTGAGTGGGCATAATATTTAAAAGAGGCAACCAGAACTATGAAGACCTCGGCATATGTCTACTCGGACAGAAACGATCGTCCATTATTGCCTGTATTAAGGCATGTCCTAATTGGAACGCTCGTGAAAGTTCACGAACCTTCTTTTTCTCTTTCTTTAACGAATTCCAGATTCTCAGATCACAAACCTAGGTTTCTGAACTTTATGGACTAAAAAAAAAATTACGAACCTAGGTTTCGGGATCTGAGAACCTCTAAAAAGAAAAGGTTCGTGAACCTTCACGAACCTTCCAATTAAGACAGATTATAAGCGTCCGGCTATACGGCCCCTTGGACTATGAGCCTAAATTATTATTTTCTGCATTCTCGCTGTAGCCAATAATCCTCTTGGACGAATAAAATGTCTTATATCTCATGTCTTATGTCTTAAAAGGACAAGTTCCATTTACGCCAAATGAATAGCATAGTTCGCATTAAGTCTCATGAAATTCAGAGTTCTAGATATAGATAGACAGCGTAATAGATATAACACACACACACACACACACACACCCACACACACACACACACACACACACACACACACACACACACACATTGTGATAGATTAAGAAAGTCAATTCTATTGCGTCTTCGCAAAACAAGACAATAAATAAATAAATTAAATAAAATAAAATAAATAATAAAAACTAGCTACGAACCGTAATTATATATAAGTGAACATGGGTGAACATACATTTTAACTGTGGTATGGAAATTGTACCATAAAAGAAATGTTGTGTTCAGTAGTTTTAATTGATATCCAAGTATTGTTGACGGCGCATCCCCATCTGTTACACGCTTGCCGTAATTTGATAAATGCTGAATTACAGGTAAGCTATCACTAACGATCGTTTATTGCCACTTTTAATGGGTATGACATGGGATGATCAAGATCAAAGATGAACGACGCTTGCGGCGATGTGTTTAATGTGTGGAAGGATTATGGAACGCTTGTGATATATATATATATATATATATATATATATATATATATATATATATATATATATATATATATATATATATATATATATATATATATATATATATATATATATATATATATATATATATATATATATATATATAATTTGCGAACGTCTTACAAGCGTCACAGATAAAAATAATGGTTGTTCGCCGTTGATCCTCTGAAGAGCGATGATACGCCTAATTCTAGCTATTTTGATTAGACCTGCTCCACTGACAATGTTACCTGTCGTTCCTTATCTAGTTTATTGCTTACCACTTAGACTAGGAGGACGGCTCTACCAATCAATCTTTCATTTAATGATTGTTCTCGAGTAGGTATATACGTGCTATTAGACAGCTTTAGGCCGATAGAGATTATAAAAATTAAGTTGATAATAACCCGTCATTTTGACTAAATAACACACTTGTCATTAAGTTGTAGACTAAAATGATTCTCGACAGGCAAGCTTGTATAGTTCAACTATAGAAGGGCAAAGCCTAGATGACTCGGATGCTCCATGTTAGGGAATCCATTTATACTAATTTTGCAAAATTAAAGTGTCCAGTGTAGGTATAACTATCCTAAAACAAAATAGTTTGCCCGCATGGAGGACATATATTATCTAAACTCCAAATCAAGATCTGTCATTCCTATAATGGCTGACTCATTAATAGCCTGTATCTATCATCACGCTATCAATATAGTATTGTTTACTCCATCAATCAAAATAAAACTCGCACTTACCGTAATGGAAATCACATACAATTAAACATTCAAGCGTTATTGTCTTTACCCAAATCTGGAGTCCTCAGTCACTGATACTGCTATGGTGGTATATATTTTGATAGTCATCCAAAAAAAACATTCGGAGCTCAACCGCCGTGCTTTTTGACTGTACTTTCCATCCGCCTAACCGTCAATGCTATAACTCTCTCCCAGGTTTATATGCCAATAGTCATATCATGGCCACAGACCCACTGAGCGCGTCATAGACTGCAAAAGGCATATACGCTTGAACCAGAATCAAGAATCCTATCAAGCCTACGCCTAATAGATCTTGTCACTGAGATTAATTATGACTTCTCAACTCATCGGGTCTTATAGATCTGCCTCACAGTGTGCGGCCATCGGGTTACATATTAACGGTTTCCACGGCACAAGGTGTACGCAATCTCACACGTGCACGGATATCTGTAGGTGCCTTATGCACTGTTGCACGACTGAGACCTATAAATCTCCTATTACCGCCTAAAGCTAAACCGCTGCCTGAGGTGAAAGTGCCGCAGAAACCTAATGCTTGCGGCCCTCTCGAATCTATCAAAGAAATCGTGCGTGCAAAAAACGATTTTCCTAAATTAATCTGTCTGGAGCGTACCGCCCATTAAAGACTGTCCGGCGTATTGTTTCAAGAACTTTAAAGTGGTGCTTCTAATAGGGTTAATCGGCACTTTCCCTATTTTTCCATAAGAACCAACCCGCCAAGAATACTAGAACAATTTGTCCCTAACAAATCCCATTATTACTGCCAAATAATAGCGGAACACCCACTTATCTGGGCACTCAAACAGTTGTACTTTATGCAAATATGGTTCACTTACAAAGCATTCGCCAATTATTCGCTAACATAATGGCCCTAGGCTTCTGCAGGTGTTAGGTGACACAATCAACCAGGAGATTTTTCTATAACTAATCTATTGGAACATACAGGACTTAAATGACTTTATTAGGAATATGTACGGAAACAAATGTAAATAAATTTAAATAATAATAAAGTAATATGATTTGTAAAGACCGATCGCATTTCTAGAAGAACTCATTTCCTCGTAAGCGTAACACGAATTTAACTTAATGGCCTTAATACCTGAAGATGACATAAAAGCGGATGATCCATTTTTGTAGATTCCCCTCCCCTCTTCCCCTCCCCCTTCTTATTTTCTTATCATTATTGACCTCTGACCAGGCTACCATAACATATAAATGGCCATCGCCCTATACTCACCTTACAATCACCTAGAAAAAGCTGGCTCGTTCGTTCGCATCCTATTCATTGATTTTTCTTCTGCATTTAACACTATTCAACCTCACCTGATGGCAACGAAGCTCCTGGAGCTCCATGTCGACCCTAAACTAATTCTGTGGATCACCAGTTTTCTCACCAATAGAACTCAAGCCGTTTCCTTTCAACATTCTCTCTCTGGCACCCTAAAAACTTCTACTGGCTCTCCTCAAGGTACTGTTCTGTCACCGATTCTGTTCACCCTCTACACTAATGACTGTACTGGCTCTGACTCCTCACCTGTCATCAAGTGATTCGGCTCTTGGCAGTCCGCTGGACCCTATAAGCACTGAGTATCTATCTACCTGTCATCAAATACTCCGACGACACCGCTCTCGAAGACCTTTCCAATTCTGACACTGTCTACTTTCAACAAGTTAACCGCTTCTGCACACGGTGCAAAGACAACTTTCTTGACCTTAACGTGACGAAGACAAAAGAAATGACGATCGACTTCCGACGAGACCCCGCCCCCATCCCCGACCTGTACATAGACGGTGCGAAAGTGGAGAGAGTGACAAACTACAAATACCTGGGGACTATTCTCGACTACAAACTGTCCTTTGACCAAAACACAGCTGCGATAGAAAAGAAATGCCGACCTCGACTGTACTGCCTTCAAAATTTCCGTTCTTTGAACATCAGCCGACCCATTCTTTCTTCTTTTTATCGCTGTTTTATTGAATCAGTTTTGACTTTTGGTTTTATCTGCTGGTTTGGAGGGCTAAGTGTAAAGATCAAGAGGGTGCTTGACAGATTGGTGAGAGTGTGTGCGAGAGTGACGGGTGAAAGACAAAACAGTTAGAGAGAACTGCATGAATACCGTGTGGTGAGGAAGGCGGGAGTGGTTATGAAAGACACTTCACATGTTTTGGCAAATTAATATGAAATGTTGCCCTCTGGTCGCAGACTGCGTGTGCCTAAATGTTCTCTCGTAAGAACAAAAAACAGTTTTATTCCAAAATCTATTGAGTTTTTAAATAAGCGCTAAGTAATATTTTTGTATATAAGATTTTGATGTTTGTGATGATGTTTGAGATGTCATTTAATACTGGAAATTTACTATAGATGTAGTCTACTGTGTACTTGTTTTATCTATGTATGTATTGTTTTAATGTTTCATACCGATCAGCAATTGTATGTCATAATTTCTCTGTTGAGATAATAAAGTATTCTTGAACTTGAACTTGAACTTGAACTCCTTCGGATGAAAGTAAAAACCGAGGTCTAGTCTGTGTCGCATACATTCCATCATAACGGACTTTAAAGATCCTGACGCTCATGTCCTAGACGGGTGAGTGCCGGTGACAAGAACACACCCAGCATGCATCTAGGTCCTTCTCCCCCATCCCTGGCTGCACAGGATTGTGCTCAGTTGTCTAGAGCGTTATTACGATGCGCCCAAAGGCTGCAAGTTGGCGACTCGGGCGGCTTGAGTTAGATCCTGTATCGGCCAGCGCCTTGAGTCGCCAAGTGCGGCGAGATATGTGCGCTGTAAAAATCCTCGATAATTATACAAGTGTTCCATATCAACGAAAAGCACAACAATGCGTGAAGTTGAATTTTAAAACAATTGTTAGCGTGTGGAAACGCTTTAATATAACCTAATCTAATTAAATGGTTCTGGGATAGATTCGGCTGCACCGCGCGCGCGATCTGCAGTCACAGAAAAATGCGAGATGGACGAGCCGCGAGAAATGTATGAGGCGCCATTTGTAAATTAAATCATTATTGTCATTATATCTATAGAACATACATTTTACCTGTATAAAAGATATTGTATACTTATAAAATGAATTATATGTCTATAAAATACATTCAATAGCAATACAAAACTTTTTATAGCTAAAAACATTTTTTATAACTACAGACTACATTTTACAATATACAAGAGAAATCATACGCGATCATCACGCCGTTTGTAAATATTATTCCGAAAAACTATTTTATCTCTAAACACTTCATTTTATCTCTTAACACTACATTTTATACATAAACAATTCATTTTATAGGTAAACAATTCATTTTATAACAACAAAGAGCTTTTATATCTATAAAATAAATGTTATAATATATACAATGCATTTTACCTGTAGAATGCATTCGGAGCATTATTTTACATTCAGCGCATGACATTAATTTTATACTGACTTTCGAATTACTGATCCCAGGGAAGCAACTTCATCCTCGTGTAGACTACTTGTAAACTTCTAAGCGACTCAACATGGTAAAGACCATTAAAGTCTACTACAAAAAATGGCAAGGACCATACTAGTGTACTATATAAATTGGCGAGGACCATACTAGTGAAATGCTGATAAAACTTCAGCGACATCATTGTCAGTCTCGACTGTTCCAATTATTTTTTTGTCGTCTTGAAAAACTATCGATAAGCACGAAGGCAAACCAGCTTCCATCGTAACTGTTACCTTGGAGATTGTTGACATCGCGGGAAGTCGATATAGGCCTAGTGGGAATTCCCTACACGCGCCGTAGCTATCTAAATTTAGCTTATGCAACGTCACTTCCACATGAAAAGGCGAGAGCCCAGCGCATACGTGTAGGAGGTGGGGAGCGGAGGGGGGAAGGGGATTTTTTCGTTAAATTGGTTGAATGTACCTATTATCCAATCGTCCCCTATACGCTTAATGAGTCCGGGGACGTAAATTTTAATTTAAAAAAAAAACAACGAAAAAAAAAAACGTCAGCCATCTTTGCGCACCGCATAGCAACTTTGGGTCGCTTAGAAAGTTACAAAATAAAAATAATCGAAGGGAGAGAAGCAGTTATACAATGAGAAAGTTAGAATAAAATTATTGTAAGGCGCCGACTAGAAAATAATTGTCGCGAATGCATTCTACAGGTACAATTCATTGTACGTGTTATAAAATGTATTCTATAGATATAAGTGCTCGTTGTTGCTATAAAATGAAGTGTTTACAGATAAAAGTTTTATAGATCGTTTTTGCTATAAAATGACTTGTTTATAGATACAATGACTTGTTTATAGGTAAAATGAATTGGTTACTTATAAAATGTTTTGTTTATAGATAAAATGAATTGGTTACTTATAAAATGTTTTGTTTATAAATAAAATAGTTTTTTTGTGTTTACTGTAATATTTACAAACGGCGTGACGATTCGTGTATGATCTCTTGTATATCGTAAAATGTAGTCTGTAGCTATAAAAATGTTGCTTTATAGCTATAAAAAGTGTTGTTTTGCTATAGAATTTATTTTATAGGTATATAATTCATTTTATAATTATACCATATCTTTTATACAGGTAAAATGTATGTTCTATAGATATAACGACAATAACCATTTAATTTACAAATGGCGCTTCATAGAAATGTTTGGTCTAGGCGTGCCTGGAATATACACCTTAATAACTCAATTCCAGGAAAGCGAAATACGTTTCCCCTTGTTTATGCACTCCGGGTAGGTATTCGAGAGGATTTATATATATTCCGTAGAATTCCGCTCAATGAGGGCATATTAATATATCATGTGTGGATAGCGCAGTAGTGCAGTGGTTTAGGCATTACATTACATAATTGTTGCTTTAGGTCCAGCGGACTCTTCCGAGCCAAATCAGGACCGGACAACCCACAATCCGCATAAAAGATCGGCCGAAACAACCCTAGTGGGAAAACTGAATGTCCTCCACCAGCCAGTCACTTTACAACAAAGACATCCCACGCAGGGGACGGCTGAGGCTTCACCCCAACTTATCGAACCCCCGTTTACAAAAACAAAATAGAATTCAAACATCATTATAAATTATCAACAAAACACATACATATAACATGCCTACATTGCTAAATAATAACATCATAGGAAGCCCTAGTGACCACCTGGCAGAAAGCGTCCAGTATTCCCAAGCTGATCCAACAGACCTCATACACAAACAAGGAGTCTTGTCCCGGAAGAGTTTTGAAGAAAAAAGGTAGGAGACTGGTCTAGTGAAGAAGACGATAGTATAGCAGATTAATAGAAAAGAGCAGGAATGAGAAAGAGCAAATGAGAAAGACAGCGACAGTGGGAATTTAAAGCACTAAATTTCCAGAAAGTGGGGATACTATTTATACTGAAATCCCCGGCACCCCAACGGGGGTCGAAAGTGGTTTAGGCACACGCTAGCAGTGTTTCACGTTAAATAACGTAGGAAAGGTATAGTACTTGGATGGGTAACCATTCTTGGAAGTCAACCACAATACGACACAAAAAGATTGAAACAAGCGCACGACACCCCCCAGTCATCCAGTCCATGGGTACCTGGATCTCTTTAGAACCGGGGAAAGTACAGCAGCGATAGAGAGGAGACAGGCACTGCCCTCATTGAGCTGGTCTACGGAAAAGGGAGCTCCCAAACGCCTCACTTTCCATAAACCGAAAGGTTATGGCGACACCTTTACCATACCTTATTCATATTGGCCGTATGAGTGAACTAGGAAATGGCCATTTGTTACCTTATTAAATTATCAAAATTACTCATCTATATATATAAATTGCTTAGCCGGAAGTCCTTCTTCGCCTCTACTATAAAGTTTGTCCGGTATGGACGCTGATCTGGGCAGGTTCTGGGCGCTTCGGATCGGCCTGCTGTGTGCTCAAAACCAGCGAAATCGTTATAGCCGACATTTCCTTACCGAACGTTTAACCGTTTCTGAGATAAATAAATAAACAAAATGTCCACAAACTGCAATAGCCTCATTCCGCGCGCTTCCATTACAAATCAAATTGAGGTTTCAGCACGTTTTCCCATATAGACCAAAAAATTGATAGTCTTTCTAGGAAGCCTTGGTAGCTTACTGAGTAAAACATCCGCCTACAGTCCAGGGTGACACAAGTTCAAACCTCAGGAGGGCCATTTCTTTTTACACTACAATATGGATATTTTTCTGTTTAATTTAGGCTTTTTACCTTTAATTTATTATTATTATTATTATTATTATTATTATTATTATTATTATTATTATTAATAATAATAAACTAATAATAATACTAATAATAATAAATTATTATTATAATTATTATTATATCTTATATCAAATTTTCTTTTAAAACCTTGGTGTTTTTTTATTATTTCTATTTGTATTATTCTATATTCAATATTATTATTATTATTATTATTATTATTATTATTATTATTATTATTATTATTATTATTATTATTATTATTTATAAACTAATAATAATAATTATTATTATTATAATAACAATTATAATATCTTATATCAAATTTTATTTTAAAACTTTGGTGTTTTTTCTGATTTCTATTTTTGTATTATTCTATATTCAATATTATTATTATTATTATTATTATTATTATTATTATTATTATTATTATTATTATTATTATTATTATTACTACCAAGGATCGGGATGGGGTGGTACGTGTAGGTAAAAGGGGGCTACGGGTAGGTTTAAAGGGGCATGGGTAGGCATTTTTTAATCAGTTTATAGTCCCCTCCCTTCCCGATAAGGATTTTCAGAGAGGAGACTACTATGGGGGGGGGGGGGGGGGTAGGCATAACGGGGATACGGGTATATATAAGGGGGTATGGTGATGGTCGATTCCTTTCATCCATACCTGCGAAACGATCAACGGGCAAGTATCAAGGAGGGTACAGTTAGGAACCAAGGGGGTATGGAAGGAATCAAGGGGGTATGGGGAGGTATCAAGTGGGTTCGGGGAGGTATCAAGGGGGTATGATGAGGCATCATGGGGGGTGGGGGGGGACGGATATGGGGAGGTATTATCGTCCAAATGAAACTCGCAGACAAAAGTTCTCTCTGTCTACATTTTAAACAGCATCATGTGTACCCTGGCTTGCCAGGGTAACCACTATATATATATATATATATATATATATATATATATATATATATATATATATATATATATATATATATATATATATATATATATATATATATATATATATATATATATATATAGTAATAAGGAGAATTAACTTTTCACATTATTATATTTGTGTAACTATTGAAATGTCTCTGTTAACAACGACGTGTGTGTGTGGGGGGGGGGAGGGGGGCGTATGTGTGTGTGTGCGTGCGTGTGTGTGTGTGTGTGTGTGTGTGTGCGTGTGGGGTATTCCAACTATTGACGGAGCTACGCGCAATTGAAGTAGGTGCCTATTATCCATTGCCACTTGAGAAAAACGGGTTCAAAAAGTTATATTTCTACCTACGCTACTTTCTAGTATAACAAATTCCAAAATTAAGATATTAAACTTGATACATCAGAAAATTAAATAAAACCAACAACTGTAAAAGTTATATTGTACGTGTAAATCGAACATTTAGCTCTTGTTGACACAGGCGTTTTTTTGTTTTTGTTTTTTTTCTTGGATAAGTTACGAATTAAAGGGAGAGAACCAGTCTTGCATCTTTCGCATTTGATCAATCTAGTACTTACTGCCCTTTCTTAAATCTATCTTTAGTACCTAAAATATTCTAGGTTCGAGAGTGTCGTTACAATGTTTTTATAACGTGCGGACATTATTCGGACAAAAATACATTTTACTCGATTCGGTTATATTTGAAAATGTATAAAACCCTTGCACATACATTTGTTAATTTAAGGTTGTGAGTGCCACATAATATTATAAGATGTAGCCTACTTTTTATTTTAAAATTTTGAAGTGGGTGTCGTGCTTTCCCCAACTGTTTCTGGGGACGTGTGTGTGTGTGGGTGTGTGTGTGTGGGTGTGTGTGTGTGTGGGTGTGTGTGTGTGTGTGTTAAAGAGAGAGAGAATGGTGGATAATATTTATCCTGCGTATGTGAGAGCCTTATTGTTCACACGTTTTTTGATCACTGTAAATATCGACATCTTTCATTTTAGTTTTATGTTTCTGCCATTGGACAACACGATGACCTGCTCACAGTGGTGAAGAAACGGAAACTCCGATGGTATGGCCACGTCACCAGATCATCAGGCCTTGCAAAGACCATTCTGCAAGGCACAGTGCAAGGAGGTAGAAGAAGGGGGAGACCGAAAAAGAGGTGGGAGGACAACATTCGAGAATGGACTGGTTTGACACTGAGCGAAGCCATGAGGGCTGCTGAGGACAGAGAAAGATGGAGTATGCTGGTTAAGCGATCATCTGTGGTGCCCCTACGACCTTCGGGTTATGGGACAGGATAGGATAGGATAGGAATAATTTCTGAACTCCTCCTTGAGCAGGTAGGAATTAAGGTAAGGGGATCGCCGCAATGAAAAATGTTGGTCGGCTGACCGCTGCAGTGGAAAATGCTGGTCGGCTAGGCAGTGCTTGACCGCCGCCGCAGTGGTAAAGGCAGGTCGGTATGGTGGAAATGGAAAAAGGTACTCAAGATCGGTAGTGTACGTTATAAGCGACCCCAACTACTAAAGGGAGAGTACAATTGGGAGAAAGACTAATAATTGCTAATTGGTTTGTTATCTCCCTTTAACTGTAAAAAAACAAACAAAAACACCTAAAAAAAACAAACAAAAAAAACAAAAAAAAAACCGAGTATTCACGGTAAACCAGTGTATTTTTACCGTTAGAGTAATTTTCATGGGTACATGTGATGCACGTGTTTTACCTCAATTCCCAAATGGCAGCCGATTCTGATATGACAATTTTACGTGTAATGCATTACATTACATGATCATTGCTTTAGGTCCATTAAATGTAATGATCTACAAGAATCATTCATATAGGCCTACATTTTGAAATATATTCTGAATTTAAATTGACATGTTTTGTGGTGAATGTACAATATATTCTGGATATCAAACACTTTTTTTTATTTTATTTTCGCGTACGTTGTGGATACTTGAGTGCTATTTTCTTACAAAAGGTGACTAAGTATATTTTCTATTGTTTATTTCTTGAAAGAACGTATCATGATCTTTACAAAAATGTACAGTTTTTCTATATTATCTTTAACAAAAAATACGCCTAAATAGTGCGTTTTCAGGGAATAAACATGGCAAAAAAAGTTCCGCCTCGAGCTAAACAAAAAACAAAAATGCGAAATGAACTGACCAAATGACATCCTGACTTCTGCTGAAGGATGACACGTGATATGATCGAGGTACCTTTATTATGTGTATACCAAAAACTCAACAAAATCGCTGGAGTCGTTTTTTTTTTTTAGATATTGAGCAAAACGTGTTGAGAAACAAAATGACTCTATTGGCTTTGACCTTTGCGGTAGAGCAAATATAATTTCACGGGAGGCAAGACCCTAACCTATGTAATGTTCCTGTGAAGTTTGATAAAAATCCGTTCCGTGGTTCTTGAGATATGGCTTCCAAAGGACCGACCGACATACACAAACATTTGGCTCGTTCTGATTCCCGACTATTTCAAAATATTTCGAAATAAGTCTGGAACTACAAAAAAATCAAAACCAGTCGAGCTTTTCACTGCATGTCTTCCTTTAGGATTTTGCAACTTGATTTACAAATAAACATCCACGTCATAATCATAATCAATACATAATCTGTTATATCCACTCCATGGTCTCAGTAGCTACGTTTTCTATTCTTGGCTTCCTTGCAGGAAGCAGCATGTGGGATCGATACACGCGCGTTACAAATCCTCTTCCTCCTCCTCCTCCTCTTCATCATCGTTGTCGTCACCGCGGCCGTCGTCATCGTCATACCCAAATTTAATAGACCCCATCAACTTCACAAGGTCTGCTGGATGAACTTTCTTTTGAAGTAAAATAGTCGCCAACGTCCAATGATCCTACATCCAGATGAGAGTAGTTTTTCTTGTGTTGCACGATTGCACTGCGACACTTATCGTTCACGTGGCAGAAACCGATGACTTGCAATGCGGGACTATTTTTGTTATGTACTATATTTAGCAACAGATCGGCGTTTGAATCTGACACTTTGCTAAATATCGAAATTTACTGCAAGATTTTGCTGAAATGTGGAATGGTCTTCAGTGCAGCCTCCACTGGATTGTCGGTACGGCCAGGAAAGATTAGAAAAGCAGTTATTGGAGCAAACACTGGGAAGGCTCTCTTCACCGTATCAATTTTACATTGAGGTCCGCTGTCCAAGGATATTGTGAGCTCAGGATTATGTTGCAGGAAAGCAAGCCAATGTGAAACTTCTGGTTTTTTTTAATGAAGGTTCCTCAAAAGAAGAAACCGTGAATCACACCTGAACTTTTAGACCTGTGTGACAAACGAAGAGAGATGAAAAAGAAAAAGAACACCTCACAGGGAGCTGATGCCTACAGAAAAATCAACAATGACATCCGAAAAGGCATGTGCACAGCAAAGGAGAACTGGATAGAAGATCAATGCCAGGAAATAGAGAACAGTCTAAACAAGTACAACAGAAAGAAGACCTACCAAACTGTGAAGCGGCTGACAAGTGTTAAACAGCCCAAGGTCTTCACAATCTAGTCTTGCATATGCCTTACAGAAGAACAAGAAGTCTTGGATAGATGGGCAGAGTACTGCTCTGATCTTTACAAACATACACCAAACGGAGACCCATCAGTTCTATCTAGCATGTCCCCAGAACAGAGAACGGGAAGAAATCCTCCCAATTCTCTGAGAAGTTGAGGAAGCAGTGCAATCGCTGAAGAAGGGGAAGTCAGCGGGAATTGAAAACATACCCGCGGAATTGCTTCAAGCGTGATTGAAGTCCTCGCCGTTATCTGTAACAAGACCTGGCACAGTGGGAAGTGGCCTACACCATGGACCCAGTCGCTTGCCATCACTCTCCCAAAAAAGGGTAAGTGTAACCTTCAGGAATGTGAACATTACTGCACCATCAGCCATCCCAGCAAGTCCTCCTGAAAATAATACTCAACAGGTTGAAACCCCAAGCTGAACAAATCATAGCTGAAGAACAAGCAGGGTTCAGGGCAGTACGAAGTACCACTGAACATTTTCAAACTCAGAGTAATCTGCGAGAAATACCCCCAGCACCAACAACATCTATATCATGAATGTGTTTGTAGACTTCAAGAAAGCATTTGAACGAGTCTGGCATGCAGCTCTGTGGGTAACCATGAGACTGTACAACATCAGCCCTAAAATTATTAAAGTCATCAAAAACCTGTATGACAAGGCCACCAGTGCAGTCCTCCACAGCAGCGCCATCGGGAACTGTTTCAGAACAACAATCGGTGTGCGCCAATGATGCCTACTCTCTCAACATCTTCCTAGTGCGCGTCATGTCAGATGCCCTTGCAGATCACAAAGGCACAGTCAGCATAGAGGGTAGAGCAATCTCCAACCTCCGTTTTGCGGATAACATTGATGGATTGGCTGGAGAGGAACAAGAACTTGAACAGCTGGTACAGAGACTTGACACCACCTCCAGAGCCAATGGAATGGAAATTAGTGCAGGGAAGACCAAAATGATGACCAACAACACCAATGGCATCAACAGGGGACATCAAAGTCCAAGTCCAATCCCTCAACACAGTGCATAGCTTCAAATATTTATGAGCCATTGTATCAGACAATGGGTCCCAACAGGAAGTCCTATCCAGGATCGCACAAACAACTGCTGACCTGACAAGGTTGAAATCCATTTGGAAAGACAGGACCACCAGTCTACATTCCAAAGTAAGGCTGCTGCGCTCCCTTGTCATCTCCATCTTTCTATATGCCTGTGAAACATGGACCCTCACAGCAGATCTACAACGAAGAATACAAAGCATGGAGATGAGGTGCTACAGAAGACTTCTGGGCATTTCCTATGTACCCAGCACATCACCAACTACGAATGAAGTGCGACAGAACATCACATAAGCATCATTATTAAATATTAACAAAAAAACACATACATTTAAAATGCCCAAATGGGAACGACAGAAACAGTGGTAAAATACAGACACCCCCAGCACTCTCACGGAAGGATGAGGGAGGAAGAAGGGGAAGGGGTAGGAGTAAAATGAAATGTTCTTCACAGGAACAACTAGAACATTTATAGAAATAGAGGAACAAGCAAACAAATAAATACATGAATAATAGAAAAATCGTCATCACTATTTACACTTTATTGATTTGATTAGTCAACACCACCATGTAAGCGACACAAATTTTCAAAACAAATTCTTATGGGTACACAGACATATAAACAAAGGACATGTCATCCCATATTATTAAAAAAATAAATTAAAAATAAATAAATAACTTTTTTTTTTTAGGGTGTAATGCTCTTCACAGGAACGACAATTTTTTAAAAAAATAGAAACAGAGGAACAAGAAAGCAAACAAATATATGAATAATTAAACTTTATTGGTTTGATTAGTCAACACTGCAGGAATTGATTGATTGATTGATTGATTGATTGATTGTTGCTTTAGGTCCAGCGGACTCTTCCGAGCCAAATCAGGACCGGACAACCCCCGATATGCATAAAAGATCTGCTGAAACAACCTTAGTGGGAAAATTGAATGCCCTCCACCGGCCAGTCACTTTACAATAAAGACATCCCACGCAGGGGACGGCTGAGGCTTTACCCCAACTACTCGAACCCCCGGTTACAAAAACAAAATAGAATACAAACATCATTATAAATTATCAACAAAACACATACATATAAAATGCCTACATAGCTAAATAATAACATCATAGGAAGCCCTAGTGACCACCCGGCAGAAAGCGTCCAACACTCCCAAGCTGATCCAACAGACCTCATACACAAACAAGGAGTCTTGTCCAGGAAGAGTTTTCAAGAAAAAAGGTAGGTCATTGATCTAGCGAAGAAGAGCAAATGAGGAAGACAGCGACAGTGGGAATTTAAAGCACTAAATTTCCAGAAAGTGGGGATACTATTTATACTGAAACCCCCGGTACTCCAACGGGGGGAACTGTTCCCGCAGTGAATCGGTCTTGCCTATAAAAGATAGACAGGATTTCAACTGGGGCTTTCCCTTTTCCCTTTATAGGTTAGAACAATCTACAGTGGCAAGATTGTTCATGACCCCAAGGGGTTCACTGCAGGAAGAGACACGAGTTTTGTAAACAAATTCTTATGGGTACACACACATATAAACAAAAAACATGTCATAATACACATGAATTTAAAAAAAAAAAAAAAAAAGACTGCCCAGCAAAATGTATTTTGAAAAAAACACCCTTTTGCAGGGGGCTCGCTACCAAGAAAGCAGCATGCACGAAATGGTTGCCGATGTGAAGATCACATTTACATAACTCGAGGCACTCTTGCTGCAACCATTCACTGTGTGTCTCATCATGGACCACTAAACTGAAAATGTATGAAAATGACTGTATCTGTTAGTGAAACAATGAATAGCAATTTAAGTTTTAATACAACCTTTGACAGTCTCTCAGAACAGACTGAAATTAAAAAACAACTCCATTTTAGAGTTCATCATGGCGAGTTTGTGTAGTAAAGTACAGAAGAAAGTGTATTCATTTATTTTGAATTAATATTTTTTTAATTTACTTTGTTTACTTATTATTTTTTTATTTATCATTAATGTATGTTCTCTAAACAAAAAGTATATAAACTGTAATACTGAATATTCAAACCAACCTGAAACAATGCAAAGCTGATACTTATATCACTACCGGTCACTTTATTTCAGTTATCACAATTAATCTTCTAACAATAAGTAATTTTATCTTTACACTTTTTTCATTTTCTAACAATCCCTTTTGCTTTCAGGAGGCATGGAGGGGAGATGGCAGAGATAGTGGGGTGGGGGGTGGGTAAACAATATTCAAATCATTGATTTTTCTTAATGTTTTCATTTATACATGAATGTAATTGAACTTCTATCTTTTTTGTTCTTCTTGAAAATCCAGAAAATGAAAGCACCCTCAAAAAGTTAGTTGGTTAGTTAGTCATTGTTTATAGGGTCCAGCAGACTGTAAAGAGCCGAATCAGGACCACAACTTGGTTGAAAGAGGACTCACCCCTGTTCCGTATAAAAGATTTGCTGAAACAATCCTAATGATAACACTGAAGGCACTCCAGAAGCCGGACACTTTACATCCCGTGCTTGGGACACTGAGGCTTTCCTCATATACACATATATATAAAACGCCTGCATTGCTAAATAATAATACCATAGAAAGCCCTAGTGACCATTTGGTAGAAAGCGTTTAATATTCCCAAGCTGACCCAACAGACTCCATACACACGAAGAGTTTTGGGAGAATGTTCAAGAAAGAAAGGTAGGTGACTGGTCTAGAAAAGAAGATAGAATAAAGTAGAATAGATTATAAATGAGAAAGAAATAATGAGAATGACAAAAACAATGGTAATTTAAAGCATTAAATTTCCACAAAGAGGGGATACTATTTATACAACAAAAAAACCTGCACTCCCATGAGGGTTGTGGCAAAAGTCATGACTGGTACAGTATTAACATAACAATGACATGATGACCTAGAATGGCTAGAGAACACATCAAACAGACTTGTATTCATTACACATTCATTCAACAAATCACTTTTTCAACAGCACCAGACATATTTTGGCAAACAGTACATATTGTGAAGATATTAAAGTATGTCTGGCGTTTCCACAAAGTAGTATTACTTGTGAAGAAAATACAAGAAGAAAAATTAAAAACAGCAGGGATTTATGCAAAAAAGGATGCACCAGCAAAACGATAAATTTAGAATACTTGCCAAACTGTGTAGACTTGTCAACTAAACATGTTACTAGAACGGCAATGCCCATATGACTCAAATGCTCCGTATGGAACTTGCAATATTTAACATGAAAATGATTGTCGAGAAAAAAACAAAATGAATTGTGGCATTACAATACAAAGTAAACCTGACTTTGATCTTTCTATGCTCTTGATCTCTGGCTCGAAATACATTCATTTAATATCAAATAAACTATAACAAACATTTTATAATGTCAAACAGTGACCTTGTAATGACCTTGATCTTCAGTAACCTTGACCTTGGGATGATCTTGACTTTCACGTCACCTCTCAAGCTCATGTATGATCAGATAACCCAATGCAGTTGCATATTATGGGTTAAATAGAGCCATTCCACTGTACGATTACCTATTTTGTGTATGTTGTTGCAAGGCCTAAAATGATCTTGACCTTTAAGATCAACGCAAAAACTTATATGAAAGATCAATCTATTATCTCTAAATAAAATAATTTGAACTTTATATCTCTCATTGTTTAGGGTCAAGGTCACTTCAAAGTACCTATACTGATTTTGGACAGCCCCAGTGACCTTGATCTTGACCTTGGGAGTGACGTGGACCAAATCTGCACAGAATGTGTCTTATTGATATCTATCGTGAATCAAAGGATCATAAGTTATAATTTAGGAAAAAAGTTTTTTTTGAAAATGTTTGTTTGACTAACAACAGTTTTGACCATGTGAGCTTGAAGTGAAGTCATTCAGTCACTGATCATTTAGGAGGTCTCATAGATATACACCATCTTACCAAGTTTGGTTGCGATAGTTGAAATAGGTTCTGAGATATTAATCCAATTGCAAGTTTTGCACATCGATACAGCGGACAGCATACAGACAGAGGGACGGATGGACAAATCTTTTGTTTTAATGTCTTTTTTGGACTATTTAGGCCTCATCTCGCACAGATTTGCAAAAATCTTTAATTGTTTTTGGGGGGTGAGTACATAGACTATGCATGAGAGTAAAAAAACTACCCTCTAAACACAATACACATGTATGCGAATGTTTTGATGTTGACATGGTTTGCGCACATTTCTTACACACACACTCACAAGAAGGAAATAGTAAGTAGGAAACTGTTACATTTATTTGATATAAATAGAGAGGTAGAGAGGGAGAGAGAGGTAGAGAGAGAGAGAGAGAGAGAGAGAGAGAGAGAGAGAGAGAGAGAGAGAGAGAGAGAGAGAGAAAGAAAGGGGGGGGGATGGGATGAGGGAGACAGCGGCACAAAGACAGAGGAAGACAGAGATTCCCCGGCCACCATAACTAAAAGAAAAAGTATAATGGAGAGAAGACTGGAACAAGCAGTCAATAGAACATAATAGTAATATTGATAATATGTATATATACACCTTCATTGCACATCAATATTCACAACCATGTGTGACCAAATCGGACTATTGTCTACTTTACTAGCACTAGACTAGCTTCGTCAAAAAAACAAAAAAAACACTTAAACAGCCAAAGCCACATTTGACAAACATGCTCGAGTTTTCCTTACAATTTACAAAAAAACAATGTCTGCAGTTCTTTGATTTTTCCCACCAACCCGAGTATCACAGAATGCAGAGATCTACTTGTAAATGAAACAGTGAAAAAACCCAGAGCAGAATATAGCGCTCTTCACAAATCGCCTTGTGATCAATGCAAAAAGAGGCATTTTCTTTCGCATCACGCCCGTGTTCTAAACTTCATACTTACTAGTTAGCATTAATGACGATGGTTTCCAATGAAAAGAAGCAGTAGTCCCATTATCTTTCCCGAAAAAGAGACATCCGAAAATCAGAAAAAGAAAAATAATTTAGTCACAGCTGATAAAATGAAAATTGCATGATTTTTATTTGGTACTATTATGTAGTTCTCAGTGCTATTTAAAGTATTCCTACATGCTGTTTTTCAAATACTTTGTTGTGATGTCAATATATTTGTCTTTCGTAATAATAATAATAATAATAATAATAATAATAATAATAATAATAATAATAATAATAATAATAATAATAATGTAATGTTATTTATAAGGCGTTTTTCCAGGAAGTACAATTCATACTGAATTGAAGATCTTCAAAGACAATGGCTGGGAAATACAGTAGTTATTCAATAACATAAATTGACTCTTGCATTCTTGACTTATCTCCCAAATACCATTTTGAAAGTGTTGATGCTGTACACCACAATGCAAAAATCCATAGTGACAAAGCAATGAGAAGAAACATCACCCTTATCCTCATCTGGATGATACCTCTCTATAGACTTACAATACTGGTTGTCTCATGAGAAACACACTCCAGATCAAAACCGGAAAATCTAAATTCAAATTTGATTTACAACCATATCTATACAAAATACACAATTTTAATTTTGATTTTTTTTAATCTCCTGCTTGTTTCCATAGACACAAATAGCTAAAACATTAAGCAAAACTTAAAGTTCGGGATACATTTTCAGTTTTCTTTGAGGCAAAAGTTTCACATCAAACATTCTGTTTTTCAAAGATCGAAGAAACAGTTTGAGGCATAATTTGAATTCAAATGAAAAAAAAAAGACTACCTAAAATTTTCAATTATTGTATTTCAGCTGTTTCATATATGTTTTACACTGCCGGTATAAATAAATATTGAAGATAAAATTCTTTTGTAATTTTTTGGGTAGCGTAAGGCAAAACATTCATAGACAACATGAGATTTTTCTTTTTGATTGTTGTGGCTCAGATATTGTAGCTAAGGTTCAAAGAGATCCTTTTACCAGCATGCAAATGCTAAGTATAGAAAATAATTTCCGGGATCTGCCCGTCCTCTACAGATGTTCCGTTGTTGTTGCCTGCAGCATAGGTGAACTGGAAAGTGACTTTGCCACTGGACACAGACTCATGGGTCACCTTGCGTAGTCCTTTACTCCCATAATATGAATCTGGACCCTGCAACAGTAAAAGGAAATTAAAAATAGTCTTATTTTCTTTGTACTTCTTAGCAAATTCTTCTTCTCTTTCTGGCCCTTTCGAAGAACAAAACCTGTCCCACTACAACATTATAGGAGTCTAAAATGAGCCATTGTATCAGACAATGGGTCCCGACTGGAAGTCCTCTCCAGGATCGCACAAACAACTGCTGCCATGGCGAGGTTGAAGCCAATTTGGAAAGACAGTCTACATTCCAAGGTAAGGCTGCTGCGCTCCCTTGTCATCTCCATCTTCCTACATGCTTGCGAAACATAAACCCTCACAGCAGATCTCCAATGAAGAATACAAAGCATTGAGATGAGGTGCTACAGAAGACTTCTGGGCATTTCCTATACCCAGCACATCACAAACGACGAAGTCCGACAGACCATCACACAAGCCATTGGACAACACAATGACCTGCCCACAGTGGTAAAAAAACTGAAACTCCAATGGTATGGCCACGTCACCAGATCATCAGGTCTTGCAAAGACCATCCTGCAAGGCACAGTGCAAGGAGGTAGAAGAAGAGGGAGACCGAAAAAGAGGTGGGAGGACAACATTCGAGAATGGACTGGTTTGACACTGAGTGAAACAATCAGGGTTGCTGAGGACATGGAAAGATGGAGTACGCTGGTTAAACGATCATCTGTGGTACCCCTACAACCTCCGAGTTACGGGATAGGATAGGATAGAAAATGAGCACTGATTAAATTCAGTTTAAATGCATAGATATCTACAATGTGTTCAGAAATGTTCAATTGTTGTTAGGTTACATGCTAGTTCAAAATTACATAACGCTATACAATTCTCGCCATACTTGCCCTTAGGGGGTAAAAATGTCATTAATCTATAACATTGTAACTCCTTCAAACATTCACTCGACGGTCGTTGAAAGTCAAGGAGAACCGACACTTGTCTGTAAAGAGCACCCTTGACCAATGTTGCCTAGTCCACACCAAATGACGCCAAGCCTAGGCCAAACGCGCTGCACGGTGAGCTTGGGTGAGCAAAGGCCGTACTGCTGGTCGTCTTGATCGCAGGTTTGCCTCGTGTAGATGGTTGCGAATTGTCTTGGGGGCATGGTTAGAAAAGCAGCAAAAGCGCTGCCATTTATACCCAGAAAAAAGCGCCGATTGTTGAACTGAACTCAGAAAATGCAAGCCTTTCACATGCAAATCACTTTTTAATGTTGAAAATTTTGCTTTATTAGCAAGACAACAGTAAATTAGGGTCATTTTTTTGTAAAAATTGGGTTTGTTTTTCAACTCAGTGCAGAAAGTTCAAAACTCACACATGTGATTACTTGTCAGAATAAGATTGTCTTGAATGTTACTGTGCAGGATAAGTTTTGAAATAAGCAGTATAAGCGATATTATTGATAGCAGCAAAAAATAATTAAACTAAATGAAATATGAGAGTGGCCCTTTAATTATTTTGAGTAGTACAGTGGAACCTCCGGTATCTGTCTCTCTTGTATACGACTCCCTCTGTTATGTGACCTGAAAACTTCCGACGGATTCACTTCCAATAATAAATTACCTCTGGTATGCGACAACCTCGTTTATGCGACCAGCGACCGTGTCTTAAACCCTTTATACGACGGTCTTAGGCAATTTAAAAGAGATATCAGTAAATGTATTGTCTGTACCTTCGTTTTTTCTCTCATGTTAGTGTACTATTGTCTGCTCTTTCCGGTTTGCAAGTAAGGGACATTACTCGCCTACACTGGCTTGTCAAAATGGCGTCGCGCAAGAGGAAGTTTTGAGTTTGGCAGAGAGAATAAAAGTGATTGAAAGAAGTGAAAATGGGAAGAGTTGTTTGTCTATTGCAAGAAGTTTAGACGTTAGGAAGACCCAAATTCAGCTCATCATAAAGAATAAGGAATCTATAAAACTACTATGGTAGAGTGGAGAAAGTGGCGAAAGGAAAACATCGAAACTGAGAGCTTCTGCACTGACAGACTTAGAAAGGACCCGATTAATCGAAAACAGTTTTCAATTTCAAAGTTTTTTCCTGTTCAAAATGTCTGAAGACCCGACTGTTTTCTATTTTTGAAGTTGTGACTAAAAGACAAAGCTAAAAATGAAACATGTTTTACAGTTTTCTTTGTCAGAGAATACATGCTGGTGAGTGTGAAAATTATGACTACATACCCCTCCGAGCCTAACACCCCCCCCCCCCCCTACCCCCCTTTACCCCTTGTTTCCGGTATAAGACCACCTCTATTATAAGACCGTTTTTTCTCAGATTTTGGACGGTCGTATACCGGAGGTTCCACTGTATATGTTAGCATAAAGCATACCAAAACAAGCAATAAAAATTCTGAGTACTGACCTTAAGTGTGGCACACGCAATGTAGTTCGTGTTCGGGAGAATCTCTACAGGTTCCTTGAACATGACACGAAAAGTGGACGTAGATCCATCACACTGAAAGCTTGTATCGTTACAGCCCATCACCTTGCCAGTGTCCATGTGCAAAATCTGCAATAGCAATTGCATGCAAATCACCACAAGCAAAATGTATGTACAAATTACTCTGTATTCGGAGAGACTGCATTGCAGCATAAGACCGCCCCTCCCCACCCTTCCCACCCCCTCATCAACAAAACAACTCATGAAGGTGCTCTTGTTTTATTTCAGAACTTGGGTTTGAGGGTAATGCAGATGCTGAGATAGACACTGCACGCAAAGTCTCCTTTTAAATGTTTATGGGGATAATAAAGTATTCTGTTTTGTTGGGATGACAATCCCTATGCTACATGAAGGTTGGTTGTACCTGTCCTCTTCACAAGTGCGGTTTGACAGTGATACACTGTCACTGCCATGAGCACTCTCAGCACACCTTGCTGTCTTGAAAACATTGTCTTAATCAGGGGTCCCAATACAAATTAAGAAAAATCCCTGAAAAAATCCAATCACCGAATTTGTGCACGTTGAGTGTTACATCGACAGCCTGGCCAAAAGGTGTCGGTGATGGTCTGTCTATCAGTACGATCAGCCAGTTTACAAAATGTTTACTGGCTTGTTAAAATGCTAACATATTATGGATCCAGAGAAGTCACATTCTGATTCCGAAGGCACACTGACACAGTAAAAACACCTACACATCCTGGCTGATGTGACAGTCTGTTACAGAGCTCTTCAAGCTCAAAATGTCTCCCTAACACTTGTCTTTTGTCAGGGATGCTGCATGGTCAAGCCGGGCTTTCTTATTGACAAAATCCATCATGCTGCACTACTGCTGTAGCGTATCTCACATCGACAAAGTGTGCAATACGCTTTGCCAGGTTCCTCCAGCTTCGCGCACCATGTAGAGAAAGGAACGCTTTCAAAAGTTCGATCAAACCAGTTCCAGTTCCATTTATTTTCGCAGTCTTTGTCAATATCTTTCACTCTGCTAGAGTTCTTCTCCACAATGTCTGCACGCGACATGTTGGAACTGTGAGCAAAATGGCGGAAACCCATGAGGAGGCGCGCGCATCGGCAACTTCCTACCGCGTTTCACCAACTTTCGTCGTCTGCTATGAGACTTTGGCTACATTATTTTAATTTTCTTCTCCATATTTTAATTTTCCTCAGATTTTTTTTCGCGGATCGCAGGTAATTTTCGCGGAAATGAAATTCAGTTTTTCGCGGAAATCCGCGAAACCGCGGGTAATTGGGACCCCTGTCTTAATGAACAGTTTCTGGCAGGGGGGGGGGGGGGGGGGGGTAAGTATATGTAGAGAATAACATTCTGCACAAAACTCAAAAGTGAGTAAAAAAATAACAAGATTACATGCTATGAAATATTTACCTGTATATTGACAATATATTCAGTAGGACCATGGATGCTTCCGTAAAGGCCAAACCCAACCACAAAGATGCGACGATTGACCATAAATCTGCAATGTGCATCAACAAGAATATAGTTTACAGACGGCATATATGCCAAAGCCAACCAGTTTTCACTGTTACGTTAGCCAAAAACAATCAGGAAAAATGACTTTAGAATCAATCAATTAGGTAATCTGCACTTCAAAATAGCAACAATGGAGCTGAGCTCTACACAGTGAGTTCGGCTAAAACTTTGCTAGGATAAAGAAAATTCTGGGAAATGCATCATGCTGATGTCTTAATATGAGGATTCTTTTACACCACTGCTAAACTGAACCATTAAAAGTCCAAGTCGGTGTTAATCTTATTTAGTGGTTATTTTTTTGTTTTCCTGACATTCCAGAGAAACTTTGCAGACATGCATATGTATAATACACCCATGTGGGTTAGTCAAAATAACTGGTTGATTGTGCTTGCTCGCATTGTTTGTTAAATTCACCACATTGTCAAGGATCGGAGTTGTGTACCTCGACTCATCAGAGAAGAATTTTATTAATTTATTCACAACTTTCCGGCACTTCTCATAAAAACTCGTGGGTATCGCCATTATAAATTAAAACGAGGTTAGAATGAAACCAAGTTTCGGTCTGGCTTGTTTTGCTTTTATCAAAGCTTGATGCGTGACTTTTAAATATGGTAAATTGCCGAAAACGACGATTGTTAGAGCCAGAAAACGAGTGGGATCAGTATAAAAACGGTGGAGGAAGTACATGCTCAGTGAAAGGATGCAAAAAACAATCGTAGAGGCCTGTATTTGTGACGACTTCGGAGGTGCGTCGATCATCGACAGAAAGTGAAACAGGACCTGAAGACTCTTGTAGTTTTCCATAGCTTCGCCGTCGCAACCTTCACAAAACACGAAGTAGTTGACTATGTTAGGCGAGCGTTGTGGCCAAGTGGGCTAATGCGAGACTAACTTGCCGTGTCCACAAGCCAGAAACCAATCGCGCCTGACAGGTGTGGGTTCGAGCCAGCATCTGGGCGTTTTGTTTCTCCGAATATTTTTTCAAAAATTCACAAATAATGTTAGGTAGGTAGGGTTTAGGCGCGCCACTGGCGATAGAAAGGGATAATAAACTGCAGCACAAAAAAAAATATGTGAAGGTACGATACTGGTGGCCCACTGTAAAACTTCCCATTGTACAACTTATGTTAATCTGATGAATAAAAATTGATGCAACAACAATGGAGAAAGAAACCGGAAGTATGTTTCACATGAGGGGATTCCCGTTGGTGCATAGGATAGCAGAAAAGTGTGAATAAATGGGATATTATTCAAACTAATTTGCAATTAAAAGTTAATTACTTTTAATTCTATAAAAAAGTTCTTGAATGTATGATTTGTAATCACTTGTATTGTGGCTCAAATAGTAGTAGGACAGATCTATTTGTTCGAAACCATCCTAGGCAAATGAAGGAAGACTCGGTTTGGGTTTTCATTCCCGATACAAACTGCCAAACGAGAAAGTAGCCTGCTATGTTTTCTAGCGTATAGCGTACGGAATCATTTACCCTTATGCTCCCGAGCTAAGGTATTTGTTTTGTTGAAGTAATTAGAAACAGAGGCGGTGATGTGGAATGATAATTAGTCTGCTTGTTGCAAATGTATGTTACGATATTGGAGTGTAAATTTCTGTGACAAGAATGCATTGTTTGGTTGACCGTTGAGTGACCTTTTAAGAAAGATGAAGTTGTCCTTGAATGAATCTGATGGGTGTTTGATTATCTATTTAAATTGTAAAACATTTTGATAATTGTTCACCAGTGGTAAATGATTTTGTATTAAGTATAGTCACCTTGATGAAATAATATTGTTTAGTAGAGTAATGTAGAGTGACTTCTGAGGTTAGATAAACTGAAGACTATATAACAATGTAGAGACAAGATAACTGATGTAGAGTAAATTTTACAGGTTTTTGATCTGGAGGTAAGTGGAGACTCGACCTGATGTCCTTGGGTAGTCTTCAGATGCAGCTTCAAGAGGGATGTGCAGCATGCTCTTCTACTGCCTACTGATCTGGGGATTTGCGTCAGTGTGGCTGGTCATACTGTACATGCAGTTGAGGTATGACTGATGATGTCGTTTCCAGGTGCAGCAGCTGTTGGGGTTGTCAACTCCTACGGGGTAGGAAGATGCCGCCGCAGTGGAATACGACTGTTTTAGTTCGTTGAAGTAAGCAGACTTGAGGGCCAGATGTGAGTCCAAGTTTCGGATGTTATTCAGTGGAAGTGCAAAGGAAGTGTGTTATGATTAACTTGGGGCCGTATGCAAGTCCAAGTTTGTGTGTCTCAGTGTGAAGACTTTAATTTTTTGCAGTGAACTGTGAAGTGAGATACTGACATCTACATCTAGATCTTTACATATAGTGATCAAGACTATGAAGTGATAGTGGATTTTTAGGATTAATTAATGTGGCTTAGTAAATAAATTGAATATTAACTTTGTAGTGAAATCGACAGTAGAAAGAACTAGAATGTAAGCTGTAAGGTACAAGAAATAGACTGACAGTTTAGAACGGTTTTTGTGGACACATGAATAGTGAAAGTTGACATTATTTCTTGTACACATTGATGTTTAATGTATCTGTTCATGAATCCATCTGTGTGTATGGATTGGAGAGCATGTTTGGATAGTAAATAATTATTAGTAGTAAGCAAAGATAACAATTTGGTGTGGTCTCCTATTTATTATATATATACGGGAGGCACTGTGGTCTAATGGTAGTGCTTCGGCTTGCGGATCTGAAGGTCCCGGGTTCGAGCCGTGGCTGGGCCATTGTGTTGTGTCCCCGGGAAAGACACTTTACTCCTGTTTTCCTACTCCTTCGGATGAGAGTATAAACCGAGGTCTAGTCTGTATGTAGCATACATTCCATCATAACAGACTTTAAAGATCCTGACGCTCATGTCCTAGACGGGTGAGTGCCGGTAACAAGAACACACCCAGCATGCACTTGGTCCTTCTCCCCAATCCCTGGCTGCCCAGGATTGTGCTCAGTAAATTGTTGTCCGGGAGTCAGACCATGCGCCCAAAGGCTGCGGGTGGGCGTCTCGAGCAGTTTGAGTTAGATCCTGTATCGGCCAGCGCCTTGATCCTTAGGCTAAGGCGCCTTACAAATGACGAACATTATTATTATTATTATTATTATTAGCACCTATGAACATGCAGATACATACGGGCGGAATTTTAGACACAAATGCGGACTATAGAGTTAAAATAATTGACTGGTTGGTGTGCTCTTTGCACTTGCCTGAATTTGAACTGGTTGTAAATTTTAAACGCTTTCTGGGATATTGTAGAAAGCTCTTCACACACATACAAAATGTGCAAGAATACCTGATGCGATCACTAGTGCCACTGTAGCCCCATCGACTTTCGATCTGGCAGAAACGAGAGACAACCTGCTCTTTTCCTGTCAAACAACATCGAGGGACATCCAGAAAGCTGATTGGTGGTTTGGGATTCACTGTGAAGTAAAGAAATAGCTCCACCACCTCTCGATCCTCTAGAAGACCGCTTTGTGCTGCTCCCATCGCAAATTCCTCAACCTAAAACAAAATAAATCATGATTTTAACAGGCAGTCAAGCACGCTTCAAGTATACAGTGCAGCTTTCACAATTTCTCCTAACTTCAAGGATCATTCTATGAGTAAACTAAGTTTGTTAGTTATTCATTGTTCTGCAAAGAGCCGAATCAGGACTACAACTTGGTGGAAAGGGGGCTCACACCTTATCTCTATAAAATATCTGCTGAAACAACCCTAATGGTAACACTGAAGGCACTCTACCAGCCGGTTTCTTTACAATAAAGGCATCCCATGCAGGGGAAGATGAGGCTGTACTTTAATTAATCGAACGTCCGTATACAAAAACAAAATACAAAACGTCAATATAAATAAACTAAGTTAGTGGAACAGCATAAATTACAGGTCATAAACTAAAATCTCTGCTATTGTTGTTCCCTGAGATACTAATTTAAATATTATAAAGGCAGGTTAAACAAATAAATAAACAATTTAAGTAGTAAAATTATTTTATTTAGAGGAATTCAGCAACATTTTGTAGCATCCCAATTTATAGATCTAATAATAGACCATGCTCGGAAATACGAGGAGAAACAACTTTGGCCGGCTTGCCCGCATGTTGTTACCCAGAGTTGTCTAACGTTAAGACGGACATCCTTTGTAAAGTAACACAGTTTCTCGCCTACAATTTCTGCTCTGTCCTTCATCAAACCTTCCGGATCAACCGAAATATTGATTTCATTTGCAACCCTGGCTATAGCTCCGCTAGTTCAGCTTTGCACTGCCAGGTAACCACCATCACCCATTCCCGAAGAAAAGCTTGCAGCTCGGAGTAGCTTTAATACTTAATTTAGTGTTCTGAGATGAGATGTCCACCCGGATAACTCCAGGTAACTAAAAACAAAAGGACAAGTACCTCCCATTTCCGAAGACAGCCTATTACTAAATAAGTTTTTAGATTCTCTCCACCAGTGCACTACCTGGACAAAAACAATGAAAATTCATATACCGTCATGAGAGGGAAGCGAATCAACCTTAGTGCTCCTTGCAGGACTTCCTTCTGATGGTCAGGTGTTGGTGGGAGACCACGTCGTAAGCACTCCGCTTCCGCCCAGCGGCACACAGCTGTAAAGAGCTTGCACTCACGAATGCCAAGTGTATCGCGCTCCAGAACAGCACACAGAGTGTGAATGTCTATGTCAGTGAAACCATCTGCCACAAGCGCTTCAGTGGTGTTCTTATCAATAGTTTCTAGACAGAGGGAGGCAAGCTGGCCCTCATCAAACAAGCGGGCTTGAGTAAGCAGCATAAATGCATTGTCGCTGCTCAAATTGCGTTTCAGAAAGTCAACACAGCGTTGCTCTAAAGCTGGAACATCATATTTCTTGGCAGCGTACAGGGTGGTCATGACTGTTTCTGGTCCAGGCTGCACATCATCTGTGTAGACAAACTTGAGCAAAGCCAGGAAAGCAGAAGGTTCCACATCAGGGATCTGAATAATGCTCTCTGTTGAAGCCATTCCCCCATTGAAGAGGGCATCAAAGACAGCGGAAGACATTGAGAGAACAAACTTGTGGGCTGGCACCAGTTGAGTATTTGGTTCCTTGCCGATCAAAAAGTGGACATCAGCCATTGTGTCTGTGTTGTACAAAAAAGCCAGCCTTTCCTTGACAGTAGTTTTCTGGCTCTGCCAGTTGAAGGGAGCAGCGTTGGCTTGAGCATTCTGAGGTGGGGTCCCTGTACTGGCTCCGACAGATCTGTCATCACCACCTCCCAAACAGCTGTCCAACAAACAACCGTCCAAATCCATTGTCCCAACGAACAAAGGCTCTTCCCTGTCCAATGGATCTTCAGCACATGATCCACAAACAGCTCCACAGTTTGCTGACTTGGAAGCATTTGCACTGGCTCCCAAGGACAGTTTTGTACTGCTCTCTGCCTGCAGCAAGACCTGTTGGCCACTCCCACATTTGTCCCCCCTGGCAGGTGCTGAAGACAGCACACAAGAAGAGGCTGACATGTTGGTAGCCACAGCTGGCAGCGATCTAGTGGATGTTACACTGTCTCGTTTGTTCCCCGCAGGAGAAGATGACACAGTATTGTGTGCAGATGAGCTTTGGACTGGCAGGCATTCTGTGCTACGAGACTCGTTCAAAGTGTTGGCAGCTGCGGAAGAAACAGGCAAATTCTGCACTGCTCTGTCCCCTACATTTTGCACAACGTCACTACTTGCATGCTGGCGAGGTGGTTGTTGCTGTTGGGAGTGAGGCTGAGACTGATGTTGGTGATGTTGTCGCTGAAGGTGACCGTGGTGTTGATCTCGCTGAGAGGCATGGTCCCGCTGCTGGTTGGCTCTTGCATTGGCATGGCTGTTACCCATATTGCGAGTCATGCCAGCTTTGTTTTTCACCACACCATCTTTGCTGCCACGTGCTGAATGGGGGTGATCGTGTCTGTCCCCATCCATAGTGTTTTTTCATAAAAACCAGTCCCTGGTTACAATGTTCCCTTATCACTCAGTCACCTTCACAGTGTGCAAATGACAAAGGCCGAAAGAATAGACTAAATTCCAAAGTTGCTTCTCACACTAGACTTTGAAATGTTATACTTTTGGTCACATCTGAAACAACAATAAAGCAAAAATTATATGCTTAAAGCAACAACATATTTTCAATAAAATAAATTAATTTAGTTTGAAAACGGTACATATTAGTCATTACCAAATCAAATCAAGTTATGACACTTTATTACCCAATGAATTCAAAACATGTAGCCATTGGATTTTGTTTTGCTGATTGAGTGATTCTGTTAGTCTATCAATGTCAGTCTCCTTTTTTTGTAATAGCTTTGTATCATCTGTGAAGATTTTACACATGCTAGAGATACAGTCTGTCAGATCGTTAATAAAAACAGTGAACAAAGTCGGTCCCAGTATGCTACCCTCAGGGATACCACTCAAACACCAAGTCCAAGCGACATTTTGAGTATGTCAGGTCCGAAGACATCAAGCGTGATCGACCAGAAACAGCAGTGAAAACGGTCACAGGCTGCAGCAAATTCCACCAAGTTGTCAGGGTAGCTCCTCTGATCATCAAGTCCAGAGGCCTTGCCTGCTTCTGTTCTGCATGTTGGGAAGGGCACTTTGACAAGTGCATACACCGAGCCTATGTGGGCCAGTTTGAAGTGCATCAAATACAGCCACTGCAGGTGGACACGGAAATTAGCCAGCCTGATTCCCCTGAAGTGCCTGAGCCTGAACCATGCCTACGTAGAGAGGAGTTCTTTGCTCAACTTCAGCAGGAACTCCTTCTACACAAACGCAACTTTGGGAGTTTCATTGCAGTTGCGGAGGATGGCCTGCGAAGAGCTAAAGATTACCCCCTGCCCTTCCCAATCATGCAACCAGAGTTCGAGAAAGATGAAGTGGAAGAAGCTGCGGAGTGTCAACGCCCTGCTGGTGCTGCACCCCGAGACCACCATGCCCGTAGAACGCTTGGTGATGGCAACTGCCTTGCTCGATCCCTCAGTGCTGCAGTGTTTGGCAGTGAGGACTACCACATCGAATTACGCGTAAGGCTTGCCATGGAGTTAGCTATCAGGAAACATAACTATCTGAGTGCTGAGCATGGGGAAGACCTGTTGGCCTTTATTCATGCAAGCGGAGACTTCAATGTGGTCCCAACACTGGAACTAGCATTTCAGTGCGAAGTTGTTGCTGCAGTAGCAAACTCTAAAGACATGGGACTGTGGCACTTGATGGCCGCAGCTAATGTTCTGGGAAGAGAGGTTCATTCGATCTTCCCCACTCCAAATCCGCACATGAACAAAGTGTGCAAACCAGACGATCTAGCGACGTCCTTCCCAATTTATGTACAATGGACGTCAACCCACACCACGCCACTGGATGCTGCTTGGTCAGCCAACCATGTGGTGCCAGTTGTAAAAACCAGGCACTTTGTCCCACAGAGAGACATTCAAATCGGAGATTTTGTGACTGCTGACTTTGTCAGCATGGATGGAAAGATAGAGAGATACAGGGTCGTGGTCATCCCCAAGCCGGCCCATTTCCCTGATGGGCCAGAGGAGATCTGTGTGAAATGTTTGCGAGCAAAAGACAACGGGAAATACTATGTCTTTGCTAATGTTGATGACATTTCATGTTTGCCAATTGGTCAGATAAAAATATCCCACCAACCAACCATGAATAACAGAGGGCATTATTTTTTTTAACGTGTGACCAATTCAAATTTAGGGGGTAGGGTTGCCTCCTAGTCCACTTATGTCTGTGTGACCGTGTCAAATATCAACCTACTTTGTGTAAATGATGTATAGGTGTTAGCTTTTCGATTTTAGAATGAATTTTTAACCTGGCTAGGACTTCTGAGGTCTACAGGAAACGATAAAGATAGAAATGTACAAAATATAAGTAGCGTCCTTTATCTGACCACTGTTCTGATCAAAGCTGTGCCTTTATTTGCAAGTTAACCATTTAAAAAAAAAAGTTTTTATGGAGTATGTTGAAAATTATTATGAATGGTTGCTTTAAACAGCATCTTTGAGCAGTTATTATGCACCATACTAAGTAATAGATAGTTCTTTAACTTGTACTTTTAGACTTTGATGACTCTTTGACTATTTCTGTAGAGTGTGGTAGCGTAGTTAAGGACTAATAGGCCTATACTTAATTTATTTTTGTTAAAGGTCAACACAATTCAAAAGTAAATAAGCATACTTGTAATGATACTTTTGTAGAACTAGAACTAAGAGATTTTTTGATTGTTACCTAGTGGTCCACATGTTATGATTTATGACTACTTTTATAATACTACTTTAAGTTAGGCTTGGCCTATATAATAATATAATAGAATGACTTGTGTGATCAACTGATCTTTTTAATCCATTTAAGCCTTTTTTTTTAAAATTGTAAGTTGTATAGCATTTAAACCTGTTGTATCCCCCTCTTAGCTATCTTACTATAGCTGTGAAATGCTCTTGCACTGTAGTTGCAGTTTGATGTGTTGTAAATATTTTTTTGCGCACTCTTGATTAAATTTGTTAATTAATTTAGCCTTCATGTGACCACTGTGGTTATAAATTTATCTGTACTATGTCTTGTTGTTCTACAGTGATGTATATTTTTGAGTCAATATTAACCTATGAAGGTTTAAAAAAAAAAAATTCCTTTGTTTGTGTTTTGAACGCTACGTAAAATTTAGGGGGGAGGGTTGTAATGCACTTGTTAAAAGTTAATTGTTCAACATAAATTTATATTCTGGCAACATTTTAATGTTGAAAAATGGTTGTTCTTCACATTCAGAAGTTTATTATAATGTTTTCTTGAGCCTATGGAATGCCATACAATGTTAAATATGGATCTTTTGTAAAATTGTGTTAGCGTTTCTGTTCTAGGGCCTTACACTATCAAGAAAACCAAAGAATTTGTAAATTTATAGGTATTTCTAAAGTAACATAATAGCATATTAAGAATTGGGTTGATTTGTTGACTTTACCAGTTTCTTTGCTCATTAGATCATCAGCTTAGTTGATTCGTCAGGTTTTTCTTTTTTTAGGGGTTACCCATTTCATGCGTGAATTATAATAAGAAGGACATGGCTTCATATAGATATTTTTATTGTTTTGTGGCCCAATAAAGTCACTCTATCTGTTAAAACCATTTCTTTTTTTGTAATCATCACTTTATTTTTCAGCATGTGTGTGTATGAAAGAGGAAATAGCTTATATGAATATTGTGAAACCTGCCCATAGCAGAGTATAAATCTCCCACTCTAATCTGGTGAACCCATATCAACATCTGTTTTTTGTGCCTTTTTTTTTTTAGAGATTGGTATACCATGTGCTTTTTTTTCAAATTTTAAGGAACTTCTCCAAGCTCAAGAAAATTTATTAAAAAATATAGTTGAAGTGATAATTCATAAGATTTTTAATTCGCTCTAAATGTCACCCACAGAAGAATTTGCTTTGCACGTCTGGGTCATAATAAAAAAACAAAACAAAACAAAAAAACATCGACAATAACAATTAAAAACACAATTGGTCGCGACATCTATTCTGTGAATAGCTCGGGAACCAAAAACAATAGTATTAATTCACTCACATACCACAAAGCATCAGCAAACCGCACACAAATGACATACACCAAACAAAACAAGAAAGCAGACTACCATAAGACATGCACTCACACATAGGGTACAACCAGCTAAACAACCTCTCACGCATGTCACGTTCATAAAATATAGGCCAATTGTAATTTGTATGGTGTAGTTGTAACATCAATGTCCATCAATCCAATCCATCTCCTCTCTGGCTGGAGAGGAACAAGAACTTGAACAACTGGTACAGAGGCTTAACATCACCTCCAGAGCCTATGGAATGGAAATAAGTGCAGAGAAGACCAAAATAATGACCAACAACACCAATGGCATCAACCTTCGACATCAAAGTCCAAGGCAACTCCCTCAACACAGTGCATAGCTTCAAATGAGCCATTGTATCAGACAATGGGTCCCGACAGGAAGTCCTCTCCAGGATCGCACAAACAACTGCTGCCCTGGCGAGGTTGAAGCCAATTTGGAAAGGCAGGACCATCAGCCTACATTCCAAGGTAAGACTGCTGTGCTCCCTGGTCATCTCCATCTTCCTATGCCTGTGAAACATGGACCCTGACAGCAGATCTACAACAAAGAATACAAAGCATGGGGATGAGGTGCTACAGAAGACTTCTGGTCATTTCCTATACCCAGCACACCACCAACGACGAAGTCCAACAGACCATCACACAAGCCATTGGACAACACGATGACCTGCCCACAGTGGTGAAAAAAACTGAAACTCCGATGGTATGGCCATGTCACCAGATCATCAGGTCTTACAAAGACCATCCTGCAAGGCACAATGCAAGGAGGTAGAAGAAGCGGGAGACTGAAAAAGAGGTGGGAGGACAACATTCGAAAATGTATTGGTTTGACACTGAGCGAAACCATCACTGGCATCAGGGTTGCTGAGGGCAGAGAAAGATGGAGTACGCTGGTTAAACGATCATCTGCAATGCCCCTACGACCTCCGAGTTACGGGATACGATAGGTTAGCATAGGTGTAACATTATATAAAGGAGAAACAGATCTGAGGAACAGAGTTTGTGATTTTAGCAGTCTAAGGGGAATCGGGCTCGTGCTGTGTCCCTGCCAGGAGACAAACCTCAGAAAAACAAGAACAAAATTAAGTTGTGGTACTTGGGGTACTAGTATTAATGGTTACAAGTTCCATGTGGGATGAGAATGCTGAAATTTCCACAGAAGGAAGGGAGGATATGCCATCGTTTGTTTTCCTGCTAAGGAAGTTTTTCTACATTGATGGTTCCTAGCACTAGCAGTGACTGTGATATTTTTATGGCTTTTGTGACTTATGTTATAAGCAGGTCATAAAGAAGGATTATGTTAGGGTGGGGTGGTACGGAAGGAAACTTGTTTTGTAAACAAATAGGCCTAAAAGACTCACCAAGGGGGTAAGGTTGGGGAAAGAAGAATGAATCAACTTTAAAATAACTCATGGTTAGTACACATTATATATATTTATCCACATATGCCCCAGGCATTCACGCGCGCGAGATCATACACACCCACCTCCTTCAAAGCTTTGGGCAGAATACCATCAGGGCCGTACGCTTTACTCAGTGTTCCCACCACACACAAAAAATGAGAGTCCTTGGGACTCCCAGGTATAAAATTTTAAGAGTCCTTGTGCACATTTTGAAAGTCCCCAAATCGTTGGATGAACGGGTTTTGGGCCCAGTCAACCAAGTCAGAAGTGACATGATCGTGTATGATAGAATCAAAGAATGGATTAACGAAGATTTCTTTTGTTCAGTGAATGTATTGCTTGGAGGAAGTTTACAATGCGCGCGTATGCGATTTTTAAGGACGACAACTCCCGACACAATCTTTAATCGTCTGCAATGGCAGTCTCAGTTGGGTTCTGATTCTGATTATGCCGTGAATTAGTTCGCCACTCGTTGGTCGTATTTATGACTTCAGCGATTCCAAAAAAATGTGCATGCAAATTTTCCTGCATCATTTTTCATATTTTGTGCGTAATTGACGCACTACTGTGCGTAATCGGGAACACTGTTACTTGTGTCTAATTTTATAAGTTTCTCCTGCACTTCTTTAGCCGTGACAATAACTTCTGTTAGGGCAGAACCATCTGATCTAGACGCTGGATCAATAACATAATGTTATCTAAGTTCTCTCTTGTAAAAACACTATGCATTGTAATTAAAACGTCCGCTTTATCTTCATCACTTCTCGTCATCTCTCCATCATCCTTCTTGAGAGGACTAATACCTTAAGCTTGCTTCTAACATATTTCCAAAAGCATTTTACTAGGATTTGACTTATCGTTTACAACAACATTCTTTTCATGTTCGTATAAATTTAGCCTTGCTTACCTCCCTGGTACATTCATTTCTCATCCTTAGGTAAAACTCCTCCCGAGTATCCAAATCTCACATACTAACTAGTATGAGTGTTAACTGTTATACCTTTTTCTTTATTTCTGAAGTATTCCTTTAGGCTATCCGTTACACTTAACTTACAATCACATGAACTGTTTCAAAAATCTAATTCAGTAATTGACCAGCAAAAGCATTTGGAGGATATGATTTACGAATAAATTGATGCATAATTGATTGTTTTCAGCCAGCTAGAACTTACTAAAATAAGTCACAAAAAAGATAGGATACTACTTTATTAAGTTGTGAGATAGGATACTACTTTATTAAGTTGTGAGATAGGATACTACTTTATTAAGTTGTAAGATAGGATACTACTTTATTAAGTTGTAAGTTTATTAAGTTGTTAAGTCACAAAAAAGATAGGATACTACTTTATTAAGTTGTGGTACTTAGGGTACTAGTAGTTTTTTAGGCACTGTGGTCTAATGGTAGTGCTTCTGCTTGCGGATCTAAGGTCCCGTGTTCGAGCCCTGGCCGGGCCATTGTGTTGTGTCCCTGGGAAAGACACTTTACTCCTGTTTTCCTACTCCTTCGGATGAGAGTATAAACCGAGGTCTAGTCTGTGTCGCATACATTCCATCATAACGGACTTTAAAGATCCTGACGCTCATGTCCTAGACGGGTGAGTGCCGGTGACAAGAACACACCCAGCATGCACCTAGGTCCTTCTCCCCCATCCCTGGCTACCCAGGATTGTGCTCAGTTGTCCGGGCGTCAGACCATGCGCCCAAAGGCTGCGGGTGGGCGTCTCGGGCGGCCTGAGTTAGATCCTGTATTGGCCAGCGCCTTGAGCAGCTCTTGAGCTGGAAAAGCGCTATATAAGAACGATTAAATAAATAAATAAATACTTTACTAGTCAATAAGTCGTACGGGGGATCTGCAGATCCAGTCCTACTACTAGTACTAGTACTACTACTACATTTCTTCACACCATGCATAAAACACTTTCAATAAGCATTCTGTTTATATCTGTCACGTAGACCAACCTTGTGCCTGTGATCAGCACCGAGCACAATGCTTCTAGGGTCTGCTTGGTTAACTAAACCTTTACTAGGCTTTAGTAACACTAATAAAAAATGACCGTAGTCTGCAGAGTCGAATTCCTCATGCTATCGACAGGTTAAAGCTATGCATAAGTAGCTGAGGACCCAACGATTGATTTAACAAGTAAACACATACAACTCTTAGTAATTATTAACACTCTGATTTTCTAAAATGTGTTCATGTTAAAATATATTCTTACCATTTCGCGTTTAAGAAAACATATCTTCCTGGCCCTGGGGCTGGGTCTCCCGAAAAGAAACAGTTTCATACGGTCCTCGACTTTTCTCCCAAAGAGTTCGTGTCTAAAAATAGTAATAAACAAATAGAAGAAACGAAAGACGCGAGGAAAAAACAACAATTATGTACACATTCCCTTCTTTAAATATCACTTTATCCTATTAAATCCTAAATTAAAAATTAACTTCAATACTTTTGATATTATTTTCTTCCATACATATATATATTCCCCCCACCACCACCACCCTTCCTCATTACTAAGGGGAAACTACTTTCTGTTGGGAATGTACTTGATAAGAAAGTAAATTCCCTTGACAGCAGAGGGCGCAGCCACGGAGGCGACGAAGCTTGTGGGAGCGTTCGGCAGCATGCGATCAGAGAGGTTGGGCAGTTAGACGAAGTCGACAGAACTTAAGTGACGTTCTCCATATTCCGTACTGATCAACCACAGGAGAGCTCGTCTGTCTATACACACGTTCGCGCTGTTGATTCATCTGACTGATTACTCCACATGAGTTTGTAATGTAACGGGCGAGCGTTGCCTCCTGTGTTATGCCTTCGAGTCTCTCTCTAATTCTAAATTTGTACTGTGAGGTATACGGATGTTTACGTACACGTATAGACTAAATTCCCAGTTCCTGTATCTCTTGTGTTCCACTGGTCAATTGCTTACCAAACGGAAAGGGAATCGTCAGAAATAAGAGGGACTGCCTCAGTACTGATTTGCGCAACACTAGAAGTGATAGTGCCTTTGTTATGATTGTATCACATACTCTGTCATTTCGTTGGAGCCAGTATGTTTGTATGTCATGGGTGCTTCTGCTAGTCAGAAATGTGGTTCCAGAAGAAGTGTACCTCAACAAAATTGCAGTCCACATAGAAGGAGGTCGTCATGTCGCCGATCGAGTTGCCCGAGAAGCTGGTCTTCACAACAGGGGACAGGTAGGGCTGTCCTTTCTTGCAGCTGCAATGTAAAATGCATGTGACATGTTGTTGTTGTTTGTAGTTTATAGTCACACGACACTTTCGCATAATATATAGGTGACTACTGGACCGATTTATGTGTTTCATGTCTGTTTTAAATACTACTAGTACTACTACTATGAAGTGATATATGAATTATTATTTATTACTTGTCAAGTGAAATGTGACTGTATTTGACATGCGCACAAACCATTCCTTTAATTTTAAAATGCCAAAGTGATCAACACGATTGATTGTGGGCGAAGATAGCAAGACTACTACTACTACTAATAATAATGTTATTTATATAGCACGTTTTCCTAATGACAACAGACTTGATGCACATCGTCACATGGTGTTTTGTGTTTCTAAAGGCAAAAAATAAAATGTCTGTTTAGTGTTTACTGTATTCCGACCGATCTTAATTTTTGGCCCGACCCTAAACTTTTTGGGGGGATCGTCTGGAAAAAAAAAGAAAAAAACAAAACAAATTCGCACCCAAGCCAAGGTGAAAAATGTTTTTTTTTTTAAAAAGCCAGCCTTCCGACCGACCCAATTTTTTTTACTATGTTACGGTAAACATACTTTCTTTTGTTTTGTTTGCCTTATATAGAACTTTATAACTTGTACTACTACAAGTACAAGTGAATTTATCAATTATATGTTTTTGTCAATAAATGTAAATAAAGCGTTCTCTGTTAATTTATTATTTTTTTTAATTCAAACATTGACTAATAAAGTAATATTACCTTAAATTTTAATTCTTTCACTTCCAAATCCAACTTAAATACTCTTTAGTCAGCTTGATTGTGGACTGCAGTGCCTTGGAAGCCCATTGTCAATGGCATGTCGGGTCCAGGGAAAAAAAGGGGGGGAGGGGGTTGGTGGGAGGGGGGGTGGGAGAAGGTTGTCATGTCATAGTATACAAACTTCCCTGAGAAGATATGGTTAATGAAATTGTAATTGCAATTTGTGGCTTTGGGGATTTGTTAAAATTAAATTTTAATTTTAAAAAATAACAAAGTTAGGTGTATCATTGTATGATTTCAAAATGATTTTTTTTTTACATGGCAGTTTTTCTTAGCAGATCCATGACATGAAATAAATGGTAGCTGTAATGTTGTGATGCACCTGCCTATCTGACATAAGTTTAAAATGTAAATTTTCCTTGTGGAACATTGCCCTTTCTCAGGTTTCCTCTTTTTCTTTTGTACACTTACCACTTATTATAGACAGTGCATGACCATGTCAGAAAGTGTTTATGGGCTTGCGTTAGAGCTGCTACTGAAGCAGAATAATGAGGTGTACACATGTCAACTGTAGTTTTCTATAATTATGATTGATCATTAATGTTACACTACTACAGTACTACTACTAGCTAGTATTTTGTGTGTGTGTGTGAATTTGCCTTGTTCAGGCTTCAATTGATAGCTTAATAACAGTAGATTACAATAAGATTTTTTTTTTTTAAATAAGGGCATTGTGATCCCAACGTTTTGACATAAGCATAGCCATAGGAGTGAATTTCTCAGAAACATTCACTGATTCAGTAGCATAGATCTCTACTACTACTAGTAGTACAGTAAGTAAATCAGCAAAATGACTGCAGACATTTTGGTTAAAATTATAATGTACGCATGCAGCTTGTGAATTCATGTGATGAAAAATCAAAAGGTAAAGGTGAAGGTGTTTCTGTAACCTTTCTGTCTTTGGGGAGAAAGGACTTTGTGACTTTCCTTTTTTCTGGGTCAGCTTACTGAGGACAGTGCCCATGTTCTCTTCCTTGATCAGTTGATGGCATACCTTCCTCGGATCTAAACAGAGCCAGGGAGTGGTACTCATTGACATTCACATCTGGATGAATTGAGCTGTATTTGATGTTTTTTTTAATCCTTTGTGTCTTTCAGTGGTTGACTCTGGACAAGTAATGACCAGTGTTGTTATAAAAATGACATTATAGCTTGCCATTTCAATTTTAACTAAACTATCTGGATAATTAATTTATCATATTATCATTGATTGAAACAAAGCTAAGCTGGTGACAATTTTGGAATTTTCTGCAGCAATCCCTCTCCCTCTTCACACTTTCGCCAGCACTACCTCCCACCAGATTAATTTATAATAATTGTTCTATTACTTAGCTAGCTAAATAAGGAATTTCTTACTGGTACCCCTTCTTCCCCCACCCCTCATTCCCTCATCCCACCAATCCTCTTCTCCCCTGTCCCATCCCTGTTATTTTCTTTTGATAATTTTGTTGTGTAATGAATGGAATTTTGAAGTGGAAATGGAGCCTTGTGCATCTGATAGATTATCATCAGCATTATAATATCAGGAAGCTGGAAAGGCCTGTGTGTAACAGGAAAATGGTCCTTAAACTTTAGTGGGTTTTAGCCTATACATGGGAGTGACGCAGTCTAGAACTGGAAGTGGAAGTATCTGTTGTGTTTAGAAAATTAGATCTTATGAGTTGTCATTTAGAAGCTATGCCAGTTAGTGCTTAAATGGGTGACTCTAGAGCTTGTCCTGTCTGGACAATCATTACTGTCATTTATTTTGTTGTTGCTACACATCATAGTTGCATGTTCTGCAGTAGGCAAAATGTGTGGGTTACTTGAGACAGTGCAGATTTTTTGTTGCTGTTTGTAGGAATTCCCAAATTTAAATAAAACCCTTACAAGTTAGTGAAGTTTGTATGCTATAATTTCCATTTGAGTTTGAAGCTTGTATGCTATTTCCATTTGAGTTTGAACTACTAGCTGTCAACTAAAATGTTTACAATATTACAATGTCAGTGATGAAGATTTGGGATTGATTATAATGGCAGAGATTAAATTTGCAATATCATATATTGGTTTAAGTAATGATTTTAGTTGTAGTGGAATTGATTGATTGATTGATTTATTGTTGCTTTAGGTCCAGCGGACTCTTCCGAGCCAAATCAGGACCGGACAACCCCCGATCCGCATAAAAGATCTGCCGAAACAACCCTAGTGGGAAAATTGAATGCCCTCCACCGGCCAGTCACTTTACAATAAAGACATCCCACGCGGGGGACGGCTGAGGGTTGACCTCAACTACGCGAACACCCCGGTTACAAAAGCAAAATAGAATACAATCATCATTATAAATCATCAACAAAACACATACATATAAAATGCCTATAGTGCAAAATAATACAATCATATGAAGCCCTAGTGACCACTCGGCAGAAAGCGTCCAACACTCCCAAGCTGATCCAACAGACCTCATACACAAACAAGGAGTCTTGTCCAGGAAGAGTTTTCAAGAAAAAAGGTAGGTCATTGATCTAGCGAAGAAGAAGAAAGTATAGCAGAGTGATAGGACAGATCAGGAATGGGAAAGAGCAAATGATGAAGACAGCGACAGTGGGAATTTAAAGCACTAAATTTCCAGAAAGTGGGGATACTATTTATATACTGAAACCCCCGGCACTCCAACGGGGGGAACTGTTGCCGCAGTGAATTAGTCATGCCTACAAAGGCAAGACAGGTTTTCAACTGGGGCTTTCACTGTTCCCTTTATAGGTTAGAACAATCTACAGTGACAAGATTGCTCATGACCCCGAGGGGTAGGTTGTAGTGGAATGAGAGTGGGACTGAAATAGCAATTCCTGCCAGACTTTATCCATGTAACCCTTTCTGGCTATAACAACTTTACAACTGATGTGGAACATGAATGTAGCTAAATACTCGACCTGATGATTGCTGAAAAGGAAGACTGAAAGGAAAGTAATAAAAATAAAATACACCACATTTTCCACATCACATGTTTCAGCAACAAGTTTTCCACATGTAACGAAAAGGGGTATTTTAAAAATTGGCATGCATGAATCTTCATGTCCTCCCATCTGTCTATCCTATCCTATCCTGTCCCATAACCCGGAGGTCGTAGGGGCACCACAGATGATCGTTTAACCAGCATACTCCATCTTTCTATGTCCTCAGCAGCCCTGATGGCTTCGCTCAGTGTCAAACCAGTCCATTCTCGAATGTTGTCCTCCCACCTCTTTTTCGGTCTCCCTCTTCTTCTACTTCCTTGCACTGTGCCTTGCAGAATAGTCTTTTCAAGGCCTGATGATCTGACGACGTGGCAATACCATCGGAGTTTCCGTTTCTTCACCACTGAGCAGGTCATCGTGTTGTCCAATGGCTTGTGTGATGGTCTGTCGGACTTCGTCGTTGGTGATGTGTTGGGTATAGGAAATGCCCAGAAGTCTTCTGTAGCACCTCATCTCCATGCTTTGTATTCTTCATTGGAGATCTGCCGTGAGGGTCCATGCTTCGCAAGCATATAAGAAGATGGAGATGACAAGAGAGCGCAGCAGTCTTACTCATCTCTCTAACTTGTACAATAAACTACGTTGTCACGCCCTCTATTAAATAACACACAAGTCTTGGTTACCGTCGCTAGAGAGAGAAACAAAATTTATTATAGTCACACTGTAGGAATGTTTGATCTCTAGTCTCTTCTCTGCCCATGCCGTCTTTTTTTCTCTGCTTCTCACTTTCCTTTTCATTTTGCCTTCTCAATCTCCCCTCTTCTTCTCCGCTCCTCCTCAGACTCCCTTCTCTTCTCCTCCTCGTCCTCCTCTTCTTTCTCCTTGTCCACCTCTTCTTTCTCCTTCTCATCCTCCTCTCCTCAGCCTTCTTCTTTCCTCCTCGTTCTCCCTTCCTTCGTCTTCTTCTTTTCCTTAGACTGTGTTCATTTTTTCTTCTTCTCCTTCTTCTTCTGCTTCCTCTTCTTTGGCGTTCTCTTCTTCTGCTGCTGCTTCCTCCTCTTTTTCTTCTTCCTTGTTTCTTTTTCTTCTTCCTCGTTTCTTCTTCTTCTTCTACTTTTCCTTCTTCTCCTTCCTCTCTATCCTTCTTTGTTCTTCTTCATCTACTTCTCCGTCCTCTTCTTCTTCTTCGCCTATTCTTGAGGCCCCCGCTGCTTGAGACTTCTGCAGACAAAGGAGTTAACAACTAAGTTTTATCATACATAAACGTTTTTTTGGACCATTGCATATATATACCTCTCTCTCTCTCCTATGTGAACGGACCAGTGCAGCAATACAATTCAAATTTCATCCATATCAAATAAAGTTCACAACACAAATTCTACAACTAAATATTACAACTAAATTATATTACAGCAATGACACCAATTAATTTCATTCATACTCGTAAATAAACTTAATACTTTACACTGCAATAATATAGTTTCAACTTTAAATCAAATAATTATCAGAATTCAATTCGTTATTCAAATATTAAAGTGAACCACCATGTTCATCTCCTCCCCACTCCATACTTCACACAAATGTCACAATTATGTATTATTAATGTTATTACATAACAATACAATATCATCAGTTAATAAATACTATATTACATTTATAATACAACATTCAGTTAATAGCTGAATATTTTTCCCCACTGTTTTGGAATTTCCGTTTGGCTTTCCAGCACTTATGTATTTTGTTGAAAGCAAAACAGGATGTGACTAGTATTAGTTTTTAAATCATGCATACAATTTTATTATTATATTTTCCTGCAGTAACTTGTATTATCAATGACGTTGGTTGGTCATGCATGACAAGTAAGCAAAGATTTTAATCTGGGTAATGACGCATTGAACTTCCAGGGTTAGAAATTGACTTTTATACAATGGTGTCCTTTGGGTGCCTTACTTGAAACTTTTAGGTGCCAAAAAAATGTTAAACTAGAGCGCTCGAAGATAACTAACTATATAAACACACAAGTGACTTTCTAGGAGATTCATTCCAGTTAAAGCCAACTAAACAGGTACAAAAGAACAAAAATAATAATCATGTGTTTTTGGTTGTACTAAAAAAACCTATGTTATTAATTTTTGAATCTTAAAACAGAAAAAAGTGTTTTAAAATATCGGATTAACAATACAAACAATAACAAAGGCTCAATGCTAAATATCTCAGGAAAACTCAGATTTTTGGTTGAAAGAACATGGACATTAATAAAATGGGAATGCAATGCCAAATAAAGCCAACTACTTTTTCAGCTTTTTTGTTTGAATGTTACCATTCATCAATTTAAAATTTAAACAAATAATTTGCTGTAATTTACCATATCTTTTAGAGTCCATGATTTTGGTAGAAGGTGAATTTAAGAAACACAAAACTAAAAAGAAGACCAATAAAAAGAAAGTACAAATCAAAAACATGACACTGAACACCTGCTTGAGATACACAAATGCTCATATTTTGGCAATTGGGATATTTGTTAAAAATATCAGCTGTTTATTAACACATGATTTGAGTCTCAGATTTAAAATATGATAAGTAAAAGTAACAACATGTGCAAGATAGCAACTGACTCCCTGATTGGTAATTGAATACATCACTGGCCAATCAGAAAGCTCATCTTTCATGCATAAAGGAGACCATTCTCGACCAATCGCAACCAAAAGCGAAGATATAAAATAATAATCAGTGATGGAGAAAGTTTTTAAGCTAGGGGTATTTATACCCTCAACCAAAACATGTGGGGGTTTTCATACCCTCATTGCAAACATAAGGGGGTTTTTATACCCCCTTTCAGTTTTTTAGGGGGTACACCAGCATACTTAATAAACACTTTGCGTGGAAAGTCTTTTCATCAGTTTGAGTTTCTTCAGCCGGGCCCGGTTGCGGCTCACCTTTTTCTTCTCTTACCGAGCACTCAAAGCCAAAGGCTGACCAAAAAGTGTGCTTTTCTTTTCCTTTATCTTGTTTTTATTTTTTTGAGTGCTCAATTAGTTTTGTCTGCTTTATTTTGCCTTTTCTTCGGCTTCCCCTCAGATCGCTGCTTGTCGGCCATGTTTAATGTTGGGTTGTTGGCAGTCTTATATAGCCAATCAAAAGGGTCGAGAAAAAATAGTGAATATTATCGTGCATATGATTGGCTGTTTCTCGGAAGCGACAGAATGAATAGGAGGGAGAGAGAGGGTGGTAGGCGGTCGCGCGGGACGCACAGGCACACGATTCAAATCGAGCGAAAGCTGTACGCACGACCGAAATAGTTGTACCTGATGATACCTCCCATCAACTTAGCTTTACGTTTTCATACCCCTTTGGCACTGACTTTGTGCGTGTTTATACCCTTTCATTACATTTTCGTTACGTGATTTCCCAACTCAGTACGTGAAACACGTACAATTGTACGTGATCTCCACCACTGATAATGTGATGTGCAACGGAATATTTCTGTTGCTTTTACTCTGAAGTTTCCTCTGATCTTTAATTATGATGATGACTATTTGAAGGGAGCTTCAATGAGTTAACTTTATTTTATGATTTTCCAAGGGCACTGTCAACAAAGATCTGGGTACCAAAACAGGAATTAAGACTCCCCGGGCACTCATCCTGTCCTATCCTATCCCGTAACTCGAAGGTCATTGGGCACCACAGATGATCGTTTAACCAGCGGACTCCATTTTTTTCTGTCCTCAGCAACCCTCGTGGCTTTGCTCAGTGTCAAGCAAGTCCATTCTCGAATGTTCTCCCACCTCTTTTTCTGTCTCCTTCTTCTGCCTCCTTGCACCGTGACTTGCACGATGGTCTTTGCAAGGTCTGATGCTCTGGTGATGTGGCCATGCCATCGGAGTTTCCGTTATTTCACCACTGTGATCATGTCATCGTGTTGTCCAATGTCTTGTGTGATGGTCTGTCGGACTTCGTCGTTGGTGATCTGTAGCACCTCATCTCCATGCTTTATATTCTTCATTGTAGGTCTGCGGTGAGAGTCTGCGTTTCGCAAGCGTATAGGAAGATGGAGATGACAAAGGGTTGCAGCAGCCTTACCTTGGATTGTAGACTGATGATGGTCTTGTCTTTCCAAAGGGCTTCAACCTTGTCAGGGCAGCAGTTGTTTGTGCGATCCTGGAGATGACTTCCAGTAGGGACCCATTGTCTGATACAATGGCTCCTACATATTTGAAGCTATGCACTGTGTTGAGGGATTGGACTTTGATGTCCGTGTTGATGCCATTGGTGTTGTTGGTCATCATTTTGTTCTTCTCTGCACTTTTTTCCATTCCATAGGCTCTGGAGGTGGTGTCAAGCCTCTGTACCAGCTGTTCAAGTTCTTGTTCCTCTCCAGCCAATCCATCAATGTCATCCGCAAAACGGAAGTTGGAGATTGGCTCTATGCTGATTGTGCCTTTGTGATCTGCAAGGGCATCTTACATGATGCGTTCCAGGAAGATATTGAAGAGTGTTGGAGAGAGTAGGCACCCTTGCCGCACACTGATTGTTGTTCTGAACCATCTCCCAATGGCGCTGTTGTGGAGGACTGCATTGGTAGCCTTGTAATACAGGCTTTTGATGACTTCAGTAATTTTAAAGCTGATGTTGTACACTCTCAGTCTTATGGTTGCCCACAGAGCTGCATGCCAGACTCGGTCAAATGCTTTCTTGAAGTCTACAAACACATGATATAGATGTTGTTGGTGCTGTAGTGTTTCTCACAGATTATTCTGAGGTTCAAAATCTGTTCAGTGGTACTTCGCCCTACCCTGAATCCTGCTTGTTCTTCAGCAATGATTTGTTCAGCTTGGGGTTTCAAACTGCTGAGTATTATTTTCAGGAGGATCTTGCTGGGATGGCTGGTGAGGCTAATGGTGCGATAATTTTCACAGTCCTGAAAATTACCTTTTTTGGGAAAAGTGATGACAAGCGTCCATGGGGTAGACCACTCCCCATTCTGCCAGATCTTGTTACAGATAATGGTGAGTGCGTCAATCCTTGCTTCTCCTCCTGCTTGAAACAATTCCGTGGGTATGTTGTCCACTCCCGCTGACTTCCCTTTCTTCAGCAATTGCACTGCTGCCTCAACTTCTTCTCGAAAAATTGGGAGGATTTCTTTTTCTTCTCTGTTCTGGGGACATGCTAGAACTGATGGGTCTCCGTTTGGTGTGTGGTTGTAAAGATCACAGCAGTATTCTGCCCATCTATTCAAGACTTCTGGTTCTTCTGTAAGGCGTATGCCATACTTGCTTTGGATCGTGGAGACCTTGGGCTATTTAACACTTGTCAGCCGCATCACAGTCTTGTAGGCCTTCTTGCTGTTGTTCTTGTTCAGACTGTTCTCTATTTCCTGGCATTGATCTTCTATCCAGCTCTCCTTTGCTGTGCTCATGCCTTTTTGGATGTCATTGTTGATTTTTCGGTAGGCATCAGCTCCCTGTGAGATGTTCTTTTTCTTTTTCATCTCTCTTCATTTATCACACAGGTCCAAAAGTTCATGTTGATCCACGGTTTCTTTGGGTGGTGCTTGCCAAGGATCTCAGTGGCGGCATCTGTCAACAGCTGAGTTGAAGATGGTGGTCAGGGTGTCAACACCATGACCACCGGGCGCTAAGGTGCATACCAAATTCTAATGCTGACTTCTCTGTAATAGGACACATTTTATAAACTTAAATTGAACTGACTTGATGTTCAGACACAGTTTTGAGTGAATTAATTAATGTGAGAATATAACATTTGGAAGTATTATTGTGTGCATAAAGTACATTGCTGACAGCTGAAATGAAGTGATTTTTTAATTTTATTTTAGCTTGATGAGTTGATGTTTTGTGGTTAGATCATATCATGGGGAAGGTCATGGTTGATGCACACATCACTGTCATCAGAAGTTTGGAGATGGGGTAAAGTTGTCCCTCATATTTCAAGCTTAGAGAATACATTACAAAAATAAAATCACACAGAAAACAAGCAAACGTATTAGTAAACTGTTATGAATTTATGTATACAACATACAAAACTAAATAAAACATAATTATGCAGAACATTTTAGGGCTTTGTTATTTTTTGTTTGTTTTTTTACATATATATACACTAATTTCAACAATTCAGTTCATTTCAACAAATCTGTTGTTACACAGCAATGTTACATCCATTTCTATGCAAAAAACAGTCTTGAGACAGTGAATGTGTACCTTGCAGTAAGAATATACATGTACATGAAGACTCTTGCAACCCTCTCTCAATACTTTCATTACCATACCACACAATTGCATACTACCACACATGTATAGTTATAAAGAACACACACATTTTGTAAATGATTGCATGCCAATATGTGTGCTGCTTATTACATGAGGTTTTATTAATATTTGTCTGTCTTATTAAATACATTGTAGTATGTAGTAAAGTATGCCATAATGTGCACAAGATCGTGTGATAAAGGTGGACTGATCCAGGCACAGTACATTTGCTCCATATTATTGTTAATTGTTGTCACTCAATTTACAGTTCATATAATTATTCATGATTGTAAATCTTTCGACGATTATCTCGGGTGATGATTTCCATGTATACACTGTGTTTGTCAGATTGGATCTTTGAGTGACCACTACCTATTTGAGATACCACAGCGACAAGCACGTTCAGCAGATCCAAGTCATCAACACCATGCCACTCTGTCTTCTCACCCACAGGTAATTTATGTCCAAGCCTATTTGATTTATCTGTAACATTATATAATGAGGCACTAAATTACCATAATATCAGATGTGTGAATAATATGTGTTGCAGTGCAAGTTCTGTACTAACTAGAAAGTTGCATATTGGTATGCATGAAATTAAATTGCCAGTGCACTGAGTTACAACTAGAAATTCTGCAGCTTCTTTTAAAGTGACACATGGTAGCTCATTATAATTGTTATTATTCCATTTTGTATATAAGGTGACTTTAAATAATTGATACATAGATATATATATGTAGCACATGCACTGATTTTTGTGAAAGTTCATTTTGCGTTCTCCATCTGGGCAGTCATAATTAAAATACCTAATAACTAAATAAACATTTCAGTGAATGGTGGTGCAAAAATGTTGCTGTAAAATAGTTTCCTAGAAGAATATAGGATTTAATTATGACGTACATTGAGTAGGTATATTTTCTGTTTTCTACGTACTATAATTTTACTTTTAGGTAAACTAATTCATAATAGTATCACCGAAAACTACCTACTAAAATACACAAAATATAAGTTTCTTTCTCCCACTTTTTGCAGCATATATAGGTACTGCTGTTTGTGGGTGTGTGTGTGTGTGCAAGTGTGGTGGGAGTGTCGGGGTACATCAATTTTTTACTTGCTGCTTATTAGTTATTGATTTTGCAGTACAATCTATTAAAACAACAGAACATTGTTTGCTTATAACTGGTACATTCATGCGTTATATATTTAGTTCAAAGTGGCAAAGTTACTGCCAAAGTGATACAGTATTTGATTTACACTGATGCAAGCACAAATTGGGAAAAGGGTAGAAATGCCAAAGTGTTAATTCTGCAGCGTCCCTTTGTGGTTTATTCAAAAGTTAACTTGTCTTAGACTAGAGCTCAGCTGCTTGGTGTTTGCCTTGGAAGTTGGTTCAGTCTCAGTCAGCACTACCACAGTGTGAATGGGGATCAAGGTTAATGTGGAAGGGATACCCATTACCCTTGACAATGGCAGACTTGCCCGAGGTGTCAATGTATGCAGAACAGTGCTGGTGGCATCTTAGCTTGAATCACTTACAGTTGCCCATCTCTTACACCATCACCTGCCTACACACACAACCCCTACAAACACACTCCTACATTATTTTAAAAATTAGTAGGAGTATGAGGACAAAATAGGCCGTGAAGCCTTTGCAAATGTCCTTTCTTCGACTGATTTAATTACTTTATGGGTCTGTTATGCATGCACATTTTCCTACACATCATTCATCATAGCTATAAAAAATCTCTTTAAATTATGGTAATTCAATTTTCATCCAACTGGTTTTTAACAGACTTTATGTTGGGTACTCCATCATTGCATGCACAAATTAATTTAAAGAAGATAAAAAAAGATTATACATTTCAGTTATGAACATGAGTGGCGTATGATTTTTGTGTCGTTATTGTGTCAAAAACCTCCAAATCTAATTATTTCAGTTATTTTGAGGCTGCTAGATAGTAGATTGCATTAAAAGAGATTTAATAGTGTACCATAAAGATTTCTAAAAATAAATAAACAAACAAAATATCGAATCTATTGAACAAGCACTGTTTGGGGATATCTTTAACCGAATCCATTTCTCATTGCTCTGAATCACGTTTCCAAGGAGGCGGGAAGTTATTAATAATCTTGCGATTCATGGGTAGCACTGATCACAGTGATAATGAAGTGGCCAATGGAGGTGAAAACAGGATCTCATTTGATAGAGCAAATGTTGCACGTTTAAATGAAATACCAGGCTAGCAACACTAAAGAGGAACGAATCGGACCTGTTATCAATAATTCATGGCAACGCTTTGTGTGCTTCGTGTTGTGACTTCTTCTACTAATCAAGACCAGTGACTGATAGGACTGGTACAGATGCCCAGATCTAGTCTAGTCATACTGTGCCTCTGGTGGATTACTGCTGATACAATAAATCAAATTATGTCAAACTATGAACTCATTACTCTCCACCTGATACTTTACTTTGAGGATTTCTTAATTCTTTGGACATTAATATTTTTCTGAGATCCATCTTCTAAGCTATGCTTAAAATTATAATTAAAGACAGCTTACTGTGTCAGTATATATTATTGCTAACCCATAAACACATTTAAATTGAAAAATAATCGAAAATTCGATTTTCCCGACAATTTTGTCTCATCCTTCAGGGTTAAAAGGGTAAAACTAGTTATAGCAATTACTGTCAGCCCACTGCTAATAATAGAAATGTTGACTTCTTTGTTAACATTAGTTCTAAGTTAGTTATGGCATTTACTGTCAAAGTCCATTTTCTCCTGGTCTCAAAACTATTTCATGATCTCCAAAAGAGCTGATACCAATAAATATTAAGAACCATTGCGTCAGCAATTTAAAACTATTAATTTTTTTTTATTTTGATAGATTTAAAAATGCTTTTAACTTGAATATTGAAAGTTTAAGGTTTTCACATTTTCTGACTGTAATCATGTTTTGGTACTATTAGTACAGTATTAGTATTAATCTTCTCCGGCTTCCTTTTTGACTCGAATGCATATCAATGACAATGTAAGTCACTCTATGTACTCATCCCCCCCCCTCCCACCTACCTTTACCCCCCTATCTCCCCTCTCCCCCACCCCCACCCCCCCCCCCCAAAAAAAAGCCACAAAAACACCAGATTTTTGCAAATCTGTTTGAGATGAGTCCTAAATAGTCGAAAAATGTTAAAGAAAATGTCAGTCCATCTGTCCGTCTGTCTACTGTACGCCATCTGTCTGTGCAAAACTTGCAAGTGGATTAATATCTCAGAACCTATTCCAACTATCACAACGAAACTTGGTAAGATGGTGTATACCCATGAGACCTTATAAATGATTAGTGAATGAATAACTTTATTTCAAGGTCAATGTCACAGGGTCAACAAATGTTTGTCAAACCATAACAATTTTTCACAAAATTGTATTCTTTTTCTTAGGTTATTAATATTGAACATATAATTCTTTGATGCATGGTAGATATCAATGAGACACACATACTTTGTAAATTCAAGGTCATTTTAGGCCTTGCAAAAACATACAAGAAATAGGCCATCGTACAGTTTAATGGCTGTTTATTTAACCTATAGAATGCAGCAACATTGGTTTATATTATTTGATCGCATGCATGAGAGGTCACGTGAAGGTCAAAGTCATCCCAAGGTTAAGGTCATTGAAGGTCAAGGTCATCCAAAGGTCATCGTTTTTTTCTTTTTAGTCACAATACAACTTTTTCTGTACTCTTTTTGATTGAACATTTGTGTATTTGAGCTGGAGGTCAAGGCCATCTCAAGAGCATAGAAAGGTCAAAAGCATAGAAAAATCAAAGTCAGTATTACTTTGCATTTTAATGCCACCGTTTCTTTTCTTCTGGGCACTCATTTTCATGTTAAATATTGCAAGTTCCATAAAGAGCATGTGAGTCATATAGGCTTTGCCCTTGTAATTTTTTTTTCCTTTTATATTTTTTTAATATCGAGGTTTTATTTTCATTACAATATCATGGAAAACAGAGACCTCAAACCTCATGGTAATTATTATTATATTAACACCTGCCATATTTATTACCATTCAGAAATCACATTCAGGTAGCCCATACGTATAGTCAAGAAATGAATTCTATAATACATTTGGTTTTCTTTGATTTTGCTACCTCCCTCAGCAGATTCTTGGATGTCATTCGGCCATGGTGATGATGGTTATCTGTTATTTAATGGTACAGGACGCAGTAAATATAAAAATTTCTAAAATAAAAATTTGATTTTCTTTCCGTCTTCAATTAGCGATCTCCCTGCCTTTACACCACCTGTTTGAGTGATGGATGTGTATTTGGTGTGTGTGAGATGGATGAGACAGGTGAGCGTGTATGTTGGTATAGATCGCCGCGCTTTGAGCCTGATTGATTTGGGGAAAGGCGCGTATATAGCATCCTGTATTATTATTATTTAATGACGCAATAAAAATACCTGTTTTTCATGCAGTAAACAAAGGTGATCAATGCTTGTTACAGGTTCATTGGTTTGAGCAGCAGGTAGTGAAGTCGCGCAGAAAGCGAGATTTTGTTGGTGATGCTCAGAGCCAGACCTATGAGTTGAATGACCCATACTATTCCAACCAGTGGTATTTGGTAAGTTTCTTGCATCATTCTTGTTTGCTATTATAACAAAAGCTTAGAGTAATAACCAACTGTTATAATATAGCAACAAGCGATACAGTAATGACTTCCACTTAAAGCATTCTGTTGTTATATATATTATTAGACTCATCAGTCAGTCAATCAAACTACATACACATATAGTTTAAATTGTTTTTATCTAACTAGTATAAGTGGTCTGTTTACTGTCTACTTTGACTAAGTTTGACACAATCTTTTGAGATAGCCTCTGAGATGTGTCTACCATTAACATAACTTTTTGATCACATTACCTTATACCTGTTCCTGTCCACATGTTTTCATATTTATTTGACATATGTCATAAAGCTGCATTACTCCATCCTATCCTATCCTATCCCGTAACTCGAAGGTTGTTTAACCAGAGTACTCCTTCTTTCTCTGTCAGCAACCCTCATGGCTTCGCTAAGTGTCAAGCCAGTCCATTCTTGTATGTTGTCATCCCACCTCTTTTTCTGTCTCCCTCTTCTTCTGCCTCCTTGCACAGTGGCTTGCAGGATGGACTTTGTATGGCCTGTTGCTCTGGTGATGTGGCCATACCATTGGAGTTTCCATGTAATAATAGTATGATCATTAAGCATAATAAGCATATATAATATATTTTTATAAGCATAATAATAAGATAATCATTACTATCGTCCTTGCTGTTATCATCACCATTTGTTGTTTTTTTTAATGAGAATGTTTAGTAACAGACTGTAATGATAATTATGTGCTATAATGTATTATTTGCGTGCTTTCTATTTTTCAGCATGGAGGGGGCCATGGAGGGTTTGATATGAATGTGATTTCTGCCTGGAAGAGAGGTTACTCTGGTAAAAATATTGTGGTGTCCATTTTGGATGATGGAATTGAGCGTGACCATCCTGATCTTATTGCAAACTATGTGAGTATCTTATTTTAACCTTTGATGCCAATGTGTATGTGTTTGTATGGTTATCTTCAAAATTACAATGGCTAATTGGATATAGTACTGCTCCGTTCTCAAACAGTTTTGTTTCTTACTTTTCTCCTTGTTTCAATTGTTCAATTGTTTCAATTGTTCTGTTGTCTTGTTTGTGGTTTTGGAGGTCATAGGATATAAAAACCCCTTGGGGTCATGAGCAATCTTGCCACTGTAGATTGTTCTAACCTATAAAGGGTACAGTGAAAGCCCCAGTTGAAAACCTGTCTTGCCTTTGTAGGCATGACAAATTAACTGCGGCAACAGTTCCCCCCGTTGGAGTGCCGGGGGTTTCAGTATAAATAGTATCCCCACTTTCTGGAAATTTAGTGCTTTAAATTCCCACTGTCGCTGTCTTCCTCATTTGCTCTTTCCCATTCCCGATCTGTCCTACCACTCTGCTATACTATATTCTTCTTCGCTAGATCAATGACCTACCTTTTTTCTTGAAAACTCTTCCTGGACAAGACTCCTTGTTTGTGTATGAGGTCTGTTGGATCAGCTTGGGAATGTTGGACGCTTTCTGCCGGGTGGTCACTAGGGCTTCCTATGAATGTACTATTTAGCACTATAGGCATTTTATATGTATGTTTTTTTGTTGATGATTTATAATGATGTTTGTATTCTGTTTTTGTAATCGGGGAGTTCGCGTAGTTGAGGTCAACCCTCAGCCGTCCCTCGCGTGGGATGTCTTTATTGTAAAGTGACTGGCCGGTGGAGGGCATTCAATTTTCCCACTGGGGTTGTTTCAACAGATCTTTTATGCGGATCGGGGGTTGTCCGGTCCTGATTTGGCTCGGAAGAGTCCGCTGGACCTAAAGCAATAATAAATCAATCAATCAATAGGATATAAAAAGCTAGTTGTTGCTGGATTTGGCTGCATTTCTGTTTATTTCAACACATTTTTGCAGCATGGTTGGTAAAAAGAACTTGTGACAAAGCATTAGTTTGGTCAATTGTGAGCTTATACCTGTATTTGGGATGCAGGACTTGGGGCATAAAATAATTTGATCACTAATAGTCTTAATATAACCAGGCGTGAACAGACATAACATTAAAAGGCTGAATTGGCCCAATCTTATCATGAGCTAAAATGGACTATACATATAGGAATTTCATTTTGTTGGTCAACCAGATGTTTCTGCAGCAGTTGGCTTTTTGCATTTTTCACTGCAACCACTCCCAAAACACACAGTGGGCAAATAATTGTATTGATCAGCAGATAGGCTATAGAGAAGTTATGTTTCTACATGACAGTCATTTAGGCTTGGGACAGATGTGTGGCTTCTCAGCTAAGATTTAACTTTTCTGAGGGAACACTAATTCTGACCATTTAAGGTTAGGGTTTAATGATAGTTGAACATTGTCTGGCTGTCATTTGTGCCTAGTGTATATGAACACAGCTGTTGACAGAATCGATTTGATAGATAAAATGTCAATTTATCTTCTTTTTTTTTGTTTTACGTGTTCACTATAGGTTTTTGTTCATATGTTCTGTGTAGGTGATGGTATGGTTTATAATTGCTGCAGGTATTAGTTATATTAGTGACAGTTGTATTGTTAATCAAAAAAGAAAAAAAGTAACCAAATTTATTAAAAGCTGTGAATCAGAATGTATTACTCATGCCAGATGTTTTTGTGTGATTAGAGTATTACCGTCAGATTGTCTTATTTGCATATATATATTAAATTTGATGGCTTTCTTAATGTTTACGTTGCCATAAGATAATTTCTTTGTCTGTAACATCAAAGACTCGGACATGTGTGAAGCTCAGAATTGTTACTGTGATAATTTCAAACCCTTTGAGCATTCTGATCTGTAGAGCATCTAACTCTGATATAAATATCTTTTTAGTTTGTTGGTCTTTGATGTTCAACAGATTTTGGACCTTGAAAATTCGTTGATGGTAGCAGGATTAGTGGTAATTTTGTTTTGTTTTGATGATGGTAGAATGTTATTCTTAGTCTTAGGTCACTTCTGTGTTTAAAACTCAAAGGTATGCTGCATCCACTCTGTATGAACAATTTGCATCTAAGCTTTTTATCATACTAAGTATACTAGTAGAAAACCATTCTCAACGCTTCATCATTGTGTTGTATTTTTCATCAGTTATAATTCTCTTACCCCCCTGAAGAGTGTCATTAAAGTTATATTCATTCACGTGTCAGTAGGCTTTGACATTGACTTATGTTTTGGGGTTATATAATTTCAGCCAAATTAAAATCCTCTTTTTTTGTTCTGATACACACTGGCACACACAAACTATACTATATCACACTCTTACAATCTTGCATATCTTGCATACATACCTTCACACACGCACACACACACCTACACACACTTGTATACACACAGACTTTTATTGTCTTTTCTTTAACTTTCTGAGATTCAGCTGGCTTCTCATTCAGAAAGCATTACCTGGATTGGTAATTTTATCATGTTCCTTGAGAATGGAATGATTAGTTTCATAACAGTGTACTCAAGTTAGAAATTAGTATTTCTGTAAACTGTGGTATTAATTGAAACTGAAATAATGGAAAGCAATTGCAGTGATGTTGCTAGAAATTTTCAGCATAGGCCATTTGGCCGATTCAGTCACAAACCTTTAGGACATTTTAAAAATCTTTCGGCCATCACTTTGACTTTTTTCTAACACCAAACAAGAGGCCACTGATAAGTTTCGTTTTCTTTTTCAGCGGCATTTAGAAAACAAAATGTTTTATTGCTGGAAGCGCGCCGTTCACAATAAGGGGAGTTACTCTAACTCTTTGTTGATGCATGTGTCGTCTGCTTGGAGCTTCCGATACGCGATGTTCGCCAATAACTCATAACACCTTTTTTTATCCGATAGGAAATTAATATGGCCAGAAGCAATAACTACAAAACAGACATGAGACAAGCAAACAAAAAACAGACAAAGGGTGGTCGATTGAGGCATAAAACTTTAGGACAGTGGGCCGATCAGAACATGACTCTTTCGGACATTTTGGAATTTTATCGGTGAATGGCCGATTTGCCAACGAAAACGACATCACTGAATTGTGAAAATCCTGTTTATTATTTGTGTTTCATTTTGCCTCTACTGACTCAAATACTTGAACCCTGTCAACCATCATTGGCATGGAATTGTAGAGCTCATGTAGATTATGTAATTCATTTAAGTTCAATGAAAACAGAATCTGAACCGTTCTTCCTTTATTGGACTTTAATAAGCGAAAATTTGACAAGTAAAAGGCATGCAAAATACAGCAAGAATCTTGGTGGGGGGGGGTTTTCTCTGTAATTAGAGAAAATCTTACTTCTTTAAACTATATATATATATATAATTTTCTCTATAAAGAGAACAAAAAGAAGACCCTTGCAGAAAATTACTGTATTTTTCATGCCTTTTATTGACAATGTCAGCCTATGTGTTCATCCATCCACCTACCAGCCTACTCCAACACCACCCCAAATTTTCTTTCACAGATTTGTATGTGAGGTAAGTCCTAAATAGTCCAAAAATGGACTTTGAAGTGACCTTGACCCTAAGCTATGAGAGATAAAAAGTGTAAACTTGTTGTATTTAGAGATGATAGATTGATCTTTCATATTTCTGCTTTTTCGTTGATCTTGAAGGTCAAGGTCATTTTAGGCCTTGCAAAAACATACAAAAAATAGGTAATCATATAGTGGAATGGCTCTATTTAACCCATAGTGTGCAGCAACATTGCGTTATTTGATCATACTTGATTATGATAGGTTACATGAATGTCAAGGTCATCCCAAAGTCAAGGTCACTGAAGATCAAGGTCATCCCAAGGTCACCTTTTGGCATAATACAAGTTTTGCTGTAGTTTATTTGATCATACATGAGTGTATTTGGAGCTGAACACGGCTGTTCATAAGCGGTACTTTCAGGCTGTGGCTAAAAGTAACCCTTGTGCTGTCCCTTATCGCTGGCTGAACTGCTTGTAGACGCTGGCTGTGCATGGGTTTCGCACGGCAAGGCCTGCTGGCGTGGCTAAAAATAGCTTACAGCTGGTGGCTGAAAGTTTACTTTCAGTGAAGGAAGTTTCAGCCGTGCGAAGGTCAAGATCATCTCAAGTACAGACAGATCAAAGTCTGTATCATTTTGTATTTCAATGCCACTGTTTCATTTGGTTTGTTTTTTCCGGACAGTCATTTTCATCGTAAATATTGCAAGTTCTAATACTAATACGTAATAGAAGCATCTGATCCATACTAGTCCCTTCTAGTTTGTTAAACTTTTTTTACTTATTCAAGCTTCTTGAGGAAGAAATGGCAGAATTCTATATATCTGATTTGTATGGGCATAGATAATTTTGTTGATTGCTACATTTTTCTTGATTGGTTTGGTTTTTGGCAGGATCCCTATGCAAGTTACGATGTAAATGGACAAGACAATGACCCAATGCCAAGATACGATGAAACAGATGAAAACAGGTAGGACTTGCACTTGTGTCATAACTGCAATATTGATTAAATTTAGGTGGTTTGGCAAAGTTGTATGGCAAGCATACTTGGACTACTGTTGTTATTGTAGTTGTTATTGTTGTTCACATACATTTGAGTGAATATTGATGAAATGTTAAAAAGTGTTCAGTTTGCTGTGCAAAATTGGGGTCAACTGTCTTGAGTTGAGCTAGCTGTTTTTTAGATCATGGGAAACCATTAGCCATATTTAATCTGGCAGATAATGTTGGGTTTTCATTGGATCCTTGTTTAGTAAGACAGCAGGAAACCACCCTTGCTTTCAACAAACATTAATATGCTTTCTTGCATCCCTCTCTCCACCACCCTTCCCTTTTCCAACATTTGAATCCATTTTTTAGCAGACAGACAAACAGACTTCTATCTTGCTGTCTGTCACATGTGGTGTTTGTCCTCTACCTTGCTGTATGTCACCTGTGATGTTTGTGAGAAAATTAGTGTTAAATAGAACATGACTTCCCTGCCGTTTACTTGATTGGCACATGAACAGTTATGTTGGCATTGTCTTTTTTTCATTTATCCACTAATATCCCAAGAAGCAGAGACAAGAATAAATGGACAAATGCAATTTAACTGTTATCGATTATTTGATTTTCTGTTTCCTGTATCTGTTTAGTTTTAATTCACCTCTTTGGTTAAGAAAACAAAACAAAAAATTCTTACGTCCAATTTGATAAACAGATCTTTCCCTTCAGCAAACACTTCTGTATGTTGTAGTGGATTTTCCAGAAAAATTAAGGATGTGATGTCCTGTATCGGTAACTTTTATCCGATTGAACTGCTGCTTTAGTTTTAAACTAGGGAAGATAATGCAGAAAGGGACTGCTTTTACAAAATGAGGCATATAAATACAGGTCTCTTGTGTGCCTATGCACAAAGGCAGCAAAAAATATGGGAGAACCTTTACTACAAAGTTTTAGCACAGATTTTTCCACCCTCTGATTAAACAATATTTTAGTCTTGTTTTGTAGTGTATAAAGTGATATTATATCATACAGTGATGTATTTTTTGTATTGCACTGATCTATACCTGCACTTTTGCCTAGTGTTAATATTTTTGTTGTTTCTTGTGTAGTCATGACATTTATCAGGAGCACTGTAATACACCCTCATTATCTTGATGGAGTGCTGTCCTTCCATTGATAAACTAGTCGTGTCTGGACAAAAAAATCTTCCGAGTTTCACCCTAGATGAAAAATCAATAAAACCAGTTATCAGTGGTTGCCTCTGTTTTGTGAGAGTCAGCCATGTTAATTAGAATTATGTACAGAGAATGGACACAAAAGGGGTTGATAATAATGTTAGGCTTGTTTGGAGGCAGGTTCTTAAGAAAATGTCATATTTGTAATCTTCAGGTCAGAAAGGATCTGATGATGGATTTTACATTGTAATGATGATGATGATGATGATGATGATGATGATGATGATGATGATGATGATGATGATACTGATGATGATTTATGGGTTTATAAAGGATATTGTCTCATAAAATGAGTTACTTGCTTTTATCGTAAGATGTTTGGAGAGGGAATGAGAGGTGGATATTGACTCTAATTGAGAGTGTGTGTTTCTCATAGCATCTTTTTACGTTGTAATATTGAGAGTTCCTACAGTACCTGAACAGCAGGTATTGGTTGTTCAGAGCAGATAGCAAAGAAACCTGATTTGTGTGTGTGTGTGTGTGTGTGTAGATTTCATTTTAAAACTGGCTCAAGTAGGAAAATCATAAATTCAATTGAACTGACGCAATGAAGCGCTTCTTTTTTCATGTAGATTGATCAGAGAGATTTTTAAAAAATGATTTATACTATAATTACACTGTTTTCAAGGAGTTTTCAAGGTTTACACAACATTACTGTTCGGTGTGCTTTCACAGAAGATATTTGGTATATGACCTGGCAGTAGTATTATGTTATGCTTAGAACATTTACACAGATGTTTGAATATAAACTTGCTGCTGTGTTATTTTGATGTCACGATGACCTTTAACACAGAAACTGGTTTTAATATGACCTGGCAATGGCATTGTGCAGTTAATATCCTTAGTGCTAAACCTTTTGTGCAGTTTTTTTTTTAAACGTTTTTTTTTTTTTTTAGTAATTATTTCTTTAATAGTTTACCTAGTGGGTGTTGAATGGTTAATCTCACCGTCAACTGTTCTTAATTTATACAATGGTGTCTCTTCTTTCAGGCATGGAACTCGCTGTGCAGGTGAAGTGTCTGCTATGGCCAATAATTCTCAGTGTGCAGTCGGTGTTGCCTTCAACTCCAAAATAGGCGGTCAGTTATTTTTGTATTTGCAAGGAGGGGAAGAGAGGTGTGTTCGGATGGAGGGTAAGCGAGATGGAGAGGTACAAGGGGAAGAAGAGGAGGTGGGTGTGCAGAGGAGCCTACCGTGCGCGCTGGCACGTATTTTTACGAATTTTCAACATAAAATACGACAATATGAGCAATTCCTTTAAAATACGCATTTTCGTGGTGTTTTTCACACTGATTTTATATATGTTCCGATCTGCTATTTCCTTTACTTGCTGACCCTACAGCGCATGCGCAAAAGTGAAATCTCGTGCGTGAGAGGTAGTGCGAGACTTTGTATCCGCCATTGTGCTAAACATGGTGTCGCGAAAGCGTTTACACGAGAGTGACGATGAGAGCGAGTCTGAAAAAAAGCGGGGTAAGGTTGCAAGTAAGCAAAAAGCGCGACAACATTTCTTACACGAATACCGTGAACGTTTTTGAGGAATAATCGAATCTTCGAAAGGAGTTCATTATGCTCACTGCAGCAAAGAGTTCAGCATTGCTCTGCATACGACATTCAGCGACACTTAGATTAGGTATTACGGACGAACATTTTATTTTGGTTCAGGATGTTTTATTTTGTTTTTATTATATAGTACAAACCTTTAGAAGATTAAAAAAGTTTAAATTGTTAAAATCGGTCAATATTAAGGCACTCATTTAATTGTTCAAAAATAAAACGTGTTTTTCCCAAAATTGGCTCAGGTGTCTGAAATTAATACAAAGTGGATAAAAAGGCACTGTATTTACACAACAAAATGCAGAACATTCTAGTATGCTCAGAAAACAAAAAGTATTGCTAGTTTCAGCAGAACATACGAAAAAAATGATGCATTTATATATATTCATAATTCATATTAATTAATTGAAATTGGACAATATGAAGTTCTTTTTTTTTGGGGGGGGGGGTAGGGGGGAGGGGGGTTATGGAGTAAAATACAACACAAAAAATAATATATTAGTGTGCATTTGTGACCATAATTTATTGAGTTCTATATTATTTTGTTTCATGAGGATTAAAATGGTGAGCTAGCTGGAATTAGTATGAATTGATGTTTTGTGAATGTGGCAATTTTCATGACAATAATTCTTTGATCAAATGTTGCGAGTTGCGTGAAATCTGACATTACACAAAATACACATTTTGCATGCAGCCAGTGCACAAATGGTCAGACTGGGGGGTAGGCACCTCTGGGTGTGTAAAGGGGGGTTGGTGGGAGAGAGGGGAGACAGAAAGAAAGATACTAATTTGAGGGGGAAATTAGATAGTGATAGAAGGAGATAATAAAATAAGCATGTACTGTATGTGACATGTGTCATGTAATTGAGGTTCAGTTAAGAGGGGGGAGAGGGAAGGGGGGATGTTTGCCTTTTGCAGAATTTTGCTTGTTGCAGCTGTCTAGTTGTAATTCATAGTGTGTACGTTTACATAAATAGGCCTATTATACAGAGCTGTAAATATACATGTAACATCCATACCTGTGGGTGCAATACAATGTTGACTTAGAAGGGAAAGGTTTACTGCAAAGTTCTGCCTCTCTTTCTCGGTGTTTGTGTGTGTATATGAGAGGGTGATATTTTATTGCATGTTCTTTTTTCTTTTTTTTTTTTTTAAAAATATAAACTAGGTTTTTATGTTATGTTATCCTTTTAATTGTAATCAGTCGTTCTGTTCGTTATAAAAAGAAAAGTATATTTGTATATGTTTGAAGATGATAAAAGTTTGTATTCATTTTTGTGGTCATGGGGTTGGTGAAAGGAGAGGTATGACAAAAGGAAAGGAAATGAACAAACTGAGAGGACAAAGACAGAATTATATAATCAGCTTGTCAGAACAAGAGAGAGAGGCAAGAAGACCAGAGGAAAAGAATGCAGGATGAGGGAAGGGAGAGAAGTAATGGAAAAAAACGGAAAAGAAGTAGAGGGAGATAAAAGGAAAGAAATATTAGAAAGAAAGAAATATTGTTCAAACAGTTGCATTAAAGCCAAGAATAAATAAAGGGGATGGGGGGATCAAAAGAAATAATCAGTCAGTACAAGCAATCAACCACTACCATAAACACTAATTGTGTTCAACCAGAAATGAAAACCAAGCCAACTAGCTTGTGCGGATAAACAAATTGTGCATCCTTGTTCAGATTCTTTAATGGTGCTAACACCAGTCTGATATTATACCGATCTTCAGTGTTAGCACCATTAAAGAATATGAACAACATGCACAATTTGTTTATCCGCACAAGCTATTGTTAGTGTAAATACTCCACTCATTTATTGATAAAGGCTATAATTGTGCTAATGTACTTGTTTTAGGTGTACGAATGCTGGACGGTGATGTGTTTGATGCTGTGGAGGCAGCCTCGCTCAGTTTCAATCGATCCCACATCGACATCTATTCAGCTAGCTGGGGACCTGATGACGATGGGCGCGTGGTTGATGGACCAGGACCATTGGCTAAGAAGGCTTTTGAGAACGGCATCAAACTGGTAAAGATGTGCTTGGAGGAGAAACACTATTATTTGTTGGTCAATAACATGCTTTTTTGAGTCATTTCTGTCAACAAAATGTATTATGTCCGGAAGAATTTTATTCTTTTTGTTTTTAATGAAAAAAAGGGGAGGGGAGTGAGAGGGGGGGGGGAGGCGAGGGGGCATTGTGAGTCATAACAAAACAAAATGTGTCTTAAATCATAATTTTCTTTTTCTGAACTCTTTTTTTCTAATGATTCTGTACTGTTTGTTTCTGATCTTACTGTAGGGTCGGGATGGCAAAGGCTCGATCTTTGTGTGGGCATCAGGGAACGGTGGCAGCGCCCAAGACTCCTGTAACTGCGATGGCTATGCTAACAGCATCTACACCCTCTCCATCTCCTCTACCTCTGAGCATGGCACCAAACCCTGGTACCTGGAGGAGTGCTCTTCCACACTGGCCACTACATACAGCAGTGGAGCCTACAATGAGAAACAAATTGTAAGTACTCTTTGAGGAGGAGGGCGAAGATTGTTTATTTCACTCTTTCTGTGCTTTGCTACACTATACAGGGTGGAGAATTTTCCGCGGAAGGCATTTGCATTTCCGAGAAAAAAATATTGAGTTCCGAGTGTGAGAAGCTGAGGGGCTACCCTTTACTGGGCATAACGGCCAAAAGCGGCCAAAGGTCTAAACAGGCAAAACGTCCAAAAGCGTCCGTATCAACCATGTGGTTATATTCTCGCGTTGTTTGAAAGATTGCGAGACTTCCGGCAATTGACTTCCGGTTTATTCTGTTGTGAAAACATTCGACTGCATTTCCACAAGTTTTCTCTGTGATGCGTTCGTTTTTTCGATTTTTTATTTTCAAATTTTCTTGTGTGTGTGTCTAAAATGGATGGTTTGGATTCTTCGACTGATGAAGGGGAGTTTACAGGCTTCCATTTATCAGACATTAAAGTGAGAGAAATGGACTTGGAGTCGGAGGAAGAGATCGGTACTGACATTAGACAATTAGTGTCAGTAGTGTGCATGCATACGATCTTTCAGACTGGCATGAAAGTGAAGAAGAGGGGGCTTGTTTGGACTTTTTAAAACTTTTTTTTTTGTATACACATGGGAGTAATAAAAAACAAGACATGACAAGAAAAGTATAAAAAGGTAGATAATCAAAATAGAATTTATTTCTGTTCATTTTGCATTTTATTTCCTTTAAATCTAGACACTAGTCACTAATACCTAAGATGTGGTGTTTTTACTAACGTACCCCTAAATATCTCTAAAATTATAAAAATTCTTTTCTTGCCTGTTTACAGCTAAAAAATAGACAAACGTGTGCCCAGTAAAATTGGAAATGTGGAGTTTGTGTGTAACAGTGGTGGACCTCAAACTTTGTTAGTCCTGCAAATCAAGATTCTTAACTTTTTTGAAAGACATGTGCATAAAACATTCTTTCTTTTTTGTGTGTTTCTATTCATGTTTACTTTTTGCTTTCAGGAGAGGCCCTAAATTACTTTCAAAATTGCATAAATTCATTTTCTTCCAGGGGGCGAATACCGGGGCTTGGCCCTTGGGCCCCGGCTGGATTTTAGAGATTTCTTGATTCAGTTGTTCTCCACCCTGACTATACCGCAGTGCCTGTGCACAACTCTTTTATACTGACATACGTATACGCGCACTTTTACTTTCAAAAGTCGTAGTGTGTAGACTCAACATAGTGTACTAAAACTAAGGTGGAAAAACCTCTTATATTTTCATTTTTAGAGTACTCTCACAACCTTCGTCTGGCATTGACTACTGCTGTTTTAAAGAGAGGGCTTCTAACATGGAATGGCTGCTAAAAAGTGTTACTAGTGGACAAAGTGGTGAAGAAGAAATTGATGAAGATGATGAGTAATTCCAGCGCTGTAGGTACATGCTGCTGTTAAAGGGAGGTAACGCTGTTTCCCAGAACAATTGATCAGAGAAAGATCTATTTATTGAATTGTTGCCTCCATTACACTATAGCTTTTTTCTGTGGGAATCAGATGTGCAAATTTAAGGAGAGGTAGGAGGGTGGGGGTGTATTTTTGACTCACATGCATGGCAATGTAAGTCTCAGTACTCCTCCCTCCCCCCCCCCCCCACCTTCCGCACTCCACAAAAAAAAATAAAAAAAAAAATTCAGGATTTTTGCAAAAACATACCAAAAAAATATGTAATCGTACAGTGGAATGGTTCTATTTAACCCATAGTGTGCAACAACATTGGGTTATTTGATCAGACATGCATGTCAAGGTCAAGATCATTGAAGGTCAAGGTCATCCATAGGTCACTGTTTGTTTGGAATAATATAACTTTTGCTGAAGTGTTTTTGATAGTACATGTGTATTTTAAGCCGGAGGTGAAGGTCATCTCAAGGTCAAGAGCATAGAAAGACAAAATTCGATATTGCTTTGCATTTTAATGCTATGGTTTTATGTTGTTTTCTCTGGGAACTTATTTTCATGTTAAATATTATTTATTTATTGATAAGGAGCATGTGAGTCATATGAGCAATGCTCTTCTAGTTTTTAAATAAATCGGTAAATAGCAAAGATAATTATATAAAACTTGCTGTTGGTTAGTCCATTCTAATTTCTCTGTGGATCTAAACTTTGAAGTCTCTATTACATTTCTTGTTTCAAAAATTTTTTTTAGTAGCTCATACAAATCGGCTAGTATAGAACGATAGAAGGGGAAACAAACCGTGCCAGTGTAGAATGAGTTAAATATCCTTTAGTGTGCAGATCAAGTGGGAGACTGCCTGTTTTAACCATATTAGATGTGCCGATGAAGGGATAGGCACACATTTGATATTATTTCTGAAGAACGTGTTTCAAGGTTCGAGTGAAGAAATGCATACTGGCGGGTTCTTCATCTCCTAAAGCTTCTGTGTTATAACTTGATTGTTCTGTTCTTTTGTAGGTGACAGTGGACCTTCATAAACGCTGCACTCAGTCACACACTGGCACTTCTGCATCTGCCCCTCTTGCTGCCGGAATCGTCGCTCTCGTCTTGGAGGCCAAGTAAGTTAGTTTGTTTAACTCTTTGTAGCTTTGTTTTGCATTGCATATTGTATGGCATAAGGTTGCTTCATACAGCATAACATTGCAGAGCATTGCATGCAAGAGTAGAATGTACAACAAAAAGGGCAAAATGTTTGTTTCACTTATATATCTCTCCTAAAAATTGGAAAGCATCATACATATTGTACCTTTTTTCACTGTACAACGGTTTGAAATAATGCATGCCACTTGTCTCCACCCTGTGCATTCTTGTAGTTCTAGATTTGGCTCATTTGCTGAGAAAGGTAACTTTCTACATTGTACACAGAAAAATGTATGTGTTTCGTTAATGTTATTTATTCCCATGTAGAATGATTGATGTTGTTTAATTGCAGCCCAGACTTGACATGGCGTGATGTGCAGTACATCACACTGATGACATCACGACCGGAACCAATGGTGGATGGACAGTGGGTCAGCAACGCTCTAGGACGCCAAGGTTTGAAGCTTGTTGCGAATTAAACATACTGGTGAATGGAGAGACTGTTATAATGTAGCCTCTTGCAAAATTTTGAGTAATTTTTTGGTCAGTAGATGCTAATTTTCATTGCAGTAAGTGCACATTTACTGCATGACTGTGTGCAGACACAAGTCTGATAAGCTAATGTAACCTCTGGTGTTGTTGATACAGACCTGTTTACTTTTATGGTTTGTCCGTAGAGAGAACATCTTTAGCATGATTCTTACAGTCGACTGTTCGAAACCATGGTTTTTCGGTGATGTGCCATATGGTTTCCTGTGTCTTGCAGTCAGTTTGTTTAATCACTTTAGGACACACAATGAAAATCGAAATGTGATTGGTTGGTGTTTCTTCTTTGGGCCAGTCAGAAATTAGTTATCATCGTGACCACACGAGCTGATGAGAATGGAATAAAATGCCAGATGTCAGTGTGTGGTGATTTTCACAGCCGAGCTAAAATAAATTGCAATGGATAACTTGATATTTTGGAGATATAAACGGGTGAAAATAAAAGAAGGTTTTATGAATTAAATGTATAGAAATGCTTACGACGTAAATTTACGTTTGAATATGCTGGAAGTGATCGCTAAAAAATCCCCTTTTACTTTCAGTGTGTTTCAATAGTTGTACAGTTTGCAAACTGTGGTTCTTTTCTCGAACTGTTACATCTTATTTCACTTTTAAACGAACAGTTTGGTCCATGCTCCTAAGATATAAACAGCTTTATTGTGTATGCTTATTGCAGCAAGAAATATATTTAGTTATTGTTGAGGATCTTTTAGAAGAGCAGCACACCACAACTTTCACTTTCGTTTCCAGATTGACTCTGCAATCTTACACTTTGGAGAATTATCTTACTCTTTTTGGTGTTCATCTTTGACATTTTTAGGGTAAATATGTATGTGGTGATAATGATTGCTTAATCTTTTTGTTTGTGTACAGTGAGTCTTCGCTATGGTTACGGCCTCATGGATGCAGCACGCATGGTAGAGCTGGCTTTGGTGTGGAAAAATGTACCTGAGAAACACACTTGCCTGGCAACCACAAAGGAAGAAAATCAGTGAGTAGATTCATCTGTTTGTATAGTGGTAATATCTCTAGTTTCTACATCAGCCAACACGCCCACTGTGTTCTGGAAATTAAGAAGACACAGAACAGAATGTATGTACGTGTTCTGTATTTACTCTTGCAGCTGTCCCTTTAAGAAGAGACATTTACAATAATTTTTTTTAATGTAATTAAAGATTAGTAATATTTTTTACAAAGTTTCAAAGTATCCTACTGAACTGAAGATTTCAAAGTAGCACATGCATGCATAAACTTTCCTTGTTGACATTCAAACAGTTCCAGGAATGGTGCTCACCTAAAGTGTGTGTTGGGCTATGTAAATCAAAAGAGATTTGACTTTCAGAATTTGGCAAAACTTTGCGTGCAGATGTTTCTTTTGCCTGCAGAAATTGCAAAGCAGGATTCTATTCTATAGGTTATTTTCTTGTGTATTAGAATATGTGTTCCATGCTGGGTTTTCGCAGCAGGTGGTGAAGTTAGGAATTAGGCAAACTTTTGTGTGTGCTCTTCTCATTTTACATATGTTTGCTTCACTTGCAGAAATTGGAAGTTTAGCAGGAATATATTTTAAAGATTAATCTCTCGTTTAATTTTTCAACTCACATGCATAGCAATGTGTCTGTGTATTCATATAAAAAGGTTCCAAATTGTTGCCAATCTTTGCAAAATAAATTCTAAATAATCCTAAAATGACATTTACAAAACAATTGTTTTCCATCCCTCCTTCTGTCTGTCATCCCCACCGTCTGCCATCTGGGTGTGCAAAACATGCAAGTGGTTTAATATCTCAGAACCTATTTCAACTATCACAACCAAACTTGGTAAGATGGTGTATATCCATGAAACCGCATAGATCAATGATTGAATGACTTCCACTTCAGGGTCAAGATCACAGGGTTATCAAATGTTAGTCAGAAAATGAAAATGTTTCACAAAATTTATATTTTTTGTCACTTGTGATTCTTTGATGCATGATAGATATCAATGACACACACATTCTGTGCACATTTGGTCAACCTCACTCCAAGGTCAAGGTCACGAGAGCTGTCCAAAGTCAGTTAGTTTAGGTACTTTGAAGTGACCTTGACCCTAAACTATGAGAGATATAAAATTCAAGCTTTTTGTAGTTAGAGATGATAGATTGATATATGTTCCGTTTTTGCGTTGATCTTGAAGGCCTTGCAAAAACATACCCAAAAATAGGTAATCATACAGTGGAATGGCTTTATTTAACCCATAGTGTGCAACAACATTGGGTTATTTGATCATGCATGAGCATGAGAGGTCCCATGAAGTTCAATGTCATCCCAAGGTCAAGGTCAATGAAGGTCAAGGTCATCTCAAGGTCATTGTTTTTTGGCATAATTTAACTTTTGCTGTAGTTTATTTGATATTACCTATTTGGAACCGGAGATGAAGGCCATCTCAAGGTCAAGAGAATAGAAAGATCAAAGTGGGTTTTACTTTGCATTTTAATGCCAATTGTTCATTTTGTTTTTCTTTTGAAAAGGCATTTTCATGTTAAATATTGCAAGTTCCACAAAAGCATGTGAGTCATTTTGGCTTTGCCCTTCTAGTTTTAATTCATGCTGGGAATGTTTGTATTACAGAGGCTTGGAAGGTCAGAAATACACCACGACCATCGAGTCCAATGGCTGTGAAGGGGAGAGCACTGAAGTTCAGTATCTGGAGCATGTTCAGTGTCGCATCACTCTCAGCTTCCATCCTCGGGGCAATTTGGTTATTCATCTTACTTCACCTCAGGTTTAAATTTCTTCAAATTATTTTGCCTCTTGCAAGTTGGATGTTTATAAACACAGTCATGATCTAGTGGAAAGAGTTGTGCTAAGCTTACATTTTATTTTCACATGCTACCCATTGCTGGGAAGGAGGTTAGTGCACAGAACTGACAAACCCACAGACTTGCTTCTGCACTTTTACTCAAAATTACCCCTTGGGGTCATGAGCAATCTTGCCACTGTAGATTGTTCAAACCTATAAAGGGAAAAGTGAAAGCCACAGTTGGAAACCTGTCTTTCCTTTGTAGGCAAGACAAATTCACTGCGGCAACAGTACCCCCGTTGGAGTGCCGGGGGTTTTCAGTATAAATAGTATCCCCACTTTATGGAAATTTAGTGCTTTAAATTCCCACTGTCGCTGTCTTCCTCATTTACTCTTTCCCTTTCCTGCTCTGTCCTATCACTCTGCTATACTATCTTCTTCTTCGCTAGATCAATGACCTACCTTTTTTCTTGAAAACTCTTCCTGGACAAGACTCCTTGTTTGTGTATGAGGTCTGTTGGATCAGCTTGGGAGTGTTGGATGCTTTCTGCCGGGTGGTCACTAGGGCTTCCTATGATTGTATTATTTCGCACTATAGGCATTTTATATGTATGTGTTTTGTTGATGATTTATAATGATGATTGTATTCTATTTTGTTTTTGTAACCGGGGTGTTCGCGTAGTTGAGGTCAACCCTTAGCCGTCCCCCGCGTGGGATGTCTTTATTGTAAAGTGACTGGCCGGTGGAGGGCATTCAATTTTCCCACTAGGGTTGTTTCGGCAGATCTTTTATGCGGATTGGGGGTTGTCCGGTCCTGATTTGGCTCGGAAGAGTCCGCTGGACCTAAAGCAACAATAAATCAAATCAACTCAAAATTAAGTCCAAATGCTTTCATATTTTTGTTTATACTATCTCATCTGATTCGAATGCCCATGTATTTCACCTTTGAGCAAGCCTTAACCTGTCACTGGATGTTGATACCAAAGTATCAGGTTTACTTTTCATGGAAACCAGAAGAATGAATGACCTAAGAAATTGTGCTTCTTTCTCAATAGACTGAGGCATTAGTTGGGCTTCTTTCGAAAACAAACAACAACAAAAAACACATAGACAAAACACTAGCAGACAGAGGAAACCTATGCATGGGCAATGAAAAGTTCAGCAAACAACAGCACTCGCTGGCAGCTATTCAGGAGGAGAGACAATCTTTGACAACTGTTACATTTCTTTTCACATTTCTTTTCACCTGCAGTTATAGTTCACCTATAGTTTTGTTGTTGAGTTGTTTTATTTTCAGTAACCATTGGCGTTGTTTGTGATTTTTGGAAAAGCAGATTGTTGTAATAATTCTTTACTTCTGTTGTTGAACTAAGCTGTTGATTTATCGCTTGTATTTCCTTTTTCAGGGTACAAGATCTACCATCTTACCCCGGCGACCCAATGATGTATCCTCTGCTGGCTTCAATGACTGGCCTTTCTTGTCTGTTCACTTCTGGGGAGAGAATCCACAGGGGACATGGACATTGGAGATTGAGGACGGGAAACCATTCAGTCCTAATCTGGAAGGAGGTATGATCAATTCTTACAGAAATGATGCTTAGTTGATTGATCACCTATTGCACACAAACCTTCTTGTACATTTGCATTTTTTAACAGTTGGTGGTGACATCTTGGTGAAAACGAAAAGTGTCATTTTTTCTTGCATACAGGAATGCAAAACTAGTGTTATTAAAGCCCTTCTAGGTTATTAATATTGAACTTATGATTCTTTGATGCATGATAGATATCAATGAGACGCACATACTATACAAATTTGATCAGCCTCACTCCAAGGTCAAGTTCACTGGAGTTGTCCAAAGTCGGTTAGTATAGGTTCTTTGAAGTGACCTTGACCCTAAACTATGAGAGATATAAAGTCCAAAGTTGTTGTATTTAGAAATGATGGATTGATCTTTCATATTTGTTCCATTTTTGAATGGATGTTGAAGGTCAGGTTCATTTTTGCTTTGCAAAAACATACAAAAGATAGGTCATCATACAGTGGAGTGGCTGTTTATTTCATCCATAGTATGCAACAACATTAGGTTATTTGATCAGACATGCATGAGAGGTCACATGAGGGTCAAGGTCACTGAATGTCAAGGTCACTGAAAGTCAAGGCTACTAAATGTCAAGATCATCCCTAGGAACTGTTTTTTGGCATAAGACAACTTTTGCTGTAGTTTATTTGATACGATATAAGTGTATTTGGAGCCGGAGATCATCTCAAGGTCAAGAGCATAGAAAGATCTAAGTCAGTATAACTTTGCATGCCACCGTTTCATTTTGTTTTTTCTGGGTACTAATTTTCATGTCAAATATTGCGAGTTCCATAAGGAGCATGTGAATCATATAGGCTTTGCCCTACTAGTTCTTTCGTTAGTTGTGTGTTCAAGCATTACATGTGTTAGTGCATTCTGACTGACTTTGTTTTTGTTGGCTTGGCTGTTTGTTCTGTGATGTGCTGCATCTATTTTCGCCTGTATTATGTTTAATGCATACATTTTAAAAGACCTTTCTAATCATACCAAATTTATTACGATAAAGGTTACTATATAGCAACAGTAATTTTTGTCTTGAAGTGGTGAAAATCCTACGTCAGGAATGAATGGCAGAGTTCTTGCTTGTCGCGTTAGGAGAGAAGTAGGTCAGCGTAAGGGTCAATGATGGGAAAGTATTAATAAAACGTTATTATGGTGTAAATTTCTGTACCTTTACAGTGATCAGGATGGACGTCGGTTTTCGGCATTTTACCCATAGAATTTTGAAATGACCTATTGACTTGACAGTGAGTCGGTCATAAGACCTATTGATTTTCCAGGCAGTCAGTCAAGCCTATGACCATTTTCAAAAGAATACATCATCCTCGCTGACCTCAATTTATTCAGATCATTTTTTTCTGAGCGAAGATTTGATTCAAAACAATGTATAGAAAACGGAAATGGGTTTACCTAACGAACTGTCTTTTAAAACAATAACTTGCCGAAGTGAAACGAAATAAGTAACCATACAGTCTCTGCTTGCTTTTGACACAACGCAAAGTGTACACGAATGTCTGATTGGCCGAGACTACTTTCAGTTTAGTTCCTATCCCAAATTTTAGTAGGCGATGATGTCATTATGTCACTTGCCGTCTGCAGAGTCGTGAATCGTGATATTTTAAAATGCCTCCCCAAAAGTGCCCGAAAATGGAAAAAGGCCAAACTAAACTGTTATTTAGCGTTTCGCGTGGTGAGAAACTAGAAAATGTCAGCGCATCGCGGGGACAAGAAAGTTCCTGCTCAGGCCGAAATAGTTGAACTCAATCCGAGTCCAGAGCGAAAGCGAAAGTCCGGAAAGGAGGCCAACTCGATGGCAACAGCCGCAAAACCAGGGACATCAACTGAGCGACGGTTCCTGACGAAATGGTTGGGTGAATTTCGACCTTGGCTTCGGTAAGATTATTTAGTTGTTCTCTTCAGAAGTCAATTATTTCAGATTTAAAAAAAATTTGGAGAGCCTAAAAGCCTCGTGTCTCAGGCAGGTCGGCAGCGACTCCCTAGTTGTAAATGGCAGCAGCATTCCGTACCAAGACTCCGTGCGCTATCTTGGAGTCAAAATTGACCAAACCTTGTCAATGCAAGATCAAATTGGTACTATTTGTCGTGCTACTTTTCTCGAGATGAGGCGCATTGCCTCTATTCGACCGTTTTTAACCGAGTCAGCGTGTGCAGCTCTTGTCAATGCTTTTGTGACATCACGGCTTGACTTCTGCAATTCTGTTCTGGTGGGTCTTCCAACTGAACAAATAAATCGCCTTCAACGCGTACAAAACAACGCAGCGCGTCTTATTTTGAAACGGAAGAAAAGGGATCACACCACTCCCTTACTATGCAAGCTTCACTGGCTGCCGGTGAAGTTTCGCATTCAATTCAAGGTCTGCATTTTGGCATTTCGGTTCTTTGAAGGCACACTACCATCCTACCTAGCCAATGCACTTGTAGCCTATAAACCAACTCGGGCACTACGTTCTTCGTCTGAACGTCTTTTAACAGCGCCACTCCGAAATATGAAAACTTTCGGAGAACGTGCATTTTCTTTTGCTGCGCCTACTCTCTGGAATTCGCTGCCGGCAAACATGAGAGGGGTATCTGACTTGGCAACATTCAAATCGCAACTGAAAACGTATTTGTTCAAGCTTGCGTTCAAATAATTATTATTATTAGTTTTGTTTTTATTTCATTGTAATATTATGCCATGTGTGTTGTAATGACAGGATGTACAATGGATGAATGCGAGTGGGTGCGCAATGAGTCACAATGTGAGATTTGCGCGATATAAGTACCATTCATTATTTATTATTATTATTAAAAGAGGCATCAAATAGCACTATTAATCTATCCAAAGTTGACTGGTCTCTGTCAGTCTGTCCCTTTATTTTCACTGTTGTAAAACACTACTGTACACAGTACTTGAATGACACACTATGATGTTCTTGCTGGACAAATTGTATGTTCCAACAGGCATCTGTAAGAGTTGTACGCTTCTCTTTTTGTTGTTTATTGAAGTTAGATCTATTTATCATTTTGCTTTTGTACAATTTTTTTTCATAGACTTATGTGTCTTGGTCAAATAAAGAAGTCGTTATCCGACTTATCGTTATGTCTCTTATATAAAAGACTTTTTTTTTATTCTCTCACACACACTTCCTCACACTTTTTGATAGGGCTAGGGGTAAGTCTTTAAGATGTAGTATCAGTGTGTTTGAAAGCAGTTTGAGTATAAACCTGGTTTTGCGGTTGTTGCCATCGAGTTGGCCTCCTTTCCGGGCTTTCGCTTTCGCTCTGGACTCGGATTGAGTTCAACTATTTCGGCCTGAGCAGGAACTTCTTGTTCCCGCGATGCGCTGACATTTTCTAGTTTCTCACCGAGCGAAACGCTAAATAACAGTTTAGTTTGGCCTTTTTCCATCTTCGGGCACTTTTGGGGAGGCATTTTAAAATATCACGATTCACGACTCTGCAGACGGCAATTGACATAATGACATCATCGCCTACTAAAATTTGGGATCGGAACTAAACTGAGAGTAGTCTCGGCCAATCAGACATTCGTGTACACTTTGCGTTGTGTCAAAAGCAAGCAGAGACTGTATGGTTACTTATTTCGTTTCACTTCGGCAAGTTATTGTTTTAAAAGACAGTTCGTTAGCCTAGGTAAACCCATTTCCGTTTTATATTCATTGTTTTGAATCAGAACTTCGCTCAGAAAATATAAGGATATAAAGATATCAGACACACATCTGGAAAAAGGAGGGAGACCCCACCATTCATCACAAGATATCCGAACCAGTGGTTTCTCCTGCTGCCACTAGGGCAGAGTGGAGTGCAGTAAAAGACCTTGTACACTCCCATGAGTATGAAACAGGTCTGATAGCTCCTCTCTGGCAGCTGATCAAATGGCTGCATGGAGACGAGTTCCCCAACCTCATTAAGCTGGCTGCACTGTCCAGTGTACAGTACAGTCCAGTACATGTCCAGTGCAGACTGCTGACTGTGAGAGAGGTTTCTCATCCCAGAACCGCATCCTCATTGGGCTGAGAAACAGACTAAATTTTCAAACACAGAGCAAACTTTTGTAAGAGAAGCTGGGAGAGGTGGACTTGATGAGTGCTCTCGAGGCATGGAGGGCTGCAAAGCCAAGATGCCTCCTGACACTAAAACAAGCCCATAAGCCACCCCCAGCTGCATGTAGTGCTGAGTAACAGTTGACAGTTCACTTCAGTGGTAACTGATCGAGAGATAGAGAGAGAGAGAGAGAGAGAGAGAGAGTGAGAGAGAGAGAGAGAGAGAGAAAGAGAGAGAGAGAGGAGAGAGATAGACATGATCTCAGTTCAACAAATAAAAACCGTTAATTGTCTTTGTTCGTGTTCAGTGAATAAAAGTTGTTTCCATGGCGTTGATATAACATAAATTTTTTTAAAGTAGTGATTTTAAAAAGGACTTATCGATTTTCTGATCATTCAGTTTTTTGACCTATTGATTTTGAAAATGACCTATTGATTTTTTTTATCAATCAGTCATCTACCTATTGACTCCCTAAACCAACCTGATCACTGCCTTTATTTACTCGTCGTGGCAGAAAACTACCATATCACACAAAAAAGAGAATATTCCTGTTAGTATGTTTGTAGAAAACTTCACATGTACATTTTGATGGAAAAAATCCCCAAATTCATAATTACGACCAAGGTGGAAGTCATCAAGACAGTGTTTGCAAAGAGAAGGTAGTCGTTCATGTGTGTGTCTGTATGTGTGTTAATGAACCTGTCCCTAGTCAGAGAGGCTCTAGTGACCTAATAGTTTTTTTTTTTTTAATCTGGTCACATGTGTAAACAATCTATATTTGGGTTACTTTGTAACGGGGTATGTGGGTACGGTGGGTTTTGTGTTGTACCTTTTAAAGTGCTGCATCATTTTACTTTATACTTCACACAGTGACACATTCCACTCAACAATGCTTTTATCAATTATCTATTTAGTTTAATGCTAGCGCAACAAACAAACAGAAATGAGAATATTGTCTACCACAGCGTTTTTTCCTGCATTCGCTGCCATGACAGTTGTTTTGCACATACTTTTATCACAAACTGCAAAGGAAATATCTTTCAAACTAATCAAAGGATTTACTTGAAAATGTGCATGTATTTACTTCCCAGTCTCCAGTGTATTTAACAATTTTATTTTGGGACGAACACAAGAGCAAGACATAATCACAAGGTTGAAAATTCTGGCTTTCGAAACTCTTACATACGTTTAAGTAAGGTTTTCTATACTGCATTCTTACGAAAGGAGTGTTCATTGCACCATTCTTTCTAAATAATTTGATCCCATACTCTTTCATAATTACATGATGAAACTTGTCAATGGATTTACTCAGATATTTGCTTTTACTGCCAGCCTCCAGTGTATTTAGCAACTTCATTCTGAGCCACAAGAAATTCAAATAGCCTCACAGCACCGGAAATTCTGGCCATTACATGAAATTGCTTGATGGGTTCAAACAACATTAGAAAGAGATGTAATTTCGTGTTATGTTAATTACATCCCTTATCCTTCGCCAGTGAGAAAGAGAATGAGAGAGATAGATTCTCTTTTTTTCCCCCCGTTCTGTTATGTGTTGTTGTTAGAGGTACATATCAGTGGATTTTGCACGTTCACTTCACTGCTAATTCTCTTGGAAGAAGTTTCTCAATTGCCAACTCTTCTATCTATTTCATTGAGTAGCTTTGCGAGATTTATGTGTGAATGTATCTTTTTAAAATGCTGCATCCAGCCACATATGTTCCTTCCTGCGCATGCGTGTGTAATCTGCTAGTAGGTCTATATTAAAAATGATCTACAAAAAACATCTTTTTAAAAAAGTTTAGGTCCTATTCTTGTGCTATTATTTCCTTGTGACTGAGACAACGTGCAGACGTACTTGTATTTTGAGTGACAGTGTTAGAGGGGATGGGGATGAGTGTATTGATTTAGTATAGAGGTCCCTATAAAAATAATTGAATCTGTTTATTGCATTTACTACAATTGGCTATAACGTCAATTTTATAGTTATTGTTATTTGTGACTCACACGCATGGGAGGTTTTATTGATATTTTCCTTTTTAAAAATCTTTTTTGTTGCATCCGACTGAGTTAGAGCTGCCAAATAACGAGGATCTCCAGAAGTCTTGCAAAAGATGTCCTTAAAATTCTTTGAAGTTAGCAAGACGTATTTTATGCCTACAATACAATACAATACAAGGTTATTGCTTTAGGTCCAGCGGACTCTTCCGAGCCAAATCAGGACCATTTTTTTTTTTTATGCCTAAAGCCTACATGTATGTAATATACAGGCAGTCTCTCTCTCTCTCTCTTTTCTTTCTCTCTCTCTCTTTTAGAAATATGTCACTTAGACATATTTAAAACATTCCTGTCATGTTCTGGTCCATGTGTGTGGAATTCTCTAACACAAGAGTTCAGGGAAAGTAAATGATTAACATCATTTAAAACTAGATGTCACATCATAAGGCCAGACATTACACTCCCCCACCCTCCCCTGCAATCTAACTACCTACCCTTATTAACAAAATAACACAAAACCGCAATAATAAACAATTGATTTCAAACAAATCACTCGCTCTTTCTCACGCAATACAAGCATTCATTCTGTACATTCTAACTAAATATTTAACAACAAAAAATGAAATTGGGTGGTTCAATGATAAACGCCTTAAGAAGCTTGAATTAAGCGAGATGAAACAATCACTTTAAAAATAACAAGGTTAACTTCTAATAGTCTTGGCATTACTCAAAATAATGTTTAACCGAGCGAAACTCCATCTCAGGTCATGTCTTTGATTTATCTGATAACATACAAAATATAACGATATCTGTTCGTAGATCACACACTCTTGAGGATCCAGGAATAAAGTTTATGCACATACATTATACAAAATAAAAGAAGAATAAGGTTAGTCTTCCTGCTGTCTGGAACTCTGGCAGGCAGTGCATGCCCTTATAACCCACCCTACCGTATCACAAAGTCACACCAGCTCAATGCCTATGTGAGCAGCACTGTTTAGTGCCTACCCATTTTGCTGGTTGCGGGCTATTTACAGCTTGCCTGCATCCTCCCTTCCAGTGAAGGGAAAGGAAAGGTAGCATCTGCGAAGCGATTTATAGCTAGCCTAGCTGACCTAACCTCAAAACTAAAAAGCTTTGGTTGAGTCGGTGTGAAGTTGTCAATCCTCGACCTTCTGGCTTGATGATGAAACTGCGTCGGAGGTCGAGAGTGAGAGAAGGTAGGCGGTAATGTTGCTAGGCACAAACTCAGTCGTTACCCACTTGAGCCGGACCACGCAGGTAAAGAACGCCATGCGAAGGAACAAAATGACGCACGTGAAACAGAATGAACCGAAGGTGTGGAAACAAGGAAGAGATGACAGAAGACTCATCCTGCAATCATTGGTGCATTCATAAACACATGCCCCAATCTACTATCAGTAATCTTTATCAAAATGTTGACAATCATCTCCAATGTCAATGAACAGTCTTTACTTAGCCACCTATAAAAATCACCAGTGTCAATGAACAGTCTTTACTTAACCAACTATAATTACAGAGCCACCATCTTGACCTAATAAAGCCACATTTCCATTCTTACATTTACTATGCATAGATAGCATAATTCCATGACAAAAAAATATCAAACAAGCCTCCCTCGAAAATATAACATTATCTATATTATATTATCACACTAACAACATTTCTTATGCATTTGCTCTGCATGATGCCAGTCACTCCTTATTATCAAGTCCTAATAAAAATTAAAAACAAAAAACTGGCGACTGAAAATCAATCCATACACACAACACATTCGTTCCCACCAAGCTACAAGCCACGGTAGAAAAAGCATAAGCCACTTAACAGTCCGCACAGTGTGATGGGGCGGACACTCGGTGCAGTGCAATCTTGCCTAAACAAAACTGCCTTCTACAGACTAAGTTACCCGAACGCTAACGTCTGTTGCCACTGTAATAGCGCTAGACTATTGAACAGCTCTGTTCCCGCTTCTACAATCACTGTTTTTCTGGTGTGCGATTTCAAAACAGAATAATACCTCCCCTTATAGCTAGCGAAACAAAATAATAACCAACGCCCCAGCTCACAACTTGACCGTTTCCCTCTATATCCTTATATAAATTCATAAGCATCAAATTATGCTTAAGCTGCTGTTACAATCGCGTGAAACTCGAGCATGGCTAACTTAACACGCAAAACAAGTCTCGCCATGCAGTATTAGAAACGCTTATGTTACAATATATAGCTACACTATACAGCTACTACAACACTTTACTGCGACACTATACTAGACTCCACAAATTTTTATTCTCCCTTTACCCCCGATGGAGTGCCGGGGGTTTCATTATAAATAGTATCCCCACTGTCTGGAAACTTAGTGCTTTAAATTCCCACTGTTGCTGTCTTTCTCCTTTGTTCTTTCTCATTCCTACTCTGTTCTATCAATCTACTATACTATCTTCTTTGCTAGACCAGTCACCTACCTTTTTTCTTGAAAATTCTTCTGGGACAAAACACTCAGCATTTGTGTGTGAGGTCTGTTGGATCAGCTTGGGGATATTGGACGCTTTCTGCCAGGTGGTCACTGGGGCTTCCTATGATGTTATTATTTGGCAATGTAGGCATTTTATATGTATGTGTTTTGTTGATATTTTATAATGATGTTTGTATTCTATCTTGTGTTTTTGTAAACGGGGGTTCGATAAATTATAGCCCCAGCGTCCCCTGTGTGGGATTTCTTTATTGTAAAGTGACCGGCTGATGGAGTGCGTTCAGTGTTACCACTAGGGTTGTTTCGGCAGATCTTTTATGCGGATCAGGGGCGAGTCCTCTTTCAGCGAAGTTGTGGTCTTGATTTTGTGGTTCTGATTCGGCTCTTTGCAAGCCCGCTGGACCCTGTAAGCAATGCATAATTATATACCTAACTAACTATTCTCCCTTTTCTCCTAATATGTAAGATGATTGTATACCTTTTGTTTTTCCTTATCTTGCGACAGGTTATGTTTGTGAGTTGTGAATTAGCTTGTGTATATGTGTGGTGGTGGGTGGGAGTGGGGGAGTAGGAGTAGGGAATGGAATGCAAAGAGGGAAGGGGTATGTGTATTTAGGTACATTATTCATTCATTTTTTTAGTAATTTCTGTAATTCTTACCATTGTTAAGGTTTGTGTTAGTTTAAAATCAATTTTATGTTAATTCTGAATTTTTTTTAAAATTAAGAACTAGCAGTATGACAGGTCCATAGGACTTAATGTTATTATCCTATTAAAGGTTTTGACTTTTAGTTCTCTCTCCCTCCCTCTTTCTCTCTCTCTCTCTCTCTCTCTCTCTCTCTCTCTCTCTCTCTCTCTCTCTCACACACACATGTTCACCCCCCCCCTTCCTCCCCCTCACACACATGACAGATAGATACTCCTGTACCGTTTTTGGACTCTTCCTTTATGTTTTCACTATGGGTGTAGTTTTCTTTACAGAATATTCTCTTCTTTGTGTGATATGGATAGTTTTCTTCAAACGACGGGTAAATAAGACTTAAAATAGCGACGTGTAACAAGGGTTAATTATTGTTCTCTATGCTCTAGGTCGTCTGGTGTCCTGGGCTTTGGTCTTCCATGGAACAAAAGAGCCACCAGTGAGACTTCGCAATGAGACCACCACTCCTGATAATAATAAGCCTACTGCTTCATCCGACATCCCCACCCCTCCTACAACAACTACTACCACAGCTACCACCACCAGGAAATCCACCATTTCTGTTAAGGTATGTGTTGTGCATCTTTCTTTGCATCAATGCGATTGAGTGACATTTATCAAATGTGGCATGTATGTGCTGATTTAGAATGGGCTTTTTGCAAGCTATGAGGGAAGGTTGCCAGTTGGGCATGTCAGTGAGAGAGGCTTATGCAGGTTAATTTGTAATATATAGTATATATTTGCCCCTTGATGAATGGAAGTTAATGTGGGTGTGTGGCGCGGATAAAAAATATTTAATATTTTGGGTGTTTTGCCATTTCTTTGATTATTTCTCTAATCATTATTTTGCTAATCAGTCATCTGTCCAAATTTAATTCCAATAGTCTGTGGTAGCTTCTTTCTTCTTCTTTTTTCTTTTTACGTGCAATTTGTTTTCACTATTTCATAATTTAGGGCTAGTTTTGACTTTGGGGTTGTTCAAGTGATGGGATTGCCAATGTATAGTATTGGTGTTGATAATCAGATGCTACGCTAGAGCTCAAAACATCGCCTTGGTGTTCATAGAGTGGCTGCCAAACTTGGGGCACAGGATGTTTTCCACTAAGTGTTGTGTGGGCGTTACATCTTGGAATTAGAAGCATAGTAAGATAGTCAGTCACCATGGGAATTGATTACTCCAAGTGAGTATGTGTTTTAAACGTATTGTCCGTTTGCATCTTTAATCTTTGTCTGTGAGTTTCTGATGTTGTTGGAAAGAGAGAATGGGTTTTACCCTCATTCTAATGCACACTGACTGGCTGTGACACGTTGCGCAGGCTGTACAGTATCATAGAGAACAGGGTGCATGTTCTGTCAGCCCATATCCCTGTCAACAATCTTTTTTTTTTAGTTCAGAGACTGACATGAAGGGGAAGCCTTGTGTGGTAGAATGTTCTGCTTTTTGTTGGTTATAGTTTTGCTGTGTCTTACACTGCTGGAAAAAGGGTTTGTTGCCGACATTGGATAAGAATATAGAAAAGGAACTGATAACTTGGCGTTCCCAATGAAGATTTCCCATCAAAATTGAACATTGTTTTCAACCTACAGTGGTCAGTCTATACCGAGGGTTGGAAAGTCTTCCAGAAAGTGGGGGAAAGTCTTCCAGAGACGACCACCCATGCCATCAAAAAACCAGGCAGCGTGATTATCAGTTCCTTTTCTGTATAGTCTTACACTGTGTTTGCTTTTATCCACAGGATTGCCATGCGGAATGCAACTCGAAGGGCTGCACTGGGACGGGTGCTGCTGACTGCTTAGAGTGCCAGAACTTCAGGAACCAGATTAACAAGTATGAATGTTTTCATCAAAGGTTTGAGTAAATAAACCCTGAAGAAAAATATAAAAAGGAGGTTTACCCTATTATACCCTTATGAAAATATTTTCTCATGCCATATCATTTCAAATTCGCATGTTGTATATACTTATCATGGCCATGTATACTTAATTTCTCCAGTCATATGTTGAAGAAATATGGGCTTGACATTGTAACATGGGTGTTAGCAGTACACAAGAGCCCACTCATTCAGTCATTCCAATATCTAAATAGCCCTGTTTTTTCGTCAAGGGCACTTGTTTCTTTTATTTTGCTAACATAATGTACTGTTCAGTAGGTTATAACATTTTCTCAACTTCAAAGAATGTTTATGGCAGTGCACCATAGCAACATGCGTTGAAGAAAGTAAAGGAGTTCTATCACAGGTTCTCTAGAACTAGCCAAACCCCTTGTGGTCATGAGCAATCTTGCCACTGTAGATTGTTCTAACCTATAAAGGGAAAAGTGAAAGCCCCAGTTGAAAACCTGCCTTGACTTTGTAGGCATGACCACTTCACGGCGGCAACAGTACCCCCGTTGGGGTGCCGGGGGTTTCAGTATAAATAGTATCCCCACTTTCTGGAAATTTAGTGCTTTAAATTCCCACTGTCGCTGTCTTCCTCATTTACTCTTTCCCATTCCTGCTCTGTCCTATCACTCTGCTATACTATCTTCTTCTTCGCTAGATCAATGACCTACCTTTTTCTTGAAAACTCTTCCTGGACAAGACTCCTTGTTTGTGTATGAGGTCTGTTGGATCAGCTTGGGAGTGTTGGACACTTTCTGCCGGGTGGTCACTAGGGCTTCCTATGATGTTATTATTTAGCAATATAGGCATTTCATATGTATATGTTTTGTTGATAATTTATAATGATGTTTGTATTCTATTTTGTTTTTGTAACCGGGGGTTCGAGTAGTTGGGGTAAAGCCTCAGCCGTCCCCTGCGTGGGATGTCTTTATTGTAAAGTGACTGGCCGGTGGAGGGCATTCAATTTTCCCACTAGGGTTGTTTCAGCAGATCTTTTATGCGGATCGGGGGTTGTCCGGTCCTGATTTGGCTCGGAAGAGTCCGCTGGACCTAAAGCAACAATCAATCAATCAATCAATCTAGAACTAGCCAAAGCTGGTGATGATTTGTACTTTTTTTTAGGGTCCCACACTGGTGTGTTGCATAGCCGAAGGTATTAATAATTTTTTTTGTTTTAATTGTTCTTCTTTACTACACAGAGCTTGCGTAAAATCGTGCGCTGAAAATATGTATCAAGAAGATGGCATGTGCAAAGAGTGCCATGAATCGTGCAAGACATGTTCCGGCCCCACACTGGTGCAGTGCTTGAGCTGCTACTCAGGGATCAAGTTCCACCCAATGCACAACACCTGCGCTGAAGACTGCATGATTGGAACCTATCTGGGTTAGCAGCGATTCATAATTTTGATATTGTACTTCTGATATGGGCTTGTTTTGGACAATTTTAACAGTAGGAAGGATTGCCTTTTTAAACTTTGAATACAATAAAGATGAATTCTCGTCCTCCATGCAGACGATGTCTTGACAGGAAGTTTGAAGGCATTATATTCTTGGCTACTGCTAACAGTGAACAGTATAGAATCGAATTGTATATATGATATTTGATTATAGCTGAATTCCTCGGATCTTTGCCAACAGCAAGGAAAAGAAACATTTGAAGTAAAGGAGGAGACAGGGAAAGGCTTTTAAACGTGTTGGTTTAATATTTATTTCATAGAATGCCTCTTCCCCAGTGCTGTTTTTTGTTTTGTTTGTTTAGTTTATCGTGTGTTTACTTGCACATTCTGCTATCCAGATTTCTGAATCCAGCCTCTCTTTCACTGAAAGTGCTTGACTGTACAGTGATTGTAACAACAACGGTGAAGAAGAACGGATGAGTCACATGTTGTCTCCCATGCCTCGAAATAGTCAATTTTTGCTGGCCTTGCTTGTTCCATAGGCATCTGTCACACCGTTAGCGTTTTTTTAGTAGATTGGAGAAAGACGCACATCTGAAAGCATTTTCTGATTTCCTTTGAACAGTGCAGTTGCTGCACTTTCTTGTGTCGACGTGCCATGACTTTGTGCTTCTCATATGTGTTTTGAATTCAATCTAACCCTAGCTAAGCTGTTAGCGCTGTATGTTCTTGCATTATGGGTTTGCATTGAGTGCAGGTCAAAAATGTTGCTGGCACCATACAAGTAGGCTTGGCAAAAAGATTTAAGTCTGCAAAATGAATACTGTATAAATGTTGCATTTTGGGGGATCATTGAATACAGTCGAACACACTTGCAACAAAGTCAATGGGAAATCTTTTCCCCTTCAATATAGCGAGTTTGATGGTGATTTAGTGGTCGAATTGTATGTTTGTATTGGTTCTTTGAAATGGAAGTAAGTTTGGAAATAAGATTTTTTTTTTAGTCCAGATCAAACTGTATTCTTGTCATGATTATTGCAATGGAGTTGATTACAGAAGAATTAGGGTCAGGTGAAGGTGAGAGGTTAAGAGAGGGAGATATATATTGTGTATGTAAAAGAGACATAGAGGGGGTGGGGGGGAGGAGGGGAGAGAGAGAGAAAGTACTTCTGCTGCTGCTGCTGATGATGATGATGATGATGATGATGTAGTCTTGTAGAGTGCCAGATTTCATGACAACATGCTCAGTGTGCTTGCAGAAAAAAGAGAGCATCTCTCATATCAGGTTATTCTAATTTACACATTGAAAATAGAGAACACTTTTATTTTCAGTTTGAAACTAAAACAAGGAAAATGACACATTCATCTGCATAAAAGGGGCATTGATAGTCGGGAATCAGAGCAAGCCTAAAGTGTCAGCTGTAACTTATCCTTTTTTTTCTTTTTTTTTAATTACTTTGTGGATACTTTTTTCTTCTTTTTTTTTTTTTACTTTGTGGATACTTTTTAAAAGAACTTTGTGGGTACTTTTTTGTGTGTGACTCACATGCATAGCAATGTGAATCTATATACCATCTCCCCACCCACCTCTCCCTCCCCCCACCCCACAATATTTTTCCCAGATTTTTGCATGTTTGTGCAAGATGAGCCCTAAGTAGTCTAAAAATTACATTTTAACTAAAAATCTCCGCCATCCGTCTGTGCAAACTTGCAAGTGGATGAATATCTAAGAACCTTTTTCAGCTATACCAACCAAACTTGGCAAGATCTCATAAATGATCAGTGAATGATCGAATGACTTCACTTCAAGGTCAAGGTCACAGAATCACAAAATGACAATTTTTAAAAATATTTAACTTTTTTAAAGGTTATTAATATCGCATTTATGATTCTTTAATGCAGGATAGATATCAATGAGACACACGTACTATACAAATTTGGTCACACTCACTCTAAGGTCACTGGAGGTGTCCAAAGTTGGTTAGTATAGGCACTTTGAAGTGATAGAATTATACAATCCAGATTGATCTTTCATACATGTTCCGTTTTTGCATTCTTTTTGAAGGTCAAGATCATATTAGGCCTTGCAAAAACATACAAAAATAGGTCATCGTACAGTGGAATAGCTATTTTTTTTAACCCGTAGTATGCAGCAACATTGGGTTATTTGATCAGACATGCATGAGAGGTCACATGAGGGTCAAGGTCATCCCAAGGTCAATGTCACCGAAGGTTAAGGTCATCCCAAGGTCACCGTTTTATTGACATAATACAACTTTTGCTGTACTTCATTTGATAGTACATGAGTGTATTTGGAGCAGGAGGTCAAGGTCATCTCAAGATCAAGAGGATAGATTGATCAAAGTGGGTATTTGCATTTTAATGCCACAGTTTCATTTTCTTTTCCTTGGGCACTCATTTTCAAATTAAATATTGCGAGTTCCATAAGGAGCATGTGAGTCATATTGGCTTTGCCTTTCTATTTAAATAGTAGAATCTGGTTGCCTACTGAATTTAGATGCGATGACAGTAAGATTCCAATGAATATTTTTGATTTGTGTGTGATTCTTGCAGATATTGTACACTGCATGCCTTGCGACAAGAGCTGCAAAGAATGCCGAGGTCCAGCCAGCAAAGACTGCACAGCATGCAAAAGTAATATTGCGCTCTCTGAGGACGGTATGTGCCATGCATCATGGATCAGCAAAATTCAGGGCTCCATGCAAGGGCTGGTACTTGGCTTGGTTCTCCTGTGTTCCCTTCTGCTCATTGTTATTGGTGAGTAGTCAATAGTTTCAGCATTTCCCTGGGAATATTTTAGTAGTTTCTTTGATTTTTTTTTTTAAATTGCTATGTGGGTTTTGATTGTGTTATTTCTGTACACCAGCTTTTGATAAACTAGAATAGAATTTCAGCAGTTTCCTTCTTTTTTATTTCAGCTGTGCTCTCAAAGTTAGAAATACTAATTAGTACGGAATCCGTTATTTCTGTACCTCAGGTTTGGGAGCCAAGAATTTCAGCAATTTCATAGTCCTTTTCAGATGTGTAGCCATTAACAGCAGATTTTAATTAGGTCAATGCCTGCAATTTCTTTAATATAATATATTAAAGAAATTGCAGGCATTGACCTAATTATGTATTATGTTCTTTATTGTTGGAATCTTACCCACCAAAATTTCACCATCTCAATTTCACTGTCTGTGCTGCTTGCCTGTATTGTCTTCTGTTCTGTTCAACTGTCGCAACTGTTGTTATAAACAAAATTGTTTGAAGTGATTTATTCAGGTCCATTTTGAATTTTTCCATTATAACATATAGGAACCTATATATGTGTTTGCTGTATTTTAGGCCTACCCCCCCACCCCCCCCACCCCCCCCACCCCTCCCCCCAAAAAAAGTCTGTATACGCGCGTGTACGCTACCATAGGGTAAAAAAAAAGTTCGGAAGGTGTTTTTTTTTGGTTTGTTTGTTGTTTTTTTACTTTTTTAACCCTGGATGCAATATCTTGGCATTTTTTTTTAAAATTTTGTCCAGTGGATCTCAAAAAAGTTTAGTGTTGTGCCGTAAACAGCCTTTTTTTTTTTTTTTTTTTTTTGGTGGGAGGGGGGAGACCTTATGTATCGTTTGTTTTAATATTTATATTTACCCCTGCACTTTTATTACACAAAGTTTGCAAATGAATGTCGAGTTCTCCCAATGTTTGTCAATGTTGAGTAAGGCGACTGCTGATTTTTGAAATAATAATAAGACCAAAATATTGTAATGAGGGGGAAAAAAGGAATCCAAGACATGAAATTGTGAGACATATCAGATGATAGATCCATTAACCCACCTAAAAAAATGAGTCAAAGACAGAACATTGTTGGGAAGTTTTGGATCCATAGATCTTGTATTAATCTTGACCTTGAGAAATGATCTATAATCCGAAACATCACACCATGTTTCTCTTTTGGATTATTTTTTAAATTATGTTTTAGTTGCTACAAGTTGCAGTGTTTTATGTCTGTGTCGTTGGTTGATTTCTACATGGCAAGAATTCCCTTTTCTGTTACAGGAGTGGTTCTGGTGGTGCTGGCACATCAGCAACGCAAACTGTGCTGGGCGTACAGTCGCTACGACCGACTATGTCAGGATGGTGATGAGGACGATTCTAAAGTCTCCATGACTTACGAAAACGGCGTCGACTACTTCACAGAGTACAAGGACGACATCAAGTCTTGATAACTTAGTTGACTTTCTTCCTTCCTAGTAAAGGATTTGGGTAGGTTGGTTGATGGGTGGGTGGGTGGGTTTGGGTTTAGAATTATGTTTTTAATGGTACTACTTATGGTCAGAAAGGAGAAAAGTGTAATCATTAAAGGGAGAAAGGGACCAGAAATTTATATTATTATAATTTTATTTATTGTATTTAAAAAAATCTTTTTAAATGAAGGTTTTTGTGGAGTCCTGGGAGATGAGTTGCTGAACTTGAAGGTCTGAAAAGTGGTTGTTAAGTCATCTTGATCTAGAGACTCGTGGCATATTTTGACCGAAACATTTTCATAGGGTTCGTTATTTTTGGGTAAGGGTTTGGTTGAGATGGAAAAATACTGGTGCGCATACATGTGTGAGTTTACAGGTTTTGTAATGTTGGTTATGTTGTAAGGAGAAAAATCACATCATGCAAATGTGGGACAGCCACGAAAGCTAACCTTTCATTTTTAAGCAATTTTGTACAATCAGGGCCAGGAGCTGTAAGTGTGTTACTATAAATCTAATAATTATGCATTATTAAAGTCGGTGAAATCTACGTAGTTTACCTAGTTGAGGCAAAAAAAAAAATAGACGTGCCAGTATGTAACATAAAAAAAAATAAAAAGAAAGAAAGAAGAGTTTATATTGAAGAGAGAATCATGTGATGAAGATAGGTGTGTTGGTATTTTATTGGCTTTTGTTGATTTGCAATAGATCCTTTGGCATAATATATTCATAGCTTTATGAACCTAGATGCAGCTTGCGAACAAAATCATTTGGAAAGGGAACAAGTCCATAATACTGTTTACCATTTATGAGTACAGGCTATATACCATTTATGACAGACATTTTGATGTTGAAATACAACGTTTTGGCCATGAGCTGTGATTAAGGTAATTGTGGATTTGTGTTTTATTTGGGAAAAGAGGAGTTTTCAGGATTTTTTTTTTAAACATTCTGTATATATTTGTATATTGAGAAACTGTGAAGAGAATGCGTTAATGAAAATTTTTTAATTTGTGATTATTTTTGGGAGGGGAAAGGATGGGAACAGAGACAATCTAATTGATGTGTGTTTTGATGTGTGATTGAATGGATTAAAACAAAACAAAAAAACAGCAACATTTTTTTATGTCTGATTGATTAAATAAACATTTTTTTATTTCGTTTTCTATTGTTGTGGAGAAGTAAATCTGGGTGCTAGAACCAAATCGTAAATGTATCCTTGTACAATCGTGTTTTCTCTTTTGACCTTATGTTACTGTTATTTCTCAATGCGAAATTGAAAGATTTTAAGATGTCTGCTGATGTGGACATTGGCTTTCTCTGCATTACGTACAATCGTCAAAATGAGTGATACTGTTTCATCATGTTTCAATGCGCCAATGCATTTTAACTACAACTTACAAAGTTGCTGTGATCAAAGTATCGTTTTCTGCTTACTCTCGCTTGGAATACATATTTTCTGTGCCGGAGAATGGTAAATCTATGAACTGACCCTTGATTTTTTTTATGCTCCTATCTGCTGGCTTTTTTTCATTTGCTGAGTGTTTCCATTTTGTGTCATGTGCATCAATTTAGGTTTTAAAACCAGCGTTTGTTGCAAAGTGATGTATAAATATCTATATATGCACCTTTTATCAAGTATCTGAGCAAAAAGGACATCAGAGTTTTCATCATGCATATATACAACTTGACCAGTCATATAACAGTTCCAATGAATCATATTAGATAGGAAGCATGCTAGTCATAAGTCTTTGCCTATCCGTATGACTATATTCCTAAATGGTTTGGGTGGATTTTGCCTTTAGAACTAACCTGTTAGCTTAATTATAGCAACTTTGTTTTGTCTATACTATAACCGTTAAAGATGTTAAATGGGCTGTGATCTGAAACATCGCTGGAAATATTTTTTTCACCTAAAATTTTATGCCTTCTTTTACACTTTACAGTCATTATTCTCTTCTTTTTTTTCCCCCTGTTGAATTGTAGATAATGTTGACAATATTCTACAGTCCATTGCTTTGATTAGAAGTATAAATCTATCTTAGCAAGATCCAATCACAGTTATACAGTTTCGCAGGGCATTTATTCTTTCAGTTTATGCTGTGCATTAATTAGTCTGGCATTGGACAGCAATTATTAAAAGAAAAAAGATATGGGAACAGCCTTTGAGTCGAGCTTTCACCATATTGTATGGACTACAAGACACTGCATATTATGAGACTCAAGGAAATGACTGAGACTCAAATTATCAAATTAACCTAATAACTATCATGAATCTTTACTTTACTCATGATCAGTTAGCTTTGCTGTGGGATGTACAAGAGGGTGTACGGCATCTCCGTCTTAAGGAATTTTTTTACACAGAAGATGCCCCTAACCAGCTTCCATCCAAACCAAAATTCTACAAAAAGAAAATGTGGTCACCGCCTGAAGGAAGAGACAAAGGCCTAGATGCTTACAGTGACACAATAGTTTCTTTAGTAAACGGTTTTATACCTCCTCCTATTAAAAAGCATAATCTGAGCAAAGATTGCCGCAAAGCTATAACTGAACTTCGCCAACTGGTACAATCCAGAAAGATCCGCATCTCCAAAGCAGATAAAGGAGGGGCCATAGTTGTCCAGGACTGTGGTGCTTATGAGGCAGAAGCTTTACGTCAATTGAATAATCCTGTACATTATACTAAGCTAGACGTAAACCCTACTGTGGATATTGCAAATAAGTCCAATGACTTTGTTGAACACCTAAAGTCTAATAGCCTTATTGATGACAACTGCTATAGATGGGCAATTTTAGAAGCTGAGAAAACTAAAACAAGCGTGTTTTACCATCTGCCAAAGGTCCACAAAAACAGAGATAATCCACCTGGTCGCCCCATCATTTCTGGCTGTGGAGGACCAACTGAGAAGTTGTCCAAGCTGGTGGATCACTGGCTGCAACCCTTGGTACTTGATCTGCCCTCTTATGTGAAGGATTCAACACACTTTTTACAGTTAGTTGAGCAGTGGAATGACAGTTGCAGTCCTCTCCCTCAGGAAGCCCTCATTGTTACCATCGATGTTGTAGGCTTATACACTAATATACCCCACCAGGAAGTAGCTATGTCTGTAACTGATATGCTAATCAAGAAACAGCATCTGGTTCCTGAAGCTCCAACCAAGGATTTGCTACTAAAAATTATTAACCATGTCCTGGAAAACAACATTTTCCAGTTTGACGGAAATGTTTACAAACAAATTTTTGGGACAGCTATGGGCACTCCTATGGCTCCAACAATTGCTAATATTTTCATGGGATGGCTAGAGAGAGACGTCTTGAGCAGGAGCCCTTGGTCTATTGATACTGAGCTGTGGAAACGATTCATCGATGACATAATCACTTTATGGATTCATGGCAAAGATCAACTCGTCAAGTTTATGGATTGGCTGAATGAGCAACACCCTAGCATAAAATTCACATACAGCTATGGGAGAACCAACATGCCATATCTTGACATCAGCCTGTCTATCAGTCCTGAAGGCTACTTGACTACTGACCTACACGTCAAGCCGACTGATGCTGCCATGATTTTGCCATTCCACTCATGCCACCCTCGTCACTGCCCCAGAAGCATTCCATACAGCCAGTGTTTGCGTCTGCGACGCATCTGCTCGGAAGACGATACTTTTCGACGCAGATGTGATGAACTGAAGCAGAAGTTACAGAAAAGAGGTTACCCTCAAAAGTTAATCGAGGGTGCAATCCATAAGGTGTCGGCCAAAAGTCGAAACTGCACACTCCAATATGTAAAGAGTCCAGCTGAAAGGACTAATTCTAACCGAGTGCCATTCATCATCCGGCACAATCCAAGTAACCCCCCTTTGAGCAAGTGGCTAAAGCAGTTTCTACCGGTACTGCATACCAGCGCCCGAATGAGGAAAGCTAACCCCGACCCGCCCATTGTTGGTGAACGGAACTGCTTCAGCATCAGAAACTTGCTCATGCCATCTTCTCTGCCATCCACACCAGCCTCAGCTACAGTGACAGACGCCGGTTGTCACCCATGCAATAAGTGCGTGCTGTGTGCAAGCCATATGCAGGACACCACTACCTTCCACAGCGTGGTCACTGGCCAGTCGTTCCAAATCAGAGACCGCTTGTCGTGCACGTCTGTCAATGTCATCTACCTCATAGACTGTGAACAGTGTCACGGCAAGCAGTATGTAGGTGAGACTGGACAGACTATCCGCAAAAGATTTTACGGGCACACGCACGCGATCCGCAAAGACGTGGACACACTAGTGGCTAAACACTTCAGGTCCCCTGGACACGCCCTCTCTGCCATGAGAGTGACAGTCATTGAACAAGTCAAAATAGACAATCCTGACATTAGAAAACGGAGGGAGAAATTCTGGCGTTACAAGCTACGCACCAACTACCCTGAGGGGCTGAATGTATTGGACTGACTGTTTTCAGCACTGTTTCCTTGGGTGGTTGGTGATTAGTTTGTAACATTTCGTGCTTTACCTTGCGTTTTCGATGTCTGAGTTCTCTGGCCTTTTATTATTATTATTATTATTATTATTATTGTTGTTATTATTGTCGTTGTTGTTGTTATTATTATTATTATTATTATGTATTATTAATTAGAGAGAGAGAGAGAGAGAGAGAGAGAGAGCGAGAAAGTGTGTGTGTGTTAGAGAGAGAGAGAGAGAGAGAGAGAGAGAGAGAGAGAAAGAAAGAAAGAGAGAGAGAGAGAGAGAGAGAGAGAGAGAGAGAGAGAGAGAGAGCGTCTTCTATGACGCATGTTTAGTGTGTACGTCATCTTCACTGACCTCATGTTTTATTTATTTTTCATCACTGAAGAAGGGCGTAGCCCGAAAGTCTTTGCTTTTATATTTTTCTTGGTGTTTTTTGTGTATTTTGTTTCTGATTTCTATGAATCTTTACTTTGTGAGCACAGATTTTAGCCACTCGTGTAGGTGACCATAGTCTAATACATATGGGTTGAAAATCTCAAGGAAAAAAGTCTCGCCATGTAGTCCATAAAATATTATACGTGGAAAATTATAGTAATGTCAGGGTGGAGAACTCTCCGCGAATCCGCGGATTTCCACGGAAGGCATTTGCATTTCCGAGAAAAAAATATTGAGTTCCGAGTGTGAGAAGCTGAGGGGCTACCCTTTATTGGGCATAGCGGCCAAAAGCGGACGAAGTTCTAAACAGGCAAAACGTCCAAAAGCGTCCGTATCAACCATGTGGTTATATTCTCGCGTTGTTTGAAAGATTGCGAGACTTCATGCAATTAACTTCCGGTTTATTATGTTGTGAAAATTTAATGCGTTCGTTTTTTCGATTTTTTTTTCAAATTTTCTTGTGTGTGTGTCTAAAATGGATGGTTTGGATTCTTCGACTGATGAAGGGGAGTTTACAGGCTTTCATTTATTAGACATTAAAGTGAGAGAAATGGACTTGGAGTCGGAGGAAGAGATCGGTACTGACATTAGACAATTAGTGTCAGTAGTGTGCATGCATATGATCTTTCAGACTGGCATGAAAGTGAAGAAGAAGAGGGGTATGGTTTGGACTTATTAAAGCTTTTTTTTATTTTTTATACACATTGAGTAATAAAAAACAAGACATGACAAGAGAAGTATAAAAAGGTAGATAATCAAAAGAGAATTTATTTCTGTTCATTTTGCATTTTATTTTATTTAAATCTATACACTAGTCACTAATAATACCTAAGATGTGGTGTTTTTACTAGTACCCCTATTGCCCTAAATATCTCTAAAATTATAAAAATTCTTGCCTGTTTACAGCTAAAAAATAGACAAACGTGTGCCCAGTAAAATTGGAAATGTGGAGTTTGTGTGTAACAGTGGTGGACCTCAAACTTTGTTAGGCCTACAGTACAAATCAAGATTCTTAACTTTTTAGAAAGACATGTGCATAAAACATTCTTTTTTGTTTGGTTGTTGTTTCTATTGATGTTTACTTTGTGTTTTTTGAATTCAGGAGAGGCCCTAAATTACTTTCAAAATTGCCTAAATTCAATTTCTTCCAGGGGGCGAATACCGGGGCTTGGCCCCTGGGCCCCGGCCGGATTTCAGAGATTTCTTGATTCAGTTGTTCTCCACCCTGTAATCTACCTGCTTCTGTATGTAGTATAGGAATAAGAAAAAAATGACACACAACTTGACCTCATTATTTTAAATAACGTGCAACTAGAGCAAGTCTTTGTATGAGGTCAAATGATGAATCTTTTCCGCGCTCTTGTTGCCCTCTTTACTGCTCCATGGCTGAAACATGTGACATGTTGATTCCATTGTCTTTGTGTATGAATATCAAGTTCTGATTAACAATTACTGCATGAGTGACGTCGAGCTAGTTGCTGTTGATTGAATTTGAATATAAATTTTAACTCGGTCTGCATGTAATGAATAATTTATTATTATTACTATTATTATTATTATTATTATTATTATTATTATTATTATTATTATTATTTATTAGTAGTAGTGTTATTATGACCTTTATTCTGTATTCTGCTAATTTTGTTGTTTGTGGAAATTGCTGTTGTTGTTCAATAAGTCATATTCAAATAATTGTGTCTATCTTTCAGGAACAAAGTGCAGTTGTGTAGCATTGAGTAGCATGTAGATAAATGTGTAGCCGGTTACCAATAACTCTAGTTTGGCATGCTAGTTTTAGTGTAGGCTGTGGTAACTTTTCATTTTACATGTGAAAGAATGTAATGATGTGTTACTGTGCATGCTTAGAGGTATGTCACTATTGTTTTTACTTGAATGTTGAACGTGATAATGACAATTGGAGTCTTATATACTGCTAATATCCATGCATATGGAGCATTTTCAATATGACAGTTGACACACCAGCTCAATGCCTATGTGAGCAGCACTCTTAGGTTCTCCCACATTTTGCTGGCTGGGGGCTATTTATAGCTTGCCTACACCCTCCCTTTCAGTGAAAGGAAAGGAAAGAAGAGCACCGGCGAAGCTATTTATAGCTAGCCTGGCTGAACTAGCTTCAAAACCTAAAAGCTTTGGTTGAGTCGGTGTGTTGAGCACTATTTACAAAGTCTTACAAACGTTTAAACTGATCAAGCTAGATATGTTAAACTTATGAGGTTACACAGCTGCACATTGTTTTTCCAAGAGATTGGACTATATGAAATATTGTTCTTTCTTTGCATTTAATGTCCGTACACATTTGTGATTATTTGATGGAAAGTTATCACAAAAATTATTGTGGCATTTGATCAAGACTCGTGGAATTTCACTTGTATACTGCTTGATGAACAACATTTTATGCTCTAATCCTTTAACATAAATTACTTGAATCAACCAGTCAATTATTATTATTTCATCATCTTCATCATCATCATCATCATCATCAACAACAACATCAGCATCATTATGGGGAAATGAAGGTAGACAGCTGAATAGTGTCAAGTTCTATGTTCACCATAACTGTTGGTATTATTTAAATTCAAATCAGCTCAGCAGATTTTTTAAAACTTTTCTCCCATAGTCATTTAGTGTTTATTGTTATCATATCAAAACGTTGAGGACAAACTGATTTGTATTTTGCTCCCTTCCTCTCTTGGATTTTTTTGTTTGAGAATTTTTATCCAATCCCGTTCCCCAGTTTTATTGTATACAATGTACATAATCTCAAAGTGGACGCTTTCCATGTATAACATTTTGATAATAAAATGAACGTGTCTAAAGTTTGGCATCGTTTAATATTGGTGTGGTTGTTACGGTGTTTGTGTGAGAATGTTTTAAAATGTTTATTTTATTTGTCGGGTATAAATATTTTATATCGCTCAGCTTTCGTTGAGTGTGAGTAGATAATACATTGAAATAGAACAAAAGGAAGTGTGCATAAAAACTACTTTGAAGTTTGTATTTAATATTCATACACACATTGATTATATTCTTCTTCGTTTTCTTCTTATTCTTCTCCTTCTCCTTCTTCTTCTTCTGCCACCTCCTCCTACTCCAACATTCTACGGACGGTTGAAGAGAAATCTGAAACACAAACGGAAAAAAACACCATACATTTTGCTAGTTAATAAGCACTGTTCAGCTGCCATTGGAAGCAAATAATGAAACAGCAACCCGTGACTCCGCTAGCACCCATGCTGTATGGTCTTTACTTGAAGCGGTAGGGAGGATGTGCCAAGCTCAGATGGTTCTAAAGAACTCCTTTTAGTGAAAGAACGTTCTTCGTCTTCATAGATCTGTTTTGGTATTGTCATTTAAACCACCTTCGTACAATGTAGGCATTTTATAGGAATAGGTTTTGTTGATATTTTATAATGATGTTTATATTCTATTTTGTTTTTGTAAATGGGGGTTCTATAAATTAGAGTATAGCCTCAGCGTCCCATGCGTGGGTTTGTATTCTATTTAGTTTTTTTAAACGGGGGTTTGATAAATTAGAGAGTATAGCCTCAGCGTCCCCTGTGTGGGATGCCTTTATTGTAAAGTGACTGGCTGGTGGATTGCCTTCAGTTTTACCACTGGGGTTGTTTCGGCAGATCTTTTATTCGGATCAGGGGTGAGTCCTCTTTCAGCCAAGTTATGGTCTTGATTTTGTGGTCCTGATTCCGCTCTTCACAGTCCTCTGGACCCTGCAAGCAATGAATAACTAACTAACCCTGCGTCGGATGCCTTTATTGGAAGGTGACTGGCTGATGGAGTGCCTCCAGTGTTACCACTGGGGTTGTTTCAGCAGATCTTTTATGCGGATCAGGGATGAGTCCTCTTTCAACAGAGTTGTGGTCCTGATTCGGCTCCTTGCAGTCTGCTGGACCCTGTAAGCAATGAATAACTAACTAACTAATCTGGAAACACCGATGATCCAGGCTTGGAATCTGATGGTGGGCACGATTAAGCGGCCATATTTGCTGTGCAGTATGATATGAGCAGTAGGATTGCTCTAATGGTTCAGTGTTGATTTAGATCCTTATCCATCTTCCATGGGTTGGTTATCCCCGTCTGCCATATCGCCAAATGGTGGATGTAGATGGTAAACTTCAATATTCAGTAATTCATCATCTTCTTCTTCTTTTTCTTCTTCTTCTTCAACAAGTACAATTTTTGGGTAATATTTTTGAAAGCAAATTTACTTTTTTGCCGCATATTAAATACCTGAGGGAAAGCTGCCAGAAAGCTTAATGTTTTAAAAGTTATCAGCCACACAGACTGGTGCAGGCAAGCAAATTCTGCTCCTCCTCTATCGTTCTCTGGTACGCTCTAAATTGGATTATGGTAGCTAGGAAAGCCTATTATAAAGCCTTTGATCCAATTCATCATCAAAGTCTTCGGATCTGCCTGGGGGCGTTTCGCACTTTCCCGAAAGAAAGTCTCTACGCTGAGGCTGGCGAACCTCCCTTGGAGATCAGTAGGCTTTAGCTCGCCATGAACTACTTTCTCAAACTTAAAGCAAACCCTGAAAATCTAAACTCGTTATTTACACTTAACTACTCCAACTAAAAGTGACAGAAATTCCTCCTTGTGGCATCAGAATACGTCCTCACTTTGACACTGCAGGCATAGATATTGACCTTGTTAATGGTAACCAATTGATAACTGTGTTCCCACCTTAAAACCTCACCAAACCCATTATCAACTTCAATCTTCCGAAGCTGTTTATAAACAACTTTATCTAGAACAATGTTCATTGTATAAAAAATATGACACACTTTTTATGGACGGGTCGGAGAAAGGAGACTCAGTTGCTGCTGTGTTGGTCTCTGGGAGTCACCTCGACCTGCCTTTACAACAGCGCATAACTGATTTTTGTGCTGTTTATACAGCTGAGCTTAAGGCAATTAATTTAGCTCTGAAACAGGTTTATCAATCCAAAAGATCCTCAGTTTTAATCATGTCCGATTCCCTGTCAACACTTCAGGCTCTTTCCACGAGAAAGATATCGCACCCTTTTCTGGAAGAGATCCATGACCTCCACACATAGCTTGTTTCCGAGGGTAAAAAGATGGGTTTTATGTGGGTACTAAGTCACATGGGCATCAGCGGCTAAAAAAAGCTCTGCATCTAGATTTCCCTTAAGAGATTTTCAAATTTGTTCCATACTCTGACCTGCGTTGTATGACTGGCTATTATTGTAAACGGCTGTGGCAGACCGAATGGTCTAATCAAATCAATAACAAATTATTTCAAATTCGCCCAGATTTGTCTGATTTTTTCGACTCGCAAAGAAGAAACTGTTTTGGCTCGCCTTTATATTGGGAATACTTATGTCACTCATAGTTTCCTTTTTTTCCGTCCACCATTTCATGTCTGAATATGCTGATCTGGTTGATGAAAGAGAAGGATATTTTGTTTCGATACCTTTTAATTAGATTTTTAAAGTTTGCAATAGTAAACACCTGTTTCAAATTTGTGTTATGTTGGTTTGTTTTATCGCATATAGGTCATGTCGTCTTGTTTATATTCTTGATTAATTTTTTTTTTAGTAAGGTTGGTTTTATTTACATCTTTTATCATATTTAAATTTTAGCAGTTTAGTCTGATTTTGCTTAGTTTTGTGTGGTCCTGATTCGGCTCTTGGCAGTCCGCTGGACCTATAAAAATTGCATATCTAATCTAATCTTCTTCTTCAGGTGACTCGGTTGATAGTGTGAGGCATTATACACGCGCTGGAACTTACTCAGCTTTGAGAAGCATCATGTGATGAGAATAGCATCCCCATTCGCAATCTCCAGAAGTGTCTTCGGTGTCGCCTACAGCTTGCATAATTGCTGCTGTGACGTTGCTGGAACTATTGGCCATGCTGCAAGTGCCCTGACAGTCGTCCAAGACAGAGAGAGCGTGGGGGCGGCACCACATGCGACACGAGGCCACCAACTCGAAGCAGTTGTCTTCACAACGTCGGTATTTCCTGGGTTTCGCTCTGAGAGAAGAGCATCTGAACAGAAGACGGTAAACTGAGTTAAGATGGAGAAAGCAGCTATTACTGCTGAACTGGATGGGTGATGAGAAGGATTAAGGTGAAGATGATAATGTCATGTTGAGCGTGCTGCTGCTGCTGATGATGATGATATATGTCACAAAAGACGTCAGAATTCATGTCGTGGCGTCATCTGCACGGAGAACTCTGCCGAGATCTGACAAAGCAAAGCAAATCCAGGAAAACTAGTTTTGAGAAAATCCGCATTTTCTGTTTTGCTCATTTTCCCTTTGAATTTCCGTTAATTTAAAGCAGTGTTTGACTCGCATGCAAAGCAATGCAAGTCTATGTACTCACCCTCCAAAAACAATTTTAAGATGTTTGCAAACCTGTGCGAGATAAGTCAAAAATAGTCCAACAATGAAAATAATAAAAAATATTTTGTCCGTCTTACTGCTTGTCTGTTTGCCGTCCGCCGTCTGTCTATGCAAAACTTGCAGATGGATTAATATATCAGAACCTATTCCAGCTATCACAACCAAACATGGTAAGATGGTGTGATCAGTGAATAAGTAACTTCACTTTAAGGTCAAGTTCACAAGGTCAACAAATGTTAGTAAAAAAAAAATTTTTCCACAAAATTTAACTTATTTTTTTTCTTTCAAATTATTAATATTGAACTAATGACTCTTTGATGCGTGATAGATGTCAATGAGACACATCCTGTGCACATTCGGTCAAGCTCACTCCAAGGTCAAGGTTACTGGGGCTGTACAAAGTCAGTTAGTATAGGCACTTTGAAGTGACCTTAACCCTAAACTGTGAGAGATATAAAGTCCGAAGTTCTTGTATTTAGAGATGATATATTGATATTTCATATATATTCCATTTTTGCATTGATCTTGAATGTCAAGGTCATTTTAGGCCTTTCAAAAAACATACAAAAAAATAGGGCATCGTACAGTGGAACGGCTCTATTTAACCCATAGTATGCAACAACATTGGGTTATTTGATCATACATGAGCATGTAAAGTCATGTGAAGGTCAATGACATTCAAAGGTCAAGATCACTGAAGGTCAGTGCCATCCCATGGCCAAGGTCACTGTTTGTTTTTATTATACAACTTTTGCTGTAGTGTATTTGATCATGCGTGAGTGTATTAGGAGCTGGAGGTCCAGGTCATCTCAAGGTCAAGAGCATAGAAATATCAGTCGATATTACTTTGCATTTTAGTGCCACCGTTTAATTGTTTTTCTTCTTCTTGGCACTCATTTTCATGTTAAATATTGCGAGTTCTATAAGGAGCATGTGATTCATATGGTCTTTGCCCGTCTAGTTTTTGCTTTCTTTTGATGATCACATGCAAATCATGAATTCACTATTTACAATGCAATATTTCACTGTAATTCACTATTGCATGCAATAATTCATTGTAGATAGTGTTTTGGTTTTAAAAAAAATATTCCATTTCGAAAGTGAATTTCGTGGATATGCTTTGATTTGTCAGATCACCGCATAATTTATCTATGCTGCTTATATGATTGACTGATGATGCTCTACTTATTGCGATGACAATGATTACAATGACATGACTAATAGCAGCAATAAAAGTAACAGAACTGCAGCATAAAAAACAACTATAACAACAACAACAGCAGCAGCAACAACAACAACAATTTTACCTGTCTTGAAAACACTGGTCAGCCAAGGCTTCTTCTTCCCAGCAGATAGGGTCACACAATGATGTCAAAGGATCTGAAGTCGCTAGGCACGGCGAGGCCACTAGTGACGTCAACACAAGAACCAGCATGCTTCTTTTTGCCATGCTGCACAGTTTGTAAGGAGTCCGGTGAAGAGATAATTATTTAAATGTGCCTTTTGTCGACGAATCCTGCAAATGAGAGCGAGTCAAAGTACAAAATACAATGATTTTCAAGCTATCATTCAGAGCGGCGATTAGACCTCATAGACTTGGTATAAATTGGTGGTATGAGTCTGAAACTAGCCTTATGTCATTAACTGGTTGCAAGAGCTCACAAGTTTATATTGTGAAGATCAGTTGGAAATGAGTCTGCTTATTCAAATATTGAGATTATTTAGGAGCAGGGGCGGATCTTTCCATTGTTGAGGGGGTGTGCACAGTGCACTAATGCGAAGTGGCGTAGCCACAAGCGCGAGCCTGCGAAGCAGGCGAGTGTACTAGGGGGTCCTGGGGCATGCCCCCTCCCCCCCCCCCCCCCCGAAAAAATTTGAAAATAATGGTTAAAATCTGTGCAATCTGGTGCATTTTGGGCATTATTTTAAGGACTGAAAATAGTATTGTTTGTGCTAAAAGTCCTCTTTAAGTTTAGTCCCCCCACCCCCCCCCCCCACACACACGCAAACACCCCTCTGCAAACTCTGATGATAAAATTTACAATAGCAGAACATCTTGCATAAAGGCTTATACAAAGACAAAGTTACTGCAAATAAAACAAGAAATAGCCACTCACATCAGTTTTATTTAAAACTGACCTGATGCATGTACAAGTTTGGTCACAAAAAAAACCAAAACAAAACAAAAAAAAACTAATTTGGAGGTACATGAAACTGTGTGGTGAGTGAGAATTAGTAATTTTTTTTCTCTTCTTTCTTCTCCTTTTCTCCCTCCTTTTCTTTTTTTTTTTTTTTTTTTTTTGGACCGCCAGGGGGGTCTGCACGGGCACAAGTGGCACAAGAACAAGATCCGCCCCTGAGGAGTCCTGTCGCGGTCTCGATTGTTTGTTGCATTTTTTCCCCCAAAAAAATGACTGGATAAAATTAATGTCCAAATATTAGAAATAGGTCTGCACGTTCAAGTCGATCCTGCTTTAAAACCTGCTTAAACATACAGTTTTCGCCGTAGAATATTGTATATTTTTGATAGTATAGATGCACCATAGATTGTTGATTTGTAAAGTGTGTGTGTGGGTGTGTGGGCATGTAGAAACGACGTTACAGTGACACACTCATGGAACTCCACATGGTTTCTTTTGACTTTTTTGGAAGGGCGCCCTATTTTGACGTCAAAATAGTTCCCTGCTGAGTTAGAGCTGTTTTAGGCCTAGGGTTAGGTTAAGGGTTAGGGTTAGGGTTTGGGTTAGGGGTTAGGGTTAGGGTTAGGGATAGGTTCAAAAATTTGAAAATGTCAAAATAATGTCACGAAAATGAAAAGTGTGTCAAAATAATCCCTGTTTTTTTTTCACAACAGTCATCAGAATGTCGTTTTTACAAAAATGTGTGTGTATGTGTGTGTGTGTGTGGGTGTGTGTGTGTGTGTGTGTGTGTGTGTGTGTGTGTGTGTGTGTGTGTGTGTGTGTGTGGGTGTGTGTGTGTGTGTGTGTGTGTGGCTTGCATCTCGAAGGTGATAGGAGAATTTTCTCACTCAGAGGAGTTGCCTTTCTGTTATGCCGTTTGAATTCAGCCGCCCGTGTCATCCACACAGTGACACATAAAAGAACCCAGTCATTTCTGTCAAAATGGGCAGATGCAGGACAGACTCAAATAAACGCGCATACCTGACTATAAGTCGTTCAGGATCGCTCAGTTGTTCAAAACGTTCGACGATGTGCTTTGCGACTGCAAGTTGGCGTCTTGGACAAATTTGAGTTGGAGCCAGTATGCGACCAGCGCCTTTGAGCAGAACAAAATTTTGTTTTATTTCTTTATCCCTGCGCTACCCTTTGACCTCTCCTCTAAATTGCCTTCCATCAGGGCTGCGACATAACATGCATAAAGCTAACTGGAAGCATACGTCACGCTCTGGATCGTGGAACTCCTAGTTGTGTCCCCCGCAAGGCAAACAACATGGTAGATGTCTCCAAATTAATGCCTTAACATAGGTGATAATCAGACTTTCTTGTATTGAAGTTTACATCACACTGACCGGCACTTATGTTTGCATTAGATCAGTCAGTTTTCTTATTATTTATACTCTCGTGTACGACATTAGAGAACACATTTCACCAAGACAGATCAGAAATACTGTCTCCCACGTTAAAAATGATAAAATAACACAAAGCACGGTCAACAACTTGTCAAAGTCTATGGATACTGCTTTTGATTTGTAAGTTTTAGCTTATCTTAGTTTAGACTCACGATAAGTACAAAGACCAACAATGGAATTTGACGGGGTAAGATCCCCAGCAGCTTGGTCAAAAATGCTTATCAGGTGTCTCCGGAGGACCTTACCCACTGAGAAATGAGTACCACAAAATACTGCTAGTTTCGAGCGATGCTAGTGCCCGAAAACGTGCATACAAGGCTGCAAGGTATGAAAGATTAAACTGTGAGTATTATAAAATGTTAGTTTTGGTTTAATTTGTAAGAAATCGTGACCTCGATGTATAATTTTCACGGACTGCGGCAGAAAATCGAACGCCACTGTTCACGAGTACACAACAAGACCTAAATAACATATTACACATATAGTCTAGGCGATTCTGCATGCTTCAGAATATCAATAATAAATAATGTGATCTGCCACAACATACCTTCATAGGGCAATTATTTTGCGAGATATTAACTCTGCTTCCTCGTGCGGGGGACCGAAATGATTGTTGTTCATGTGGTTGATACAACAAGGCGTTCCACGATCCAGGGTGTGTACATGCAGCGTTGTGATCTTTCAACGTTTACAGCATTGTTTTCTATCACTGTGTTGGTGTGGCTTTTGGAGAGATTCAAATAAACGAGTGTGACGCTCAAAGAAGGGTTCGTATGACGGCCTACTAGCGCTAAAACCGAGAGTTACCAGTATTACGAGATAATGAAAATCAACACGTGTTCTGTGTAATTTACAGAGATAACGGTAATCCACAGTGTTAATTATTAATTATCAGTATTTGCCACGCCTTCCTAGCTACAAAACCTGATAATTACAAACATCATGTGATAATTCTAATAGCGATCTCCCTGCCTTTACACCACCTGTTTGAGTGATGGATGTGTATTTGGTGTGTGTGAGGGTGGATGAGACAGGTGAGCGTGTATGTTGGTATAGATCGCCGCGCTTTGAGCCCGATTGATTTGGGGAAAGGCGCGTAGGCCTATATAGCAACCTGTATTATTATTATTATTATTATTATTATTATTATTATTATTTACAAATATAGGATAATAACAATTATCAAGGGATAATCACAATTATCATTGACAAATTACAAATATCATGTTTAATTTTCAGTTTTGACTTCTAGCAATCCATCTGGGGATGCGCCAAAACCGAAACTTGAAATTTTCATTTAATAATTACAATTTTTACGGGTTAATTGTAAATATGTCGTTGCCATTTGTAATAATCCCATGATATTTGTAACTGTCAGGTTTTGGCGCTAGTAGGCCGTCATATGTGTGAATTATACAGAACACTGTCTTGTTAATTACCATTATCACTGATACCTGTAAATACACGTTTTGGCGCTAGTAAACCGCCTTAGCCAGAATTAAGCATGATCACGTAAAAATTGTAATTATCAAGTGAAAATTGTAATTCTGTGACAATTACAATTGTCGGTTTTGACGCATTTTCAGGCGGATTGCTAGAGCCCAAACTGAAAATTAAACAGGATCACGGGAAGATATTTGTAAATTTTCAATGATAATTGTAATGATCCCTTGATAATTGTAATGATCCCATGATATTAGTAATTATCTCATGATATGTGTAATTATCAAATTTGGGCGCTGGTAGGCCGTCATAGCTTAGGCCTTTACCATTTCAGTTGGTCGTGACAATTGTAATAGGTGGACGTGGCAGGGTGCCGTGACATTTTAGACTTTTTGTTTGCCACACTTTGTTGCTGAGACTCTTCCAGTCCCCTCTCACAAGTGGAGGCCATCGTAAGTCTGGGCTAGTCTCAGCTACACAGTGAGACAACTCCCTTGCTTAAAGTTCGTTTATTTGGGAAACCTGGTCCGTGTTCCCGTTGTTCTTTGCCGGCCGTTGTGAAAAGATCGGTTACTTATATTTAAATTAAATATAGGGACACATTGAAATCAATTCCACGCACCAAGCTTTTTCAAATTCTCTTCTCTTCTCTCTATTCTTGGACAGGAACAGCGGGACTCTGCCTGCCACTAGATTGTGCTCAATTGTCTTGGCGCCAGACGGTGCGCCCCAAACCTGCCAGTGCAAGTGGGGGCCTCGGGTGGCTTGAGTTAGATCCTGAATCGACCAGCGCCTTAAGCCGCTCCTGAGCTGGAAAAGCGCCATGTAAACAACTTTTGGCCTTGTTCCCGGCTGTAAGTGAGCGTTTTTATTTGCATATAGCCTTATTGTGGCTGCTGACTGAAGTTTGTTTTGTTGGTGCAAACATATCTTTTACTGGCAGAATATTAGTTCAGTAACTGCGTAGTCTATACATTGTAGGAGTATCATTATTATTTACACGAGCTAATTAATACACATGGGAGTTTTGTATTCTCCGGATGACATATGCTATACGTAATTATCATGTCGTAATGGTTTTAGTGTATCATGATTTTTCAATAACTATTTGGTTTTGCTACCTTGCTGGTATCCTGTTTTAAGCCAAGAATTACTTTTAATCCATCAGATCTAATTCGGATAGGACGCATTCACACATTAGCAGTCAATCTTTCGGGTAAAATTACAGCTGCAAGCGTAGATTACGATCGAGTATTGATAGATATTAGCCTACTTATTAATTACTGTTCACAACGTTTTATTTGTTCAAATTCAAAGTTAAAGCAAGACTGTTGTTTTTAACAATAAGTATACCCCACATTGCACTATAAAAGAAGAAGAAGAAGAAGAAGAAGAAGAAGAAGAAGAAGAAGAAGAAGAAGAAGAAGAAGAAGAAGAAGAAGAAGAAGAAGAAGAAGAAGAAGAAGAAGAAGAAGAAGAAGAAAGTAGAAGAAGAAGAAGAAGAAAAAGAAGAAGAAGAAGAAGAAGAAGAAGAAGAAGAAGAAGAAGAAGAAGAAGAAGAAGAAGAAGAAGAAGAAGAAGAAGAAGAAGAAGGAACGAACACTGAGTGAATTCTCACAACATTCGTTATAGAATATTCAGGCAGATTGCTTCATGGTTCGTTGCATGTTAGGGGCTAATAATGCAATAGGACATAACTTGATTTTGGCATTCGATATCATAACATACTCCGGTTGTTATTTCAATAGTTGTTCATTCGAACATTGTATGTCCAAGGCAGACATTTAATCAGCGTCAGCCATATTTCCTTTATCTATATAGTATCAGTGTTTAGCAGCGTAACTTGCATGGTACCAAAGATTGTACTTTTGTCTATTAAAAACAGGACTTGATGGTATCTACGGTGTTTTACAGCATGTGGCGATCGCTTGTACAGTCTGTCCGGAAGACAATGTCCCTGCTGGAGTCGCTTTACACCCACCGTCTCCTGCACAACAATTAAGATTACAAACACATTACGTTCGTTGCAAACACTGAAGAAGAACAGAGAGAAAAAGAAGGAAGATGATCACCGAGGACAACGAGGAGGATAAAGAGGAGGAAGACGGGGACGAGACGATTTACATTTGTATAACAAGTGGGCATGGGCAATGTTATTACATAAATTCCTTTTCCGGTGGTTAAAAGAAACATGAAGACAAATTTATGGTCTTGATAAAAATGACAATTATTTTACTGCAGTGTACAATACCAATTTGTCGTCAGCGAGTATACGGTGAATTTTCAGTTTTCGTGTATGTACAAGTGTCTACTGTGTAGCAAACGTATTTATTTTCTGCCTTTTTTTCTTTCTTGCTTCGCCGTCTCCTCCTCCCCCTCTCCATCTCCCTTTTCTTCCCTTTCGCTCAAACTCCAGTTTCGTTCTCCTTCTTCGCGAGACGGTTTCAGCGGTGGTGAGTGCGTGGGACAGACAGTCTGACTGAGAGTCGCTTCCTGATAATCATGGTTACTTGTTTCTGTTGCTTCTGCTGTTATTGTTGTTAGGCCTATTGTTGTTGTTGTTGTCTTTTGTTGTGGTTCTTTTTGTTGTTTTTAGTGTTGTCACCTGTTAGAGATGCACCAGCGGCCTTCGCGCCTCCCGTGGCAAGAAAGTTGCAGCCTGTCAGCGTGTAATCTTGAGGGCAGGCTACGTGGTCTGCACTTCCGGTGTTATGGCCGCTCGCCTGGGATGTCAAAGTCAGGCATTGAAGACCCGGTGCAGAGCAGCAAATAGCGTAGGAGTAGACGCCTGCATGAGTAAGATAAGATAAGATAAGATAAGACGAGACTTTATTATCTTTTACAAGAAATTACATAGTGGGGTACAGTTACAATCAACAAGTAATAAACATCACAATAATAAAATTAACAACTATGATAATGATAATGAAGATAAAACTGTCACACATTTATAATTACACTTATGCATACTAACATTACACGACAGCAAATGTTAAATGAAATTATTTTGGACACATACAAACACACCCACACATGTCATTTATTAAGTAATGAGACAGCCTTTGGAATAAAACTGTTTTTCGTTCTGAACCTTGGTGTTCGGTAGCGCCTTCCAGAAGGCAGGAGCTGGAAGTGGTGCGCAAGCACACGAGTGCTATTCAGCACAAGACAAATGGCTTTCCGCACAACACGCCTTTCATACAACACCTCAATGAGTACATGAATGAATAAATACATGAAAGAAAGAATAAATGAACATATTAACAAAAAGATGAACAAACCAATATTACAATGCAGTTTAGCTGGGAAACTTAGAACGTGATAATTTGGCCCAACTGTATCATACACTAATTTATTACAAAATAAAACAGCAACAGCTCATCATGCTGAAGCTTCGAATAACTTGTAAAACTAAAAGGTAAACATCAGCAGATAATATGACAGCCTACTCCAGGGCATAAACATTACATAAACATAGCAAGTTGAAAAACAGCGCTATTCAAAGGTTCAATGCCAATATCAAAGACCTTCTTAAAATCGAATAAAACACGCGCACACATAAACAAACAAAAAAATAACACCATTAACACAAAAACAAAAAAAAACTAACAAAACCATACGTTTTTAATATTTGGGTCATTGAACGTTTTTAATTAAGTAGGTTTACTTTTAACACTCGTATAATGCCATACTGGGAGTTACCCTTGAGAAAAGATTTAAACAATATTAATTGATTTAATTATACAACTCGTACCGGAATGAGGATCGTTGTTTGTAGCCGTACAGGACATAGAACTGGGCATCACACCCGCAACATTGTTGTGCGGTCCCCATGATGAGCATCCTGCACACGCCCAGCATTGAACAATGATTAAAGACAAAAAGCTAAAATCTCTGATCACCGTAAAAAAAAAGTGGACATCATCATAGTATCAAACATGTAATGCGCAACTTTTTTTTTTCTTCTCAAACTTCACAAGTGATGCATCAAAATTTATTTTCAGGAATTGTATATGCAAATTAATAGGGTAACCAACTGTATGACAAACAGACCTGAAATAACATAATGGGTTTGTAAAGGAAAGTCGGGTAATACGAAACGGAATGTAATATGAAACACGTCCTATCTGGCGAAAACAAAACACCATTTGTCGTTTCTGTGACTTGTTCCAAGTGACCCGATATGTAAAATCTATGCATGATATAAAGTAAGTCACATACGTGAATATTTTGGTGTTTTCTTTTCCCCAAAAAGGATATATTTCATATTACCCGACTTTCCTCTAAGAAACTGGTGCAGTTTTAACTACTTTCTTTCAAAATTTACGTTGCTCGTTTCTATTTCAGACTCGACTGTGATACCAGCCGTTTATTGGCTTAAGTAGGTCTAATCAGGCAATTATTTTGTTATTATACGTTAGCATACAGTAGTATGTTTTCGACACTCTTTAGATATTCTGACCATTTTCTTCTTCTTCTTCTTCTTCTTCTTCTTCTTCTTCTTCTTCTTCTTCTTCTTCTTCTTCTCCCTCTTCTTCTTCTTCTTCTTCTTCTTCTTCTTCTTCTTCTTCTTCTTCTCCTCCTCCTCCTTCTCCTCCTCCTCCTTCTTCTTCTTCTTCTTCTTCTTCTTCTTCTTCTTCTTCTTCTTCTTCTTCTTCTTCTTCTTCTTCTTCTTCTTCTTCTTCTTCTTCTTCTTCTTCTTCTTCTTCTTCTTCTCTACCTCTTCCTCCTGCTCTTTTCACTTTTTACCCAGAACAGTTTCCCCAGGTAAACAGCTGACTTGCGCTTTAGTCCCCACGCCTGGAAGACTGGGTCCAGCAACTCTATAGGTACACGTCATCCCTGACTTCTGGCAGCATCGCGTCGCTGCTTGCACGCCTGCGTAAAGACCCGTAAGATAGGTAGCGTAACATTTGATAAATAAACTCATTTCAGTGTGGAAAATGATGATGCATCCTTTATTCGGTACTCTAAACCATATAAAATGTGACTGTAACAACATTACGTCATCCAATTTGGAAAAAAAAAAACGAGCAATAACACAATTGACAACGAAAAAACTGCAGTAGGCTAGAGTAGATCATTGTGATAAAGCATGAAAATATAGTCTTCTTCTGGTTCTTCTTCTTCCGATAATGACGACGACGACGATTGTGACGATGATGGTGATGATGATGGTGATGATGATGATAATGATGATGATGATGATGATGATGATGATGATGATGATGATGATGATGATTATGATAATGATGCAGCTCACCTCCAGTAGTGCCGATGCCATCTACAGCCTGACAGATGACGTGGCCATTGCTGGTCAGAATCTGCTCCCCTTCCCTGTGCCAGTCGTTATTCTAAAAACATCAAATGTTTCCAAAGTTAAAAAAAAAAAAAACAGCCAAAAGTTCGAATAATAATACTAATAATACAACAACTACTACTACTACTGCTACTACTACTACTACTACTACTACTACTACTACTACTACTACTACTAATTTATAATAATAATAATAATAATAATAATAATAATAATAATAATAATAATAATAATAATAATAACAACAATAATAATAATAATAATAATAATAATAATAATAATAATAATAATAATAATAATAACAACAACAACAACAATAACAATACAAGATGCTATCACGCGCTTTTTCTGCAAACGAACTCGAAGCGCAGCGATCTGAAGGTGTCGCTATTATAGAAAGTGGAAAATAACTCAAATTTTATTTTCGAATTTCGGTAGACTACACATCCAATACCATTATTGAAGGGAAGGAAGAGATAAACAGATAGCTTTGAACAAAACTTGAGGTTAATTTACCAGCTCTCTAAAGGAATGTTGGCCATTATTAAATTAACCTCCTTGAGACGTTCACTCCCGATACCATCAAGCAGAACTCACTAGGAAGAATGTAAGTTAGCCCACTCGGACATCTGACCGGTGTCCCTTGACCGCTAAATAGCCACGCGAATCATATCACTCGTAGATCTACCCTGCAATTCTCCTCTGAGACACGAAGTTCAGACGTAACAGACAGTGTCCCAGAAGCAGGACTGGAGAACAAAGACTGCCGAGAAAAGATTCACGTAGTCGCGAGAATGAGATGATTCGTCGGGGATGATGTAGACTCCTTCATATCCCTTGTACACCCCGCAGTAACCGGGTAGTCACACACGAAGTAGAGCCACGAGGGTCAACAAGGAGCGAACTGAAGTGAACACAAATCCTCAGCCATCACCAACAGAGTGGTAGATTAGAGACGGTTTCACGATTCGCAGAGACTAGAAGTAAGATAACACTAGTAGTTTCTAGTACTTGTATGTTGATATATTATATTGATTGCCATGTATTAGTATGTTCGTGTTATATGTATTTACAGAAACCGATTATTGTTTCTGACATGTTGTGAAGATTGCTCGATATATCTTAGCCGTAAGATTCAGATATCGTAGTGTGCTACTGGGCAAATCAGCACGTGTCTGATGCTATGGACTCCTTGCAGATGGCACCAAATACCAATATAACTGAATAGAATATTGTAGCCAGAGTTCTGGATTTTCCAGCTCAGCTTTGGGACAGTTTGTGGAGTCAAAGCCTAACGCTTGCTCCCGTGGAAAGAAGAAGATCACCTCGAATCTACCTCCCCACGTCCGGCCCCATTGCTACCAGACTCGCCCGATCATCCTGAGAGTGACCAGACTCCCTCAGAGTGACCACCAGACTCAAGCACTCACAGAAACTGAGAGCTAAGTCCATCTCAACTGCAACTGATGTCAAAAATACTCGGACCACTATTAGACCATCAAACACGTATAACTTTGTAGCACGTGATGAAGAAGACCAGCAAAACCATTTTCCCAGCACATTGAACAGTATAGTTATTAATTTACATTTCATTAAAGTCATGTTAGAATTTGTGTTGAACTTGTAAAAGTTGAAATCACATATATACAACTAGTGTCATTCTATTTGTATTGCTATGTGTCCACTAGCACTTCTTCTCTGGAGACCAATTAGACTAGTCAATTTACTAGTAAATATCATTTCTTAAAGTGAGCCAATGATACTTTAAAACCCGAGAACAAATATAAAATTTTATGTGACCAAGCACCGTGATTAGTCTCTCACATCGCTTAGGAACCTTGGTAAAGAACGACTGACAGAGATAGCTTAACGCCTCATCATTTACAGATCTTAATCCCCTTGTAAGATTATCGTATCTTCTCCAGGATATCATTACACCGGGGAAACCCGTCAGTGGCGATCTAAGCTGTCTTGTAGACTACATTTGAAACCAGCGCACTACCATCTGCGCCTACCAGGCCACCCCACATTTGGAATTATATTTAAATTGCAACCTTTCAAAATACAAAATCTTAAGGTATTTTAGTACGGTGGTCTATATGTTTTGAAATAGAATTAAATTAAATATTTAACAGGTCGGCATAAATCATATCACTCGTCGCTGAGTAATTATCTTCGTCGTCGTCGTCTCCGATCCCCCCTACTTGTTCTCTGTCAAAGATCATAATTATATCCTACAAATTCATCGTTCGCTCTTTAATTAGTTTTAAAAATAATGAATTGTATTCAGTTGTAAAATATTATCAAGAAAAAGACTGCAACAACAATAATAGCAAGTTTAAAACTGCTACGGTTCTGAAGCCAAAATAAAAAAAAAAAGTGATCAAAATTTAAAACGTTAGAGAAGTTGACATGATTTCCTCAGTGTTTAATTTTAGCAATTAGTACGAGTTTCTGCTTTGGTTGGCACCTGCACTGGTTATATCGACGCATGCCAAGAAGCAAATTCGTAGTTATTCAGATGCTAGAATGCTTATAGAAAAAACAAAAACAAAAAAACAACAAACCCTTAATACGCTGGAGCAACTTGTCAGAACTTCCCCAGCATTTCTACAACTAGCTTGAGCATTAGCTTCGTCTGCCGCCACCGACAGGGCGCCATAATGGTTGGCGCACGTCAGATTGGCCCCTAGAGAAGAGGAGGAAGTTCCGACCACGTATGCCCCGTAGGCATCCTTGTGGTCAGTAAGGGAAACACCAGGCGGAAGGCTGACGGACATGTGCGTCACCACTGCTGATAAAATGTTAATATAGGTTTAGAATGCGTAGATCCAGGTTTGTAATGTCTAAATTATCAATATAATAATAGTGGTTGTGGTGATGATGATGATGATGATGATGATGATGATGATGATGATGATGATAATAATAATAACAATAATAATAGATATAATAATAATTTATTTTATACAGCGCAAATTCTAACTGATAGCAGTTTGCAATAAGCGGTCACACGCATTCACACCCACACACACGCGCGCATGTTTAACAAGAACATTTTTTTTTAAAAGACATTACAGTATAAACAAACAGATAAATATATCATAGTTAATAAAACAGTAATATACAAAAATGCACATGAATCGTCAAGCTCTGTAAGCTCTGTGGGTTCGGGCAAATAGAATAGACCCAACGTTTCCCGGCGTGTCGTAAGAGGCGACTAACAGGGGTGATGTTAGCACGGCATCACTGGGCGAAAGTCTTCTACACAGAAGTCACCGGCCAGGGCGGAGGAACCTCACGTTACTACAGGTTCAACGACCACGTGCTCAGGGCCAAGGCGAGCCACACTGTATTCGTGGATTTCGGCTGTGGCCAACAGCCTGGAGAGGATTGGGCCCTGCCAGGTCTTTTTTGCCCAAGACACAACACATGATGAGGCTATCCACTAATTCCATGCCGGATCGGTCGTCGCCCGGCTACACAAGGACCGCGCCTTCCGTTGGCCACCAGGACGGAGGTGAAAAGTATGCTACTGATGGACAAATTAGCAAGATCCGCACGAGAAACAACATCGTCATAGGAACCTGGAATGTCAGGACCCTAACTGCGGAAGGAAAATTAGAAGAACTGGCCCACGAGCTGGACCACTATCGATGGAACGTTCTAGGTATCAGCGAACTGCGCTGGAAAGGCCTAGGTGAAACAACGACTGACAAAGGCCACAAGCTCTATTTCAGCGGTAGAGATGACAGGCACGAACACGGCGTTGGATTCTTGGTCCACAAGAACATTCTAGCCACTGTCATGGGTTGCCGCCCAGTCTCCAGTAGACTCATTACCATCCGTCTGAGAGCAACCCCTTTCAACATTACCATCATCCAGGCCTATGCCCCAACATCAGACTATGAAGACAGCGAAGTGGAGGATTTTTATGAAAATATACAGGCGGTCCTTGACCAAGTGCCGAAGAAGGACATAGTCATAGTGCAAGGCGACTGGAATGCCAAGGTTGGCCAAGATGCGCACCACAACTGGGGAACACATGCGGACCCCACTGCAACAACGAGACAAATGACAGGGGTCTGAGGCTATTGGAGTTTGCCAGATACAACAATCTGGTACTGGCAAACACGCTTGGTCTCCACAAAAAATCCAGACGATGGACATGGCACAGTCCCGGCGGGGAACATCACAACCAGATCGACTACATCATGGTCAAGAAACGCTTCAGATCAAGCATCAACATTGGCAGGACACGCACTTTTCCAGGAGCAGACATTGGAAGTGACCACGATCTCGTGATGATGTCTTTCCGGCTCCATTTGAAGAGAGTAAATACAGCAAAGTGCACTAGGCTGAAGTTCGACCTGGACAAACTGCAAGACCCGGAGGTGGCAAAAATATTTCAGGCCACAATTGGAGGGAAATTTGCACCACTGCTTATTTTGGGGGCAGGCGAAGTAGATGTCAACACCATGACCAATACCTTCAACTCAGCTGTAACAGATGCCGCCACTGAGATCCTTGGCAAGCACCGACCAAAGAAGAAGCCGTGGATCACACCTGAACTTTTGGATCTGTGTGATAAACGAAGAGAGTTAAAAAAGAAAAAGAACACCTCACAGGGAGCTGATGTCTACCGAAAAATCAACAATGACATCCGAAAAGGCATGCGCACAGCAAAGGAGAACTGGATAGAAGATCAATGCCAGGAAATAGAGAACAATCTGAACAAGAACAACAGCAAGAAGGCCTACCAGACTGTGAAGCGGCTGACAAGTGTTAAACAGCCCAAAGTCTCCACTATCCAAAGCAAGTCTGGCATTTGCCTTACAGAAGAACAAGAAGTCTTGGACAGATGGACAGAGTACTGCTCTGACCTTTACAACCATACACCAAATGGAGACCCATCAGTTCTAGCATGTCCCGAGAGCAGAGAAGAAGAAGAAATCCTCCCAATTCTCCGGGAAGAAGTTGAGGCAGCAGTGCAATCGCTGAAGAAAGGGAAGTCAGCGGGAGTGGACAACATACCAGCGGAACTGCTACAAGCAGGAGGAGAAGCGATGACTGATGCTCTCACCATTATCTGTAACAAGATCTGGCAGAGTGGGGAATGGCCTACACCATGGACCCAGTCGCTTGTCATCACTCTTCCCAAAAAAGGTAACCTTCAGGAGTGTGAAAATTACCGCACCATCAGCCTCATCAGCCATCCCAGCAAGGTCCTCCTGAAAATAATACTCAACAGGTTGAAACCACAAGCTGAACAAATCATAGCTGAAGAACAAGCAGGATTCATGGCAGGGCGAAGTACCACTGAACAGATTTTCAACCTCAGAATAATCTGTGAGAAATACCTACAGCACCAACAACATCTATATCATGTGTTCATAGACTTCAAGAAGGCATTTGACCGAGTCTGGCATGCAGCTCTATGGGCAACCATGAAAGTGTACAACATCAGCCCTAAAATTATAGAAGTCATCAAAAGCCTGTATGACAAGGCTACCAGTGCAGTCCTCCATAACAGCGTCATCGGGAACTGGTTCAGAACAACAATCGGTGTGCGTCAAGGATGCCTACTCTCTCCAACACTCTTCAACATCTTCCTAGAGCGCATCATGTCAGATGCTCTTGCAGATCACGAAGGCACAGTCAGCATAGGGGGCAGAGCAATCTCCAATCTTCGTTTTGCGGATGATATTGATGGATTGGCTGGAGAGGAACAAGAACTTGAACAGCTTGTACAGAGGCTTGACACCACCTCCAGAGCTTATGGAATGGAAATAAGTGCAGAGAAGACCAAAATGATGACCAACAACACCAATGGCATCAACACGGACATCAAAGTACAAGGCCAATCCCTCAACACAGTGCACAGCTTCAAATATTTAGGAGCCATTGTGTCAGACAATGGGTCTCGACAGGAAGTCCTCTCCAGGATCGCACAAACAACTGCTGCCCTGACAAGGTTGAAGCCCATTTGGAAAGACAGAACCATCAGTCTACATTCCAAAGTAAGACTGCTGCGCTCTCTGGTCATCTCCATCTTCCTATATGCTTGCGAAGCATGGACCCTCACAGCAGATCTCCAACGAAGAATACAAAGCATGGAGATGAGGTGCTACAGAAGACTTCTGTGCATTTCCTATACCCAACACATCACCAACGTTGAAGTCCGACAGACCATCACACAAGCCATTGGACAACACGATGACCTGCTCACAGTGGTGAAGAAACGGAAACTCCGATGGTATGGCCACGTCACCAGATCATCAGGCCTTGCAAAGACCATTCTGCAAGGCACAGTGCAAGGAGGTAGAAGAAGGGGGAGACCGAAAAAGAGGTGGGAGGACAACATTCGAGAATGGACTGGTTTGACACTGAGCGAAGCCATGAGGGCTGCTGAGGACAGAGAAAGATGGAGTATGCTGGTTAAGCGATCATCTGTGGTGCCCCTACGACCTTCGGGTTATGGGACAGGATAGGATAGGATAGGATAGGATAGGAATCGTCAAAACGATAAAATATACTTCTTTTTTTATATTCAATTTTTTTTTCACAGACGGTGAAACAGAGTCTGATGATTCTGTAAAGAATGAGTGAGATAAAGCAGGAAAAGAAAACACATTTAATATTTAAAATAATTTATATAAGTTACCAGCTGAACCGTAAAAATACATCTGTTGGAAAATAAAACAAAGTACTGGATCGGAATTTCTTCATGACAAGTACACACTTAAAACTTATATCACAAGCACATAAAAAGTGTCAATATATAAAAGCCATTTCTGACAAACCTGGTGGTACATTTTTGATAACTTCAAAACAATCAAGTTAAATGCAATTAAATGATGCGAACAGCACGCTAAAATCTCGTTGGACAAATGTAATAATCCCAGGCCAAAATGCCGATAACGTATACAGTCTGATGGAAAAAAAAGGCATTCATGGATGATGCTCCGTACCTATTTATACGCGTATTAAACTAATACACAAAATTGTTTCGATTATTTTTCTCGGTCGTTTGATGTTTATCATATTAAGAATAAAAAAGAATCTTACTTGTTTCACAGTTCGTTCCTTCGTATCCAGCAGCACAGACACAGGTGTAAGAGTTGATCCCAGCAGTACAGTTACTTCCATGTTGACAAGGATTGGGGTTGCAATCATCAATTACTGAGGGAGAAAAATAACAATGTTAATGGCATCCAAAAAGTGATACTGCTGCCGCTGCTGCTGCTGCTGCTGCTGCTGCTGCTGCTGCTGCTGCTGCTGATGATGATGATGACGATGATGATTCCTTGTAGCAATAGAAATGGTTCTGATACAGAAAACAGAATTATCGTTTCAGATGAAGCAAGTTACACCTATGCTTACCATGAGCAACAGTCGAACCAACGTCGATGGTGACAGTAGCTGAAGTTCCATTCAAAGTGAAAGGGACAGTATTCAAAACTTGACCGTTCCTTCTGACCACGACATCGTATTCACCTTTGAACCCCCTAAGGTTAAACGTGGTACCGGTAGCCAAGGACTTGTTGACGTGAGTACTCCATAACTCCTTGGTGAGGTGCACGTATCGCCGTCCCGCTTCATTCAGCTGCAATAGTCATTGTACACAATTAATTTACATTATTTATTGAGCTTCATTGAATTTCTGACGTTTGTAACGATTGAGCGCTAAACATCGATCCAGCAAACCAGTCATGACTATCATCAGAAACCAAACTAAAGCTTTTTATAAACAGATATGACAGACAAGCAGACAGACAGACAGACAGACAGACAGGACAGACAGACAGACAGACAGACAGACAGACAGACAGACAGACAGACGATAGATAGATAGATAGATAGATAGATAGATAGATAGATAGATAGATAGATAGATAGATAGATAGATAGATAGATAGATAGATAGATAGATAGATAGATAGATAGATAGATAGATAGATAGATAGATAGATAGATAGATAGATAGATAGATACTTTTTTTTTTAAAGTCATCCTCCTTAGCCCGACCCACAGCAACAGCAAACTCGAAAGGCCTACCACCAGGTCTGGTCCATCCGTCAGTGACTGCGTCTTGTTGAGAGAGTGGCGGTCCCAGAAGCCCCAGAATACCACGCCGTCCACCGAGGGATGGGAAAAGAAGAGACGCAGCAAGGTCTCGTAATAGTTGGCTCTGACGTGAGGGTCTACCTGGTACACGTCCATCTCTGTGATCCACAGCGGCAAGCCGGCTAAAGACAGATGGTCCAAGTACATCTGCCAGAGGTACAAAAAAGTTGAATTGACTTTTGCCGCTATCTAGCTGTTATTGATGATGATAATGATGATGATGACGACGACGTTGGAGTATACAGATGATAATAATGATGTTGATGTCGATAATGATGATGATGGTGATGATAATAATGATGATGATTATACTGAAGATGATAATGATGGTGATGAGAACGATGATAATGACGACGACGATGGTGGATATGATGATGATTGATGGTGTTTATGATGATGGTGTTGATGATAAACCGGAGGAGAAAGACGACAAAGACAACAATGATAATAACTACGACGACAATAAAGACGTAGACGACAGTGATGTAACAAGTGTTACCTTTATGAGGGGTGGATCTGGTGTATCACCGTGAAAATGGCTCTGAATTCCAAGAGCATGCAAGGGTACACCTTTCGAAAGGAAATCTTGGGCCTGTTGCAAGTAGGCCTGTGGGGGAAAAAACCATCAACCTTAGATCCACTAATATTAATACTCGTAGTTTGATCAACGCATTCTCGATATTGATAAATCTACAAAAGCTCTGATCTCAGCCCTCATCCACCTTTTGGATAAAATGCCTCCTCCCCCTCCCCCCCCCCCCCCCCCCCCCCCCTCCTTTCTCTTACACCCATGAGCTACGAGCCTTCTTTCCTTTGGAAATTGCGTGTTGATTGTTAATAAAAGTTTCAACGTTCCACTGATAAAACAAAAACACTTTCAAAAAAATTAAATAAATAAATAAATAAATAAATAAACTTACTAATTAGCTAACTAAATAAATAAATAAAATAAAATAAAATAAATACTATAATTATAATCCATTCTCACATCGGTGCTTTCAGCTTTGGCGATTATGGCGTAATCGTTGAGAAACAGCAAGGGCTTCGGATCCTGCTGGTGAACTCAGTGAAGATGCGAGGACTGAAGCCAGCATCTTGAAATGTTCTTCAAACCATTGTGCGTGCAGTAGCTCGTTCACAACATCCCAATGGTCTACCCTAGGAAAGCGTGGAAAGAAACAAGGAGGAACAAAATATTTCTTCCTCGTGAAGGCTGACCATCTGTAGATCTATACCTAAGATTTTCCTAAAACAGATAGTGAATTCAGCTGCCCTAGACTGAGTTCTTGTTCTCCCATTATTCCCCGGAGGATAGCATTCAATAAGAATTGTATTAAAAGAATGATGGTGCCATTAAGCTCCAGTGCCGTTTCTTTAGGACAGACAACTACTACCTAAACCTTTGTTGTCTCCCTTGTTGCTGAAACTCGCCTGTAGTCACTTTCTCTCAACATAGACTCAATGTAGCCTATTTCAGTAGGTAGGACAACGTCTGCGCGCCCCTCTGTCTTTTTAATGCCCTGTCGTAATTGGAAGTTCTTGGAGGTTCAAAAACGTTTGTTTTTCTTTGTTGAGATTCTCAGATCCCAAACCTAAGTTGCTGAACCTTTTGGGAAAAGAAAAAAAGGAAGAAAAAGGTTGAGGAACCTAGCTTCGGGATCTGAGAAACTCGAAAAAAAGGTTTTTGAACCTCCACGAACCATCCAATTAAGACAGGCCAGAAAGGGCTAGGTTATTCAGGAGGTTTATTTATTTATTTATGAGTTTATTTGGAAAATTGCATTGTTGTCACATTACATGATAATATTATGGATACTCGTTGCTCACCCGACCTCTTAAGGTTTGAATGTTAAGCCTTCTCTTGATTGTTGAATACACACACAAGTGCTTACATACCAATACGCACTTTCAAGGCGGTGCTATTTTTAGAATCAAGCTGGATGCTATTAATAGGCGTATAGAACGAATGAATTCGCCGATTTATATCAAAACAATATTGTTAGAAGAAAAAAAAGGTGTATTTATTGGCTTAATCTTTTAAAAAAATCCCGTGGGGCAACACTCACTGTGCATTTAACAAGTATATGTTACGCTGAAATGGGCGATACTGTGGCCCCTTTAAAGTATAATTATTGCTCTTACACAGCGTTTTTTACCAGCACAAAATGCTATTCAGTGTGCTAGCTAAAAACAACAACACAGTATCTAAGGCGCGAACTTGCTGTTTGAAGCGCACTGTGTAACGTCCCTGCCCAATGAGCGGTCGTGAACGGCCTTCAATGCATACGCGTCTATTTGAGCGTATCAGCTGCCTATCTGACCGTGTGATCGGGTTCTTTAACGTCCAGTTGCAACGACACAGGTGGCCTCGTGGCAAAGTGTGTTAGTCGCCGGTGTCCTACACCGAAGGTCGCGGGATCGCAAGGGGCGAACTTATGTATTATTATTATTATTCATTATTATTTTCTCCGGATATTATTATTATTTCCTATTCAATATGGTATTGGATTATTATTCCATTATTATACTAAAAATAAAACATTCTTTCCTTTCCCTCTTCTAATAGCGATCTGAGGTGGTCTTCGACCAGGGAATGCTTGAGTGATAGACTCGTGTGTATATTGTGTAATGTGGCAGAAATTTGGGTGAAACAGATTGTGAGCTCGTGCACGTTGGTACAGATCGCAGCGCTTTGAGCCTGAATGGTGATTAAGGGAAAAGCGCCTGTGTAGCATCCCGTATTATTATGACACAGTTGAGGTGAAACGACGCAAGTTGGTACAAAATATAGACTAGTGTGAGGATTTTGATTCGAACAATGTCAAGCACCTTTTACAATGCGAATTTTCTATACTACCGAACCACTAATAGACTAATTGACAATGCTGTATCCACAATTATTATTATTATTATTATTATTATATTATTATATATATTATTATTTAAAAATTGTGAGCTCGCACTCGCATACTGTAGATCATATGGAATTATACGTCAAAATCGAATGTTCCTTTCACAAGACACGTTTGCTCGCAAGTTGGAAAATATAGTGGTATTTTGTTATGTCGGACCTTTTGAACAACAACCAAAAAAAAAAGTAAAAAAACTAAAAATATATATATCAGATCAGTTTTTATGTGAAAAATAATTTACAAAGTGGAGAAGAAAAAGACAAAATAAGCATACCGATGTTTGTTGAGTTGGTCAATGCATCCTATAGCGAAATGGTAGTCCGGATGTCCCTAAAATTTATATTTAAAAAAAAACACAAATCAATATTAAATTTACAGAAAATAAATAATAATTGTTTGACGAAATGATAACGATGACGACCACTACAATAACGACGACAGCAATGATGTCGGTATTCAGGCTTTTCAAAAATTCTAAGATTGTCGATCGTAAGAACATGTCATGGATATATATTCGCTGCGATCACTGTTCTGTTTCATCTCTCCATCTCTCTTTTTTTTTTCTTTTTAGACAGGTTTTCTGATAATATATGTTCGCACTATTATTAGTCAATACAAAAAATGCTTTGTTACGCAAATAAAACCATGCATTCAACTTCACAGCATTTTAGACAAAGATGCTAGTATCAAAGTCGTATTGTTAATAACATATTAGCACATCTCTTACCGGGGTTCCTTTATCAAAGAGCCACTTAAGACTTTGAGTGGTGGCGGTATTGAAGAGGTCGTACACCAGCTGCTGATACTTGCTGTATGCTCTATCTACCATCCATTGTTCCTTCACCAGCGTCCCAAAGCCAAACTGATGCTTCTTGTGTTCTATCTGACCAACGAGCATTCAAAACTATCATAAAGCATCCCAAAGCAATGCAAGCACCCCTCCTAAACCCCTCCCCCACCCCTCCAAAAAAAAAAAGCATTCGACAGCAACGAGACAGCCAGATGGACGCATTTCTGACTTTAGGATAGAAAGAGAGAGAGAGAGAGAGAGAGAGAGAGAGAGAGAGAGAGAGAGAGAGAGAGAGAGAGAGACAGACAGACAGACAGACAGACAGACAGAGAGACATAGAGAGACAGAGAGAGACAGAGACAGAGAGAGACAGACAGAGACAGAGAGAGTGAGAGAGAGGAAGAGATTAAAAAAAAAGAGAGAGGAGATGATGATGATGATGATGATGATGATGATGATGATAATGATGATGTTGCAAGCATTAAATGCTTGCAACATCATCATTATCATCATCATCATCATCATCATCTCCTCTCTCTTTTTTTTATCTCTTCATCTCTCTCTCTGTCTCTGTCTGTCTGTCTCTGTCTCAGTCTCTAAATTTTATATCCATTGTGCAACGAACAGACCAAAGAACTTATTGTTGACTTTGAGAGAGAGAGAGAGAGAGAGAGAGAGAGAGAGAGAGAGAGAGAGAGAGAGAGAGAGAGAGAGAGAGAGAGAGAAATATCTATCTATCTATCTATCTATCTATCTATCTATCTATCTATCTATCTATCTATCTATCTATCTATCTATCTATCTATCTATCTATCTATCTATCTATTTACAATGTTTTGATAAAAAGCTGAAAAATATACCAATACTAAGGCTAGTGCAAAGCGTGGTCAGCAGAAGATGTACTAATATAATAAACATGACCTAAGACTCACTTTAACAAACAAACAAACAAACAAATCAAACAAATATACAAACAAACAAACATAAAAACATCTTCGCGGCAAGTGAATAACTACTACAAACCTGAACCTCTATTTCATTGGCATGGACACCAGGCGGCAAATTGAACCTGCGGAATAGATTCAAATATTGATTGATTATTGTAAAACTAGTAAGTTTGCGTTACGGACTTTGATTTCAAAATTTGACAAAGTTCAGTTACAACCAAAAGCGATCGCCAGGTGAATAAATAAATAACGACATTGTACTGTGCCATACCAGACAGCTTCTACTATAATGAGAGAAGGAAGTCAATGAAAAATCGCAAAACTGGGAGAAAAGAGTTATTCCGCTTGATGGCTGTAAACAGGCAAAATGGAATCTAGCGGCAAAGTGAAAGTAACTGGTGACTGGATACAGCCGGGAGGCGATTTCTGCAGCGCTGTTAATTGTACCAACGCTAGAAACAAGCTAAGCTGCAAGAGGAAATCCTTTTTCCGATTTCCTAAAGATGAAGTAGTAATAGCCTACATGTACTATATAAATAGTAATAGTAATACTAGTACCTTCTTAGTTACTACAAGTAGCACAGTAGAACTTCCATTCGATTCGTTATTTATTCAAATAAATCATTTGATTTAGGTCTATTATTTGCCATGTGGCAATTCGATCATTCACAATTCAATTGAATCATTAATTTTATCTTATGTCTGACTGTTAGTGTTGTGACTGTTGACGTGTTGTCGTGTTGACTAAATTTATCTTTGTTTTACATTTAAATTATAACAATTTTTGGTTTTCATAAACTAAGGCATAACTTTATTAGCCTAGGCATTTCGTAGGCCTACCAGCTGATTTAGATTTAGTTTGTATTAAGGGCTGCTTCAGTGCTTGAAAAGGAAACGATAATTAACTTCTTTATGTTTTGTCCCCTATACACAACGTGTCCGGGGACGTAAATCTAACCAAACAAACAAACAAACTTCTTTATCAGTTCATTAATGCCATATTGTATGCTAGAAAGGTTAGGCTAACAGCAGTTAGGCCTACACAATATATTGGTGACCAGTATTTTTAATACAGTCTATAATGATGGGGATCATTTTCGAGAATGTGAGCATTAGCTTTTAATTTTAAACCACAATCCACAGCACAACAGCAATTGAATAATGATTGTGTATACATTTAAATATAGACATACAAAACAAAAGTAGCATGAAATTTAAAACTATTTACTATAGAACATGAATAAATTCAGCATTCTCATGGTAACAGATGGCATTGTAAGTTGTAAACATTGTAGGCCAAATAAAAAAGATGCTGATTGTATTTCAGTGTGAAATTGTAACCTAGTTTGAAAACAGATGAATATTATTATCAAAGGATATGTCTTTAGCTTACATAAAAATAGATACTGCATAAAAACATATTAGAAAAATAGATACTGCATAAAAACATATTTTCACCACTTGTTTTATTAAGCCTAGACATGGCATCACAGATAATAATAATAATAATAATAATAATAATAATAATAATAATAATAATAATAATAATAATAATAACAATATCAATATTATTAAGGACAACAATTACAATAAATAATAATAAGAAGAATAATTAGTAGTAGGTGCAGATATTATTTTAACAATGCTTTGAAGTGCTAAAGACTATTGCACAAAATAATATCACATGTAATATGCATTAAAAGTCACTATGCAAACGTTAGAATTCACAGAACGGTTTATAATGCTATTTTTTTACTGACGAAAATCGAGAGGATTTTGGTTGTGTCAAAGAGCGCATTTGATCCTGCATACTGCCATGCCCAAGGGAAGCAACTCCTGCCTTGTCACTCGAGTTTACATATACGCTATGAAGCACTTCCGTCTCTCATTATAGAAGCTGTCTGGCCATACCTAAAATGAATGTTGCCCATGCGCAGTTGCTGTATCCGGTCGTCTGCTTCCTGTTGCCAGTGAGGGTTGTCGGTGACCTCTACAAGTGAAGTGTCGTCCACTAGAAATTCTATGCTGATGTCGGGTCCGCGAATTCTTACTAGGGATGATACGAACTCTGAAAAAATCAATAATAATGCTTTTGCATTTTCAGACTAAAAACGAACCCACCAATATATTGATCTATTTGACCTCTGTATCAGGACAATCAGTAATTAAATAATAACAATGGTTGCACCTTTATAAATTAAAGATAGTATTTACTGCTTTTTTTTATTTAGTTTCTTTTTACTCTTTTGTCTTTTCTTTTTTGTTCAACCACAACATAGTTGGAAGCAAGTTTCAAACAATACCGAGATTACTGGTGGAAAGTTAACTGTTAATTCTGAACCATTGTTGGCATGGACTTCGAAAAAAAGGTATGAAGCTGCCATAGTCTTTTGCTTTGAAGCAAAGGCTTTTTATGCTCTTTAAGCATGATCTTTAGATGTTTTGAAAAGAGTTTTGTCTTGGTGCAGATGTGGTATCACACGATGAGTTGCCTACTCGTCAGTTAGCATTTATAATGCTGTTGTCAGGCGATGATCTCATGTCTGTCATCATTCCATTATGAGGTACAAACAAACAAACACAATCTAGTGTGTTGACCTAAACTGAAGAGATGTGAAATGTCTAGACTTTGATGCAGACCTACTCGCAATGAATGCAAGCGCTTGAACCTTGCTAGAGACAGAGCGGTGAGATTAATATACCCACACAGGATTATTTGCCTAAACCCCTAGCATGCTTTCGTGGCATGGAAGCTGAAGCTATATAACTAAACATCGAATGGATTTGCCAAAATGCGACTATTTATCCTACTCGTAGATGGTGCGGAGACGGTATGGTATCAGCGTAATTACATTTATTTGATTTTGCAAAACGCTACTGCATAAGAACGATACGTATAGTCTACCACCACAGAAAAAGCTAGAATACAAACGAATAAATATAATACTACCTCTAGTTGGAGCTCGGAAGAAACCTGCCAGACGAAACCAGCCGGTGTTAGGTCTTACTTCTTCATTAGACGCCACATTGACCAACCCTGTCGTTCCTGTAGATAGGTCAGTTTTGAGTAAAAGTCCATGCGTGAAAATGAAGTGGTTAAAAATCACATGTATTGTACGTAAAGAGATATTACAGTATAGCATTGAACTGAATGTAATTGGATTGGATTGATTGGAATGTACGTGTACGTGAAGAGACATTAAAATATAACATCGAATGAATAAAATGGAATTGAATAGAGTTAAATCTCACTTAATGCAGCGATTGCATTGATATTCTTTCATCAACTTTATGATTCTCGTCATACCGTCGTCTCTCCAAGTGTACTGGATGTTGATCTTGTAGGGCTGAAAGAACTTGCCAGGCATTTCGTTCAGTTGCTTGATGTAGGCCACCACTTTGTACAGGTGACCCGATTTCAAGTTCACTAGTTGAGCTGGTCCTAGGAACCGATCGTGATTTCTGTTCACGACAGCAGTAAAACCACTGAACTTAAAACCAAGTCAAATAAAATCAAACCAAGTAAAGTCAAGGAAGTCCATTCCTAAAATCTTGATTTGAGACAGAAGTTTAAACAAATCAAGTCAAATAAAATTAAACCAAGTCAAGAACATCCAGTCCAGAAATCTTGATTTGGCTATGTTAAAAGGAGTTACCAAAATAACAGCTGTCTCTTGATTATATGAAGCTTCCTCCATTTTGGCAATGGAGTTCCTGTGTTGGGGGTTGAAATTGATTCTTTACTGTTATTAATTAATTAATTAATTAATTTTTGTAACAATAATTTAAACCGATCCATGCAAGAATATGTATAGGAAAGGATTCTTTTAGAAGAAGAGCGCAACCACAAGAAAATCAACAGGGAAGTGGAAAAAAGAAGGAAGAATATGATTAAGAAGAAGAAGAAGAAGAAGCACATCAGCAGCAACAACAACAAGAAAGGTGATGCTGCTGCGGCGGCTGCTACTACATAAGCCTATATAGCATCCTGTATTATCTGCTAATGATGAGGCGATGATGATTATCACGTTGACGATGGTGAAGAAAAGAAAGAATTGTTTTTTCTAACTGGTTCCGGGAGTTGGTAAATGAGATTCATTACAGGGAATTTGAAGGAAAATGAAAAAAAAAAACTTTACCTTTCAGAAAATTTCCTTAAAAACAACATCTTTTTGTCTTCCAGAAAATGTCAATGAAAGAAACTGTACCTTCCAGAACATTTCAGCGAGTGCGCTCCAGAATGAGCATCCGAGGAAAGGGATATGGTGAAACTGGTGGCTTCCCAGTGTCCCATGAGTGGGGATTCGAACCCAGGATTGTAGAACAGTTCATGTTGCTGCTGCATGCAGACCGGCACCGCAGCTGCTATTACAAACAGGAGGACAGCTCTTCTCAATGTCGGAGCCGTTTCCATAGCGTTGCTAATTGGCACTGACGAACCACAGAACTGAAGTACAAAATATGTGTTACCTTGTAGGTCACATCAGAAAGTTCTTGAAGAAGATAACGTACCTGTGATGACGGACAACCACTAAACGAAATCACAAAATTTGACCTCGCATGTTAAAGCCACCATACCTGGGGATTGCAGCTAAGTGGGAGAAAAACACAATGTTTAAACCAACAAGTACAAACTAAAGCTGGCCTTGAAAAAAAATTCCTTTCAAAAAATGTTTGGGTAAATGACAGATAAAGAAGAAAGAGAAGGGACTGTAGTTTATTGATTGCATATAAGAAATTATATTCCTTAATAGATGCCAAGCAGTCACTTGGTAGTAGTAACATAATCAATCTTCCTTTTAAGTTTATTGTTTTTGTCAGCGGTGTTAGTTTACTGGTTCTTCCTTGTTCTGTGCCCGAGCATATCTCTAACAAGAAGTATTGTTTCCGAATATTGAGCTGAATTGGATGATGCAAAGATTAAACGTCGAATGGAGCGTAGATAATTGGAAAAATGTACTATTAACCTACAATCAATTACCTAAATTTCTTGCTATTTTTGTATTCCCATATTTATCTGGAAATGCTTTGAAATAGTCGGGGGGAGTCAGAACGAGTCAAAAGTCGGTCAGTCGGTCTGTCGCTCGGTCCGTTGGAAGCCATAACACAAGGACCACTAACCAGATTTTGACCAAACTTCATAAGAACATTATCTAGGTTAGTGGCCGTGCCATCAGATTTGCTCTACAGCAGAGGTCAAGATCCATGACCTCATTTAAACATGTTTTGCTCAGTATCTCTCTAAAGCGGTTTTGTTGAGTTTTGGTACACAGGTATATTAGATCAGGGACCGTTATCCAGTAGCAGCCCGGTTGTCGATCCGTTAGTTTGTCGGTCGGTCTGTCGCATGGGATTTCACCTCTTTTTTGTTGTTTTTTTAAACACACTTTTTGCCTTATTTCAAGAATAACGGAACAGAAATTCACCATTTTTACTTTGCAGATATTAACTACTGCTAAGCATGCTAGTTTGCCATTTTGCTCTGTATCTTAAAATTGGCTAATTGGATTTTGATAATGTTTTTTTCTTGCAGATCGTTCAGATAGTGGCCTATCATTGCGTGTGCTTCGTTAGGATAAAGCCGGTGTAACAGGCCGGAATATACCCCTGGCTACTTTGTACCCTGTTTATAATGTAGCCTAGGCGGGTTTAACCCCCTGGGTATAGATCAGCCTAGGCCAGATCATACCCCTCGCGCCCGGAATATACCCCCACCTAAAGAGATTTCACTCATGGGTTTGTTGTACATGACCGTTTGCGTGACCAACTCTCAGGCAACAGCCTTTTGCTTGCGTGTAAAAAAAAAAAAAAAAAAAAAAAAAAAACAACAACAACAACAACAACAACAACAACAACCTGAGTGAACTTAACTAACAGCCTTTATCTTGCGTGTAAAAAAAACAACAACAAAAAACTAAAAAAAACCACTAACCCTAACCCTATCTATCTATCTATCTATCTATCTATCTATCTATCTATCTATCTATCTATCTATCTATCTATCTATCTATCTATCTATCTATCTATCTATCTATCTATCTATCTATCTATCTATCTATCTATCTATCTATCTATCTATCTATCTATCTATCTATCTATCTATCTATCTATCTATCTATCTATCTATCTATCTATCTATCTATCTATCTATCTATCTATCTATCTATCTATCTATCTATCTATCTATCTATCTATCTATCTATCTATCTATCTAACTATCTATCTATCTATCTATCTATCTATCTATCTATCTATCTATCTATCTATCTATCTATCTATCTATCTATCTATCTATCTATCTATCTATCTATCTATCTATCTATCTATCTATCTATCTATCTATCTATCTATCTATCTATCTATCTATCTATCTATCTATCTATCTATCTATCTATCTATCTATCTATCTATCTATCTATCTATCTATCTATCTATCTATCTATCTATCTATCTATCTATCTATCTATCTATCTATCTATCTATCTATCTATCTATCTATCTATCTATCTATCTATCTATCTATCTATCTATCTATCTATCTATCTATCTATCTATCTATCTATCTATCTATCTATCCGTCTGTCTGTCTATCTATCTATCTGAGTGCATCAGAACAATTACTACACATAAAGTAAAAAGTAACGTGAAGGATAAGGTCTTCCGTGGGGGGGGGGGGGGGGGGGGGGGGAGGTTATAATGGGCAGGAGAGGGTTAAACGAGCCAAGGCCAGATAATACCCAGGGGTATAGTCTGGGCTAGGCCAGTTTATACGGGGGCATAGTCTGGGCTAGGCCAGTTTATACCCTGGGTATACTTGAGGCGGGGTATAATCTGGCCTGCTACACCTGGCTACAACACCGCCAAGAAAGGTATCACTTTTGACTATGCTTATGTTTTGACGATGTGTGTGAATGTTTGGAGAAACATTTGAATGGCTGGCCATCTTGTTCCCTTTCTTTTACCTTTTGGGGGTGTGTTCCAATACTAAAAGTCAATGAGCAGACCTACTTCCTGTTTTATCCCAAGCGTTCTTTCGTTATACAGAGATAAAGACATTGATTTATTCTGGGGTCCCCGAGTCTGTTGGCCTACACCATGCAATAGTTTCAATTGTAGGCCTGATTGGCCCTAGGTCACTCAGTATAGACATTGACATGGACAAGCTGGCACTTGTAGCGAAATCAAACTAGGTAACTCGAACAGCATAATATGTCCCACTTACTGGCTTAATCTGCTTCCATTCACGATTCCTAACCCTTTTGTGAGTTGATTGTTGTGTGTGCTCTTGCTGAGGCTGGAGGGAAAAATATTGCTAATAAAAAAAAAAAAACATCCAACAAGAACTACAAAACATCAGAGAGAGAGAGAGAGAGAGAGAGAGAGAGAGAGAGAGAGAGAGAGAGAGAGAGAGAGAGAGAGAGACAGAGAGAGACAGAGAGAGAGACAGAGAGAGAGAGAGACAGAGACAGAGACAGAGAGACAGACAGAGAGACAGAGACAGAGACAAAGAGACAGAGAAAGAAATACATATCAGATATAACAGTCGTTTGACCACCATCGTAATAAAAACCATGACCAAAATGTTTGTATCACCTAAGAAACGCAAGCACTCACACAGGCGCACAAATCAGATTGATGTATATAAACAAAATAATAATGTCAAATTATTATTTGCAAGTTTATTCAAATCGTTTATTACAAGCGTTATAGTATCGCAAAATAGTATTGATGTAATTAACATCAAGAAAGTGAAATAAGTGTGTGAATGTAAAATAAATAAATAAATAAATAAAAACTACAAAATTTGTAAGTGTGAATCCAAAAAAATTTTTTTTTAATGATCCATGGGAGACAATTACGTATATATGTTTGAACATGTATAACGAGTGTTATGTTTCTTGAGCGATGATTAAGGTGGCTGAAACAACACATGTCTAAGACTTTTGGGTCTTGGCATGAACGTTGTACGTTTTGGATGAGCTTGTGTGAGGACGATAACATTGATTAACACAAGATATTTCAAAAAATTGTCCAACAAACTCTGTGGAGGGGCCTATTTTTTTTTTTGGGGGGGGGATAACAGTCAGGTATGTATATCCAGACACTCACAAACATACTGGCGGAAAAGGCCTTTTCAAAGTATTCATATTATTGCCATTGTTGTGGCTCGGCTTTCTCAATAAAAAAAAAGTAAAATGAAAGCATGCAATGATGGGCCACTATCCAAACTATCTGCAAGCAAAAAATGTAAAAATCAAGATCGGGTCAGGCAATTTTAAAATACAGCGCCAAACGTGTTAAGAAAATGATAAAGCACAGCGACCTTGACCTTTGAGAAAGTGCTAATTTGAATGATCTAACATGCAAAACTGTGGTTAGAGTATCTGCGTAGTGGAAAAAAAACCAAATTCAATTATCAAATTCAGATATTCTTGAGAGAAGGACAAAACAATGTGCTTTCAACAAAACAGTGAAATTCTGAGCGGCGTACGACCGATCGACCGACGATGCCGACAATCGCATTGCTACTAAAATTAATGATTGATCATAAGCTGAAATACTTGTATGCCAAAAATCAACAATGAGAAAAACAGGTTTAGCAACCAGATGACTCCAACGACCTTGACCTTTGCGATAAAACACATCGGAAGGCACTAAAGGCTGACCACTAACCTGGGTAATGAGCTTATGAAGTTGAATCAAAGTCCGTTCAGTTCACAGGCGCTGGTATATGGACACGCGAGCGCCTGTGGTTCTGTGGTTCTTGAGATATTTATTTTATGAATTTGTTTATATATTTGATGCCTTTTATATAGCGCTTTTCCATCTCAAGAGCCGCTCAAGAGGCTGGCCGATACAGGATCTAACTCAAGCCCCCCAAAGCGGTCACTTGCAGCCTTTGGGCGCCTAGTCTGCCGCCCACACCACTGAGCACAATCATGGGGCTTAGCCTACAAAGGACCGACCGACGGACCGACTGACATTTGGCCCGTTCTGATACTATTTCAAGTATAAAGCTGGATACATCTGCAAATAGAACAAGCAAGACTAGACCGTTTAAAATTAACTGTATACACAATTAGAAACGCCTCTCTTATTTAAAAAAAAATAAATAAATAGATTAATAGGAACAAAAAGGACGGAAGAAAACAAAAAGAAAGAAAATCAAGAAAGGCAGAAAGAAACAAAATGACAGAAAGGCAGGACAGACAGAAAGATAGAAAAAAGTGAAGACCCCCCCCCCCCCCCCCCCAAAAAAAAAAAAAAAAAAAAAGAGAACAAAAAAAAAAAGAAAAAGAAGAAAAGAAATAAAGCAAGAAAGCAAGACAGTAAAAATGTAAGAAAGAAAAATACTAATATAATATAGAAATTCCCATGGCAACATAAGCGACCACAGGCGCATTCACCAAGAAGAACGGACCCTCGGCAAGGATTTTGTGGATCCCCAATAGCGGACTGGTACATGATACGTATTACTGCGCTACCAGTTTGCTATCGGGTATCTATAAAAGACTTGCCGGGGTACATTCTTCTTGGTTAATGCGCCTGTGAAGCGCCACAGGCGTGCTCGCTTTTTTTTCTCCCTCCCCACCGTGTTTCATCGCAGTCAAGTGACCTTCTCCAAAGAAAGTTTAGTTTCTGTGTGTGAATATGTATATGTGCGTCGGGTGTGTTTGTGTGTTTGTGTGTTTGTGTGAGAGAGAGAGAAACCGAGAGAGAGAGAGAGAGAGAGAGAGAGAGAGAGAGAGAGAGAGAGAGAGAGAGAGAGAGAGAGAGAGAAAGGGACGCAACTAGAATAAATGCAGCACGATTATCTAGAGGTTGTGCGTGTATTTTATTCTCATTTGTTGTAGTGACTGTGATATAATTTTTTTTAAATTCATTCGTCGTTGGCATTTTCATAACTAATTATCTTATAGTGTTTTGAACTGCGATTAGATTGTATACTATTTATTTTCCATTTTATTGAACCTGCATTTGTTTTTACTTTTTAACGCTATTAATTTTAGGCTTATTGAATGACATTTGTAACGTCTGCTAATTTTTTATATTACCGTCATAAATAAAATATTATCTAAATTTCGTTCCCCCCTCCCTTTCCCCGAGTCTTAGCTCATATATGTAACTGTTAACATTCCTTTTTCCATGTATTTATATCACTGCACATGTTTTATAGTCGCAATGATTTTATTTCTGTATAGTTTGATTGCTGTGGTGTCTGAAAATGTGTATGCGAATGAATGTTATACCTGATGTTTTATTCATTGACTATGATATTGTCTTTGTCATGTTTCATGTTATGTTGCCCACATGTCAAATGTCCTTGTTTAAAATAAGACAATAAATCATCTTGTATCGTGCATCTTTGTTTACTGAACATTCTTTACCATTTCTTGCTCTCGTCTGAATTCCCCGAATGCGTGAACTAGGGGTTAGGTTGGCACATTTATTTATTTGTACTGTTGTAGTAACACTACTACCACTACTACTATAATCTCAAGCACAAGATATTTATCTGAAAGAGAGTTGGAAGGGGCGGGAGCTAGGGGAAGAAAGGATAGACATACGTTAAACTTAAATACAACCATTGATTAAATACACAGTAGCCTACAACCTATTTATACAATGGCTTTGGGCAGGAATAACATGAAAAATGTTACACACCAGCTTGAACATCTTTTATATATATATATATCGTCGGTGTCCATTCAAAACCTCGTAACTCCGAAAAAGTAGTTTTTGCAATCTTTTCATGGTTATGTCCCTTGAATTTTTGCGTTTCTTTTATCAGAAGCTCGGAATTCATAGCTCAGTTAGAAAGCATCAGTAATACAAAATATCAAAACCTCGTATGTCCCAACAGGTCAAACGATTTGTATCAAAATCTCGTATCTCACTTACGAGGTTTTTATCATTTGGAATAAATTTCTAAAACCTTGTAACTCAACTTACGAGGTTTCATTCAAATAAATGACGCGCTAAGAAGTTGAGTTGACGTCACTTACGCGGTTTTTGTTATTGTCATCGTGGAAATGTCAGCTGCTTCTGGTCATTTTTTCTACATTTTGGTGAGTACTGATGATACATGTTGTCCTTTTATTCAATCATGATTTCTTCTAGATTGATATCGTCCAGATCTTCTCCAAATTACTCTTCAGGAATAAACGAACAGGCACGTTATATCACACTGTGACTAAATCTGTGAATGAGTGCAATCAAAGGCATACTGTGGCATAATTCTAAATAATTTAAAAAAGAATACAGAATAATATTGTGTGTTTTTAGTTTAATGCCCGTCACCCCTGCCAGGGTATGGGCCGCCAACAACAGCTCTCCAGAGTCCTCTGTCCTATGCCATTCTTTCTAACTGACTCCAGGTGTAGCCCATCTTGGTGGTGTCGGCCTCGAGGTCGCGTCGCCAGGTGTTCCTTGGAAGTCCTCTCTTTTGCTTTCCCTGGGGGTTCTACTTCAGCGCTTGCCGGGTGATGTTCGTCGCTGGTTTGCATAGGGTATGCCCTATCCAGCCCCATCTCCTTTTGCTGATTTCATCTTCAGCTGGGAGTTGGCGGCTCCTTTTCAAAGGTTGGCGTTGCTGATGGTGTCGGGCCAGCGGATCTGGGGAATCCTTCTGCGGCCACTGTTGATGAAGGACTGGACTTTTTTGATGGTGGTCTTGGTTGTCCTCCATGTCTCTGCTCCATACAGTAAGACTGACTTCACATTGGAGTTGAATACCCGTATCTTGGTGGCCAAAGACAGCTCTCTGGAGGTCCAGATGTTCTTGAGCTGAATGAAGACAGCTCTTGCTTTGTCGATCCTAGCCTTCACATACGCATCTGTGCCGCCCTGTTGATCAATGATGCTACCCAGGTAGGTGAAGGACTGCACTTCTTCCAAGGGACTTCCATTCACGATGACTGGTTCGGTACTGATGGAGTTGATCTTCAGGATCTTGCTCTTGTCCTTGTGGATGTTGAGGCCGACCTCCGACGATGTGGCCGCCACTGCATTTGTCTTCTCTAGCATCTGCTGTTGGCTTTGGGAAAGAAGAGCAAGGTCGTCAGCAAAGTCCAGGTCCTCGAGCTGGTTCCACAGTCCATTGGATTCCGTTCCTACTTTCCGTGGTGGACATCTTCATAGCCCAATCTATGGCGATGAGGAAGGGGAAAGGTGACAACAAGCACCCTTGTCGGACTCCGGTTTTCACCTGGAAGTTGTCTGTGAGCTGTCCGCCATGGATAACTTTGCAGGACATGCCGTCATAGGAGTTCCTGATCAGATCGACCATCTTGGCCGGGATGCCGTAGTGTCGAAGGAGCTTCCAGAGGGTATCTCGATCCACGCTGTCAAACGCCTTCTCATAATCGAAGTTGATATACAATGGCGAGTTCCATTCCAGGGACTGCTCCACGATGATGCGGAGCGTTGCTATCTGGTCCGTGCAGGATCTATTCTGTCGGAAGCCTGCCTGTTCGTCTCGTAACTGTGGGTCGACAGTATCCTTCATCCTTTCCAAAAGGACCCGGTTGAAGACCTTCCCAGGCACAGATAGAAGTGTGATGCCCCTGTAGTTGTTAGTTGCTGAGGTCACCTTTCTTGGGAAGCTTGATCAGGTAACCTTCCTTCCAGTTTGGCGGAACATCTTCTTCCTCCCAGATCCTCTCAAAGAGTGGGTACAGCATCTCCACTGATGCTTCCAAGTCCGCGTTTAGAGCCTCTGCTGGGATGTCGTCTGGTCCAGCGGCCTTTCCGTTCTTCATCAGGGTGATGGCCTTCTTGATCTCTTCCTTGGTCGGTTTCTCACAGTTGATTGGAAGATCCACATTGGCTGGTTCAATGACTGGGGAATTCGTTGGTGCTGGTCTATTCAGAAGTTCATCAAAGTGTTCAGCCCATCTGTTCAACTGCTTGTCTATACTGTTCATGGTATTTCCCTGCTTGTCCCTAACAGGTCTTTCTGGTTTGCTGAACTTTCCGGAGAGTCGCTTAGTGGTGTCGTACAACTGTTTCATATTGCCGCTGTACGCTGCCTGTTCCGCTTCAGCCGCCAGTCCATCCACGTAGGCCTTCTTATCTTTTTTGATGCTTCTTTTCACTTCTCTATGGGCTCCTGTGTAGTCTTCTTGGGCCTTGGCCTTAGCTGCTCTGGTTCTGCTGTTGTTGACTGTTGCCTTCCTCTTCTTTCTTCTATCTTGACCAAGGTCTCTACTGTGATCCCCTCTTTCTGTTGATGTTTCTTTGGCCCCACAACTTCTTGGCATGACGATCTTAGTGTATCTTTCACTTTCTGCCACCTGTTGAGTACACTGTCTTCTTCTTCTTCAAATAATTCCTGAAGCACTTCGAACCTGTTCCTTAGCGCCAGAATAAACTATTCTTTTGTCTTTGGGTCTTTCAGAAGGCTGATGTTGTACTTCATTCTTCTGCCTGACGAATGTCCTCTTCAACTTCAGCTTCAGTTTCGCCACCACCAAGTGATGGTCGGACGCCACGTCTGCTCCTCTTCTCACTCTAACGTCTTGCAGGGATCTTCGGAATTTCACATTGTCTGGAGATACCCATGTACTCTTTTGGATCCGCTTGTGAGGAAAGATGCTGCCTCCGATGACTAGGTTGTTGAGTGCACACAGATCCGCAAATCTCTCTCCATTCTCATTCATTACTCATAAGGCGTGGGTGCCCATAACTGGTTCGTAACCGGTGTTGTTAGACCCAATCTTGGCATTGACATCTCCCATGAGGATGGTGATGTCCTTGTCTGGGTAGGTCTCAAGGATCTTCTGTAGTCTGCTGTAGAAATGGTCTTTAACATCCTCTTCACTGTCGTTCGGCGGAGCATAGAACTGGACAAGGTTCATCTTGATCTTCCTCATCTTGGTACGGAAGAATGCTGTGATGATCCTGGGGCCATGGGCCTCCCATCCTATAAATGCCCTCTGTGCCTGATTGGACAACATAAAGCCTACTCCCTGCGTGTGGGGTGCATCGTTTTCTTCGTGCCCGGAGTACAGCAATAGTTCTCCTGTAATCAGTCGCCTTTGTCCAGCTTGGGTCCATCGTGTCTCGCTGATGCCTAACACGGTCAGGTCATTATTCCTCATCTCAGTTGCTACCTGTGCCGTCTTTCCTGATTCGTACATGGTCCGAACATTCCATGAGCCGATGGTGGTTCATTTAGGCTTATATTATGGTAATAAATGTTCATTTAGACTTTTGGTAGTAAACGTTCATTTATTATGGTAATAAAAGTCCATTGAAACCGTTACGGTAATAACAGTTAATTAAGACTATTACGTTAATGAAAGTTAATTTAGACTATTATGTTATGGTAATAAAAGTTCATTTAGACTGTTATGTTATGGTAATAATAACTTCACATAAGTGTAATGTGTTACTTAGCTTACATCTTATAATTCATTTCACGGGAAATTTCCGAGAAAGGATTTCGTGCTACTTTAAGTACAGGGCTTGTAGCCTACTGGTCAGAAGGACATTATTATGTCAGTGATGAATGCAACAACGCGTTCATTGATTGCTGGGTGTTACAGTGTTAATCTATCAATGGCCTATAACTTAAGCCTATTTCAATTTTGTAAAGACAAGGGTTATGTCTGCATTATTGAATAAAACAACTTTGACAATGTTTTCAACTGCATTTTTCGGTCTTTTATTTTGTATTAGTGTTTCCTTTGTTGTTTGCTATTGTGACTAATCCTTATAACTTGCAACTTCAAGCTCAAGCAAAACAGTCAAAACCTCGTAAGTTGCAACTTCCAGCTCATACAAAATAGTGAAAACCTCGTATGTGAACATTTTTGTCTATTTCTCAAACAAGCATGCGCTCTAAATCTTGTCACTATTACTGCCAAATTCCCTGTTCAATACTGAATACAAATTATACTAAAACCATTTGTTTTGGTGACACCTGATTTTTTAAAACAGTTTTTTTCATTTTTCTCAAAACTGTATTTTGGGACATACGAGGTTTTGAATGGACACCGACGATATATTTGTTTTAAACAAAACCCTCGGCGCTTTGTTTCGCGGCTTTATGACCCATGTAGTTGTACTAAACTTTGTTTTATATAAAGCCGCGAAACAAACACTTTGTTTTATATATATATATATAAATTTATAAAACATGCCTTAGTACAACTACATGGGTCATAAAGCCGCGAAACAAAGCGCCGAGGATGTTCATTTAAACTAGTTATCTTTTTTATGGCCACAGGGCTATTTTTTTGCTAATGATAAACAAGGAAAGCTTCTGCTCTCTGTTATTTAGATACTCATTGCTTACAGGGTCCAAGCGAACTGCAAATAGCCGAATCAGGACCACTAATCAGGACCACAACATGGTTAAAAGTGGACTCACTCCTGATGCGTAAAAAAGATCTGCCAAAACAACCATAGTGGTAACACTGAAGGCTCTCCACCAGCCGGTCACTTTACAATAAAGGCATCCCACGCAGGGGACACTGACACTAATTTATCGAAATAGAATATAAACATTATAAAAAATCAACAAAACACATACATATAAAATGTTTACATTGCTATCCGATCCTATCCTATCCCGTAACTCGGAGGTCCTTGGGGCACCACAGATGATCGTTTAACCAGCGTACTCCATCTTTCTCTGTCCTCAGCAACCCTCATGGCTTCGCTCAGTGTCAAGCCAGTCCATTCTCGAATGTTGTCCTCCCACCCCAGTTTCGGTCTCCCTCATCTTCAATCTCCTTGCACTGAGCCTTGCAAGATGGTCTTTGCAAGGCCTGATGATCTGGTGACGTGGCCATGCCATCGGAGTTCCGTTTCTTCACCACTGTGAGCAGGTCATCGTGTTGTCCAATGGTCTGCGTGATGGACTTCTTCGCTGGTGATGTACTTGTTACAGGAAATGCCCAGAAATCTTCTATAGCACCTCATCTCCATGCTTTGTATTCTTCGTTGTAGATCTGCTGTGAGGGTCCATGTTTCGTAAGCGTATAGGAAGATGGAGATGACAAGGGAGCGCAGCAGCCTTACCATGGAATGTAGACTGATGGTCCTGTCTTTCCAAATGGGCTTCAATCTTGTCAGGGCAGCAGTGTTGTTTGTGCGATCCTGGAGAGGACTTCCTTTCGGAACCAATTGTCTGATACAATGGCTCCTAAATATTTGAAGCTATGCACTGTGTCGAGGGATTGGCCTTGGACTTTGATGTTCGTGTTGATGCCATTGGTGTTGTTGGTCATCATTTTGGTCTTCCCTGCACTTATTCCCCCCACCCTCCCCTCTACATTGCATTACTACATTGCTAAGTAATAATAATAATAATAATAATAATAATAATAATAATAATAATAATAATAATAATAATAATAATAATAATAATAATAATAATAATATAGTGACCATTTGGCAGAAAGTGTCCAATATTCCCAAGCTGACAAAACAGACCTCATAAACAAATGTGGAGTTTTGGAAGAGTTTTCAAGAAAAAAGGTAGGTGACTGGTCTAGCTAAGAAGAAGATAGTATAGTAGATTGACAGAACAGAGTATGAATGAGGAAGAACAAAGTAGAAAGACGGCGACAGTGGGAATTGAAAGCACTACATTTCCAGAAAGTGGGGATACTATTTATACTGAAACCCCTGGCACTCCCACCTGGGGTTTCTGCTCTCAGAGAAGGAGAGAGAGAGAGAGAGAGAGAGAGAGAGAGACGTGGGGGGAGGGGGGAGGGTTTCTGCTCTCAGAGAGAGAGAGAGACGTGGGGGGAGGGGGGAGGGTTTCTGCTCTCAGACAGTTCTGCTCTCAGACAGAGAGAGCGACAGCGACAGAGAAAAAGAGAGGGGAGTGGGAGGTCTGAAACAACATATTGTTATTTTTCCTTCTTTAACACCTTAAACAGCACGATACATGCAACAGAACCATTTACAAACTGGTGGCGGGGGTTTCAGTATAAATAATATCCACACTTTCTGGAAATTTAGTGCTTTAAATTCCCACTGTCGCTGTCTTTCTCATTTGTTCTTTCTCATTCCTGCTCCGTTCTATCAATCTGCTATACTATCTTCTTCTTCGCTAGATCAGTCACCTACCTTTTTTCTTGAAAACTCTTCCGGGACAAAACTCCTTATTTGTGTGTGAGGTCTGTTGGATCAGCTTGGGAATATTGGACGCTTTCTGCCAAGTGGTCACTAGGGCTTCCTATGATGTTATTATTTAGCAATGTAGGCATTTTATATGGATGTGTTTTGTTGATAATTTATAGTGATGTTTGTATTCTATTTTGTTTTTGTAAACGGGGGTTCGATAAATTAGAGTATAGCCTCGGCGCCCCTGCGTGGGATTTCTTTATTGTAAAGTGACTGGCTGGTGGAGTGCCTTCAGTTTTACCACTAGGGTTGTTTCAGCAGATCAGGGGTTGTCTGGTCCTGATTTGGCTCGGAAGAGTCCGCTGGAGTTAAAGCAATAATCATGTAATGTAATGTTATTCTGTACAAATCTACAAGACGCAATCCACTGTAATAAAAAACAAAACAACAGTTAGATATTTTACAGTAATATAAATCTATATTACAAGCAATCACTAACAACGCGTAACAACAAAGCAGGGCAATTTTAATCTCTGTTCACATGTATGAATAATGAATATTATTACTACTATTATTAGTTGGAATATTACTATTGATTATTACGATTATTATAGCAAACGACCGGGATATTTGTTTTACACACACAAAAACAAAACAACAACAACAAAGATGGCAAGAAATTCAAATGTATATTTCCAAAGACTCACACAGATATATTGCCGAAAAACAAGCATTTCAAGGGTTAATTTTCTGGGCGGTGTTGTGAGTCGGCATTATCCTAACGAAATACAATAAAAGCATGAAATGATAGGCCACTACCCGAACTGCAAGACAAAAAATTTCGGCTGAGCCAATTTTTAAGTACAACGCGAAATGTGTTTAAGAAATGGTAAAGCAACATGACCTTGACCTTTGAAAATGTACAAATACGAAAAACCTAACATGCGTTGCAGTAGTTAACATGTCAACGAAGTAAAAATGATGAATTTCGGTTTAGTTATTCTTGAGATAAAGAACAAGGTCTGTTTTGAACCCAAAAAAAAGTGAAATTCGGAGCGAAGGACCGACAGACTGACTGATAACCGGACTTCTATTGAAGGATGGCCATGATTTGAAGTACCTGCATACCAAAAACTTAACAAAATTGCTTTAACCGTTTGTAAGATATTGAGCAAAACTTGTTTAGTTTAAAAAAAAAAAGACTCCAATGGACTTTACCTTTGCGGTAGAGCAAATATGATCGCACGGGAGGCATGTCTCTAACTTAGGTAATGTTCCTATGAAATTTGGTCAAAATCCGTTCAGTGGTTCTTGAGATATGACTTCCAATGGACCGACGGGACGGCCCCGATTATTTCAAAGTATTTCCGAATAAGTCTGCAAACGCAAAAACAAAGAAACGGAAGCACAAGACCTACTCGTAATAAACAACTATGAAGTTTGCAATGAGCAGTGAATTTATAATCTCAGGTGTAGAAAATCTATAATAAATTTTTGTTGTGTTTATTTTTTTAAAGCATGATTCGCTTAAAATTTGGACTGAAGCTGCTTAAAATCTAGCCACCAAAATATTCCCCTTTATGGTGAGAATGTGACGCTCTCAGACCTGTGCACAGTTCTTCCCCCACCAACACTCCCCCATCGCTGCTCACTTTCCATATTTCACCCTCTTCTTGTCTTAACGGAACTGGTCTTGAGAAAACCCCGTCATAGAAGAACGAAGTCTGCACTGCCTAGTACGTTACAGTGTTTGCAGTCTGTCCTGTTTAAGTGCAGATGAGACACATTTTTTTGGTGAAAGGACGGAATCTACATATATTCATTTTAACATTCTTGTATTCCAGCCCAAGAGCATTGGTGTACAATGCTTCAAACTGTGTGTAAATGTAGTGACAGGAAATTAAAGTAGTGTGTGAGCTGTACAGGATGTTTGACAGCTTAGAATTTTACTGCATTCAGGTTATTACGTGTTTTATTTTATTTTATTTTATTTTGTGTGTGTGTCTTGTTTGATTGTTTGAACGGTTATTTTACGTTATATAACCTGTGTCTGGGAATTGAACAATGTTTTTAAAATTCCTCCGCCCGAAATAATTGTTCCGGAATTCAGACATCATTACGATATAGATACCGAAGTATTATCTCCGGGGGAAGGGAAAGGAGAGAGAGGCGGGGAGGGGGGGTGGAGAGGAGGTGGCGGCGGTGATTGCACACCGCCTACTTTACTGAAAATCATAATCATCACCAAACCTGCTCAACCCTTGACTAAAATCAGATGGAGTCACTCTTAGCCCCAAAACGCCCTCAACACAATTAAGTTCTGATTTTGAAATATAGGCCCTAGATTGGCATTGACTAGACTTTCTTGACTTGACTTGGCTCCATTGGATTTGAATGGCGAGTTCACACGTAACCCCTAGCCTGGGCGTCGACCAGCATCATTTCCCCATCAGAGCCCACTTGAGCAAAAGGCTTAACAGGGGTAGAGGTGAACGTGTTCGGGTTCTCCCCGACGTCGTCGACGTTGTTCCTGGCGGTCAGAGAGCGGAAGATGGTGAGGATCAATCCGCATAATTCCCCGATGGTGAAGGCTGACAACCCCAGCCACAGTCCGAACTGACCCCCAATGTCGCTGATCAGAATTTCACTCTGTGAAAATAAAACCAAGAAGATATTTTTTCCCCCAAGGGTATTAACATTGATTGAAATAAACTTTAAAAAGTGTTACTTTTTGGACAAATATATTTCATATGTTTTATGTCCTTCATGTTTATGTTTTATGCTTTTCGTGTTTATGTTTTATGTTTTATGTCCTTCGTGTTTATGTTTTATGTTTTTTTTATTTATTACAGAAAAATTCAGGCTTAATATTTTGTCTCTGAAATCTTTTTATTTTTATTTTTAATAATTATTCCAAAAGGTGGACTTGGAGCAGACAACGTCAACAAACGCAAATGTAGAACCTTAGAGAGATGTACCTGTTTAATTTTTATTTTATAAATTTTAGCAACTACTTATGATCCACGTTTTTAACAAAAATGGCCCAAGACTAACGACCTGAAGGATCGATCAAGGGAAGAAATTGAAGAATTCAAACTCAACGTAAAGAATTACGTACCCTAAAGTAATAGCTGCTTTTGAGGTATTTATTTTTTATACTAAGTTTCAAGGAAAAATAAGAATCCCACACACAAACAACAATATATATAAATAATAAAATGGATTAACGAGAGCGGGGCAGACATAATCCAAATATGGCGATAGTGAAATACGAAAAAAGAGGTAAAAAAAAACAAAGAATAACAAAAGAAGATATTAACTATTATAATTAATACATTACGTCATAAGATTTCTGTTGTTCAGTCCTATGATACAGAAGATCTTTGAAGTACACGTTCAGCTTGACGAAATTAGCATCCCTGAAAGACATTGGAATTATATAGTTATATTTATTGGAAATCCACACACACACACACACACACACACACACCCATACGCGCACACACACAAACACACACACACATACACACACACGCATACAGTCACACAAAGACACACAGGCACGCACACACAAACACGGTACGCACAAACACATACGCACATACAGTGCTTCCCCGTTCAATGTCGGTGTACTACATGTATCCACTTCGGGCATTTTCAATAATAAGCACGCATGCTGATAATCATCATCAATCATCATCATCAACATCATTATAACAATGTGTGTGTGTGTGTGTGTGTGTGTGTGTGTGTGTGTGTGTGTGTATGTGTGTGCAATTGAAAGAACAAACAGCTTAACTTAACAGCTGAAAATTTCAGAGTATTTTCAAAGTAAATTAAAAAACATTACCGTGCTTACTCTGTATCACGATGCATTAGAAGGTAGTTACTTTGCTTTATTTTTGTCTTTAGGAATTTATGGAGAAAAAATAACAAATAAAAAGAGCACGTTACTTACTGGGTTGCACCATCCATTAGGAGGTAGTTGCTTTGTTTTACTTTGGTCTTTAGATATTCCTGAAAAAAAATATTCATCATCATCATCATCATCATCATCATCATCATCATCATCATCATCATCATCATCATCATCATCATCATCGTCGTCGTCGTCATCATCATCATCACCGTCGTCGTCATAGTCATCATCATTATCATCGTCGTCATAGTCATCATCGTCGTCGTCATCATCATCATCATAATCGTCATCATAATTATGTACGACGGTCTACTAGCGTCAAAACCGGATAATTACGAATATCATGGGATAATTATAAGTATTAAGGGATAATTATAAGTATCAATGCATAATTACAATTATCATTGAAAAATTACACATAACTTCGCATGATCCCGTTTAATTTTCAGTTTTGGCTCTAACAGTCCGTACTGAAATGCGCCCAAACCGAAAATTGTTATTTTCAAATAATAATTACAATTTTCACTTCATATTTACTTTTTTTTTTTGCTTAAGTCTCGCTAGGTGGCTTACGAGCGTCAAATCTTGAAGTTACAGTTATCATTGATAATGGTAATTGACACATGGTCTGTGTGATTCACAGAGGTATCGGTAATTCAGTGTTAATTACTAAGTTTTAGCTTTAGCCTCGCTTTAGTAGAGCCAGAACCTATAGTTTGCTGTAAACAGTGCCTGCGCACGCATGAGCATCGCGCCTCGGACCGCGCACGCGCATTAGCATTAAATTGCGGTTAAATGTATAAATTACTGACGTAAATAATTATATACTAAAACAGACAAGAAGCATGCAATTTTGCTGACCGTTTTAATGAACAGCGCCTTCAATTGCACAAGTTTGCAGCGTGGTGAAAGTGCGGGTGATTGGTCACTATATATTGCGCATGCGTATATATAGCACGGTTGAGATAAAAACGAACAGTTCCGTAGAACACGATATATTTACAATTAACACGTACAAATTGTGATCTTCAAGTGAAAATTCAAATTTTCAGTTTTGGCGCATTTCCATACGGATTGCTAGAGCCAAAGCTGAAAATTCAACATGATCACTCAAAGATATTTGTAATTCCTATCCTATCCTATCCTGTCCCATAACCCGAAGGTCGTAGGGGCACCACAGATGATCGTTTAACCAGCATACTCCATCTTTCTCTGTCCTCAGCAGCCCTGATGGCTTCGCTCAGTGTCAAACCAGTCCATTCTCGAATGTTGTCCTCCCACCTCTTTTTCGGTCTCCCTCTTCTTCTACCTCCTTGCACTGTGCCTTGCAGAATAGTCTTTGCAAGGCCTGATGATCTGGTGACGTGGCCATACCACCGAAGTTTCCGTTTCTTCACCACTGTTAGCAGGTCATCGTGTTGTCCAATGGCTTGTGTGATGGTCTGTCGGACTTCGTCGTTGGTGATGTGTTGGGTATAGGAAATGCCCAGAAGTCTTCTGTAGCACCTCATCTCCATGCTTTGTATTCTTCGTTGGAGATCTGCTGTGAGGGTCCATGCTTCGCAAGCATATAGGAAGATGGAGATGACAAGGGAGCGCAGCAGTCTTACTTTGGAATGTAGACTGATGGTCCTGTCTTTCCAAATGGGCTTCAACCTTGTCAGGGCAGCAGTTGTTTGTGCGATCCTGGAGAGGACTTCCTGTCGGGACCCATTGTCTGATACAATGGCTCCTAAATATTTGAAGCTATGCACTGTGTCGAGGGATTGGCCTTGGACTTTGATGTCCGTATTGATGCCATTGGTGTTGTTGGTCATCATTTTGGTCTTCTCTGCACTTATTTCCATTCCATAGGCTTTGGAGGTGGTGTCAAGCCTCTGTACCAGCTGTTCAAGTTCTTGTTCCTCTCCAGCCAATCCATCAATGTCATCTGCAAAACGAAGATTGGAGATTGCTCTACCCCCTATGCTGACTGTGCCTTCATGGTCTGCAAGAGCATCCGACATGATGCGCTCTAGGAAGATGTTGAAGAGTGTTGGAGAGAGTAGGCATCCTTGACGCACACCGATTGTTGTTCTGAACCAATTCCCGATGGCTCTGTTGTGGAGGACTGCACTGGTAGCCTTGTCATACAGGCTTTTGATGACTTCAATAATTTTAGGGCTGATGTTGTACACTTTCATTGTTGCCCATAGAGCTGCATGCCAGACTCGGTCAAACGCCTTCTTGAAGTCTATGAACACATGATATAGATGTTGTTGGTGCTGTAGGTATTTCTCACAGATTATTCTGAGGTTGAAAATCTGCTCAGTGGTACTTCGCCCTGCCCTGAATCCTGCTTGTTCTTCAGCTATGATTTGTTCAGCTTGGGGTTTCAACCTGTTGAGTATTATTTTCAGGAGGACCTTGCTGGGATGGCTGATGAGGCTGATGGTCCGGTAATTTTCACACTCCTGAAGGTTACCTTTTTTGGGAAGAGTGATGACAAGCGACTGGGTCCATGGTATAGGCCACTCCCCACTCTGCCAGATCTTGTTACAGATAATGGTGAGGGCATCAATCATCGCTTCTCCTCCTGCTTGTAGCAGTTCCGCGGGTATGTTGTCCACTCCCGCTGACTTCCCTTTCTTTAGCGCTTGCACTGCTGCCTCAACTTCTTCCCGGAGAATTGGGAGGATTTCTTCTTCTTCTCTGTTCTCGGGACATGCTAGAACTGATGGGTCTCCATTTGGTGTATGGTTGTAAAGGTCAGAGCAGTACTCTGTCCATCTGTCCAAGACTTCTTGTTCTTCTGTAAGGCATATGCCAGACTTGCTTTGGATAGTGGAGACTTTGGGCTGTTTGACACTTGTCAGCCGCTTCACAGTCTGGTAGGCCTTCTTGCTGTTGTTCTTGTTCAGACTGTTCTCTATTTCCTGGCATTGATCTTCTATCCAGTTCTCCTTTGCTGTGAGCATGCCTTTTCGGATGTCATTGTTGATTTTTCGGTAGACATCAGCTCCCTGTGAGGTGTTCTTTTTCTTTTTCATCTCTCTTCGTTTATCACACAGATCCAAAAGTTCAGGTGTGATCCACAGCTTCTTCTTTGGTCGGTGCTTGCCAAGGATCTCAGTGGCGACATCTGTCACAGCTGAGTTGAAGGTGGTGGTCATGGTGTTGACATCTACTTCACCAGCCCCCAAAATGAGCAGTGGTGCAAATTTCCCTCCAATTGTGGCCTGAAATAGTTCTGCCACCTCCGGGTCTTGCAGTTTGTCCAGGTCGAACTTCAGTCTAGTGCACTTTGCTGTATTTACTCTCTTCAAGTGGAGCCGGAAAGACATCATCACGAGATCGTGGTCACTTCCGATGTCTGCTCCTGGAAAAGTACGTGTCCTGCCAATGTTGATGCTTGATCTGAAGCGTTTCTTGACCATGATGTAGTCTATTTGGTTGTGATGCTCCCCGCCAGGACTGTGCCATGTCCATCGTCGGGAGTTTTTGTGGAGACCAAGCGTGTTTGCCAGTACCAGATTGTTGTATCTGGCAAACTCCAAGGGTCTCAGACCCCTGTCATTTGTCTCGTTGTTGCAGTGGGGTCCACATGTGTCTCCCCAGTTGTGGTGCGCATCTTGGCCAACCTTGGCATTCCAGTCGCCTTGCACTATGACTATGTCCTTCTTCGGCACTTGGTCAAGGACCGCCTGTAGATTTTCATAAAAATCCTCCACTTCGCTGTCGTCATAGTCTGATGTTGGGGCGTAGGCCTGGATGATGGTGATGTTGAAAGGGGCTGCTCTCAGGCGGATGGTAATGAGTCTACTGGAGACTGGGCGGCAACCCATGACAGTGGCTAGAATGTTCTTGTGGACCAAGAATCCAACGCCGTGTTCGTGCCTGTCATCCCTACCGCTGAAATAGAGCTTGTGGCCTTTGTCGGTCGTTGTTTCACCTAGGCCTTTCCAGCGCAGTTCGCTGATACCTAGAACATTCCATCGATAGTGGTCCAACTCGTGGGCCAGTTCTTCTAATTTTCCTTCCGCAGTTAGGGTCCTGACATTCCAGGTTCCTATGACGATGTTGTTTCTCGTGCGGATCTTGCTAAATTGTCCATCAGTAGCATACTTAACACCTCCGTCCTGGTGGCCAACGGAAGGCGCGGTCCTTGTGCCGTGTGACGACCCGGGCGACGACCGATCCGGTATGGAATTAGTGGGTTGTGTCATCATGTAGTGTGTCTTGGGCAAAAAAGACCTGGCGGTGCCCAATCCTCTCCAGGCTGTTGGCCACAGCCGAAATCCACGAATACAGTGTGGCTCGCCTTGGCCCTGAGCACATGGTCGTTGAACCTGTAGTAACGTGAGGTTCCTCCGCCCTGGCCGGTGACTTCTGTGTAGAAGACTTTCGCCCAGTGATGCCGTGCTAACATCACCCCTGTTAGTCGCCTCTTACGACACGCCGGGAAACGTTGGGTCTATTCTATTTAATGCCCGAACCCACAGAGCAATTTGTAATTGTTAGTGATAATTGTAATTAGTTCATAGTAATTGTAACACTATAATTGTTATAGTACGTGAAAATTGTAATTATCAGGTTTTGGCGCTAGGAAGGCGTGGCAAATACTGATATTTATTAATTAAAATTGTGGATTACCGGTATCTGTAAATTACACAGAACATGTGTTAATTTCAAGTATCTCGTGATATTGGTAACTCTGGGGTTTGGTGCTAGTAATAATCATAATCAGGTTCCATAACGATCACATCTATCCATTCATTCATTCGGCCGTTGTTCTAATTATCAATTCTGTATTCTGTATTTTCGACCAATTAAGAAATATTCACATTGCATTAATATACCATACCTCGTAAGCTTCTGAGGGCCACGCCGCCGCCGACACCAACAAATCATAATTCACCTCACTGGAAATTAAAAATAAAATGCATAAGCAGGTTGGAAAAGAGAGTGATGATGATGGTGGTGGTGGTGGAGATGATGATGGTGATGATGACGATTACGATGACTATGATGTTAATAATAATAATAATAATAATAATAATAATAATAATAATAATAATAATAATAATAATAATAATAATAATAATAATAATGGAAGCTATATACGCGTTTTTAACACGCCAATCACGCTCAAAGAGCGGCGATCTGTACCAACACACACGCTCACATGTTACACGCATTCTCACATACAGACAACACACATCTATTATTCAAATATGTGGTGCTAAGGTAGGGAGATCGCTATTAGAAAATGGACAGGAAATCAAATTTTCATTTTTGAAAGTTTAGGTTGACTGCATCGAACACCATTATTGAAGAGAGTCCCCTTTAGGGTGCCGGGGGTTTCAGTATAAATAGTATCCCCACTTTCTGGAGATTTAGTGCTTTAAATTCCCACTGACGCTGTCTTTCTCATTTGTTCTTTCTCATTCCTGCTCTGTTCTATCAATCTGCTATACTATCTTCTTCTTCGCTAGACCAGCTATCTACCCTTTTTTTTAAAACTCTTCCGGGACAAGACTCCTTATTTGTGTGTGAGGTCTGTTGGATCAGCTTGGGAATATTGGACGCTTTCTGCCAGGTGGTCACTAGGGCTTCCTATGATGTAATTATTTAGCAATGTAGGCATTTTATATGTATGTGTTGTGTTGATAATTTATAATGTTTGTATTCTATTTTGTTTTGGTAAACGGGGGTTCGATAAATTAAAGTATAGCCTCAGCGTCCCCTGCTTGGGATGTCTTTATTGTAAAGTGACTGGCTGGTGGAGAGCCTTCAGTGTTACAACTAGGGTTGTTTCAGCAGATCTTTTATGCGGATCAGGGGTTGTCCGGTCCTGATTTGGCTCGGAAGAGTCCGCTGGACCTAAAGCAATAATGATGTAATGTAATGTACTGTAATGTAATTGAAGGGAGGGAGGAAACTGGAGCCCCCGGAGAAAACGCTCAGTGAACTGAATAGTCTCGTACCTAATTCAACTAATGTCAATTAGGTACGAGACTATTCAGTTCACATTTCACATTAGTTCGACCCTTGCGGGAATATAAACCGCAAACTTCGGCATAGGAAACCGCCGACTAACCCAGTAGGCCACCTCTTCCTTGATGATGATGATGATGATGATGATGCTGATGATGATGATGATGATGATGATGATGATGATGATGATGATGATGATGACGACGACGATGACGATGACGATGACGGCGACGACGGAAATTATGGAGGAAGAAAAAAAAAACTGTTTGTAGGAGGTACATATTTGAGATCCTATATGAGCTGCTATCTGCGCCGTTTTCGAAATATTCAATCTAAAGCGAAAATATAGAATGGTAAAACTCACTAGCAGGGTTGTGGGCAGCTGAGGTCACAGTAGCTGTAGTCCTGAGGGTACATAGTCGGCAGACTGGTTACACAAGGCTCTGCAAAGCAAAAACAAAATACTCAGTATTTAAACCCTATTTCAAAAAACACTAGATCGAGTAGCAGAGCGCTCGCCTTGCACACCGATGAACCGGGTTGGAACCCCGTGGTAGGCAAGGGGAAAGTGGCAATTTTTCACTGTTCATCTTAGCAGTATGGATGCTCTGTTGGTTCACTGTTAGGTCCCTACCCCTTCTCCATGGGATGGCTATCCCCGTCTGTCGTATCGCAAATGGTGGGTGTGTATGGAATTCCCTTTGTAATATATTTATTTGCGATTTTTTGGTGTTTTTTTTTTTAACCACTTTCATCTAAATAATCTTTATTTAGAAGCATATTTTTTAAATAATCATTTGTTTACAAACAATGTAAGATTTGTCTAAATAATATATTTTCTCCATAAATAAATAATTATTTACCTAAACTATACACTGTTTAGATAAATAAATCATGATAATAGGTAAATAAGGCACTGTTGCTAAATAAAAAAAGAATCATTTACGTTTACCTTTATAATGCATTATTTAGCAGGTTGTGTTAAATAATGTATTATATATAAATGTTTCTAAAAATGTATTTGTTTACTTATATAATTCATTATTTTGCGGGATTTGCTAAATAAAATATTATTTAGAAGATGTTAATAAATAATGCATTTCATTTAGGCGATTCCAGGATTCGCTTGAAAACTTGGGTTTTTATAATTTGAATGCTTCTACAATTAAATGCAAGGTCCTTCCAAAGACTGTGTATTCGAAGATAAAACGTCCGTAACCTCCCGAACACAAACGAAAGGTCAAGGAATTTATTTTGTGTGTGGGAGTATTCAGTTTTTGAGTATCTCCCTCAGAAGAACAAAAATAAAGCGTTTTGTTTGTATTTATTTACCCAAAAACTGTGTTGAGACTGTGTTTCCGTTTTTTTCTTTTGGGTTGAATTATGTATTACATGTAATTTTAAACAGAAAGTTTCAGTTTATTCGAAACTATCAGGGATTTGCAAGTCGGACTGATAAGAAACACGGAGAAAGTACTCTGAAGGCAATGACGCCAATGCAGAAATGATCGATTATGGATGGATGACGGGTCTCTCTTTTACCGTAGCAGTTTCCTATATTACTGTTGCGAAGAAACAAAAAATAGAAAAGAAATAATACAGCTGCCTCGTTTTAAATTGCAAAACAGCGTAAAATTACGATTTTGCAATTTTCTTTACCACTGCCTCACAACCTTACAGTAAAACGACATGTACCTGCGAATCCCATAACTACTGAAAACTGCAGCCCTTAAACAATGAATTGTTTACGCAAAATAATGCATTATTTAGCAACATCTTCTACACCATACATTATTTAACAAATTCTGATAAATAATGCATTATATAGGTAAATAATAAATAAGAGGTTTTCTGCGCAAAGCCGGAGTATCCACAGTACCCTGAAGAAGAAGACGAAGAAGAAGAAGAAGAAGAAGAAGAAGAAGAAGAAGAAGAAGAAGAAGAAGAAGAAGAAGAAGAAGAAGAAGAAGAAGAAGAAGAAATCATTATTTAGAAACATTTTAAAATAATACATTATTTAACACCATCTGCTAAATAACGCTTTATATAGGTAAATAATTCATTTCCTATCCAATCCTATCCCGTTACGTTACAGTTTTGCACGGAAACAAAGATGGACCCACATAATTTGTTTTAATATCAGTTGTGAACTATCTTGCAAAGATTTGCAAAAATCTTATGTTTTTATATGTTTAATGTGAATACATAGACTCGCATTGCTGGCCGTACATGTGAGTCAAAAATCTATCTACCGATTTTTGCGTCAGTCATGTTGCAGATGCTACTGCGGTCGGCGACGTAGAACTGAGGGGCGGAGCAGTTGCAGTACTTGTTAACGACTGTCTGGTAGCACGACTTGAGGCAGGAGAGTTTGTTGTATGTGGCATTCTTGTACTGCACGTACAGGTCCGAAAGACCGCCTTGACCTTTGTCATCGCACGTGCCGTGAGGGGGTCCCAGGCGCTGGATTTCCACCTAATAATGGATAATTATTATATAATATGATAGAATTGTTTTAATATATTATAGATAAAATATTATTATGTAATTAATATAGAGTAGAAGTTAACTATAACGAAGGAAGAGGAAGGACAAAAGAAGAAACACAAAGCCGATGTTGTTATAGTGTTCGTTATTGTGTTCATAGCACAGGCGGCGGAAGCTGCTCAGTATTGGGGGGGCACACACACATTTTATTCACTGACATCAGGGCCGGACCTGGGAAAAGTCGAGGGGGGGGGGGGTTTACAGATTCAGCGAAGGCGCGAAGCGCCGAGCCTTCTAGGGGGGTCCGGGGGCATGCTCCCCCGGAAATGTATTTTTCAAGGATACAAAATGGTGCAATCTGGTGCAATCTGAACCTTGAAAAAGCCATCTGTGATGGTCTGGGACTTTGAGCTTTTTGAACAATTGAACTGACAAACTCTGGGGTACACAAATTATCCTCTGCCCCTCCCTTATAAAAAAATGAAAACCAAAACAAAAACCACACGCACTCACACAAACATTTATTTATTAGCAGAGATGTTTTGTATACTATTATTATTCACTACGTTTTGTTGATCGTTAACGGTATAAAGCTTTACCTTGTAGTTTATGAACATCACCGCCCTGCTTTCACTTAATTCAGTCTTGCTGCACTAGGTTCCTAGGCATTAGTACCAATTGTGAATTGTATCTTCTGGCAAAACAGTTAACTGCCTCTTTGAAGTCAATATCAACATCCCTGTGCACTTTCAGTAAAGCAAGTCCATTGAGTCTCTGTTGCCCCATTGTAGAGCGCAGGTAGTTTTTCAGGTTGCGCAACTGACTGTTTGAACGCTCACACTCGGCAGTAGTGACAGGCAGGGTGCAAAGGTTCTTTAGCATGATGAACAGGTTGGGATAAAAATCCCTGTCACAATGTTTCAGTGCTTATGATGCCGTGGATGGGATGATAGCTGTCGCATTCTCAGCAGCACTTCGCCATTTGCAAACCCACCGTTGGTATTCTGCATCAAGGGTAGCGTTGTCTGGTAGGTCAGACTTCCACAACATTGCCAGTGTCTTCACCCCTTCTGGAACCTGCATGAAACCATCCTGGTTGTCTATTAAAATGCTTGGCACCAGACAGAGACCATCAACTGCTAGGCCAGCATTTTTGAACCTCGAGTCCAATTCGGTTGACAGGTGTTCCAAGAAAGGAATGGCAATGCTAATCTTGAAATATTCTCCCGGGTCCGGCCCTGGACATTTACTCCAAATAATTTGAACTATTTTCATAGACACTATGTGAGAGAGAGAAAAAAAAGATATATCATATATTTCTACAACTGTGCATAAAAGAGAGAGGGAGGGAGAGGGTAGAGACAGGGAGAGAAACTGACCTGACAATGTTGATCCATCACAGTAACAAAAACAGCAGTCATGTCATTTGGCATGGGAAATTACACCGTTAATTTTCCAAAGTATGCCTTACGGCGTTCATTTCTATTGATATATTCGTAAGCAGTTTGCGCTAGGTCTAGTTGATCTACTTTGTCTTTGAAAACATGCATTATAAGACAATGATTTAGATGCTCCTGCGTCATCGTTGCCCGAAGGTATGTTTTTACCCGCTTTAGGGCTAAAAAACTGCGTTCAGCCGTTGCAGTTGTGGTTGGGATGGTGAAATACAGTCTGAGAAGTTTATCCACTTCACTCAGCATCCGTCGAACAGTGTCAGAAACTTTCAGTTCATCCGGCAGTGCTTGGAAGATGGTGATCCTAGAGTTAGCCGCCTTCCTGGTGTCACCCAGTGCATGTGGGAGGAGTTCTAGCTGAGTTTTGAGTCTTTCCAAGTCGATGTCAGCGGAATATATATCTTTGATTTCTTGAGGAATTTCTGGCCTCTTCCCTGCTGCTCCATCACTTAGAAGAACTTCAATTTTCCTTGGTAAGTCGAGAGCTATTTGATCAAACCGGCTCTTTAAATGTTCCTTGATGTTGTCAATGGCCTCACAGTATTGCTGTCTGTAGTAAGCAGATGGACAAGAGTAGCTGTGACCCTGTGAGCCATCGTCCAGTCTTCGTGGAGGCTGTTTCTGTCTAGGAACGCAGGGCTCATCGCACAAATTTGCAGCTTTCGTTGTGATGTCAGCAAAAAATGTCTCATAACAATCTTCATGCCGCATGCCTTCCAGTGTTCTCAGACAAATGTCAGCAGCGTTTACTGCGTAATCACAAGTCGTTTATTTTCTTTGAAGAACTGCCGCCAGCTCTTCAGTCACAGCAAAGATCTCATCTTTGAATCTTTTTGCAACTCCTGACACATGACTCTGAAAATTACTCGCCCCGTCGTAGGCCTGGCCCCTGCAGTTTTGCACTGGCAAGTCAAGTCTGATCAAGCAGTCCTTCAGTGCTTTGAAAATGGTCTCAGCACAGGTATTGTTAACTTGCATCAGTCCAGAGAAAGGGAGAAAATATTGGTTTGAACCTCCAAATAATGTTTTTTGAGGGGCTGAATATTGGGGGGGCAAATGTATAGGTTTGCCCCCCCAATATTTTTCTTGGGGGGGCCAGTGCCCCCCTTGCCCCCCCCGCTTCCGCCGCCTGTGCATAGTCGATGTGGTTGGTATTACTGATGGTGATGATGATGATGATGATGATGATGATGATGATGATGATGATGATGATGATGATGATGATGATGCTGATGCTGATGATGAAGATGAAGATGATCCTATCTTATCCCGTAACTTGAAAGTATAGAAAGATGGAGATGACAAGGGAGCGCAGCAACCTTACCTTGGAATGTAGATGGTCCAGTCTTTCCAAAATGGGCTTCAGCCTTGTCAGGGCAGCAGTTGTTTGTGCTATCCTCTCCCCCCCACCCCACACCCCTCCACCCACCACCCCCCCCCCATCTGATACAATTGCTCCTAAATATTGGAAACTGTGCCGTGTTGAGGGACTGCCTTTGGTCTTTGATGTCGGTGTTGATGACATTGGCGTTGTTGGTCATCATTTTGGTCTTCTCTGCACTTATTTCCATTCCAAAGGCTCTGGAGGTAGTGTCAAGCCTATGCACCAGCTGTAACTGTTCCTCACCAGCCAGGCCATCAATGTCATCCGCAAAACCGAGGTTGGAGATTGTTCTACCTCATATGCTGACTGTGCCTTCATGTTCTGCAAGGGCATCTGACATGATGCGCTCCAGAAAGATATTGAAGAGTGTTGGCGAGAGTAGGCATCCTTGACGCACGCCGATTGTTGTTTTGAACCAGTTATCGATGGCGCTGTTGTGGAGGACTGCACTGGTAGCCTTGTCATACAGGCTTTTGATGACTTCAATAATGTTAGGGCTTATGTAGGACACTCTGGTGGTTGCACACAGAGCTGCATGCCAGACTCGGTCAAACGCTTTCTTGAAGTCTACAAACACATGATATGGATGTTGTTGGTGCTGTAGGTATTTTTCGCAGATTATTCTGAAGTTCAAAATTTACCCAGTAGTTCTTCGCCCTTGCCATGAATCCTGATTGTTCTTCAGCTATGATTTGTTCACCTTGGGTTTTCAACCTGTTTAGTATTATTTTCAGGAGAACTTTGCTTGGATGGCAGATGAGGCTTATGGTGCGGTAATTCTCACACTCCTGAAGGTTACCCTTTTTGGGCAGAATGATGACAAGCGACTGGGTTCATGGTGTAGGCCACTCCCCACAATGCCAGATCTTGTTACAGATAATGGCGAGAGCGTCAATCATCGCTTCTCCTCCTGCTTGAAACAATTCTGCGGGTATGTTGTCCATTCCCCCTGACTTCCCCTCCTTTAGCGATTGCACTTCTCAACCTCTTCTCGGAAAATTGGGAGGATTTTTTTCTTTTTCTCTGTTCTGTGGACATGCTAGAGCCGATGTTTCTCCGTCTGGTTTGTGGTTCTAAAGTAATTTGTCCATTTATCCAAGACTTCTTGTTCTTCTGTAAGGCACAAGACAGACTTGATTTGGATCGCGGAGACATAGGGCTGTTTAACACTTGTAAGCCGCTTCACATTCTGGTAGGTCTTCTTGCTGTTGTTCTTGTCCAGATTGTTCTCTATTTCCTGGCATTGAATTTCTATCCATTTCTCTTTTGCTGTACGCATGCCTTTTCGGATGTCACCGTTAATTTTTTTGGTAAGCATCTGCTCCCTGTGAGGTGTTGTTTTTCCTGTTCATCTCTCTTCGTTTGCCACACAGGTCCAAAAGTTCAGGTGTGACCCACAGTTTCTACTTTGGGCGGTGCATGCCAAGGATTCAGTTCTGTAACTGCTGAATTGAAGGTGGTGGTCATGGTGTTGAAATCTACTTTACCAGCTCCCAAAAAGAGCAGTGGTACAAATTTTCCTCCAATTGTGACTTGGAATATTTCTGCCATTTTCGGGTCTTGCAGTTTGTCCAGGTCACTCGAACTTCAGCCTGGTGCACCTAGCTTTGTTTGCTCTCTTCAAGTGGAGCCGGAAATACATGAGATTGTCGTCGCTTCTGATGTCTGCTCTTGGAAAAGGTCGTCTCTTGCCAATGTTGACGATTGATCTGAAGCGTTTCTTGACCATGATGTAGTCAATCTGATTGTGATTCTCCCCGCTGTGACTGTGCCAGGGCCATCGTCTGGATTTTTTGTGGGGACCAAGCGCGTTTGCCTGTATCAGATTGTTGTATCTGGCAATCTCCAAAAGTCTCAGACCTCTGTCATTTGTCTCGTTGTTGCAGTGGGTTCCCCAGTTGTCTCCCCAGTTGTGGTACGTATCTTGGCCAAAATTGGCATTCCCGTCGCCTTGCATTAGGACTCCTTCCTCGGCACTTGATCAAGGACAGCCTGCAGTTGTTCACCAAACTCCTCGACTTCGCTGTCGTCATAGTCTGATGTTGGGGCGTAGGCCTGAATGATGGTGATATTGAAACAACTGATGTAGGTATCTGTACAATACCTTTTTCAAGCTTCAGAAATGAAGACCACCTTTTTCTATGATGCAGCGGAAAAGGATTATCAGTGCTGTAAGGGCTTGTAAAGCTCCACAGACATAATACACACGATGCATGATGATGCGAGTCAAACTAGAATGAGAGACAGCAACAAGTTAGCAGTTAATGTTGGATTCATACTTCGCAGCTGAGACTTGCTGAGGCTTACGTTCGCCTTTCATAATGGAGCGACAAACGTAGTACCTCGATGAGTCTCAGCTACGCAGTGTATGTTTGATTCACCGAAATAAAGGCGCATCTCCCTCATGCTTTGTGGCACACGCAATAGACCTATTGCAATATAATGTTTTTTGTCCTTTACTTTGTCCAGTCACAACCGACGTTGCGTCAAGATCAACATCTAGATGCAGCATTACTCCATGGTCTCCAGAGTCCGACGGTTGTTGCCTTCTACCACCCTCCACAGCCCCTGCATTAAGCAACATTTAAGGGCTCTGAATGTCTGAAATGGGGAGGCTGAAGATGGTGTACTATATGGCTTTTACAGTCCTGAAGAAGCTTTCATCGAAATAAAAGTTTTAAAAAATAAACTTTTTATTCTGGTATGTTTTATTTCCATTAGCTTTTAGCTCTGTCTCGTCTTCCTATATACGTATAGAATAGATACAGAGGCTGTGCAATCTACGGTACATGCAGGTCAAATAAGACCAATTGTTCGACGTAGGATTTCTCAATTTACCTTTCTCATGCTGATGGAAGATGACATAGCAGGGCTGACTGATACACCATCGTCCTCGGGAAACGGGTAGGAACCTTTCGGGTGGATGAGAACACGGACCCCAGCCTCTGCCGCCAAGGCTGGCACATACTGGTTCTGCTGGATGTAGAGCTCCATCGTCAAACCTGCAGCACACGAACGTCTATGATACACCACGAGAGAAAAGCGACTTCTCCCTCGCTTTAATTTACGCAGAATAATGGAAAACGTACAATAACACAGAGTGAAAATGTTAAACATAAAAAACTCTACAAGTAGGTCCTGTTGTGTGATTTGTATATATTTATCTTACAAGTAGTAAGAATTGGTAAAGAGAAGAGATAAAGGCGGCAAGCAGCACAGCCTGATAAGGGAGATTTTTACCCATATGAATTCAGATTCCGATATTTTATTGCTAAGCGATATACAATGCACAAGGAATACATTTAAGAACAGCGGGAATTTAAGAACAGCGAAGAACAGTTGTTTTCTACTGGTTTTCTACTTTGTACTTGAAGCACGAATAGCCCAAATGAGCAGCCAACAAACCTACATGAGTATAATTATAGACTGCTCTTCTTTGACGGTGTACCAGCTCACAAGTTGCTCATGGCGCAGGCTGGCAACATGTCTAGCTCAAATCGCCCAAAACACTAACTTTGCTTGATGAGCAGCGTCTAACGCTGCAGACAACTCAGGTGACAATAACAAACTTACCGTACTCCGGTCCGGCAGACTTTGTCAACAGAGTTTGGGGAGATTCTCGAGAATTAAAAGTGTAGCAGGCGCCATACTTGTGACTGTGGAAGTAGGTGAAATTTCTGCAAATATACATTCATTATTTTAATTAGACAATAGTATTTCCCCTATAACATTAAGTTTACCACTCCCCATCCTTTACCCCTCTCTCCACACACACGCACTCAAGCCTGATGAAGACCTCGCCTAAGGTACATTGCTTTCTCTTCCACCTCATCATCATCATCGTCATTTCGCTCCTCTTTTCTTCTTCACTTTCTCCCTCTCTTTTCTTCTTTGTTACATGATTCAAAATAATGCTTTGATACACAAACTATGCACGTGGCAAACTGGCGTGTCTCGGTCGATTCAGATCAAAACGTTGGCCGGATTGGGATCAGACGAACGGAACAGCGAGGATCTTGTGAAACAGAAAACGTTATTTCTGCAACTTCAACTTTTCATAGCGTGGGAACCCAAGGTGACATTTTTGGTCAAGCGGCAGTCTGTAATTTTTTACGTAGAAAGCAACGTAAACCTCGCGACAGCAAGAGCGATTCGAGAGTTAGAACTGTTGTATTGTAAATTTGGGACATTCACAGGGTACTCTGCGGAAATTCCGAGAAAGTGAGGTCTGGTCCATATGTGCAGTTGTATTTCAACGATAGGGCACACCAATGTGGAAATTTCGGAACTTAGGTGTTTTTTGTGTGTGTGTTTTTTTTAGTACTCTGCCAGCGAAACTAAACACGAGAGTATGCATATGTTCATTTAGAGTCAGAAATGTGAAATGTATGAAAAGGTTGTAGCGTGAGGTATGTCTGATTTTTGTTAAGTTAAAATTAAAATGTTATTGTTAATAATTTTATAAAAGAAAGATGATTGATTTTTGTTTCAAAATTCTTTCTAGATTTGTTGTGTTCATTTTTTTTCTTTTTAGGGGGGGGGGGGAGGGGAGGGTGAGGTGGGAGGGAGGGAAGACGGCGGTGAGTGAATAGTCGTATGTGTGAAGAAATTGTAATGCATGTTTTATTTGGTTTAGAACGGTAACCGAGAAGCGAGTGTTGCTGATATTTTAGCAAGATGAAGATTTTATTGTTGTTGGATAATAATAATAATAATAATAATAATAATAATAATAATAATAATAATAATAATAATAATAATAATACAGGATGCTATATACGCGCCTTTCCCCAAATCAATCAGGCTCAAAGCGCGGCGATCTATACCAACATACACGCTCACCTGTCTCATCCACCCTCACACACACCAAATACACATCCATCACTCAAACAGGTGGTGTAAAGGCAGGGAAATCGCTATTAGAAGACAAAAAGAAAATCGAATTTTTATTTTTCAATTTTTTTTTTATTGTCTGAGTCCTGTACCATTATTGAAGGGAGGGAGAAAACCGGAGAGCTCGGAGAATTGATTGATTGATTGATTGATTTTTGCTTTAGGTCCAGCGGACTCTTCCGAGCCAAATCAGGACCGGACAACCGCATAAAAGATCTGCTGAAACAACCCTAGTGGGAAAACTGAATGCCCTCTACCGGCCAGTCACTTTACAATAAAGACATCCCACGCAGGGGACGGCTGAGGCTTTACCCCAACTAATCGAACCCCCGGTTACAAAAACAAAATAGAATACAAACATCATTATAAATTATCAACAAAACACATACATATAAAATGCCTATATTGCTAAATAATAACATCATAGGAAGCCCTAGTGACCACCCGGCAGAAAGCGTCCAATACTCCCAAGCTGATCCAACAGACCTCATACACAAACAAGGAGTCTTGTCCAGGAAGAGTTTTCAAGAAAAAAGGTAGGTCATTGATCTAGCGAAGAAGAAGATAGTATAGCAGAGTGATAGGACAGAGCAGGAATGGGAAAGAGCAAATGAGGAAGACAGCGACAGTGGGAATTTAAAGCACTAAATTTCCAGAAAGTGGGGATACTATTTATACTGAAACCCCCGGCACTCCAACGGGGGTACTGTTGCCGCAGTGTGTTTGTTTGTATGTAGATTATAGTCACACGACACTTTCGCATATAGGTGACTACTGGACCGATTTATACTGACACCAGCGGGCCAGTTGTTGGTAAAGGGGAAAATAATATGATCACACGTTGACCAATCCGGGATTCGAACCAGCGACCTTTCGGTTACTAGCAAGACGCTCTTACCAACTGAGCTACCCGGCCCCTGCACGTTGCCGCAGTGAATCGGTCATGCCTATAAAGGAAAGACAGGTTTTCAACTGGGGCTTTCACTTTTCCCTTTATAGGTTAGAACAATCTACAGTGGCAGAAAAACCTCGGTGACCTCAATAGTGTCGTACCTAAGTCACATACGTTCGCCCCTTGCGGGAATCGAACCCGCGACCTTCGGCATAAAAAAACGGTGACTTATCCACTGCGCCACGAGGCCACCCTTGTTTACATTCGTTTTTGTTCTGTGACAGGATGGGCTTATCTACTTTCAGTTTACTCTTTGGAGTTGGAGCTTCTTGGTTCTCTTCGGCGGTGGATACATATCTGCTGAGGAATTTTCTTCTGGTTCTCCTCATCATTCTTCTTGTTAAGTATCTCCATACTGTTATGTCGTAGATTTGTGCCGGCTGTCAGAATGGACTGTGCTGTGCTTCACTGGGATATTTATTATTTAGCTCAGTTTGGAATGCTGATCATTCTACGATGCTAAATAAGGAATTATTTAACTATATAATGCATTATTTAGCCGATTGTGTTAAATAATGTATTATGTATAAATGTTTCTAAATAATTATTTGTTTACCTATATAATGCATTATTTAGCTGATTTGCTTAATAATATATTATTTAGCATATAATGCATTATTTATGTAAAAAATACCCCCGTTGGGGTGCCGTGGGTTTCAGTATAAATAGTATTCCCACTTTCTGGAAATTTAGTGCTTTAAATTCCCACTGTCGCTGTCTTTCTCATTTGCTCTTTCTCATTCCTGCTCTTTTCTATCAATCTGCTATACTATCGTCTTCTTCGCTAGACCAGTCTCCTACCTTTTTTCTTGAAAACTCTTCCGGGACAAGACTCCTTGTTTGTGTATGAGGTCTGTTGGATCAGCTTGGGAATATTGGACGCTTTCTGCCAGGTGGTCACTAGGGCTTCCTATGATGCTATTATTTAGCAATGTAGGCATTTTATACGTATGTGTTTTGTTGATAATGTATAATGATGTTTGTATTCTATTTTGTTTTTGTAAACGGGGGTTCGATAAGTTGGGGTGAAGCCTCAGCCGTCCCCTGCGTGGGATGTCTTTATTGTAAAGTGACTGGCTGGTGGAGAGCTTTCGGTTTTACCACTAGGGTTGTTTCAGCAGATCTTTTATGCGGATCGGGAGTTGTCCGGTCCTGATTTGGCTCGGAAGAGTCCGCTGGACCTAAAGCAATAATCATGTAATGTAATGTAATGTACGTAAACAATTCATTTGAAAGTATTTTTGATTGCATCCAATACCGATATTGAAGAGAGGAAGGTAGCTGGAATACCCGGAGAAAACCCTCGCTGACCTCAATTACCTCGTACCTAAGTCACATAAGTTCGCCCCTTTCAGGGAATCGAACCCACGACCTTCGGCATAGGAAACCGGCGACTTAACCAATGCGCCACGAGGTCACTCTAAGCAATGTTTTTGGTCGTTAGTTAACATTTTGCGATCCGCAATCATAGGCTGTCAATTAGTCATGTTTTTAAGTCGTTAATTACGTCTGCTTGTGACCAGCGGTAGGTCATTATGGCTGTGTTTACATACACTCCGTTCATGCAGTTCCCCAGGGAAACAAGGCAAACTTGAACAAAATTGCTAAACTGCAGCGAGTTGGAGAACGCGAACCAGTCTGTGATTTAGGAGTTCTGCCAAACAGGGACTATAATAGATCTGGGAAAATATAAGCCATGGGGGATGATGAAGGCGGAGAAACATAAGCCCGGTGGAAACAGTTACATGCTGTCGGGAAATATTACATCGACATCTACGCAGAGCGCTTACGTGTTTCGATTATTAAACGTTCTCTAGATCTGACCAGTTCTTGCTGGCTTGCAATGTTACAGGACAAATAGCGGAGGAAGATTGCCATTTCCCAGAGCAATTCACACTTTTCTGCTAACTATGCACCAACGGGAATCCCCTCTATGAAAAATACTTCCGTTTTTTTTTCTCCGCGTGTTTTAGTGAGTTATTTCCAAATATTCAAGAATAATATTAATAACATGTGTCACTGGCCACCTGTATCGTACCCTCGCATATTTTTATTTTTTTTGCTGCAGTTTATTATCCCTTTCTATCGCCAGTGGCGCGCCTAAACCCTACCTACCTAACATTAGTTGTGAATTTTTGAAAAATATTAGGAAAAATATAACGCCCAGATGCTGGCTCGAACCCACACCTGTCAGGCGCCATTGGTTTCTGGCTTGTGGACAAGGCAAGTTAGTCCCGCCTTAGCCCACTTGGCCACAACGCTAGCCTAACATAGTCAGTTACTTCGTGTTTTGTGAAGGCTGCGACGGCGAAGCTATGGAAAACTACAAGAGTTTTCAGGTCCTGTTTCACTTTCTGTCGATGATCGACGCACCTCCGAAGTCGCCACAAATACAGGCCTCTACGATTGTTTTTTGCATTCTTTCACTGAGCATGTACTTCCTCCGCCGTTTTTATACTTATCCCACTCGTTTTCTGGCTCTAACAATCGTCGTTTTCGGCAATTTGCCATATTTAAAAGTCACGCATCAAGCTTTGATAAAAGCAAAACAAGCCAAACCGGAACTTGGTTTCATATAACCTCGTTTTAATTTATAATGGCGATACCCACGAGTTTTTATGAGAGGTGCCGGAAAGTTGTGAATTCGGTAAGCTGGTAAATGCGGTAGAATATACATGATATACATTCGATGTATCATGCTCGTTGCGTTCAATAAGGATAACATTGATTTAGAACTAACTCAAAATGCAAGCACATCAGTATTGCCTGAGCTGCTTTAAACCCCACATCCCACCAAACAGCCATTAATAGGGAACGAGGCAACATTGTTCACTGGCACGCGTAATTAAACGTTATGGCTGGTGATGACGTGAGCAATAACACCAACGAGTCACGAACAATGAAAAAAATCGTGATCATAACAACGCTCCAAAAAGTAGGTTTGGGTGTTCTTGATGGAACTACAGGTCTTCTCCGATATCTTGAGAGTGTGCAATTGATGTATGACGCCTGCACCGAAAATATAAGGCAACATTATTTTCCCTTTTGTTTTCCATACAAGTTTGATTTACAAATCTGTTCCCAAATCTAACTTTCAAGTTACTGTTTAGGTTTGATTAATCTTTAGCAGATCCTGTTGAGTCAAAGCACAACCGTATTTAATTATTTCTTTCCGAAGTTTTCTACCCTTCCCCACCGCTAGGCTTACTTAGCATCGAAATTAAAAAAAGGTTTAGTTCGCTCTTCTCGTAAACTATCAAGACTACGACGACGAAGAAAAAGGTTCAGTATTTTTTGACAAGAAGAAAATGATTTCACACATTTAAACATTCATCCGCATTTTACACATCAATCCGCATTCATGCATAGACATAAAAGAAGAAGCGACAACGACGAGGAAGAAGAAGAAGAAGAAGACAAAGAAGATGATGTAGTAGTAGTAGTAGTAGTAGTAGTAGTAGTAGTAGTAGTAGTAGTAGTAGTAGTAGTAGTAGTAGTAGTAGTAGTAGTAGTAGTTGTGTAGAACAACTAGCTGGAAAACGCTGCCGACTAACGATTCTGAATTCAAGAAGCATTTTCTCGAACTCAAAACGAGCTAGTGTGCCGAATTAGCTGCCTATTAGAGTGTTTCTTTTGTATTCTGTGCAGCCCAAAAGCACACTTCAGAATATCGATATTCCAAACAATAACAAAGACCTGTTTTCCATTGAGAATCGTGAAACGAACAGTGACCAGTGAATCGAATGTGTGTCCGTTGTGGGATAACAAAAATATATTGGAGTTTCTGATATTTTCTTAGACAATAAATAAGCAGTCTGCGAGCCCGTTTCCATTGAGAATCGTGAGAACAATAATACTACTGAAGACACAATGTGTGTCTGAGTGGTTAACAGATACCGGAGCGTTAAGAAGTATTATCGAGCTGGCTATTGTTCTCTGGTTTGTCGACAAGATGGAATCGCGTCGGAGGGTAAAAAATTCGTCACAAAAACATTGAAAAAAAAGACCAAACTGTCATACATTTCCCGTGCGTGTTATAAATAATTAGCTTTATTCTCAGAAGATTCCTACAAACTTGATATTAGTTTGTAAACAGTTTTTAATGGTCCAATTTCACGTATACACACATTCATCAAAAGGCCTTTCTTATACAATTACACAAGTTGAGACAGAGAGATAAACTTGAAACACTGACGACGTAAAATACACAACAGTTGGAACACAACACCAATATACGTTTTACTAATTTTATGGTTCTCTCCTTTCTCACTTAAGGTAGTAGAATAATACTTAAAACGGAATTCAAGAAAACTGTAAGTCCTAAAGTAATAAAATAATAAATAGCTGAACTATAATATAATCTTATATTTCTCTGAAGCAATCCCGTTCCCAGTCTGACAGAAAAATACATTTATCAATTTATGAAAATATCTTATGTATTCACAAAATAAATTTCAATATTATATTTCCAAAAAGCAAATAATAAAATATACATATTCAAATTACCTTGTCTGTCATGAACAGAATCCATAATCACCACAGGGAAAAACAAAAGTAGCCTACACAGCAACACAATATTTCCAAGTCACACAACATAAGCATTCACTCTTTTTTTCACAGTCTATCTTTCATTCCACTAATACACCCTATCCGAGTCCTATTTCATCCAATCACAGACACTCTCAGATGCAGCCTTCTGTAACTAAATGCAACTGTAGATTATAGTCAGTTACTCAAAATGAAAAAAATCTGATCATATCACTCCCCTTCTATATTCACTCCACTGGCTTCCAGTGTCTCATAAAATTATCTACAAAATCGATAATTTTTTGTTACAAGTGCGTCCATGGCTAAGCCCTTTCCTACCTCACACAGAACATTCAATTCTATAAGCCTTCTAGAAATCTTCGTTCTTCCTCTGACACCCTCAAGCTTCACATACCCCGCTACAAACTCTCCTCTGCTGGCCGTTGATCTTTCTCAGTGCTTGGCCCTTCAACTTGGAACTCTCTTCCCATCTCTCTTCGCAGCTCTCCAAACATAGCTACTTTCAAATTCAACTTGAAAACTCATCTCTTCCTTAAATGTTTCTGATCTTGCCTCCCATCATCATCGTCGTCATTCCTCCATTTGTTTTGTTTTGTTACTTTGTTTTGATTCAGACCACCGCCACCACCCACCCCATCACCCATCCTTAGCTCTCCCCTCCTCCCTCCCTCCCTCGTCTCTTATTCGTTAGCAAGTGTCTGATTTTATTTTGTACTAGTGGTTTTGTACCCTGGCAAGCCAGGGTACACAGGTTGTTGTTTAAAATGTAGACAGAGAGACAACTGTTGTCTGCGAGTTTCATTTGGACGATTTTTCCTTGGCTTCTAAAAGTATCTTCATTTATTATTTTATTTTTATGTTTTTGGAAAATAAAAATTAGGGTTGGTGCAAAATGTACAGGGTCGGTCAGGTGACCGTAAACGGACAAATTTTTTTAAGACAATTTAGAAGCACACTGAAACAGTGTAGCACACATAACTGAGCATTAAACATTAAAAATGCACTGAAATGATTGCAATAGTTTACTTGCAGGGGTCGAATGATGAAGCACTGAAGCCCTGCTTTATAATACCCCCGTACCCCCCTTGATACCTCCTTGTACCTTCCTTGATACCTCCCTGTACCCCCATTGATACCTCCCCGTACTCCCATTGATACCTCCCCTTATCCCCCTTGATACCTCCCTGTACCCCCATTGATGATACCTACCAATATCCCCCTTGATACCTCACCATACCCCCCCCCCCCAGATATCTCCCCGTCCACCCCTTCATGATGCCTCACCATACCCCCTTGATACCTCCCCGAAACCACTTGATACCTTCCCATAACCCCATGATACCTTCCGTAACCCCCTTGTAAACTACCTGTACCCTCCTTGATACTTCCCCGTTGATCGTTTCGCAGGTATGGATGAAAGGAATCGACCATCACCATACCCCCTTGGATATATACCCGTATCCCCGTTATGCCTACCCCGCCGCTTTAAACCTACCCGTAGCCCCCTTTTACCTACACGTACCACCCCATCCCGATCCTTGGTAATAATAATAATGTAGCCGTGCTGGCTACGAGTATTTCTGACCATACGATATGTAGGCCTAACTTTGTTCTCTGTTATGTTTAAACTAACTGTATGAAATAACTTGATATACATTTTTCATATCCTTTAAAGCATATAACAATTAGACGCAGCGTTAAATTCTCTATTAGAATATATAAACTTTATTTGTGATTTATGTAGCAATTTTGAATTAGAGCGCGATGTTTAGGATAGCGCGATGCATATCATGTTGATAAAGACACCGCGCTGTTGTATGCTCAGCTGCCTCTGAAGTCGGTTTCGCCGGTTGTAACGGATCTTCCCGCTCGCCTACAAAACATGATAAGATTATAAATTGTAAATGATGCTAGTGTAGCAAAGATTCTCCACTGTAACACCTTAGTGTGATATTTTCCGATGTCTTAGTTCATTCTCTAATAGTAGATACATAAATTATATATTAGTTTGACTTTCATAGGGACATACACATCCAAAGGGAAACAGTGAAAAGCTGTCAGAAGGCTCTAGATGTAATTGTTGTTGTGTTAGTTGTTTTCTAGTTTAGTTCGCCATAGTCGGAACCCATAATAGTAACCATGCCATATTGTATATCATTGGAAAGAGGAGACGTTGTTCTTTCTTTGTCATTACTATTATTATTTATAATTGTATTAAATTAAAGAGTTATTATGAGTTTAGAGTCGTGACATTCTTAGGAGCAGCAGCCAACTCCCTCTTAAATTGCGTATTATTTTTATTTCGTAACAGATAGGTCCGACATTGTTATAACAGTAGAAAGGTTGTATTTTTGCGTTTCTGTCAATATATAATTTGTATAGTATTCGTTTGCGTTTCAAGCCTTATGCGTCAAATTAAGATTAGCCACTAACACAAACTTAGCCAGCGAGCCTAGATTTTGGGGCGGGGGGGGGGGGGGGGGTGCATGCGTAAGCAGCACTGTCGCTGCAGCTGGCTGTCCTAAATAAAAGCAGAACACAAAACTCGGCAGGGGGAGAGCACCGGGCACCATGCAGTAAATAAGGGTCGTGCCACTCGAAATGCCTTTGCTCTTAGTATGTCTTCTAAAGAAAACATTTCAACGGTCATCACGGACTGGCGTTGGGGAAGAGAGAGAGAGAGAATGAATGAATTCTTCACCATAACCCCCATCACACCATCTTCTCTCCAAAACACAACACCACTACAATAATAATAATAATAATAATAATAATAATAATAATAATAATAATAATAATAATAATAATAATAATAATAATAATATTGAATATAGAATAATACAAATAGAAATCATAAAAAGCACCAAGGTAGTAAAATAAAATTTGATATAAGATATAATAATAATAATAATAATAATAATAATAATAATAATAATAATAATAATAATAAATAAATAAGTTAAAAGTAAAAAGCCTAAATTAAAAAGAAAAATATCCATAGTGTAGTGTAAAAAAACCACAAAAAACACATGAAAAATATATGGCCCACGGGAGATTTGAACTTGGGTCGCCTGCACGGTAAGAATGTCTTACTAAGTGAGCTACCAAGGCTTCGTATAAAGACCATCAATTTTTTGGTCTATATGGGAAAACATGCTGAAACCTCGATTCGATTTTTAATTAATCAAATTTAATTAGTTAAACACAAAATTTTGTAAGATTGGTGACATGAGTGCGAACGTGTTTTGAATGGAAATGAAACAAAATTTGCGGTATTACGGAACGGCATGTTCTTGACACGGGTTGAATCGGAAGCGCGCGGAATGAGGCGATTGCAGTTTGTGGACATTTTGTTTATTTATTTATATCAGAAACGGTTAAACGTTCGGTAAGGAAATGTCGGCTATAACGATTTCGCGGGTTTTGAGCGCACCGCAGACCGATCCGCAGCGCCTAGCACCTGCCTAGATCAGCGTCCATACCGGACAAACTTTACAGTAGAGGCGAAGAAGGACTTCCGGCTAAGCAGTTTATATATATATATATATATATATATATATATATATATATATATATATATATATATATATATATATATATATATATATATATATATATATATATATATATATGGATAGATATAGATAGATAGATATAGATAAATTTCAGTAGCGGTCAAGGACGGTCGACACTGGATCCTAAATAGCGCAAACTACTATCTTTCCCTGGTAATTGGTTTAGCCGGCAGAGGCAAAAACATTAGGTCGACCGATTTTGGTCGCCTTAAAGAAGCCCTGCAGTAAAAGTATCATTTAGGTAGACATTTTGTCGACCCAACCGCACCTTGTACATATATAGATATATATAGATATATATAGATATATATAGATATATAGATATATAGATATATATATATATATATATAGATGAAGCCGGATGTTTAGAATGAGTGCGTGAGTACTGCGCTTTGAACTGATATTGTTCATTGGGAAAAAGCGCTATATAAATATTATTATTATTATTATTATTATTATTATTATTATTATTATTATTATTTTCACACGACGCCGAAGCGTATAGGCGACTACTGGTCACATTATTCTGACACCAGCAAACCAGTTGATGGTAAGAGGAAAATAGTATGGTCACGCGTTGGCCAATCCGGCATTCTAACCAGGTACCTTTCGGTAACTAGTAAGGCGCTCTACCAACTGAGCTACCCGGCCCCAGCCTTCTGTAAGGGTAAAAGGGTAATTGTAGATTAATTGTAGATCATTGTCACACGACACCGGAGCGTATAGGCGACTACTGGTCACATTATTCTGACACCAGTGAACCAGTCGATGGTAAGGGAAAATAATATGGTCACACGTTGGCCAATCCGTGAATTCGAACCAGGTACCTTTCGGTAACTAATAAGACGCTCTACCAACTATGCTACCCGGCCCCACTCAACCTTCTGATCTCCAAACAATCTTTATAAATCCGGATCTCATAACCAAAATATTAATGAACTAGAAAATATAGTACCAACGCAAACGTATACATACGCAACGTGCCTCTGTCAACAGCGGTCTCTCGCGTACTAACTCTATAAACACGTGACGTACACACAAATGTAAATATTTGCCAATTCACTTCGTGACACACACGAAAGGAAAAATGGGGACTGGCAGAATACAATACAATACAATACAATACAATACAATACAATACAATACAATACAATACAATACAATGCATTAGATGATAATAGTATAGAATAAAATGAAAAACATAAAAATGAGGATGACAACGAAAATGACAATGAAGATGGTAATGACGAAGACAATTTACATCGCGAAGTGTCACCACGGTGTCACTCCATAGTATCTGCTCTTACACACACCACCACCACCACCACTACCGAATCACACACACATTCACATAATCCACAATCAGGCGCGAGATCTTGTAAGCAGTCACACCAGTCAGGTCAATGATAATACAGTGGTAATAATAATAATAATAATAATAATAATAATAATAATAATAATAATAATAATAATAATAATAATAATAATAATAAAGTAGGCTTATATAGCGCGATACCCCAGCTCAGGGCTGGGCTCACCACTCTTAACATAGGATATATCTTTAGAACAAACATAAACAATAAAACAGGGTATGCAAGCATTCACACCAACCGTACTCACAAAAGCATACAAGAGAACAACATACGCAATACACTACACATGCAAAATAAACAAACAAAAAATATTAATACAATGGCATATTACATAATAATAAGATTCACCATACAGATTTAAAATATAACTAAAAATTTGTTACATCTAACAATGGTTAATTAATACAATGATCGGATAAAAAAGCTAAGACCCACCTCTCCTCACTATTGCAGAAATAAAATATTATCAAAAAACATAATGTACAAACTAATGCAAACATAATTATGCAAAAATAATTATATAAAAATAATTAGATACTCAGATATAAATGTACAGACTATTTATATGTCAAGCCATGGACGGCACCCCACCGGCATCCGTCATCAGTCGGAGGGCGAGTCAATCAGGATAATACAGTTTGAAGAGATGGGTCTTGAGTGCGTTTTTGAAGGCCTGGGTGGTCGGTATGTTGCGGATGTGTGGTGGAAGAGAATTCCATTGCTTGGGAGCGATCACCGTACGCCTTAGTGCGTGTCTTGGGAACAGAAAAAATGCGCGCGTCTGCAGAGGAGCGAAGCGGTCGAGAGGATGAGTAGACAGTCAGAAGATCAGTAAGATAGGAAGGGCAGGAGTCAGAGAAGAAGTTGTGGCAGAGAGTGGACAGTTTGTAGTCGATGCGGGCTTGAACAGGGAGCCAGTGAAGAGAGTGGAGAAGTGGTGTGATGTGATCGCGCTTTTTTGCCTTAAGAACTAACCTAGCAGCAGAGTTTTGGACCCTTTGCAGTTTATCGATAAAGTGTTTAGGTGAACCTGACAAAAGAGAGTTGCAATAGTCTAGACGAGAGATAACGATGGCACAGACTAATGTTTTTGTAGCACTAACAGTGAGGTAATGGCGGATGGAGCTGAGCTGACGAATGGCGGTGTAAGCAGAGCGACAGATGTGAGAGATGTGATTGTTGAGGGACATGTCATCGGAGAGAATGTAGCCAAGATTCCTAGCAGAGAGAGAGAACTGTATGTCAGAGCAGCCTACTTGAAGAGAAGTGGGGAGAGACGAGGCAAAGGATGATTTGTGATTGTGGATAAGAAGTGCTTCTGTCTTGTCGTCATTCAACCTCAGCCTACTGAGGGCCATCCATGACTTGACCTCACCAATGCACTCTTGCATGGACTGTACAGCGAAGTTAACAAGAGAAGGGTGGGTGGGTTTGTACAGCTGCGTGTCATCTGCAAACGACTGGCTCTCAACAGCATGCTTTTCGAGCAAGATGAGCAGTGGCTTGGTGTACATTATGAACAAAACAGGGCCTAAAACGGACCCCTGTGGAACCCCGCACACCAAGTCAGCTCTGCTGGAGAAACAGCCATCCACAGCAACCGCCTGAGTTCTATCGGAAAGGTAAGATCGAAACCAATCCCAAACTGATCCAGAGATTCCAAAGTAATCCCGAAGGGTCTTGAATAGGGTGTGATGGTCGACGGTGTCAAAGGCCGCACTAAGATCTAAGAGGGTTAGGATGGAGACGTTACCGCTGTCCAGAGCAAGCAAGAGGTCATTGGTGACTTTCAGGAGATCTGTCTCCGTGCTGTGAAAAGGTCGATAAGCTGACTGGTTTGGGCTAAGAAGGGAGTTATCATTCAGGTAAGCAAAGAGTTGTTTTAAGACTAGCTTTTCAATTACTTTAGACAAAAATGACAGATTAGATACAGGTCTATAGTTTTTTTGGGTCATTCTTATCTAGACTGCGCTTCTTAAGCAAGGGTTTGATGACAGCTGACTTGCATGAAGAAGGAAATGCGCCAGAAGACAAGCTCTCATTGACTATGTGATTATGGTTGGGAGCAACTGATCTAACGACTCAACTAACAGTGGAGTGGGGATGGGATCCAGAGAACATGACGTTGGTTTAGATTTAAGAATAACACTTTTGACTTCTTGTTCTGATACGGAGTTAAAAACATCAAAGCGTGAACTAACACCAGAAGGAGGAGACAAATCATGGGGATGGATGCCATGACGGTCAAGATCAGCACGAATGTCAGCTACTTTGCCTGTGAAGAAGTTACAAAAAACATCAGGTTGCTGAGACAACGGATACACTAAGGGAAGAACAGTTGCTTTGCCACTACCTTTGAGATGGTTACAGACGTCAAACAGCTGCTTGCTAGTTTCACTACTTCTGATCTTATTGCAAAAATACAAAGATTTAGCACGGTGGACAATTTGAGACACACGCTTCTTGGCAGCAGAGTAAATCTGCTTAAAAACAACAAGGCCTGACCTCAACCACTTCTTTTCCGCACTACGCTGGTGTTTCTTGGCGTCACGGAGTTCTTTTCTAACAGGAGCGTACCAGGGAGATGACCGAGCTAACCCAACCTTGCTGCGGGTAGCGGGAGCGTGACGGTCAAGCACAGCACGCAATGCACTGTCTAGCATTTCCGCAGTGGGGCATAGGGCAGGGGACACTTCAACGCTAAGGTCATGCTTAAAGGCAACTCTATCTATAGCACGCAGGTAACCAATAAATAATAATATATTGCTGACACGAATATCGTTTTTGTGTGTGTTTTTTTTTTTAAACTCTTTACCCTTCAGCTGGAGACTCCAGTACGGTTCCGTTTAGCTCCCCATCAATTAATCTTCTCCAAAGTATCCGTTCTAAAACTTACGGAAAGAATTATTGTGTTGGCGTTAGGGTTAATTTACTAACGCTAGCCAAATTACCATTAACCCTAACTCTAACTCATCCCTTTCCCTTGACACGCTCTGTTGATGACAGTCTGCATGTTCTTAGCCATAGTTTTGTCATTCCTTTTCCGCTTTTCTCCTCTGCTCGTATTACTATCCTCTATACACCGCAACTTCGTCTCAGAAATGTTGCCTAAATCACAGCCTAAACTCACAAAAGAGAACAAACGAAACCACTCGTAAAGGTATCCTACGATTGGCCATTGGAAGTTTTACGATCAGTATTGAAATAGGACTATCAACGAAGAACGACCCGTTCATTGCTGAACGCTGCTGAATTTGATTTAATTTTGATATTGTTTTTTAATTGATTTTTGACACTTTATTGTCCCTATTTATTGGAAAATTCTGGCCCGCCTCCCCTGGGGAAGGCGTAGTCGCAGCCTGTGGAGCGCCCAAATCCAACCTACCTAATATTAGTTGTGTTTTACATTATTTTGCCGACACCTAAAAAGCGTCAACGTGGAAATGGCCGTTCAACGTTGATCCCACAAAAGCGACGATGCGCGTAATTCAGTCATAATAATTATTAAGTTTGGAAATGAGATCGTGTTTTATTTCGGTCAACAAATAAATAATTCAAACGAAAAATGAGGCTCTCGGCCCCAACTAATACCTGAATGCAGTGTAAATAGTTCACAAGTATAGGTTTTTATGGCCACCACCGTTCCGCTCTTTCATTCCACAATCGCCAGAAATCTCATCAACCTTTTCTGTTAATTGACCACACCCTAGCGATAATGGTTGAAACATAGAAACAATTGCCGGTGCAGCAAATTAGAGGGTCATTTAGATTGCATGATGTTATAGGCTCGTACATACACAGAGTATTTGCGACTAAACAGATTCGAGCCATAATATTTACAATGAATCGGAGAACAAAATCACTTCTTCTTGCTGTTGATAAATATCGCAAAGTATCTATTGAATAGGAGAACAAAAAAGGTCTGATTAAATCGGGGTTGGCGCGAAAGAAGGGTGGTCGGGGTGGGGGTGGCAAACCTGGTGTTTGTGTAATTATCAGCTCCACTAACTTTTAAGATATTTATAACTTCAAATTAACACCACAGTTGTTCTGCCCAAAACCTTATTAAATTTTGCGACCTATAGGTTAACATTTAAACCCCAATTGTTCTCCGTTCACACTGTAACACAAAAATTACCTGTCCCACGATAGGCTCTCTACAGAAGTATTTGCCAATTTCTTGCACATTTTTCAGGGCGCGACATGTGACCCAACCAGGCTCGGACACATAAAATTATTAAATAGACATTGTGTATCGAACCTAAGATAATTGAGCTTCGGCGATCGAACCTAGCCTCGCGCCCTCCTGGTCAACACCCAAGAATTCTGTTATAATCCGGCGAGGGCTTGACGTCAATGTTTGTATTTCGCGAAGTGCAAGTAACAGCTTGATGGCACGTATATACTTGCACTACACATATATTACCTTGGAGAACACTGCCAGCCGCAGAACCTGCAGTTCAGCAGAAAATCTTCCAGAGAATGTTCCGTCTTCCGGACCAGATCGGGGTCAAGGATCGCTGAGAACGTTGCATAGGCCATCGCTGCGTTGTACTCTGCCCCACGCGTCTGCAATATATCAGTTAATTTCAATAGGTAAATGGATGAATACATAAATGTTTGATTGTATGAATGCATGAATAAATCAATCAATCAACATGTTTCAGTTAGGCAATACATCACTTAACTTGCGCAGTACGTTAATTCTACTCATCTTTCAGTACAAGTGAACACCTACGCGTTTTAATGATTTCAAAATATTTCTCGTACAGTTGTATGACAAAACTGCTGGTGCAAGTAAACGTTTATCTTCGCCATAATTATAAACTTTCGGTGGGATGGGAGAACATTAGAAATAAATTTTCTAACAGGGTGAGCTTTGTGAGAGCCGTTTCTCTTCTACTTGCCGATTTACTTTCCTACCCCTTGGGGTCATGAGCAATCTTGCCACTGTAGATTGTTCTAACCTATAAAGGGAAAAGGGAAAGCCCCAGTTGAAAACCTGTCTTGACTTTGTAGGCATGACCGATTCACTGCGGCAACAGTACCTCCGTTGGGATGCCGGGGGTTTCAGTATAAATAGTATCCCCACTTTCTGGAAATTTAGTGCTTTAAATTCCCACTATCGCTGTCTTTCTCATTTGCTCTTTCTCATTCCTGCTCTGTTCTATCAATCTGCTTTACTATCGTCTTCTTCGCTATACCAGTCACCTACCTTTTTTCTTGAAAACTCTTCCGGGACAAGACTCCTTGTTCGTGTATGAGGTCTGTTGGATCAGCTTGGGAATATTGGACGCTTTCTGCCAGGTGGTCACTAGGGATTCCTATGATGTTATTATTTAGCAATGTAGGCATTTTATATGTATGTGTTTTGTTGATAATTTATAATGATGTTTGTATTCTATTTTGTTTTTGTAAACGGGGGTTCGATTAGTTGGGGTAAAGCCTCAGCCGTCCCCTGCGTGGGATGTCTTTATTGTAAAGTGACTGGCTGGTGGAGGGCATTCAGTTTTCCCACTAGGGTTGTTTCAGCAGATCTTTTATGCGGATTGGGGGTTGTCCGGTCCTGATTTGTCTCGGAAGAGTCCGCTGGACCTAAAGCAACACTTAAGTAATGTAATGTAATGATTTACTTTCCCAATGTCTAAGCTCTCAAATTAAAGAGCCAGGTACCAATGCGCGCCTGGATGTGAGGGATGAGGGGTGTGGTGGGGTGCTGTTGTGTCAATAATGTCATATCTGCACGTTAGAGGTTCTATCCAAGTTCTGACCGGGCCCACTTATATTAAAGTACTAATGGAGCCCTTTGTTAAACTTCTAGAAATTGGAAGAATTTCAAGTATAAAGGCCTCAACCAAGCAAGTAAAACTGCAAAACGTCTCTGAAGATCGGGCATTGGAAACCTACAATGGGTTTGAACATTAAATGGGATGATCAACGATGAACAATGAAAATTGACACTATCAACATTGGGAAAGGGTCAAAATGATAAATAGAACCTTCAACTATCTGTTTAAATTCCCACTGTGCTGTCTTTCTCCTTTGCTCTTTCTCATTCCTACTCTGCAATCTACTATACTATCTTCTTCTTCGCTACCTTTTTTCTTGAAAACTCTTCCAGGACAAGACTCCTTATTTGTGTACGAGGTCTGTTGGGTCAGCTTGGGAATATTGGACGCTTTCTGCCAAATGATCACTAGGGCTTTCTATGATATTATTATTTAGCAATGTAGGTATTTTATATGTATGTGTTTTGTTGATATTTTATAATGATGTTTATATTGGGTTTTTGTAAATGGGGATTCGATAAATTACAGTATAGCCTCAGCGTCCCCTGCGTGGGATGCCTTTATTGTAAAGTGACCCGCTGGTGGATTGCCTTCAGTGTTACCACTAGGGTTATTTCAGTAGATCTTGTATACGGATCATGGGTGAGTCCTCTTTCAACAAAGTTGTGGTCCTCATTTTGTGGTCCTGATTCGGCTCTTTGCAGTCCGCTGGACCATGTAAGCAAAGAATAACTAAATATACTGTCGGCTCCTTAAATACTAATACTCACCTCATAATAAGACATGTTAAGATGGTCGTTGTTCAGGGCATCCCACTTGTTGAACGAGTTGTTCTTCATCGCATCCAGCTTTTGAGAATTGTCGGTTGACCGTCGATGCCTGAAATACCAACGTCAACAATTACACGTCAACAATACCAAACCTAAACCCGAAGCCTCCTAAAGTTTTCCGAAGTTTCACTTTGGTGAAGAAAGTAATCAACAGAGGAAGAAGAAGAAGAAGAAGAAGAAGAAGAAGAAGAAGAAGAAGAAGAAGAAGAAGAAGAAGAAGAAGAAGAAGGAGGAGGAGAAGAAGAAGAAGAAGAAGAAGAAGAAGAAGAAGAAGAAGAAGAAGAAGAAGAAGAAGAAGAAGAAGAAGCAGAAGAAGAAGTTCTATAAAAAGGAAACCCGCTGAAACAATTTGGCAAATGGTTTTGTTACCTTGAAAGTGTATCGTCTGCTCCAAAAATGTCCCGTTCCAGGGACTGCCATTCTAGCTCCTGCTGACCTTTCCCTGTGCTTGTCGACCATGTGTTTGTGTTTGAGGTTGCTAAGGCTCGTCTTTTTTTTCCTCCCTGGTAAAACAGATTTTAAAATAAACATTATCAGATGTAAAGTTGATACTTGAAACTTACAAATATCTGAGATTTATGGATAAATGGATAATGTATAGTAATACAATACAAGGTTATTGCTTTAGGTCCAGCGGACTCTTCCGAGCCAAATCAGGACCAGAATGTATAGTAATGAATTCATTCAATAGAAACAATCGTTATGTCTATCAATTCTACCATTCTATCCATCCCTGAAAAAAAAAAAAACAACAACAAACAAACAAATACTAACCAGAAGGAGAAGATGTTTCCGCAGGTGTTTTCGTTGGCGATGGTGTCTGTCCTCCAGCAGCCGTCGTCGTCGTCGTCGACTGTGTCTTCGTCGTCGTAGATGGAGGTGGAGTTGTTGGTGTTGTTTGGCTTTTTGCTGTCACAGTAGAGGTCGCAGCCGTTAATGGCGGAGGATCCGCTCGTAACGGTCCCGGATCCACTGTACAGTGAATAATATTTGTCGGTTAACTTATGATTATGAATATCGGTATGATTAAGATCGTCAATACAAGAGGACTACAAAAATGATCACAGTAGCCTTGACGAACGCACATCACATGCTTATTACAGTACATGCAACCCACTAGCCTACAATCACCCTAGTATAATGTATCCTATGACGGACAGAGGCGCCCCGCACTCCTACCTACCCACCCTTTACCCAACCCATGTAGCCTTTAAATTGTTTTTAAACCCTGTTTGAGGACTGTGTTGCTAAAGACATTAAAAAATCAAATTGTTAAAATTTTATCTTTCACCTCTTGTTCTTTCTCTTTGTTTCAGTTGGCATCTTCACCAGGACACGATTGAAAACACTATTACATCAATGAAAAACGGGGATGGGAGCAGAGGGGGGGGGAGGGGAGAGGAGGAGTGGGAGGTAGAGGTGGGGGTGGGTGAAGGGTATAACTGAATTAAAAAACGAATGAAATAATGAAAATTTAAGTTTAACGTCTATACCGAACCTACCATTGGCGATATGGGGATAACTATCCCAGGAAAGAGGAGGTAGAGACCTAAATCAACACTACACCGCCAGAGCAATCATACTGTAAAGATGGACAATGAAAAATCGCTACTTGTATTTTGCTCACCCCGAGATTCGAACCGAGTTAAAAATAAATAAATAAATAGGACAAAGAAAGAAAGAAAGAAAGAAGAACAATCAAGCTAATAAAGTAAGCAACTAACCACCACAAACGAAACAATAAATTACTAGCCGATCAGTTTAATGAATGAAAGAAGGAATTAAATGCATGTAATTAATTAACTTATTTTCTAAGAAACTGGTAAAGCTTGAATCAATGAAGTAATTAACTTGATGTATATAATTAATTAATTGATTGACTAAGACATGGAGTAAAGCAAAACCCAGGCCACACCAAGCAAATAGATATTTAATAATAAAACCGCGGAGAATGAACCCACAAAAGCAAAATAATTGAGACGAAATTTTTGTTAGAGAATTGAATGTAGTCTACACATCGATCGCCTAAAATGAAATTTAGTGAAGAGAAAAAGCAGGCTGTTTGCAAGTGCGTTAAACAAAACACTTACTTCCCGGGCCTTGGTGAGAGGAGACTGCATCGGCAAAGAAGGATTGAAAAGTCACTTCCTTTCTTTCAATAATTCATAGTAAATCACAGGCTGTGAAGTCTCGTCTTTCGTAGGCCTTAATTACATACTATACATACACTACTGCATACGTACGTAGTAGGCCTACGAGTTTACAAAGAAGAAAGAAAGACCTCAGCGCCTGTGAATAAATTAGCACGCGATACTATGACACTCACACAGTTTATTTTGGGAGGCAAATTAAAATAACATCTCGTTACCTCGGTTTTCTTTCTTTCTCTATTTATTTCAATTCGTTCGTTCTTTCGGTCATTGTTTCTTTCATACATTCTCTTTATATCTGTCTTTTTGTTTTAAACAATTTATATTAACTTATAACCAATAAAACTCACACTTTGTGTTTGCTAAGGTAAATTCAAACAGCATGTCGTTGCCTTGAATTTGCTCCGCGAAGTGAACAAGGGGAGCGAATTCAGGTTCACCGTAAAGGTTATCTCTCTTGATTGGGTTGAGGTTGCAGATGGTAACGCTGGGAAAATCGATCTCCGTCTCTGTCCTGATGTCCATCTTCACCTCCATAGGGTATGAGAAGTATTTGTTGAGTAGCAAATAGCACTGAAACACAGCAATACCGATATTTTTTTTTATTTTCTTTTTTTTTTTCATTTAAAGACTGCGGTGGAGTAACAGATGAAAAAGGCCCATAATAATGGAGATTATAGACGTCGACAGGTAAAACGGTGATAGATTAACGATTAGAAATGCGACAGCCTGACTCATGATGGTTAATTCTATGCAGAAAATAAATTTACACTCTCAGTTTTATTTCCTCATGTAATCTCAGTTTCAATTCAATATTTTAATTTCACGTCTGTTCGCAACACGGTGATTTTGGGACAACCAAACCCAATGACACTGAAGTTAAAAAAAAAAACATTGAAAAAATAGTAAAATTAACAGTAACACTCTAACGTTCTTCAAAATTAAAACTTAATTATTTTTTTTTTAATAACGACACCGGCAATGTCATGCGGTTAGTACTATACTATATAAAATGTTTTAAGGTCATCTTTTGCAGATAATAGAATTCCATTTTATTGTACAGAGAGGTGTAAAATCAGTACGCTCGAACAGTATTAGATAAGATAAGACAACACTGTGAATCTAAATAATGCGAAAAATGATCTCTTTCAAGATATGACATTGTGGTATACATTGAACACAAATATACATCACATTAACAATATTAACTGACATTTACTGACTGATACACATTTTGCTGTAGACTGTAGACTTTCGAGAACAGTTTTTACTATGGCTAACAGAATAATGTTGAATGCCATAAAAACAAAGTATTGTCCAGATGTCCATTGTGTATGCAATGAGACTTTTTCATTATATCATTTACTTTTTGGCTGCCGTCATTTTCGGCATATATATATATATATGAATTTTAGGCATTCCGAAGTGCCAGCCAGAAGGTAGAAGCTGCATGGAGTTAAAGAGATGGTCCCTATGCAATTTATATTTTTCAAATACAATGTACTCCATGAATTCGATCGTAGATTGTATACCAAACTAGAAATCGCTGTTGTTCAACAGACAATATTTATTTTGGGAATTTTAAGTTAAAAGTGCCGTTCTAATAAAGAATAGCATTCAAACTGACCTATTTTCGCATTTTAATCCCACATGCTATTAAACAAAGCATATAGGTCCTCTCCGCTCTTCAGACACCCTTCACCCCCCAAAAAAGAAAGACATTCTACCTGATAACAGAGCCAGCAAAGCATCCCAATGCAGACTATTGTCCAACCGACGCGCCTCTTCCAGGACGAAGCGTTGTAGATGCGGACGAAAGGTGTAAAGCTCGTCTCAGTGCAGAAATGGGAGAACTCTTCCTTCAGGCGACGACGGTTGCCCGCCTTCTGGAAAGCTTGCATTGCTCTTTGAGTTGGACCGTGCTCCTCTGAGGGGTCCAGAGCCACCTTCTCTGTTTGTGAACAATGGAAGAAGATTTTCAATTATAGTTATTTATTTATTGCGCACAAGAAAAAAAAAATCAGAAAATGGGTAACAATGAGTTTAGGGTTAATTTCTACATGATTATCTATTAACTGCTAACGAATCTTTATTAAGTTATTACTGTTAAATTTTTATTTGGGATAATACTTGTGAGCGTGTGAGGGAAAGCACGGCGGCCAGAGCTATGTGCTATCCGAGACATTGCTATAGTACTTATCTATATGAATTTATTTTTGTATAGATAAAGTTAACATTGTATAGATCTATAACATACGTTATCGACATGTTGGCGTGGAATATGACATATGTCCAACGAGATCTAGTCAATGTTTCCACGAGCCAAAGGCGAGCGCAACACTGAATCGATCGAGTTGAAAATATTTCATATTCCACGCCAACATACCGATAACATTTATGTATCGATATCATCGAATCAACATATTTTTTTTAAAATGGCCAAAGCTGTTCATAGACCTATTCCAAATAATACGCCATAACAAAGTAGTTCACGCATATGACAAGTTTGCAGCACAATTTAATTCTCAACAAACTTGCGAATTTCATGCCTTCACATTATATAAACAACTAAAATATTCTTGGCAGATGCAATCAATTTGACGAAAAGCAGCATTACATGTCACGTTGACAGTACACTTACTGTACTTGACCAAAGAAAATATAAGACACTTGTAGAAATCGATAGGTTAGCATTCCATTTCCTGCGTCTTGAAAAAATAGCGTATCCTACAAAACATCCACACCCCTGTAATTTGCAACCTCATCCATAACCAAACCACTCCAATAACCCTTTTTACTTTTAAAGGAGTTTCTCTCTTTATTTCTTTCTTGCTTCCTTTATTTTTTCCCTTTCTTTCTTTTTTTTTCTATCTATCTTTCTTTCTTTAGTTAGCTAGTTAGACTACTTACCAGGCGGCATTTTCTCTGTAAGGCTGTCTTTGTCCCAGTACACCGGTGTATTTCCTGTGACTTTCTGTATGAAGCTCAGCTCTGTTTTCACCGGTGGTTTGGGAACGGCGGTCTTCCTGCTTTGCTTGCTCGGGTAGGAGGGTTGGAAGGGGGACAAGGGGTCACCAGTGGTGTCAGTACGGTTCCGGCGGTTCGCCAGGGTTGCAGAGCAGTTAAGGGAAGAAGAAGGAGATTGATCTTCGAATGGAAGTTTTTAGTAGGAGCGTCTTCGAAGTTACGGTTTCCTCTCAGTGTGTCCAGGAAGGCGACAGCTTGCAGCGCAGAACCAGCGCACAAGAACTATGTTAGCCTTTTAGCTCCTTAATCTTTTTAAAATTAAATGAAAAACTGACAAATAAGGAAGGAATAAAGCAAGATTGTAGGGTGGTAATGATTAATAATAATACACTGTATAACGCTGTACTTTGATACAACCCCCCGTGGAGGTTCTATATAAATAGTATCCCCACTTTCTGGAAATTTAGTGCTTTAAATTCACACTGTCGTCGTCTTTCTCCTTTGTTTTTTCTCATTCCTATTCTGTTCTATCAATCTACTACATGTTTCTTCTTCGCTAGTTACTAGTCACCTAACCTTTTCCTTGAAAACTCTCCCACAACTCCTCATTTGAGTATGGGATCTGTTGGGTCAACTTGAGGATATTGGACGCTTACGGCTTATATATATAGCGTTAATATGTTATAATGATGTTTGTATTACTTTTTTTTTTGCTTTTGTAAACGGGGTTTCGATAAATCAGGCATGCCTTTATTGTAAAGTGACTGGTTGGTGGACTGCCTTCAGTGTAACCGTTAGAGTTGTTATAGCAGATCTTTTATATAATTCAGAGGTGAGTCCTCTTTCAATCAAGTTATGGTCCTGATTCTGTGGTCCTGATTCGGCTCTTTGCAGTCCTCTGGACCCTATAAACAATGAATAACTAACTAACTAAGTAATACAAATACAAATAATCAGAACAGACGCGGAGATTAGTTAGTCATTGTTTATAGGGTCCAGCGGACTGCAAAGAGCCGAATCAGGACCACAACTTGGTTGAAAGAGGGCTCACCCCTGATCCGTATAAAAGATCTGCTGAAACAACCCTAATGGTTACACTGAAGGAACTCCACCAGCCTGTCATTTTACAATAATGGCATCCAATGCAGGAAACGCTAAGACTAATTAATCGAATTTATTCTAATTTATCGAACCCCCGTTTACAAAAACAAAATAGAATATAAACATTATTATAAAATATTAACAAAACACATACATATAAAATGCCTACATTGCCAAATAATAATACCATAGAAAGCCCTAGTGACCATTTAGAAGAAAGCATCAAAAATCCCCAAACTGATCCAACAGACTCCACACACAAATGAGGAGATTTGTAGAGTTTTTAAGAAAAAACGGTATGTGACTGGCCTAGCGAAGAAGAGAGTAGATTGATAGAACAGAGTAGGAATGAGAAAAAAAAAACAAAGGAGAAAGATATTGACAGTGGGAATTTAAAGCACTAAATTTCCAGAAAGTGGAGATACTATTTATACAGAAATAATATATGTTCAATTATACACAAAACAGACAGTAGAGCTTTTAACAAAAACTGTTGTTGTCACGAGTCAGAAAAATTAATGTTTTAAAAGTCACATATGAGTTATTTCGCCCATAGGCTTCCTTATAACTATAATTTTAGATAAAACCAAATATGCGGCGCCTTTTAAACATTCCGGTTATGTACATTTTTATTAAAAATAAAGTATAACGATCACAAAAAAAGAGAGTTGAGCAGTGCTGAAAATATCTGTACATGTACTCCAACATATAAATATAAATAAATAAATAAAATTTAAAAGTTTTGTATGTTTGGGAAAAAAATACTGTTGACAAAACGTAAATATTGTTCTCAAGAGATCAAAAATAACGTTTAATGTTTCAAATTTAGGAAATATTCGAATGGATTACTCAGTGTCACGACTGTCAAAGTTGTTTCAACACTTTTCACAATTGAACGCCACTACCACATTTGCTGAAAAATGTGCTTGCTGTCGGAATAAGAGGCTAGTAGTCTAACACAAAATAAAATGAAACAGTGAAATCGGGCTGCTTGAGTTTGATCCTGTATTGGCCAGCGCCTTGAGCAGCAATTGAGCTGGGAAAGAACACAAAACTAAAATACATTTAAAAAGGTACTTAATAGGAAAACAGTACTCCATTACGCATACCTAATGTACGCCTAGGTACCTCTTGGGCCACATAGTTCCTGCTTTCAGCAAACTATTAACTTGGGGGTTTCATCTCTCACCGCCGGAAGCAGCACTTTGCGCTGCTGGTAAAGCGCAGTGTAAAACAACAAAATAAAATTAAAATTAAACAAAACAAAATAAATAACACAAAATAGAATAAAATGCAAGTAAGTAATGAATCTAGGAACTATCGTTTTGTTTAAATATAAATACAATAAAAACTAAACATAAATAAAATAAAACAAACTAAAATAAACTAACGTTAATTGCAAGTAATTAATCCGCATTGTGGATTCTTCCTTTGTACACAAGGTCATCATCATCATCATCATCATCATCATCATCATCATCATCATCATCATCATCATCATCATCATCATCATCATCATCATCATCATCATCATCACCACCACCACCACCACCACCATCGTCGTCGTTGTCGTTCATTATTGTCGCCCTTACCGTCGTCGCCATCGTCTTCATCAACCACCATCACAATAATATTATCGTCGTCAGTGCCATTAATCTACAATTCAGAAACAAATCAGCTCAATCGCTCCAAACATACGACTTACCTTGTGCAATGTTTCACGCTCAACTGAAGCTCCAAGCCGCGTCACGAGAATCTAATCACTGCCTAACTAATGGACATAAATTGGGATTGCTTTTAACACTCTCTAGGCTGGATGGACAAAGGGTAGCTGATGTGTTGGTTTACGTTATCCTTACAAGTGCAGACTTAATAGAACTCTGAAACTCAGCGTAGTTGGTTGTTGTTCCTGCGAACCAGCCTTCATTAGTCAGGTGGTTGACACCTGGGATTTTGTTGCCACTCGTACCCGAATAATCTGTCTGTTCGTACTCAAGTTTCTCCTATCTCTTAACTGTGTTCGCGCTTAACTGAAATCTGTGATGACTATGCCCAACCCGAACGGTACCCAAGCCCCTCGCCCGTCCCTTTCTTCTCTCATCTACCCAAATCAACTTTGCCTTGGTTCATTGCATCAGACTCGATGCATCAGGTGGTGCCTGACAGGCTATATTGTTCAGTCAGTTCCTGCGACCTCTGCCTCCACAGACTGTTAAGATTCCGCTTATGCACACACCAATGATCTTTCAGAAGTGCCCTTGGGTGCTTTCCTTAAGAATGTTCAAAGGATGCTCAGGTATAGACGATCACAGAGGATTGTTTCAGCATAGCAAAGACAGCCAACCTTCCTGATCGGCGTCCGATTTATTCAAACTTAATCTGTTAATGGAATAGTCTAGTGTTACTTCAAAGTATCATCAAAATTATCGTGATCATCATCATAATTCCCCTCGTGGGGGTGCCGGGGCTGCCGGGGGTTTCAGTATAAATAGTATCCCCGCTTTCTGGAAAGTTAGTGCTTTAAATTCCCATTGTCGCTGTCTTTCTCATTGGTTCTTTCTCATTCCTACTCTGTTATATCAATACTATCTTCTTCTTCGATAGACCAATCTCCTACATTTTTTCTTGAAAACTCTTCCGGGACAAAACTCTTCTTTTGTGTGTGAGGTCTGTTGGATCAGCTTGGGAATATTGGATGCTTTCTGCCAAATGGTCACTGGTGCTTCCTATGATGTTATTATTTGGCAATGTAGGAATTTTATATGTACATGTATGTGTTTTGTTGATATTTTATAATGATGTTTGTATTCTATTTTGATTTTGTAAACGGGGGTTCAATAAATTAGAGTATAGCCTCAGCGTCCCTGCGTGGGATGTCTTTATTGTAAAATGACGGGCTGATGGAGTGCCTTCAGTGTTACCACTATATGTACTAGAGTTGTTTCGGCAGATCTTTTATGCGGATCAGGGGTGAGTCCTCTTTCAGCGAAGTTGTGGTCTTGATTTTCTGGTCCTGATTCGGCTCTTTGCAGTCTGCTGGACCCTGTAAGCAATGAATAACTAACTAACTAACATCATCATCATCATCATCATCATCATCATCATCATCATCATCATCATCATCATCATCATCATCATCATCATCATCATCATCATTATCGTCATCGTCATCATCATACTTAGGTTTATTAAGAACTTTATGGAATAGTCAAGTCTTACTTTAAAGTATGATCATCCTCGTTAGGTTTGTTATGAACTTCGTGGAATGGCCTAGTCTTACTTTACCCTTTCGACCAAAACACTCCTGTCGGATCGTGATGTTATTAATGAGGAATGATTGGTATTTGTTTAGTGTGTCCATTGTAGTTCTCAGCTTGTCGGAATTTGTTTTGTATTGCATTGATAATGATGATGATGGTGACGACGAAGACGACGACGACGATGATGATGATGATGACGACGATGACGACTACCACCATCACCACCACTACCACCGTAAAACATGCCAAACTGAATAATTGTACGCTATTTCTTGCACAGTCACGGGAGGCACAAGGAGTAATTGTGAACGGTCGAGAGTACAATGACTAAATGTCCTTTGTTTAAACAAAAACAAGACAAAACCATTTAGCCTACCCACCAAACCTTGTCCTTATTAATTCTAGCGATATAGCAACCAAACCTTTGATAATTAATATCATCGGACAGTGGCTGGTGGCAACAATGGGAGGATACTCCCCAGTGATCATTCTTGCTTGTTTTGATTTTCAATGCCGCCCGCTTTGATGGTTACCATTATAGCTATCGCTTCTTCTCTCTTAGTATTGTAAACTGTGAGATGTATCCACGGTCATGCTTACGCAGATCAAACATCAGTTCCTTGTTTGCGGAGCGAGCCAACTTTGCATAATGTTAGCGTTATCATTTAAAAGAAAGATGATAATTTAGTACTGGCGGGTTCTAGTTGCTTTCAAAATACTATAAGGCCTACATAGGCCAGCATAGTAAAATCTGTTTAAAGTAATTCTTTTGCAAATGTGTTCTTCTGATAGAAAAACGTTTGAATTGTACCAACGCATGAAGCGTTTCTTTGCGTGTTTCAGTATTTTCGCAGTCCATTCTTCCGCTATAATAATAATAATAATAATAATAATAATAATAATAATAATAATAATAATAATAATAATAATAATAATAATAATAACACCACCATTACCACCACCACCAACAACAACAACAACAATAATAATAATAATAATAATAATAATAATAATAATAATAATAATAATAATAATAATAATAATAATAATAATGTCCTTATCCTATCCCCTAACTCGTAGGTCGTTAGGACACCACAGATGATCGTTTAATCAGTGTACTCCACCTTTCTCTATCCTCAGCAACCCTCATGGCTTCGCTCAGTGTCAAGCCAGTCCATTCTCGAATGTTGTCCTCCCACCTCTTTTTGTCTCCCTCTGCTTCTACCTCCTTGCGCCGTGCCTTGCAGGTTGGTCTTTGCAAGGCCTGATGCATTGGTGACGTGGCCATACCATCTGAGTTTTCATTTCTTTACCACAGACTGTGAGCATGTCATCGTGTAGTCCAATGGCTTGTGTGATGGTCTATCGGACTTCGTCGCTGATGTGCTTGGTATTGGAAATGCCAATAATAATAATAATAATAATAATAATAATAATAATAATAATAATAATAATAATAATAATAATAATAATAATAATGTTATCGTAAGCTTTTTCTTCAATCGAACTAAAAAAGCGGCGATCTGTATATATCTGTTTAGGGGAGGCAAAGTGACTCAGTCAGTAAAGTACTCAATCTGATGTGCAGCAGAATACTTGACTCCTATTCTAGAAAGTGACGGAAGTTAATCTTTTCTCTACATGATTATTTTTCTCACTTTGTGAACAAAATTAGGTCTTTTTTAATCAGTGGCACGTTTAAAGAACCCAGTCACTCTGTCAAACGTACGAGCGACAGGTTTACACAAACACGCCTTCACACAATTCTATCGGGTTTAACTTGGGTTAACCAGGGTATTAGACATAACAAGTTGAGGTCTTAGGCGGCTTGAATTCAATCACATTGGCATTAACCAAGCAACATAGGTACTCGTTAGCGCACACACCACGCACACCCCCACACACACACGCACACACACACACACACCACACACCCCCCCCCACACACACACATTTTTGTAGAAACGACGTTGTGATGACTGTTGTGAAAAAAAGACATTATTTTGACACACTTTCCATTTCTTTGACATTATTTTGACATTTTCAATTTTTTGAAGCTATCCCTAACCCTAACCTATCCCTAAACCCTAACCCAAACCCTTAACCTAACCCTAATCCTAAAACAGCTGTAACTCTACGGAGCACTATTTTGACCTCAAAATAACGGGGCCGTTAAAAAAAAGTCAAAAGAAACCATGTAGAGTTTCATGTGTGTGTCAGAGTAACGTCGTTTCTACATGCCCATACGCACACACACACTCACACACTCACTCACACAACCGTGTAGAAACGCCGTTGTGATAACTTTCATGAAACTCTACATACGTTACTTTGACATTTTTACAAATTTGTCCATTTTTAAAGCTAATCCTAACCCTAACTCTAACCCAAACCTAACCCAAACCCTAACCCTAACCCTTAACCTAACCCTAAGCCTAACACAGCCCTAACGGAACACTGTTTTGACGTCAAAATAACGGGTCCGTCAAAAGGAAGTACGTAGAGGTGTGTATTTCAGAATAAAGGCGTTTCTACCTAGCCACACACACACACACACACACAAAGAGTGGATCCCCGATAGCATAGCAGTAGCAGTACTATGTCTTTATAATACAATTTATAAAACAAATGGCTGTGTACTTTATTATTTAGCTCTGCGCTATCGAGTATCCGTATCTATATCTGCGCTATTGAGGAATCGCCCAACGTCATGCTAATATACTATGGTTCAGACTTGACAGCGGTCAGCATCTTGAACAGCTCCCTAAAAAAGAATTTAATTTTTAGTTAATTTGATATATGTTTGTATTATAATATATTCATTGTAGTTTTTATTTATTTATTTTTGAATTATTTTTTAATTATTATTATTTGCTTTTAAGGATTATCTTTGCAAGGCGTGCAATTAAAAAAATTAATAAATTAAAATTAAATTTAAATTTAAAATTTAAAATTTCATAAGGGATATAACAGCTCATCTCCACATTCAACGTCCCTTGATCGTCCGTACAAACGACATAATCATAGTAATTGGTTTTTGTGTTTGGGGATATGGTTGGTTTATAAACTGAGCGTTGTACAAACTAGTGTGGCAAATTTGTGTGTACTTTAGTTGCGCCGTTGACGTCATGGTCATGCGCACATGCATTAAAGTTTGATCAGCGTGATACACTCATTGTAAAAATAACAGATGAAAGAACCACATTACAAAATGTGTGTTCTCGTAGTAAACTCAATAATCCTTTGAATTCTTAAAAAATATATAATTATCTAAATCTATCCCGTTAGTTTGTTCTAATCAGTTTATATCTTTTAATTGTGCAAATGAAGTTAACATTTTTTTCTTTTAAAAAATATAATAATTATTAGCTTATTATAGTTTACCTGCATCTTGGGCTTGCTAATAAGGATTTCTTACATAATGACGATAAAATATCAAATTAAAGAAGCGAAGAAGAAGAAGAAGAAGAAGAAGAAGAAGAAGAAGAAGAAGAAGAAGAAGAAGAAGAAGAAAAAGAAGAAGAAGAAGAAGAAGAACAACAACAACAACAACAACAACAACAACAACAACGTCGAACAATAACAAGAAAAAGAAGAACAACAACAGAGCAAAAACAACACTAAACCAGAATAAACTTTACCAACTATTATGAAATTGGTACATAAACTGTACTTCACACCTCGCCCAAAACAGACTCCTACACCCTGTTTTTAAAATATCCCATACTACGTCCTCCGCCCACAACAGCTCTTTTGACGCTTAACATGCTTGAAACTTGAGACCCATCGCTGTAGCTCAGAGATAGAGCATTCGCCTGGCACATTGATGACCAAGGTTCGATTCCCGTGGAAGGCAAGATAAAAGTCGCCAATTTAACTGTTCATCTCAGCCAAATGATTACTCTTCTCTGCTCTAATTTGACTTCTACGATTGTATCTGGGATGGTAATCCCTATCTGCCGTATAGCCATTAGTGGGTGCGGACATTAAATTTTAATGTTCATTCATTCATTCATTAAACTGCAGAGTCGTTTGCGGCTTTGTTTTTTTACAGCATGCTAGTGGTTCCACTAGGAACTATGTTTAACTATTTTCAATATGACTTTTATACTGTTGGAAAATGAGCTCGTCCTGCGAGCATCGAGGCTATCCTTTAAAGCTGCCAGTGTTTGTGCTCAAATAGGATTTTCAATTAAAAAACGATGCCTTCAACGCTGTGAAAGTGTTGAAGGGAAATAGAGAAAGCTCATTTATAAAGCTATTCGCAGACTTTTCAACGATCCGGGGTATTGAGAGCCACACAATGGAAATGGAAAGATCAACTATGAACAACGGTGGTTGAAGAATGTAGAAGAATTTCGAACAAAAATAGAACGCTTATGTATTTGTAGTCAGTTCACACGCGCCAACGAGAAAGGGACTGTTGTGTATCTTCGACTGCAGCCTTTGATGAGGCCGTTCCCCGCTGATCTCGCCTGATTGTTGAGATGTGTAGTACAGACCTTACCGCACCATCGAGCAAGTTGTTCTTCCCAGGTGTTAATAACATTCTGACCTTGTTAAAAAAACAACAACAATAACATTGTGCGCTTCTCCCATGCATATGATCTGATCAGTAGCAAAAAATCAACAAAATACTAAAGCAAACGCTATTTTGCTACCATTCACCACAAGTAGTCTACCTTGTATATCACTAATCGCCCTTTTACATTCATTTAGCGACTCAATTCTGAACGTCAAAAGATGGAATTGACTAGTTCACTCACCGAACATCTAAGAATCTTAAATAATGAGTGGAAATTTACCCTTGTTGACGCTTTTTAAATACAGTTCGCTTACCCACATGACTGATAACACGGTGCCAAAGGCAGATATATTTGTTGTGTGACCAGAGGTTTTGTGCTAAATGAATATTTGTTGGCTTATTTGTTTGCTTGTTGGAAATCGCCGGAGTTTTGCGATACATAAAACAACATTGGATATGTGCTAGAGCACAGGCGCTTGTATCTGGACGCGCGAGCGCCTATGCCTGTGACGCGTCTCCCTTTGGTTATCTATAATACATAGGCTTGTTGCATCAATTTTTATTCATCAGATTAACATAAGTTGTACTGATAATACATAGGCGCTCGCGTGTCCGGACACATGCGCCTGTGTGCTAGAGCGAGTTACAAATGGATAATAATCTCTAAAGCCATTTCATACACCGCTCTAAGTTACGTCGATTAATGGAAGGAAATCCTTTATAATTTTTATAGTCCATGTTAATCACATTCGTGAATGGCATTTTGTCCCACAGTAGCACGAAGTGCAATAACAACAGCAACGCAATTTTACTAACTTTATTTCACTGGAATCGTTTTCAATTGGATGTATGCCTCAGTGTTCTCCTTCTGCTCCTCTTTTTAAAAATTACTAGTATTGTCATTTTCCAATCTTGTTTTTGTTGTTGTTCTTCTTCTTTCTTTCCCTTGTCGCCCCCCACCCTCCCCTCCCCTACTTCTTTGTCGTCTCCTCTGCCAGAAGTAAGTATTATTGTCATTTTCACTTTTAGTTTCAACACAGGCGCATAAGCCACGAAGAACAAATCCTCGACAAAATAGCGGTAGCGTAAAGAATTAGTGGATCCTTCATAGCATAAGGGTAGCACTAGTATGAATCTATATATAAATTGCTTAGCCGGAAGTCCTTCTTCGCCTCTACTGTAAAGTTTGTCCGGTATGGACGCTTGCCAGGGTACAAAACCACTAGTATTCAATATTATTATTATTATTATTATTATTATTATTATTATTATTATTATTATTATTATTATTATTATTATTATTATTATTATTATTATTATTATTATTATTATTATTACCAAGGATCGGGATGGGGTGGTACGTGTAGATAAAAGGGGGCTACGGGTAGGTTTAAAGGGGCATGGGTAGGCATAACGGGGATACGGGTATATATAAGGGGGTATGGTGATGGTCGATTCCTTTCATCCATACCTGCGAAACGATCAACGGGGAAGTATCAAGGAGGGTACAGGTAGGTTACAAGGGGGGTACGGAAGATATCAAGGGGGTATGGGAGGTATCAAGTGGGTTCGGGGAGGTATCAATGGGGTATGGTGAGGCATCATGGGGAGGGGGCGGGGATATATGAGGGGGGGGGATATGGGGAGGTATCATCGTCCAAATGAAACTCGCAGACAACAGTTGTCTCTCTGTCTACATTTTAAACAGCAACCTGTGTATCCTGGCTTGTCAGGGTATAAAACCACTAGTCATCAATATACATACTACATAATTATGTACATATTTATAATACATATTACTGCTACTCCTATGCTATCGAGAATCAATTCTTCTTTGTTAATGCGCCTGTGGTTTGAATGAGTTAGATGGGTACTTTGACTGTAGCTTTTATTGAGCATGTTTCTTTGTATAGCTCCTTCTGCAAATCTTTGAACAAGTGGGTGCACAATACGAAAACATACTATTACCTAACATTGTCTGTCCCATGGTAACCAATAAAAATCAGTTTTGCATGAAGTGTGATGGAGTAAAGTTTAAGTTTGGTACTAACCATGTACAATTGTTATTCGAAAGTTCTGATGTACGTAGGGCGCCCAAGTTAGATATGAATTAAAGATAGACTTCTCCCGATTCCTCCGCTCAGTGCTCTCTCTCTCTCTCTCTCTCTCTCTCTCTCTCTCTCTCTCTCTCTCTCTCTCTCTCTCTCTCTCTCTCTCATAATTTCTAGTCTTTTTTAAAAATCATTTTAAAGTCAGAATATATAAGAACAGAGAACAGTCACTTTAAAGCTAATAACACTCATAGTAATAGGTATGCTGCATTGCTTTAAAAAAAAACAATCAAACAACAACAACAACAACAACAACAAACGAACAACAACATGGGTTTAAATTTAATGGGTTTACCGGGCTGTACAATACACTGTGTTACTGCCAAGTTTAAATTACTAAATGAATTGATTATTGATCTATTATAGTTAAATAACCCTATTAGTAGTCCATCGATCGGTTACTATTAATCTATTAACTGGCCTGCGGTCGGGTGCAACATGACACCTTTAGACCTGTAGGCGGAGAAAAAAGTAGGAGAGACGACATACTGCTAATGCTATAACATATAAGAATTAGTTCTGCCTCGCCGCCTCAATTGCTATGTAAGATCCACTATAATAATTATTATGGCGGTCACTTTTACACAACAGAGAGAGAGAGAGAGAGAGAGAGAGAGAGAGAGAGAGAGAGAGAGAGAGAGAGAGAGAGAGAGAGAGAGAGAGAGAGAGAGTTACTATAATTATAGTCCATACACCTGACCTCTTATGCACGCTCGCACAAATTAATATTCCTGAGTGCCGAGACGGTTCAAATAATAACAAATAATGTAATTAATTTATTGATATGATGCGATATGATGTTGCGTGTTTAAAATGCGCGAAGATAAGCATATTCTTTATGCCTTTTGGAGATAAGGAAACGTTTATAACACGACAGCAGCAGTAGCAGCAGCAGCAACAAAACCAGCAACAACAACAACTGCTGCGGCAAAATCAACATTGCATCCTATTTGTCTAGTGATGTTGGTGTATATACAACAAATTAAGACGCAATTTAATACTAACTAACCGTGGAAAGGCAGACTGAACATGACAACTGAAACGACGATGTAGATGCTGTAGATATTATTAATGGTGATGTTTGTGATGATGATAATGATGATGATACCCTTCTCTGGCGGTTTGAATTAAATTTTGGTTCGGCCAGCGCCTTGGGCAATTCTTGACCTGGAAAAGCGCTCTATACGAACGATTAAAAATGATGATGATAATGAGGAGGAGGAGGTGGTGGTGTTGATTGACTGTCGTTAAATTAAATTCATATATCCCATGGTCTAACACCTGTTAACTCCCTTCACTGCCTGCTGCCAGCCGGCAAACCAACCGGCTCTCCGATAAGCAAGATTCCAGAGTCCAGATTATTATATTTATATTGTCCCCATACATTACTTTTTTTAGAACGTTGGTACTTTGTCCTTTTATTTCATACATCAAACATTATTAAATAAGTGGTCTAATGGTAGTGCTTTGGCTTGCGGATCTGAAGGTCCCGGGTTCGAGCCCTGTCCGGCGTCCGGGCCATTGAGTTGTGTCCCTAGGAAAGACACTTTACTCCCATTTCCTACTCCTTCGGATGAGAGTATAAATCGAGGTCTAGTCTGTGTGTCGCATACATTCCATCATAACGGACTTTAAAGATCCTGACTCTCATGTCATAGACGGGTGAGTGCCGGTAACAAGAACACACCCAGCATGCACTTGGTCCTTCTCCCCAATCCCTGGCTGGCCGGGATAGTGCTTAGTTGTCCGGGCGTCAGACCATGCGCCCAAAGACTGCGGGTGGGCGTCTCGGGCGGTTTGAGTTAGATCCTGTTTCGGCCAGCGCCTAGAGTCTGGTCAAGTACGGCGAGATAAGTGCGCAATAAAAATCCTCAATAATAATAATAATAATAATAATAATAATAATAATAATAATAATAATAATAATAATAATAACCCGGGGTGTGCCGTATAGCCAAAAAATGGGGAGTAGCGGTGATGGCGATACAAAAAGGCCTACAGCAGTAAACAAGAACGGCATAGCATTATTCAAAAATATTGTATACACAAAAATTAACACGTTGATATTAAATTGTTACCGTCAACATAGGAGCACCAATTTGAGAAAAAAATACGTAAATAAATAAATCGATTTTTTTAAGTAACAGACACGAGGACAAATAGTTCCCAAATGAAGAACATATACTGTAGGTCTCAACCAAGAACATACGAGTTAGAAAATAAAAGTTTTAAAAAACCACTGCGTCACTATTGAAAAAGTGAAAAAATGATACCTATAAAACGGCTTAAATCAGTCTGCGTTTGGATTTAGAGTTCATTAGCTGGTTTAACTTAAAGGCATTCGGGTGATTCCTAAGTACTGAGGTACTAAAGAAGAAAGTCTGTTAACTCCAAAAGTCTAACACCCTTGTCATTTGTCTCGCTTCAGCGGCGTGTTAAAGAACACGAGCATTCTGCCAAAATGGGCATGTGAGATAGTCTGCTGCTGCAATAAACTCGGGTCGATTTTTGGGGCTTCCTGGTTCATAGCGTTACGTACAAAATGCGTTCGATACATCAAAGCATTAGGCCGGAATTTTATACATTTTATTAATTAGTAACTGTGTGTACATATATTTAATTTTACAAAGAGCGATATAAAGCTGACACTGTGTACATGTCGCGAAAAATGAGTTGAATGCAGCTGTATGTGCCTATTATTGTGCTTGAATTGTTATTTTATAGTGATAATTGTGTTGTCATATCCTGCTTTTAGCCTTTAGTGTAAATAGGCGCAAGCCTCCTGCACTTTAAATGGAATAAAACAACAACAAACATCAAAGCAGGTTAAGTTATATCCGGACTGCGAGTATAGCGCATTTAGCAGCTCTGTGACTCGAAAAGTAGGTTACGTCGGATCATTTTAGTTTATTTTAATGTCACAAAATGAAACTTGAGGACTTTGACAAGAAACATGAGAAATTTCAATGAGCTTGTGAGCCATCAGTTTGTTTAGAATTGAAAGATCCCGACGCTCATGTCCTAGACGGGGTGAATGCCGGCTGTACATCTAGCAAAGCACTAGGTCCCTTATTTGCCATATATGGTCGCCCAGGATTGTGTTAAGATGTCTGGGCGTCAGGCGAGGAGCCCAAAGCCGCATGTGGGCGTTTTAGGCGGCTTGAGTTAGATCCTATCTCCAGCTAAAAAAAAAGGGGGGATATATCAGAACTATTAAATAAATAAATAGATAAATAAATAAATTAATTAAATTGATAAACGTTTTGGGTCCATTAAAGTGCATTGATGAAATGACGATCCAATCTCTTGTCGACGGTTACACGCTTTGAAGACAAGCAGGCAGATTTGTAACTTTGGAAAAGACATTACATTACATTACATATTTGTTGCTTTAGGTCCAGCGGACTCTTCCGAGCCAAATCAGGACCGGACAACCCCCAATCCGCATAAAAGATCTGCTGAAACAACCCTAGTGGGAAAACTGAATGCCCTCCACCAGCCAGTCACTTTACAATAAAGACATCCCACGCATGGGACGGCTGAGGCTTCACCCCAACTTATCGAACCCCCGTTTACAAAAACAAAATAGAATAAAAACATCATTATAAATTATCAACAAAACACATACATATAAAATGCCTACATTGCTAAATAATAACATCATAAGAAGCCCTAATGACCACCTGGCAGAAAGCGTCCAATATTCCCAAGCTGATCCAACAGACCTCATACACAAACAAGGAGTCTTGTCCCGGAAGAGTTTTCAAGAAAAAAGGTAGGAGACCGGTCCAGCGAAGAAGACGAAAGTATAGCAGATTGATAGAACAGAGCAGGAATGAGAAAGAGCAATGAGAAAGACAGCGACAGTGGGAATTCAAAGCACTAAATTTCCAGAAAGTGGGGATACTATTTATACTGAAACCCCCGGCACCCCAACGGGGGAATTGGAAAAGACGATGGACCATCAAAACACCAAGTGTTAGCCTATAGCTTATGTTGTTGTTTGTTGATCCTGATTCGGCATCTCTTTACAGCGGCAGACGATCTTGGCACTCCACTCCATGTGTTGTTTGAGGATACAGACTCCTTTGTAGGTTGTGTTTACTGTGTGTGCAAGTGCCTGCGTCCAAATTTCCTCTTTTAGTGTTTACTTTGGAAAAAACAATGTTGGTGCCCAACTCTTTAATATCACCTGCGTAGGAACTCGTTAATTACAAGGAAACGCAAAGAAACACGTGCAGTTTTATATTATTTCCAGACTTACCTGGAAATACTTTGATATAAGTTTAGTCGAAAATCAGAACGAGTCAATTGTCAGCCAATCGGCCTGTCGTTTTGTCGTTTTGTGTTTCTCTCAGTCCGTCGGTCGGTCTGTCCGTAACGCGCAATAACTCGAGAACCGTTGAATAGATTTTGTTCAAACTTCAAAGAAACGTTACCAGAGTTATTGGGCTAGATTTCTGTGCAGTCGTATGAGCTCTACCTCAAAAATCAAGGTCCTTGGGTTGAATGCCTGAAAATAACATTTTAATAGCTTGACATCTTGTTAGTTGAATTTTCAGCTTGCATGTGAACTCGTTACAGGGATACACAAACAAACTTGGGAGTGTTTGTTTAGTTTTAGCTTTAGCTTGTTCTACATCACGTAAGAAACGGTAACTAGTCGTTGAATTCAGTTCAGTAGCAACAACCGATAAATTGTAACACTTCCCAATCGTTGGTGAAATATGATGTCATCGTGGACAAAACATCAACTCCACCTACCCTCTCCCACTCGCCGCCCATTCCCACCCTCCCTTTCTCCACCCCACCCCCACCAACCCACCCACCCACCCCCCCAAAATTTTTTTTATTAATAATAATAATAATATGAGGTATAGATCAGCGCTGAGTTTACAGTTGTAATTGTTCAAAGTAGCTGTTTATAACAATTAAGATAATATTGCTTGAACAGTACGATATGAGAATTTATCGATAGTCAATCAGTTCAAACGAAATGTTTCTTACGTGTCAACTGAAGCATAATCACGCGCCGATCCAACACACATTCAAAACAAGGCGAAATCGAAGCCCTACTACATTAACTTGCACTCAGAAGAACTGTTGAAAAAAAAAGCAAGACATAATATCTCACATTACGAATTATCTTGGCCAAAAATACTGCATCATTCTGCTTGGAAATAATTACGGTTGTCACAAGTATATCAACTTGTCGATAGTCAAACGCGGCGCGGCTGAGACTCGTCGTGAGCTCCTCACACACAAGTGACCCTACGTAAGCCTCGGCGGGTCTCAGCTATACGCAGTGTGCGATAGACCGTGCATAATGATCTGGCATTTAAATAACCTGCACACATAGACAAAAGGGTGGCACGTACACCACTCAGGAATAAGTAAGATTGATATATCGAACATAGTAAACATGGTGACACCTGAATACGATCAGAGGGACATACACACTATACAATTGTTTGGATCTTGAAGGTGGACAAGATGATAAGCCAATCAAATAGGCACACACACACATAAACACACATAGACGAAATATAAGCATTTTCAAAAGTGTTGATCATTTTCACAGCTGGGTGTGACTGATCTGCTTTACCCTAACGAAGCAAAAAGAAAACGTGGAATGATAGGACACGGTCTGAACTATATACAAGACAAAAGTTATCCAAATCGGCTAAACCAAACTTTAGATACAGCAAAATATGTTTTTGGAAAATGGTGAAGCACAATGACTTGAATTTCCTATCCTATCCTATCCCATAACTCGGGAGTCGTAGGGGCACCACAGATGATCGTTTAACCAGCGTACTCCATCTTTCCCTGTCCTCAGCAACCCTGATGGTTTCGCTCAGTGTCAAACCAGTCCATTCTCGAATGTTGTCCTCCCACCTCTTTTTCGGCCTCCCTCTTCTTCTACCTCCTTGCACTGTGCCTTGCGGGATGGTCTTTGCAAGACCTGATGATCTGGTGACGCGGCCATATCATCGGAGTTTCCGTTTTTTCACCACTGTGAGCAGGTCATCGTGTTGTCCAATGGCTTGTGTGATGGTCTGTCGGACTTCGTCGTTGTTGATGTTTGCTGGGTATAGGAAATGCCCAGAAGTGTTCTGTAGCACCTCATCTCCATGCTTTGTATTCTTAGTTGTAGATCTGCTGTGAGGGTCCATGTTTCGCAAGCATATAGGAAGATGGAGATGACAAGGGAGAGCAGACTGAAATCCATGAGGAGGAGGGAGGGGGGGTGTAGACTGATGGTCTGAAACATTGTGTAGTAACATAGTCGCTTGAACCGTATTTCTGTATCCCACTGCCTGTCTTTGCATGCTACACACGTGTGTGTGTATGGGTGTGGGTGTGCGTGTGTATGTGTGTGTGTGCGTGTTATCTCGATTTTGAGACATATTCTTTGTGTTTTATCTTGGCAATAAAATTATTTGAGTTGACTGTCTTTCCAAATTGGCTTCAACCTCGCCAGGGCAGCAGTTGTTTGTGCGATCCTGGAGAGGACTTCCTGTCGGGACCCACTGTCTGATACAATGGTTCCTAAATATTTGAAGATATGCACTGTGTTGAGGGATTGACCTTGGACTTTGATGTCCGTGTTGATGCCATAGGTGTTGTTGGTCATCATTTTGGTCTTCTCTGCACTTATTTCCATTCCATAGGCTCTGGAGGTGGTGTCAAGCCGCTGTTCACGTTAAAATATACAATGCACATAACTTGATGGCTTATGGTTCATATGACTTCTTCACTACTTTAACATAATTCAACAATATTACAAAATTCGGAACTATTACATATAACTGCATTTAGGTTTTGCTACTTTTCGTCATGCATTTGAATATAAAACGATACAAATCGCAACATTTTTATAGAAATTTCTCGTACGACATTTAGCACCATTACAATAGTTACATTTTGTATACCCCAACTCCCCTTGCTTTTCCATTTTTCATGTGTACCTACCTGTGTTACTAAAAGCAATAATGTAATTTTCACACTCCTGGAGGTTACCCTTTTGGGAAAGAGTGATGACAAGCGACTGGGTCCATGGAGTGGGCCACTCCCCACTCTGCAAGATCTTGTTACAAATAATGGTGAGAGCGTCAATCATCGATTCTCCTCATGCTAGAAGCAATTCCGCGGGTATGTTGTCCACTCCCGCTGACTTCCCCTTTTTCAGCGATTGCACTGCTGTCTCAACTTCTTTTCGGAGGATTGGGAGGATTTCTTCTTCTTCTCTGTTCTGTCGATCGTTGTTTCACCTAGGCCTTTCCAGCGCATTTCGCCGATGCCTAAAATGTTCCATCGGTAGTGGTCCAGCTCGTGGGCCAGTTCTTCTAATTTTCCCTCCGCAGTTAGGATCCTGACATTCCAGGTTCCTATGACGATGTTGTTTCTCGTGCGGAGCTTGTTAAGTTGTCCACCAGTAGCATACTTATCAACTCCGTCCTGGTGGCCAACGGAAGGCGCGGTCCTTGGTGACCCGGGAGAAGACCGATCCGGTATGGAATGAGCGGTTCTTTTCATCATGTGGTGTGTCTTGGGCAAGAAAGACCTGGCAGGGTCCAATCCTCTCCAGGCTGTTGGCCACAGCCAAAATCCATGAGGAGGGTGAGGTGGGGGAGGGGGGTTGCGGCACTGTGTTTAAGATGGTGCTGATGATGTTAAAGACACAAAGGTGGTAAAGCTATTCAGATAATAGACAAAAATTAAGACGTGAAATTTAAAAAAAAGGAAAAAAGGAAGATTTTTTTTAATTCGACTATCAGAGAAACAAAATCAAAGTAAAAATACGGAACTACCACGGAGCACGTGGAAAATAAAATAAAATACATTCACGTCTTAGTCACGCTGGCGTCTTGAATCCTTGGTCCATCCTTTCTTGACCTTGACCCTCTTCTCTAGTGGCTCCGGATGTGACCTCCATGGCTTGGTCTTTTGATACGCCTCTCCAGTGGCGGTATTTAACATTAGGAGAATTATAGCAGGTGCATTAAGCATAACAATTATTCGCTCCCTCGTTCGTTGCGACATGAATGCAGTGATCTCAAAATATGAAAACCAAAACATTTATGACTCTCCCCCGCTCCCAACCCGAACCCATCCCACCCCTTTCCTCATTCTACTCCTCCCTCTACCCAACCTGCGGTCGTCTTGGGCCAGCCGTCCTCCATCTGCGATGCTGCTGTCCTCGGGGATGACTGAAAATCTGAAAGACATAATTAGCTACTCGTGGGGGCTGGGACGCCTAGCTCTTTTTCACAGATACAGGAGTATCTGCCCACTTGCCACAAAACCGCAGAATGCTAACTACAACTACCATATGTATCAACCAACTACTTTTTTGTATCAATGGGAATGGGAGGAATCGAGAACGCGAGATGGACGAGGCATCTCAGGTCATCGCTTCATGGGAGGAGTAGAGGGGAAAGAGATGGCATCAAAAGGTAAGACGTTTTGACACCGCCCCGCACAGGGAAACACCGTCACCAAACTCAACCACGCCGTTTTGATTATATACTTGTCCGGACCCTGCAATCTAAGAACACCCGACTTTCGAATTTCACACTGAAGATGCGTCTCCGATGATATAAAAAGCACTTTTGACAAAATGGCCTTTCTCCATTTTCTCATCACACGGCAAAGCAGCAATTATAGATAGCAAAACACTTTTGTATGAAGCACGCAAATATTTTTTTTAAAGTTGCAACTTGTGTTTTTCTGTCCATTGAAAAGTGCGTTGCGTTTGTGGCAGATTGGATGTTCCTTTGAGTGCATGTGCCTGTGAGTGCGTTCATGAGCGCGCGCGTTTCTTGTTTGTGTGTACGAATGAACGATAACCTTACCAGGGAAAGAGGGGTTGGGACTAAATCAATACTGAATACCAGAGCAATCATACTGCTAAAATGGACAGCAAAACTTGCCACTTTTTATCTCGCCCTTCACGGGATTCGCACCTGGGTCATAGGGGTGCCAGGCGAACGCTCTACCACTTTAGCTACGGCGGTGGGCTAAAGGGTGTACGCGTTTGTATGAGAGAGAGAGAGAGAGAGAGAGAGAGAGAGAGAGAGAGAGAGAGAGAGAGAGAGAGAGAGAGAGAGAGAGAGAGAGAGAGAGAGAGAGAGAGAGAGAGAGAGAGAGAGAGAGAACATTGCCTTGTGATGTAGACTTATTATTATAGGGAGACAAAAGGTTTGAGTACAATACAAAGACGCAGCTGTCTCTCGCCTACAGAGACGAAACAGGATTTTATTGATAGCATCTTGAATCCAATCCTATCCTATCCTATCCCGTAACTCGGAAGTCGTTGGGGCAACACAGATGATCGTTTAACCAGCGTACTCCATCTTTCCCTGTCCTCAGCAACCCTGATGGTTTCGCTCAGTGTCAAACGAGTCCATTCTCGAATGTTGTCCTCCCACCTCTTTATCGGTCTCCCTCTTCTTCTACCTCCTTGCACCGTGCAAGACCTGATGATCTGGTGACGTGGCCATACCATCGGAGTTTCCGTTTTTTCACCCCTGTGAGCAGGTCATTGTGACGGTGGGTCTTTTGTTGCTGGGCTCTAGCTCTGCACAATGGAATGCTACTACCCACTCGTCTTTCGTCTGTGGGGATCGGCTAGTTAGATCGCCCGATGACTAATCTTAATACATTTATTTATTTGGTCCAGTCTGTGTGAGGATATGGTTACAGAGATAGGGAGAAACATGTAAAGATTCACTGACACACTAGCTCTCGTACGCCTATATGAAACAGATAGTCCAGCCACTTGTTAACAGTAAATATCACACATTTATTCCTCTACTCTATCTCTAATTCTCGAATCACTACATTAATTTAAATGTCCAAACGTAATACAGCTAGGATTAACTTAACAGTCCAAGATTCACTGTGAGTGGTTCGTAGAATGGGTAGATCTTTGATGGATCTATTCTGCTATTGTTCTCGATATTTGCTACTGTCTCATCACTGGGCTTTGTTTTGGTTTTGCCTAATGCTCGTTTTTTTCAGGAAGAGTGGACTATCGCACAGTCCTTATAGATCAGTGTGTGTGTACTTCTTCTGGAGCACTTAACTTGATTGTTGAGGTGCGTTGCTGTTGTCGCCTGGTCTCGTTTGTTGACTACTGAGCTATCGTAGCGCAGTGCTCGACGCTCAAGTGCAGGCTGAATGTCAGGGTTGACTCTCAGTGGTCTATCTCCTGCCTCGGACCAAGCCTGCTCGTCTGCAAAACATAAGACGAGTTTCTGGCAACGCCTTGTTTACAAAGGGTGTGCAGAGCGTCTCACTGTTGACTGAAACAGCCTTCAGTGAGATCGCTCCACTTATATAGATATGTTACAAACAATCTTCTATGTCCGTGGTCCACTGGAATCTCCAACATGATTCCTATACATATACATCATGGCTAAAATAAACACAGGGAGAAGTAATTAATAATCTACACAATCATTCTCCATTACAGCCACTGGTCTGCAATAATACAAATAGGAGAAGCCACAGTTGGACAGTAGGGGCTACCTCATGGTGTCGAAATTGGTCGCGTGTGTCAGCCACATGGTCAAGAAAAGTTTTACTAACATTCACATTTATAAAGCATGGCAAGACTTCACAAACATAATCCAATAATAATTTCAATAAATCATGGTCAAACAAAAGATTGATCATTTACCTTTTTGACAATGTCAGGCTATGGCTATAATGCGATGAATGAATATCACCCGTCACCTGCGTAGTCTGCTGCGAGAGAACTTTCAGCGTGTGCATCCTTCTCGTGGGAGGGTTAGACAAAGACTGCTCTACCTAACATTGTGGTCAGCCAAAGCGCGTGAAATCTCGTGAGCCTCTAGCGCCCTCGTTTCGGGGGGTTCTGGGTATAGGTCAGCTGGATTGTGACTCGGCCTACCTTAGCCAGAATTTTCCTTACCTATGCTTAGAACATACCTGACTTGTGTCGTCTGCTAGACATCGACTTTAAGATACAAAGGCCAAAGCAGGATGAACTTTTGAGGCGAGAAGCCTTAGTGCTGGGTTAAAACTAACCTATTGTGTTGTCCAATGGCTTGTGTGATGGTTTGTTGGACTTTGTCGTTGGTGATGTGTTGGGTATAGGAAATGCCCAGAAGTCTTCTGTAGCACCACATCTCCATGCTTTGAATGTTTCGTTGTAGATCTGCTGTGAGGGTCCATGTTTCGCAAGCATATAGGAAGATGGAGATGACAAGGGAGCGCAGCAGTCTTACCTTGGAATGTAGGCTGATGGTCCTTTCTTTCCAAATTGGCTTCAACCTTGCCAGGGTAGCAGTTGTTTGCGCGATCCTGGAGAGGGCTTCCTGTCGGAACCCATTGTGTGATACATTGGCTCCTAAATATTTGAAGCTATGCATTGTGTTGAGGGATTGGCTTTTGACGCTGATGAATAAAACCATCTTGAATATAATCCTTATAAATTGCTATGCTCCGGAGAGTGAGAGAATAATAGAAAAGATCTATATGTCGTCTCTGCTGCCAATAATTTGCATTTGGGGATTTGTGCCATAGATACAGATTGCCATTTCGCTGTGTTTTCAGCTAATCAGTACTTGCGGAAAATAAAGGGACCGATTTTCCCAAGCATAAGAAGACGCCTGGATGATGTCCTCAGGGACAATATCTTCAGGCGAAAAAACGTACCCACAATTAGGCTGGAAGGCAACAGAAACTGGTAGTAACCTAACTATTTGAAAGAGAACTTTACATAAATTTGGTTTTATGCTGAAAGCATTTGTAAAGTCTAAGTAGGCTTACGATGTTGCACCCACTAATGTTTTCTTGTAAACTGCTAGGTTTAAAAAAAAAATTTAAGACCAAAAAAAAAAACAATTAAAAAAAAAAAAAGACGTCACCACGATGAAGTCATTCGATATACACAAGTTTTGTTTTAGGTTTAAGGCATCTAATTATGGAAAGTTTAAAGAATTTTTTTTAATGACGTCACTATGCTGGCATAGTCTGAATTTATATCTGAAGTCTAAGTCTAAGCCTGTAAAATTCCTCTTTCATTATAAAATCTGTGGTTTTGCCTTTCGTTTCTTTGACGGAACTCTTCCGCCATATCTTTTGCAGCCTACAGGAAACCTCGCTATCTCCGAGCATCCTCAGAAAAACCTTTTAAAAGTTCCGCGTGAAAACCTGAAAACTTTTGGCGAGCGCAGCTTCAGTTTCAATGCTCCATCTCTCTGGAACGCACTTCCTACCGGAATGAGGAACTTGGAAGGTATTTTATACGTTGAAAGCACAACTGAAAACATACCCTTTTCGCTTAGCTTTTGATTAACTTACTTGCATTATTTTGCCCTCACTCCTCCCCACACAACCCCACCCACTCTTTAAAAATAAATCTGATAAAGAGTTTGTTTTGGATGTGTGATTCTTTGATGCTATTTGCATTTTGTTGTCTGTAGATGTACCTCAATGTATCATTACTATTTTTAACAAAAATGTGAATGCATGTGTGAGTATATGCAATGAGTCTTTGTGAGTTTCACGCTATATAAATGTTGTTCATTATTATTACATTTCACACTTGAATCAAATCCCTCCAGTAGTTTGGGAAAAAATGGATTAGAAAAAACAAAACAAATGATGACGTTTCCATTACGACATCACCCGATATGCATAAATATATGTCAGCTGGTAGGCATATGTTCTAACTAAATAACAAGTTTCAAAGGAAACCCGTACTTTAGTCTCAGAGAAATGTGCGCACGGACCGACGGAAGGACAGAGCCACTAACAATAGTTCCCCAGCTAGGAAACTAACCTAACAACGACGACGACGATAATGATGAAAGTGGGGGTGTATGTATGTATGTATATGTTTCTACGTGAGTGACTGTGTAGTAGTTCAAGTTCAAGAATACTTTATTATCTCAACAGAGAAATTATGACATACAATTGCTGATCGGTATGAAACATGAAAACAATACATACATAGATAAAACAAGTACACAGTAGACTACATCTATAGTAAATTTACAGTATGAAATGACATCTCAAACATCATCACAAACATCAAAATCTTATATACAAAAATATTACTTAGCGCTTATTTAAAAACTCAATAGATTTTGGAATAAAACTGTTTTTTGTTCTTACAAGAGAGCATTTAGGCACACGCAGTCTGCGACCAGAGGGCAACATTTCATAATGCTTTGCTAAAACATGTGAAGTGTCTTTCATAACCACTCCCGCCTTCCTCACCACACGGTATTCATGCAGTTCTCTCAAACTGTTTTGTCTTTCACTCGTCACTCTCGCACACACTCTCACCAATCTGTCAAGCACCCTCTTGTTCTTTACACTTAGCCCTCCAAACCAGCAGATAAAACCAAAAGTCAAAACTGATTCAATAAAACAGCGATAAAAAGAAGAAAGAATGGGTCGGCTGATGTTCAAAGAACGGAGTTTCTGAAGGCAGTACAGTCGAGGTCGGCATTTCTTTTCTATCGCAGCTGTGTTGTGGTCAAAGGACAGTTTGTTGTCGAGAATCGTCCCCAGGTATTTGTAGTTTGTCACTCTCTCCACTTTCGCACCGTCTATGTACAGGTCGGGGATGGGGGCGAAGTAGGTCTAATTATATCAACGATGGAGTGCGCGCGTGCGTGCATGCACGTTCAGATCAATAGACAACAAATCATACTGCAATAAAGAAATGGAGAAATTGATTGAACTTTTCATATATGTCGTTCACAAATGAATGTTTTTTTCCTTCACTCCACAAAAGAGTACCAACAATATTTTAGTTTGAACAGTAATTGGCAGACCTGTGCGCATTATGGATTTTGAAGACATGAACTCCGGAAACTTTTTAAAATTCTAGTTTCCAGGCCAGTTATCGGAAAATTGCTCCTAAAAAACATCGATTTCTTTTAAGTTTTTATTCTTACTCAACTGAAAGAAAATGAACCAAATATCAATACAGACTGCAGTTGAGAAAGAAAGAAAGAAAGAAAGAAAGAAAGAAAGAAAGAAAGAAAGAAAGAAAGAAAGAAAGAAAGAAAGACAAAAGATCAGTATATAAAAATAAAATAAATGTGATGAAATAAATAATAAGACAAAAAGTAAAAGAAACGTAATAAATTAATTAATTAAAAGGAAACAAGTGAAACGTAAATATTAACAAACTATATATATTAAGTAAATTCAATTGTTAAATATGTTAATTTCATTAATTTACTATACTATACGATGACGATAACGACGAAAAGCAAGAAGAAGAAGAAGTAGTAGTAGTAGAAGAAGAAATAAACACAAAAGCAACAGTGGTACGTGTGCAGATCCTATAGAAACTTCAAAACAAAATGTTTGTTTTGCTGTTTAATTATTGTTGGGATCAATTGAAAACACTTAAAAGGTTACATTCAATAAACATCCTGATATGGGTTTCTCACGCACACAGATATGTGCACGTGCAGTAGAGTATCTGTCACATAGCATGTATTCGGTTTCCCAATAAAGAACAAGCAAATACAACGCCTGCACACACCCAACGATTGAGAGAAAACACACGGGAAACAACGCACGCGCACGCACACTCACAGTTTAAACCTGCGGGCGTGCGCACACTCACGAAAACATACATACAGGATCAGTCAGACACACGCACACCAACACAAAAGCACACACACATGCATACATACATACATACATACATACATACACACATCACACATTCCGCTGCCGATAGTATACACAGATAAGAAAAGAATCAATGAGAGGAAGACAGTATTTTAAGCAGGTGATCACACGATGGGTAAAGTTGTCTTGATTTAATGAAATCGCGAGCGCGTAATGACACCGTAGACATAATGTTTTCTCCTGTTGACACAAATTCAATAATTACAACACAGCTCTCTTTGTGTAGTTTTATCCGTTAAGCCATTATTTGGAAGATCAAGAAATCGCAGTATGATACCAGTTAGTACATTTTCTTTTTCTTTCTCGATTAAGTTGACAGGATTGTTTTTAGATCAAACTGGAAGTAGGTGGTTTTTTTTTTCTTCTGAATAGCTAATTTCTCAGGGTTGAACTCTATTGTACGGCAATTATAACATTATGTCCTCCTTTTAAGTTTGTGTGTTATTATATAGGTCTGTATTATTGCCATAAGTTATAATTTAAAGGGACTGACTTTGAACCGTGCCTTCTCGACAGATACTTTAAACATTCACAGTTAGTGTCACCCCACTCAAAAATTAAGCTAACAACAGAAAGTAACTCTTATAGTTTTTCTTTTAACTCAATAAATTCCGTGGTTTTGGTGCTTTTAAATAGCAGCCAATAGCGCCCCCTCCGAGGCAGAACACCCGGCTTTTTTACTTGTTCCAAATGTCTGTTTTGAGTTACTGTGTGGACTGGGGCTGTGAATAGTTGGTTTTCATGTCGACTCGTTGTTATTTGTTTGTGTATCATTTAATATTAGGTAGTTTTATTGCTGTCATGTACTGCTGCATTGCTCCTTGTGTTATTTCATTCCGTTCATTGCTGTCTTTAGTACGCTTATATAGGGTACCTCAACCCCCCACCCCTCCCCACCTCCCACTCCATGTCTCGCTTTACTGCCCTTGCGCTAGGAGCCTAGTTCAACATGTTGATTTGTTGTATGTGTAATAAAAGGACAAAGTTCCAAAGTTCCTACAATAGACTCTACCTTACTCCAGCACTGTTGCAGATTCATTCAGAAATAGGGTCAAAGGTCACACAGCTATGGTTTTGGTGTACCGCTAAACAAGGGAAATCACTCCCTGTTCGAACAGAAATAGAAAATTCAAACTTGAGCGGTTGATTTGAGGAACCGAAGCCCATTTTATCATTGTTTAATGTAATAAAAATCCGAATTTTAAGGTAAACCCGTTTTAGGCAAAAGTAAACAAAACCTTCGGATAGGCGCAGTTTATTAAGGCGCGCTCGCACCCCGTAATGTCATAGCTTGTCTTCAATCTCTTTCATCCTTACTTTCACATTTTCTTCAACACCTAATCGCTCTGTTCTTTCCTCTTTCAATACAGCTTTGATCACAATCCTCCCCCCCCCCACCCTCTTCTCACTCCCTCACTTGCGTAATTCCTTTTTCAGCAGCTTCCGTGATATTTACTGAAGATCACGCCTCCATAAATACTCAATTGGTGCTAGAGTAGAGCCGACCATCAATAGTGTCCTATTGCATCAGCGGAAACTGCGATGTAGGACAAGGACGCTGCCAAAATCCTCTGTTATCTCTCCACACACAACTGGGAAAGAAAAACCTAAGCACACCATTATGCATGTCCGTAGCAACACAGGAACGATCGCTTTCCCGGTGAAGCCATGATTTGCATGGAATAACAAATTTACGCAGAATATCAGATTGTCCATCAGATCTCCGTCGGTCCATGATCCCATTATAGCTCACAGGATTTAGTGTACGGTCATCCTAGCAACTAACCTGCAACTCTTACTAACAGTCCGTTTTTAGACAACAAAAACTAGAAATTCCGACAAAGCTGCAAGAGAGTATTATCTTTGCGGATACAGTACACGGTCATTTCAAGCAACTACCCTGCTTGAATGCCTTAAGTTTGAGACAAAAAATAATTTTAAAAAATAAATAAATAAATGTTTTAAAAAATCTATTATTACAAGGTGATTGGTTACTCTTTAGGGTGAAATTATACTGCCACGCACGACTGAAGTGAGGACCGAAAAAAGTCGTGTTCTCTTCTTTATTTCCTATCGGTGATTATACTGACACGACTAGACGTAAAAGGTCGTGCGGATGAAAAAAGACGTGCGGACGTGCAACACTTCTTTAAAACGCGCGGAAGGGCCCGATCTTCTATCGAAGTGTTTCGTTACCATCCGGTCTGTTTCCTGCCAAGTTGGAGGACGAAAGATTGATTGTGGCGGTGCGCTGCAGAAAATTGATAACAAAGGGGACAAAAATCACAGCAATCGGGAACTTATTCAAAAAGCATGGGAAAACATTGCTAGGGAAATGGGAAATGAAGGTAAAGGTGATTCTGATGAATACATTTGGATATTGAATTTTGTTTCAACCAGCCCGTTTGCTTATGTTTGGTGTCTGTTATCGAATGAATAATGAATATGGATATACAGTTAGCTTTGAATAGTTTAAATACCTCTACCCTGTCTCTCTGTCTCTGTCTGTCTCTCTCTCTTTCTCTTTCGGGTAGGCATAAATGAGCAAACATGTGCATAGGAGGCTGTGTGTGTGTAGGTGTGTGTGGGTGTGTGTGGGTGTGTGTGTTTGAAAGTGCATCCCAGATACATTGATTTTGATTAGTCATTGTTTTATTGTTGCACTGCCACAGAACAATTTTTCGTCTCTCTCTCTGTCTCCATGTCTATCTGTTTCTTTGTCTCTCTCTCTCTCTCTCTCTCTCTCTCTCTCTCTCTCTCTCTCTCTCTCTCTCTCTCTCTCTCTCTTACCCCCGTTGGAGTACCGGGGGTTTCAGTATAAATAGTACCCCCACTTTCTGGAAATTTAGTGCTTTAAATTCCCACTGTCGCTGTCTTTCTCATTTGCTCTTTCTTATTCCTGCTCTGTCAGGCTATCAATCTGCTATACTATCTTCTTCTTCGCTAGATCAGTGACCTACCTTTTTTCTTGAAAACTCTTCCTGGACAAGACTCCTTGTTTGTGTATGAGGTCTGTTGGATCAGCTTGGGAATGTTGGACGCTTTCTGCCGGGTGGTCACTAGGGCTTCCTATATTATTTAGCAATATAGGCATTTTATATGTATGTGTTTTGTTGATAATTTATAATGATGTTTATATTCTATTTTGTTTTTGTAACCGGGGGTTTGATTAGTTGGGGTAAAGCCTCAGCCGTCCCCTGCGTGGGATGTCTTTATTGTAAAGTGACTGACCGGTGGAGGGCATTCAATTTTCCAACTAGGGTTGTTTCAGCAGATCTTTTATGCGGATCGGGGGCTGTCCGGTCCTGATTTGGCTCGGAAGAGTCCGCTGGACCTAAAGCAACAATCAATCAAAACTCTCTCTCTCTTTCTCTCTCTCTCTCTCTCTCTCTCTCTCTCTCTCTCTCTCTCTCTCTCTCTCTCGTGTAGGCATGAATGAGCAAACATGTGCATAGGAGGGTGTGTGTGTGTGTGTGTGTGTGTGTGTGTGTGTGTGTGTGTGTGTGTATGTGTGGGTTTGAAAGTGCATCCCAGATACATTGATACATTGATTTTGATGATAGTCATTGTTTTATTGTTGCACTGCCACAGAACAATTTTTCGTTTTGTTTACACAGTCGGACGAAGTCGCGCGGACCTATATGATCACCACTTCCGACCTAGCTGCCCGTCCGTTTCGGTCCGCACTTCAATCGTGCGTGGCAGTATAATTTCAGCCTTAGGTAACGTCGGGCGCGCATGGTCCAGCTTGATGGCATTTCTTAGTTTGAAAATACTCGCAGGACGTGGTATGTAAGGCTGCACATGAGATTGGTTGTAATTGATCATTGTACGTCCTCCCGCGCTGTTCGATGTTTTCTTTTTGCGAATATCGATTGGTTTCCCTCTCTTTTATAAATGGAAGGTGTGTGAAAATAATCTTCTGCTTCTTCTTTTAGATAGTTAATAATCAAAACCCGGACAGTTTGCGTTAAATATGAAATAAACTTTGGCCTAACGTCTACATCAGAAAAGACTTGAATGTGCTGGAATTTGCTTTGGGATGATCTTGAAGAACAGTAGCGAGGCATTATAATATATGTAAATAGTTTGTTCATCAAGATGGCCAGTGCATTAGTGCTAATACTGTTCAGTGTCCTGTTTACATCAACATATTCTACTTTGACCACGCCTCTCCTTGATCAGTCAACGCTGACCTCTCCTGAGTCAACCTTCGTTAGTAACACAACCAGCATGACATCACGAACGACCGGCTCTGGGTTGACGTCATCAACGAACTCTTTGCAGATGACGACATATGCAAACGTGACATCAACACGCCAAAAAGGCGGGATCACCGTGATGGACACCATTTTCGTTTGTGTCGTAGCAATTGCGTCTCTTCTGTCAATCCCGAGTTGCATTGCGTTGATAGTGATGCACGTAATCTGGAAGGACATGCGCACAACAGGGCGAGCCATGTTGGTGCAGCTGAGTGTTGCTGATCTTCTGACGGCTGTGGGCAACCTCATGGGTATCATGTGGTTCTTGTTCAAGTAAGTCTTGAATTTAAACTTAAAATGCCTTCTAGAGCCTTGTGATCAGCTTTGATACGTCTGATTTTGTTTTACTTTCTTCGGGTTTATATAGGCCATACCTTAACTCATGGATAAAGTAGCCTATTAACTCTGTTCGTCTCTAACTGGAGTGGGTGTGCTTCCTGTAAGGCGCAGCTTCAGGTGGACTTACGATGTTGTTATCCTTTCTCAAAGTTAAATCATTTTAGACATAACCAATTCTTGTCTTTCTCTACAAACAAATCATAGGTGTTCTCTATCGGCGGAAGCACAGCAGACGCAAATCAGCGCAACCAACCCAAAAAGGAAAAAAAAAAGGATTCACCAACACCTGTCAGCTTGACATTTCGCTTGTTCCCACCTATTATGCACTGAAATGACCCTCAGACTGGTTGAAGTAGTTTGGTGGCCAGTGCTCACAGTTCCATGCTTTGACCGATCCAGCGGCCTAGATGATTCACATTTTATTTTATTGATGTAGTTATCTAATCGTTCTTATATAGGGCTTTTCAGCTCAAGAGCTGCTCAAGGTGCTGGCCGATACAGGATCTAACTCGAGCCATCCGAGGCGCCCACTTGCAGCCTTTGGGTGCATCGCCTGACGCCCACACAACTGAGCACAATCCTGGGCGACCGGTTATGGGGAAAGAGGGACCTAATGCTTGCTGGGTGTATTTCTGTCACTCACGTCACCCGTCTAGAACATGAGCATCAGGATCTTCAAAGTCTGTGCGTTGAAATTCGGGCCTGCTCAGACTAGACCTTGGTTTATACTCTCATCCGAAAGAGTATGGGCGCAGGGTCTCAGGGTTATGGTATTTTTGTGCTACGGCACGCCAGGCCGTCAACCAAGTTCAAACCACTGACCGTACTGGCTACGATGTTATCTCTTGACACTCAATACTTCAGTTGTTCTGGATTGTATACACCACTGAGCCAAAATGCGCCTCCCCTGAACTACTACTATACGCTTGGTCCAACTGCGCACTTCCAGACGATTTGTTTCCAACAATGAGTTATTCTGACCACCGTCTCACGGTTAAAGGCCGCAAGTGTTTCTGACCTTTAACGAGACCTGCGACGTTTGGCCATGTGACAGTGTTACTGCAGAACTAAACATCAAGATGGCAGTAAGCTAATAATTGCAAGAACACCGACGTGACGTTCTGTCACTGTCCTGTCCTGGTAAATAAGCATACAGATGACGAGGGCAATGAAATTAACATCGATCTAGAATTAAATGATAGTAGAAACATCCAACAGTGTACTGTTCATGGAAGTGCAAAAAAACATCGTCAAAAGAAAGTGAACATAGTAATTATTCGTTAAAATTAACTACTTTTCTAAAAAAAATGTGTTTCGGCTGTTAAACCGTATAATACTGTGCGTCGTTTATTATTATTCAGTACTTAATATTTTTCAGTTAAAATTTCAGATCAACTATATAAGCCAAAGTGTTCAAATAATATGGAAGGAGAGCAACCAGTGTGTTTAAAACTAGTCCGTTGGAAAGCTTTACACATGTTATTATTATTATTATTATTATTATTATTATTATTATTATTATTATTATTATTATTATTATTATTATTATTATTATTATTATTATTATTATTATAGTAGTAGTAGTAGTAGTAGTAGTAGTAGTAGTAGTAGTAGTAGTGTTATTATTATTATTATTATTATTATTATTATTATTATTATTATTATTCCTGTTCCACGGTAAGGATGCTGAGCTCCCTTGTCTTCTCCATTTTTCCATACGCTTGCAAAACATGGACCCTCACAGCAGACCTACAACGAGGAATACAAAGCATGGAGATGAGGTGCTACAAAAGACTTCTGTGCATTTCCTATAACCAGCACATCACCAACAACGAAGTCCGACAGACCATCACCCAAGCCATTGGACAACACGATGACATGCTCACTGTGGTGAAGAAACGGAAACTCCTATGTTATGGCCACGTCACCAGAGCATCAAGCCTTGAAAAGACCATCCTGCAAGGCACGGTGCAAGGAGGCAGAAGAAGAGAGAGCCAGTAAAAGAGGTGGGATGACAACATTCGAGAATGGACTCGCTTGAGGCTGAGCGATGCCATTAGGGTTGCTGAGGACAGAGAAAGATGGAGTACCCTGGTTAGACGATCGTCTGTGGTGACCCAACGACCTTCAAGTTACGGGGTAGTAGAGGATATTATTATTATTATTATTATTATTATTATTATTATTATTATTATTATTATTATTATTATTATTATTATTATTATTATTATTATTATTGTTGTTGTTGTTGTTGTTGTTATTGTTGTTTTTAATTTATTATCACTCATTAAATGTCTTTCCACAAAGATGCGAGTGATATTAGATAAACCGCACTGTTTCAGAGACTCCAGAATCCTCAATCGCGCCAAATGGTACTGCGACACCCACAGCTCCATGACCATCTTCTCCAGCATCGCTTCCTTCTTTTGGACTACGGTGACCGCACTGTCACTGTTCCTTGTGCTGGTCAGGCACTCCCACAACACCGCTAGCACCTACTGGAAGTTCATCTGGTGTGTTTGTTGGGGAATGCCCAGTAAGTGTCCGAAGAACGTTAGTTTGTTGGGAGGGGGAGGGAAAGTTTGGGGGGGGGGGGGGGGGGGATAGAATATTATATTAAATGTCCGAGATATGTGATTCGAACATTTAGGCTTTTTAACTATTCTTTGGGGAAGCTGCGTTAGGGCGATTCTATGTGTTAGTTGTTTGTTCTTTGTTTAAAAGTTCATATGTTGAACGGTGTGAAAGTTCAGTGAACTTCGAAAGTGAAATATACATTATCTATAATTATGTATCCTTGAGAGATTAAAAAAAAAACACAGTTAATTATAAGTCTTATGCTCTTATACAGCGCATGTTATGAGAATGTGCTACAGAGTGATGTGCAAAAAGGTGTTGCTATTGAAATTATTGCACCTACAACGAGTATATGGATCTGCAACAAAACAGGATCGAGAGCTGGTTTATGATTAAATTCTGAATGACCTTGACGAGATCAATTTTTATTCAAAGAAAAGAAGAAAGAAGTGCAGAGGATAAGAAAAACAAAGAAGAAGAAGTAGAAGAAGTAGAAGAAGAAGAAGAAGAAGAAGTTGGTGACGATGATGATAATGATGATGATGATGATGATGATGATGATGATGATGATGATGATGATGATGATGAAGATGATGATGATGATGATGATGATGATGATGATGATGATGATGATGATGATGATGATGATGATGATGATGATGATGATGATAATGATGATGATGAACCAAACTATCCAAAACTTTTTTTTTCCAGCTGTGGTTGCTGTGTCATCTCTATCTTTTGACGTGTTGGGATACGACCCCCTCATCCAGTCAGCCAGTTGGTGTTGGATCGCGCCCACCACCCCCAACCAGGTGGTTTGGAACTTCATGACTGGCAAGGCCTGGGAATTGCTCGCCTACTTCCTTGTCTGCGTCCTCTACACGATTGTTCGAATTAGCCTTCTTAGGCAGAAGGTAAGACGGTTCCATGTCACTTCAGCGCCAGCACTTCAGCACCAGAACTTCAGCGCCATACACTTCAGCGCGAGGATACTTCAGCGCCGTACACTTCAGCGCTGGGACTTTTCAGCACCGTACATTTCAGCGTGGCGAAATTTTAGCGCCGTACATTGTAGCGCAGTACATTATAGCGCTAGAGGAAGACAGAGGGAGAGAGAGAGAGAGAGAGAGAGAGAGAGAGAGAGAGGTGCTCCCCCACCTCCTGCACCACTGCCCCATCTCTCAGGTGCAGTCTGGCCTTACATGTACCATTGTCACATCGCCAAAAAGACAATTCTGGATCTTTTGTACTGTTCTTATCGAAGCGGAAGGAGTAGCCATTGTAGCTAAACTTTTATTTTCTCCGTATGCTTAGGTAGGACTCTGCAATCTTTGCCATGTTTCCACGGCAAAGAACGTCAGGAGTAATAAACAGAAAAATAACCCGATTTCAATTCAACTCAACTCCGTCTGAATATCAATCACACCACTCACAACACCTCTCTCTCTCTCTCTCTCTCTCTCTCTCTCTCTCTCTCTCTCTCTCTCCCCCCCCCTCTCTCTCTCTCTCTCTCTCTCTGTCTCTCTCTCTGTCTCTATCTCTGAATATAACTCAAACCACTCATTCAGACTTGATCTGTAACTCACGAAGTGCTCTCTCTCTCTCTCTCTCTCTCTCTCTCTCTCTCTCTCTCTCTCTCTCTCTCTCTCTCTCTCTCTCTCTCTCTCTCTCTCTCTCTCTCTCTCTCTCTCTGACGCCAATAATTTTACCCCCTCCCCCAACATTCCCTCCTTTTCCCCTATCATGGCGCTGAGATGTACGGCGCTGAAGTCTCCCGGCGCTAAAGTGCACGGCGCTGACATCCCCCGTGCTGAAATGTACGGCGCTAAAAAGTACGGTGCTGAAAAGACGCCGCGCTGAAATGGTGGCGCTGAAAGGTATGGCGCTGTAGTGCTGGCGCTAAAGTGACGTGTCACCAGGTAAGACAGCTACTGTACCATGATATTTTGTATCAGTCATGCTGCTTGTAATAATGTGCCCATGCCACGGTTGAGTTGCGGAAGGCTGTCACTGGTATTCAAGGCCGATGACTTGAACATAATGTCCTTGCAAAAAAAGTGAACGTTTCTTTGGAGATTTTCTTGTTCTCTAAACAAAACCATCAGTTAGTAGGATAAGTTTGACACATATAAAAAGCGATAATTATTTTAAATTGTACGACATATATTCTGAAGTTGTAGTCGTAAACCTACAAATAATAGTATGTTTTTATTTAACTGCCAAAGTTTACAATACTATTTTAGGCAGTAATCCTATCCTATCCTATCCTATCCCGTAACCCGAAGGTCGTAGGGGCACCACAGATGATCGTTTAACCAGCATACTCCATCTTTCTCTGTCCTCAGCAGCCCTGATGGCTTTGCTCAGTGTCAAACCAGTCCATTCTCGAATGTTGTCCTCCCACCTCTTTTTCGGTCTCCCTCTTCTTCTACCTCCTTGCACTGTGCCTTGCAGAATAGTCTTTGCAAGGCCTGATGATCTGGTGACGTGGCCATACCATCGGAGTTTCCGTTTCTTCACCACTGTTAGCAGGTCATCGTGTTGTCCAATGGCTTGTTTGATGGTCTGTCGGACTTCGTCGTTGGTGATGTGTTGGGTATAGGAAATGCCCAGAAGTCTTCTGTAGCACCTCATCTCCATGCTTTGTATTCTTCGTTGGAGATCTGCTGTGAGGGTCCATGCTTCGCAAGCGTATAGGAAGATGGAGATGACAAGGGAGCGCAGCAGTCTTACTTTGGAATGTAGACTGATGGTCCTGTCTTTCCAAATGGGCTTCAACCTTGTCAAGGCAGCAGTTGTTTGTGCGATCCTGGAGAGGACTTCCTGTCGGGACCCATTGTCTGATACAATGGCTCCTAAATATTTGAAGCTATGCACTGTGTTGAGGGATTGGCCTTGGACTTTGATGTCCGTATTGATGCCATTGGTGTTGTTGGTCATCATTTTGGTCTTCTCTGCACTTATTTCCATTCCATAGGCTCTGGAGGTGGTGTCAAGCCTCTGTACCAGCTGTTCAAGTTCTTGCTCCTCTCCAGCCAATCCATCGATGTCATCTGCAAAACGAAGATTGGAGATTGCTCTACCCCCTATGCTGACTGTGCCTTCATGGTCTGCAAGAGCATCTGACATGATGCGCTCTAGGAAGATGTTGAAGAGTGTTGGAGAGAGTAGGCATCCTTGACGCACACCAATTGTTGTTCTGAACCAGTTCCCGATGGTGCTGTTGTGGAGGACTGCACTGGTAGCCTTGTCATACAGGCTTTTGATGACTTCAATAATTTTAGGGCTGATGTTGTACACTTTCATTGTTGCCCATAGAGCTGCATGCCAGACTAGGTCAAACGCCTTCTTGAAGTCTATGAACACATGATATAGATGTTGTTGGTGCTGTAGGTATTTCTCACAGATTATTCTGAGGTTGAAAATCTGCTCAGTGGTACTTCGCCCTGCCCTGAATCCTGCTTGTTCTTCAGCTATGATTTGTTCAGCTTGGGGTTTCAACCTGTTGAGTATTATTTTCAGGAGGACCTTGCTGGGATGGCTGATGAGGCTGATGGTCCGGTAGTTTTCACACTCCTGAAGGTTACCTTTTTTGGGAAGAGTGATGACAAGCGACTGGGTCCATGGTATAGGCCACTCCCCACTCTGCCAGATCTTGTTACAGATAATGGTGAGGGCATCAATCATCGCTTCTCCTCCTGCTTGTAGCAGTTCTGCGGGTATATTGTCCACTCCCGCTGACTTCCCTTTCTTTAGCGCTTGCACTGCTGCCTCAACTTCTTCCCGGAGAATTGGGAGGATTTCTTCTTCTTCTCTGTTCTCGGGACATGTTAGAACTGATGGGTCTCCATTTGGTGTATGGTTGTAAAGGTCAGAGCAGTACTCTGGTCCATCTGTCCAAGACTTCTTGTTCTTCTGTAAGGCATATGCCAGACTTGGTTTGGATCGTGGAGATTTTGGGCTGTTTGACACTTGTCAGCCGCTTCACAGTCTGGTAGGCCTTCTTGCTGTTGTTCTTGTTCAGACTGTTCTCTATTTCCTGGCATTGATCTTCTATCCAGTTCTCCTTTGCTGTGCGCATGCCTTTTCGGATGTCATTGTTGATTTTTCGGTAGACATCAGCTCCCTGTGAGGTGTTCTTTTTCTTTTTCATCTCTCTTCGTTTATCACACAGATCCAAAAGTTCAGGTGTGATCCACGGCTTCTTCTTTGGTCGGTGCTTGCCAAGGATTTCAGTGGCGGCATCTGTCACAGCTGAGTTGAAGGTGGTGGTCATGGTGTTGACATCTACTTCACCAGCCCCCAAAATGAGCAGTGGTGCAAATTTCCCTCCAATTGTGGCCTGAAATAGTTCTGCCACCTCCGGGTCTTGCAGTTTGTCCAGGTCGAACTTCAGTCTAGTGCACTTTGCTGTATTTACTCTCTTCAAGTGGAGCCGGAAAGACATCATCACGAGATCGTGGTCACTTCCGATGTCTGCTCCTGGAAAAGTGCGTGTCCTGGCAATGTTGATGCTTGATCTGAAGCGTTTCTTGACCATTATGTAGTCTATTTGGTTGTGATGCTCCCCGCCAGGACTGTGCCATGTCCATCGTCTGGAGTTTTTGTGGAGACCAAGCGTGTTTGCCAGTACCAGATTGTTGTATCTGGCAAACTCCAAGAGTCTCAGACCCCTGTCATTTGTCTCGTTGTTGCAGTGGGGTCCACATGTGTCTCCCCAGTTGTGGTGCGCATCTTGGCCAACCTTGGCATTCCAGTCGCCTTGCACTATGACTATGTCCTTCTTCGGCACTTGGTCAAGGACCGCCTGTAGCTTTTCATAAAAATCCTCCACTTCGCTGTCGTCATAGTCTGATGTTGGGGCATAGGCCTGGATGATGGTGATGTTGAAAGGGGCTGCTCTCAGGCGGATGGTAATGAGTCTACTGGAGACTGGGCGGCAACCCATGACAGTGGCTAGAATGTTCTTGTGGACCAAGAATCCAACGCCGTGTTCGTGCCTGTCATCTCTACCGCTGAAATAGAGCTTGTGGCCTTTGTCGGTCGTTGTTTCACCTAGGCCTTTCCAGCGCAGTTCGCTGATGCCTAGAACGTTCCATCGATACTGGTCCAACTCGTGGGCCAGTTCTTCTAATTTTCCTTCCGCGGTTAGGGTCCTGACATTCCAGGTTCCTATGACGATGTTGTTTCTCGTGCGGATCTTGCTAAATTGTCCATCAGTAGCATACTTAACACCTCCGTCCTGGTGGCCAACGGAAGGCGCGGTCCTTGTGTAGCCGGGCGACGACCGATCCGGCATGGAATTAGTGGATTTTGTCATCATGTAGTGTGTCTTGGGCAAAAAAGACCTGGTGGTGCCCAATCCTCTCCAGGCTGTTGGCCACAGCCGAAATCTACGAATACAGTGTGGCAGTAAAAGTCTTACAAATGTAGTGATGCGATAAGACTTTACAATCGTCATACACGATCACTGAAATGTACATGTAGAGTATATACATGTTCACATAAAATACATCTGCGAAATATAGTTTGATGGTGGTGAAAAATAGACTCAGTTTTTTTTTGATACAAGTATTCTTCTTTCTTAAAAAGAGTCCAAATCGTCGTCGTAAACACTGTAATTGTCTATACTTAGCTACATTTGCTTTAAGTTAGGGGAACCCGTTCTTGACTTTGTTCCCACTTTTATTTTCAGTTACAACAATTCTAAAGCTGGGCTTTAAAATAATATTATATCTGATCAATGAACGTAGTTTGCTCTGAAAGCAAAATGGCAGCCATTACCGGAGGAATTATGTCCCCCCGAGCGATCAAAACGCCACAATACCCTATCACACACCCCACCCTTATCCCCCTGTTTAAAAAAATGGACCAATAGTTGGAGTGCCGCTGAACAATTGGGCAATTTGGGCAATTTTCGAAAAACATTATTTTATTTGTTGCACAGGCGCAGAATGACAAGGTATTGAAGGACCAACAGACTGGACGCAGAAACAGGGTTCACGACGCTAACGTCAAATTGATGTTCATCCCTCTGGTTTTCATTGTTCTTCGCCTTTGGGGGACCTTGCGATTCCTTCTGGGAGCCTTTGATTACAGAATCGCTAACTCTCCTTATGCTACCTGGATTACTCCGCTACAGGTTAGTCACATTTTTATTTGGTTTGTACACAAAAAATATAACGCCTGCGTGTGTGTGTGTTTATCATTGTACGCGCCCTTTCTGCTTGCACCTGCGGCTCAAACATTCTAAATGTTTGGCTTAAAATGAAACTCAAGGAAACCAAAGAAACAAACTCAAATATATTTGAACGAACTTCTAGGATGATAGCCTTGCCTTCAATTTATAAACTCGTTCACAATGGGAGAGCGCAATGCACTTTATCACGTATTGAAATGCCAAAGCAAACAACGAATTGACATGACAAATACTGTGTACGCGAAGGCAGGGACATCGCATTATGTGAGTCGTCGAAAACACATTGAGAGGCGTAATTGTCTCAAAAACGTTATTACGGTAGATACGCACTCACTGCATGGTTAAATAATTGTTCGTTCACTGCGTAAAGTATTTTGTGAGTATTCCTCGTAGCCTACCTGAGCTAGCGCCTTGAGTAACTTCTTCGAGATGAAAAGCGTTAAAAGAAGCACCCTGGACCTCTTCTATGTATGGTGTTTTAATTCTTCGCGTTGTTTGATTGATTGATTGATTGTTGCTTTAGGTCCAGCGGATTCTTCCGAGCCAAATCAGGACCGGACAACCCCCGATCCGCATAAAAGATCTGCTGAAACAACCCTAGTGGGAAAACTGAATGCCCTCCACCGGCCAGTCACTTTACAATATAGACATCCCACGCAGGGGACGGCTGAGGCTTTACCCCAACTAATCGAACCCCCGGTTACAAAAACAAAATAGAATACAAACATCATTATAAATTATCAACAAAACACATACATATAAAATGCCTATATTGCTAAATAATAACATCATAGGAAGCCCTAGTGACCACCCGGCAGAAAGCGTCCAACACTCCCAAGCTGATCCAACAGACCTCATACACAGACAAAGAGTCTTGTCCAGGAAGAGTTTTCAAGAAAAAAAGGAAGGTCATTGATCTAGCGAAGAAGAAGATAGTATAGCATAGTGATACGACAGAGCAGGAATGAGAAAGAGCAAATGAGGAAGACAGCGACAGTGGGAATTTAAAGCACTAAATTTCCAGAAAGTGGGGATACTATTTATACTGAAACCCCCGGCACTCCAACGGGGGTACTGTTGCCGCAGTGAATCGGTCATGCCTATATAGGAAAGACAGGTTTTCAACTGGGGCTTTCACTTTTCCCTTTATAGGTTAGAACAATCTACAGTGGCAAGATTGCTCATGACCCCAAGGGGTTCTTCGCGTTGTAAGTTGCTACTGTTACATAATATAGATGATTCTTTTCCTAGTAGTAGAGGATGATTACTATGGCGGTGCTGCTGCTGTTGCACATCTCTGAGGTTGGTGATACTGAGATGATGATGATGATGATGATGATGATGATGATGATGATGATGATGATGATGATGATGATGATGATGATGATGAAGACGACGACAATGACGACAATGACAATGGTGATGATATAATGCCGCAATACTGTTGGTGACGATTATGAGACTGCTGCTGTAGCTGCTGTTAAAAAAACAAGAAGTGATTATGCCACTGTCACTATTAATGGTAATGTTTCAGGGCTTCGGCGACACGGCGCAAGGGTTTTGCAACTTTCTCATGGATGTCCTCTTTACACCGAAAATTCGCAACCGAATGATGTGCAGAAATACAACTCGTTCCCCTGATGAGAGCAGCAGCAACAACCAGAGTGGAAAACGGAACATGCATATTTCTACAATCACCAGAAAATAGTCTTTGGATTATAATTGTGTTGCAGTAGCTAAGGTTAATTGAATCAGATAGACTTGTCAGAATCAAAGTAAAATCCTGTAAAATCCTGTAAAATCCTTCTTTATTTCATATACGATAAAAAAAATTCATGAGTCTGATATGCCTGGAGTAATCTACCCTTGTCAAATAAATCTGCGTGAAGTGTGCACATTACATTCAAGTAGGTAAAGCACCATACATACAGTTCAGATTATCCGTTTTAAAGACGATGGACACTAATAGTATTTTGGTTTTGACTGAAAGTGAGCACCAACCACTGTTCTAATTGAGCGCATACATGCTGTAATATACCAAACCCGAACAAAACTTATCTTGTGTTATGTGTTTTAACAGGCGCTGTCATAGTTGCAAGCTAGGGGCAGTATTCATTGTCGTATGACGTGGTCAGTTTAACACCTTCACGTCCGGGGAAAAAATACTAACATTCTACGTTGACAACGCTTTACACAGACAGCTTGAGAGACAGTTTTGAGAAATTTTATTCGCTAACCCACAACTCTTTCATTTTGTTTTTCTAAAATTATTTGTTTATTGGAAAACATACATCAAAATATCAAAATACAAAATCTTCATCCTACCTTTCTAGTACAATTCCATCACCTAATGCGGAGGCGGAGAACTAAGAAACTTAGAGCTAAGACAGAGAGCGGTGGCGAGTTCCTTTCACTCGTGCACCATCTTATATATACATTATATATATGAAATTGGTATACAGTCTCAACATAATGCCTCCCAACTTAATATAATAATGATTGGTCAACTGTGCAATTATGAATATTAAAAAATTGTCGATATGGGCATGCATTCTTTCTCTTATTAATATTAATTTCAAGGAAATTTCCAAAAAAAGTCTCACTATCTCCTATCCTCCTTACACCATTCTGTGGAGTTTCATTCACCACCTAACTGGCTACGCCATGTTAAAGGTTAAATAAAACTACATTAAACATACTCCACGTCTTTCCTCTAACTTTGATTAAAGATTACTTTCCCACACTAATACATCTCCTCACTACCTTATCACTTTCAAACACACACCTACCCTCAAAACTATTATTTCTAAATTACTAATATTGATTCTGTACTTGTAATCACCTTCATGTCTCTTAATATTTCACAATGTATTATACAAACAACTCCATATTGCTGAATAATCAAACCTTTCAATGTCTTCAGTTATATTTATGCTCCACAAATATCCTTTATAACCCACTCCCATATTCAACAACCATATTTCTTGTTTTACTTATTTTCTGTTTCTTGTTTTAATTTCACAAAACCCTAAACAATTCCTGACACTCCCACCACCGCTTTTATTCATCTATCTCAATAATTCATTTATCTTCCGTCTCCTTAAGGCTTGGATAAGCTCGGCGCTAATTAGGTTTTCGTTATTATAACCTCTTATTATCAGCACTAATACAAACTTCTTTGTATCAAAACTGTAATACGCTTCTCAAATTTATTAAAACGTTACATCAATTCCAACAGCTGTGGTACATTTCTAACATTGTATTGAAACCATAATTTGGACTCTGTCATAGTCGTATCATGACTGTATTACAAAAAATTGTGCATTTAAATATATTTGTTATTGTAAGTAATCGAAGTTGCGTTTCTATATTTGAATTGTAAGATGAAGAGCCGAGTATTTTGTAGAGATTTCCTTTGAATGTTCTTACGATAGAGAAAGAAGACCACTGACCATTATGTTTCATATCATGGGATGTTTAGAATGTTTAGAGCGCGTATATATGCTAGGGTTGGAAAAAAACGTGTCATACAGGCTTTTGATGTCTTCAATAATTTTAGGGCTGATGTTGTACACTCTCATGGTTGCCCACAGAGCTGCATGCCAGGCTTGGTCAAACGCTTTCTTGAAGTCTACAAACATATGATATAGATGTATCAGACAATGGGGCCTGACAGGAAGTCATCTCCAGGATCGCACAAACAGATGCGGCCATGACAAGGTTGAAAGAAATTCGTTGTGGGTTGTAGCTTATGTGTGCATGTGTGTGCCGTAATTCAACCTTTTTGTTTGTTTGTTTTTTGTTTGTTTGTTTGTTTTGCATCAATTGACGAACAAAATAAATCTAAATCTATGTTCTGTCGTCGTATTTTACATTCTGAGAATTCTTGTGGATGCTTGTGCCTGGGCTAAACTGGGTTAAAAGGCGAAATGGCACCTACCGTGAAATCGACGAACAAAATACGCAAGATGGGAAAAGCGACTCGGAAAAAGGGCGAAATGGGAAAAGGCGAATCGGTATGTCCTCACCCCTCGTACACTGTTAAAGAGTTGCGGTGATAGGATACGGGTAAAGTTAATGTGTATACAGGTGGATGTGTTAGCTGTAGATGGATGTGAATAAGTAGTTCTTTGCGACTGCCGTCCATGTTGTTAACATAATACGTTAATGCGTACTAAAACGTGTGTGATAACGTTGCAATATTATATAGCGATAGCGGAACACATTAACTTGGTGTATTATTCATCCTATCAATGAATGAGTAAAAATATGTATGTCACTAGTACCAATTTAACTCAACAGAGCTGTTTTATAGATTTTAGAACCAGTAGAGATATGACGACGATTTAGAAGAAATAAAAAAAATTTAAAAAAAAGGCAAGAACCAATGCAATATTGTCGATATTTATTATTTTGGGAAGACTATCTTGGGACACTACGATTTCGGGTCTCATTACCCTAAACCATTTAAAAAAAACATTTTTTATGTTGTTTCTTTCATTTTACAATGGCCCATATTATTAAAGTCAAAGTATACCCTATATAATATTAGATAGTTTTAATATGGTGATAGATCAGAGGTCGATGAAATTTGCAATGAGTGAACAACCCCGTATAGAATGTTTATTTTAAGTATCCATGCCACGTATAGTGTGAGCACGTACACATAATAGACCTCTGCCACTTGTATCAAATTTGTATCAAATATGTATTTCGACCGATTTAAATCGGCACCCTTTAATTAAGTTCGACTGAAGAAAAAGCGCGTGATAGCATCCTATGTGATGATGATGATGATGATGATGATGATGATGATGATGATGATGATGATGATGATTTAAAAAAATATTATTATTATTATTATTATTATTATTATTATTATTATTATTATTATTATTATTATTATTATTATTATTATTATCATCATCATCATGCATCATCCTCATCATTTTCATCATCATCAACATCATCAGTATTACTATTATTTGTTTTTGTTTGCTTCATTTAACAACTGTTCGGAAATATGATTTTACATTACGTTATGATTTTGACTATACAGTGATCGCTTATTTGTACACCTGTGTAAATATAGTAAAACCCAGAATCCATAAATCTGGAAACCTCGAAACTTAAATAACAGTGTCGTTTCTTCTTTATTAATTAATACCGTAGTAAATAACTGACCATTCGATAGTCTTCGCACTCGGCAGTTTGCCAAAGACAGCTAGCGGTTTGATCGATAGTGGGGTACGGGTTGACGTGGGACGTAAGGGAAGAGGAGGTGGGAGGGGGGAGGGCGGGGAAGACAAGGGTTAGCTCTGTGTTAAGCAAACAGTTGTAGTGGGCCAAGCAAACATTCCATGAAATCTAATCCCGTTCTGAGACATATCGTAATGATTGGGCAGACAACCCGAGACTCTGGTAGGCAGGGCGGAAAACTCTCTACTTGCACGAACGAATTGATTTAGAACACAATTGACCTCGCTGGCAGTATAATTATATAGCTGACAGTACAACGTCTTTCAGAGACTTTTCTGGGTGAACCTGCTTCATCCGAGGAATGCAATCGTATTATTTGTACGAGATTCCCGCCGTGGGCAGAGTAACAGTTACCAATGGTCAAGACCAAAATTCGAATTTAAAAAAAAAGAAGTAATAATACTAAATGCTATATAAGCCTACGCACTTTTCCCCAAATCGCCAAACAGGCTCCAAGAGCGGCGATCTGTACCAACATTCATGCTCACGTTTCACTCACTCGCACACACACACCCACCCACACACACACCCAGCACACATGTCACTCAAACATAAAGGCGGGAAAATCGCTATTAGAAGACGAATGGAAATAAAATGTTTATTTCATTTTTTTTAAAGTTAGAATGACTGCATCCAATACCTTTTTTGAAGGGAGGTAGGAAACCGGAGTGCCTTGAGAAAACCTCAGTGGCCTCAATAGTCTCATACGTAAGTCACATAAGTTCGGCCCTATAGGAATCGAACCCGCGACCTTCGGCATACCTACTGCGCCGCGAGCACTCCCTTCAGTTGCGCGTATAAACCGAAGTTTAGTGCATACATTCTATCGCACGGACTTTTAAAGAATCCTGACGCACATGTTTTTCAGCGAGGTCCTCCCTCCCTTTTCCCCTCCTTTCGCCCCTCTTACCGTCCCGGGTCGTCTGGGGCGTGTTGAACGATGCGCTAAGGGCAGCTAGTGGCGGTCTCAGGTGGATTGAGTTAATTTTTTTATAGGCAAGCGCCCCGAACAGTTGTACCCTTTACGCCTAGGTGTCCGGGGACGTTAATCTATCCAAGCCACGAACAGTTCTTGGTCTGAAAAATGCAATATACCAATATTTCAAACAAACCAAAAAAAAAAGAGAGAGAGAGAGAGAGAGAGAGAGAGAGAGAGAGAGAGAGAGAGAGAGAGAGAGAGAGAGAGAGAGAGAGAGAGAGAGAGAGAGAGAGAGAGAGAGAGAAGTTCTATGATGCTGTGAAGCGACAGAACAATTACAAATAGTATTTTGTGTATTTCCCGTCAGCACGATGCCACTGATTCGATCACAATTAATTGGCCCAAAGGGTTTGCTTTTGCGGCTATCAAGTATTTACGAGCGGCCCAGTCAGACAATACAGATTTCTCACGTGCAAATATTACGTCCCACCCCTCCCCCCACGACAAAATCTTACAGATTCATGTTACACGTCCTAAATAGTTGTGTGTGTGTGTGTGTGTGTGAGTAAGAGAAGAAGAGCAAGGTACACCAGATGTTCAGTTGCTTTCTCAATAAATTTCCGTTTTATTGTTAAAAAAATCGGATAACATTTTAAGAAACAATGTCCTTCTTTGAAATGCATACAATATGCAAATATAAAATATATCCTATAATAAATATAAAATATATCCTATACAGCAAATAATATAATTCAAATAAATTAAACAACTGTCATAATCTTGTTCCAATTTAAAAAAAAGATATCAAACCTTTCTTTTCTCGTCATTATTTTCAATATTATATAAAATCATTCATGTTGTTGTGTTTATCAGTTTATAGTCCCCTCTCTTCCCGTAAGGATTTTCAGAGAGGAGACTCTACACTAAAAAAATCATTCATAGAAATACATCTTTCATAATAAGCACACCATTGTAAGAAAATACCATAGTCACATAATGCAATAATAATACAAAAATAATAATACGTTGAAATTTTTTTTTTTTAACGTATCAGCATCAATATCACATATTGCATTAAAAATTAGATAAACCTCTGGGAAAATGGACGGAATGTACACACTGAATTTTTACGATTGATTGTAAGGTGTTGCTAAGATTTTTTTCTCTCACGAAGTCGGGCAATACAAGCTGCAGAATGAAAGTAGTAAACCTTAAACCATTGCATTTAAATTAAAACAAAATACTTCTAAATGAAAATATATGGGACGAAATTGGTTTTGAAGTATAGCCTCACAATTGAAACAACAAATTTACACTGAAATGGTTTAATGAAATATCATTAAATGTCCCTTTTTAAAGATAGAAATACCACCAAATAAAGGCTATATACTATTTAGATCTAATTTGTAGGATTCTATGATTGTTTACACGATGCTATATTTGTTTGTTTTCTTAATCAAGGTCGCTATTTCTGTGTTTTGAACTGACCAAGTACTATAATATTACAATGAAATCAACGTGAATAATTTAACGTGCTATATCATTTAAATGAAACAAAGTACAGTCACCCTCCTTCCACTTCATTTAGATCTAACTAGAGACATTTCTAAAATAAAAGAAAGAAAAACTTTGCATCGCCTCTTTCTCAAAATCCCGGGCGGTACCATTTCACTGTATTTAAGTCTGTATGTGAAATGGCGTGCAATGATCTCTGGAAGCAAACTTTATAATACACAATAATATATGTCACATTTTGATGAGGAGTCCCTTTACCTTTCTTAGATCTAAATATAAAAATGGCGAGAAGAGAAGATGAGAGAGAGAGAGAGAGAGAGAGAGAGAGAGAGAGAGAGAGAGAGAGAGAGAGAGAGAGAAGTAGTAGTAGTAGTAATAGTAGAAGTAGTAGTAGTGGATGGAGATGGAGAGGAAAGAATGAGAAAAAGAAGACCAGACAGTGAGCCAGCTAGACAGAAAGACAAGAAGACAGTGAGACAGATAAACAGCAACACAGATGGACAATCAGAAGGACGATCCACTTTCATTTCTCCGCTCGAATGACAGGCATGGTGGCAGCAAGGTTTACAGACTGATGAGCAATGACCAGATCATCCGGGTGTGCCTGTCGCTGCTGAACAAAAGTGGAGAACGGAATTTCGTTCGTGGCTTTGGCGATAGCAAGCACAGCGTCCGTCACGCACTATGGAACACAAGAAGAAAAAAAAAGAAAAAAAAACATTATATGAAAGAAAACATAATTAACATGGAAGCATATTATGTTACATGTTATGTAGAATACAGTACTGTAGTCAATAATTTTAAAATGAAATTAAACTGCACTCTGTAGTGAGAAATCAATGGTTCACTTCAGATTGTTATTTCGTATTATTCATCATACAGACTCAACTATTCATTGATAACCTTAATAATATATTATGTTTTCTACAGTATAATTATGAATCAGCTTGTCAGTTAATATTCATCATAATTCAACAATGCGTGTAAAATCGAAGAATTCACTATTCTGAAAGGATAAGTTGTGAATTGTCAATTTGTCTTCTCTCCATTTGTAAATCATATATTAATTCAAAATAAAGTCAACGTGATGAATAAAATCTAACAGTAAACATTCAGATCTGTTCTGCTAGGTACATTCCTCAAGTACAAAGATTGTTTCTGTATACTGTTTTCTTCTTTCCGTTTGTCAATCATATATTAATTTAAAATAAAGTCAACGTGATCAATAAAATCTAATAGTAAACATTTAGACATGTTCTGCTAAGCACATTTCTCGAGTACAAAGATTGTTTGTGTATTCTTCACTAAATGAACACCCTTTATATGTTTGTTTGCCAAGGAACAACAATAAAAATCCTGAATATTTAAATGACCACTTCATGCATATAAAGTTTACCGAACGTCAAGTTTCTCATGTTTAACACGCTACTATACAAGAGTACCAAAATGCAATCAAACCACACAGAGCAACTTAAAGAAGTCTAAGCACGCCAATCAAAGAGAAACGCTCCACACAATTGCAATTGCCACAGAAAAGAAATGAATGGAACCATAAGCACACAGCTTACAAAACAAACAAACAAACAAACAAGAATTCAATTTGTCAAAACCATATAAATATGAAAGATTTCTAACCAATAAATATAACGAATCTGGCATGTATAACAACACAAAAAATATAATTAGCCAATTGTTTGAACAACAAAACAAAAAAATACTAAACGAATTGTTTGAACTGAACAGCATTCCCGCATTTGACTATCATGCATTGTGTCAAATAAATAGTTCAAATAACATTCCAACATAAAACTGAATTATGAGTAATAATAAAATGGCATGAACAGCATTTTAGATCAAGTTTAAAATGTCACGATAAACAAACTGGTAATTGTCCAAGATGAAAGAGTCAAATGAAAACAAAACGAGGCAATACATGCCACTGAACCAATTGTTTCCATCTCAAATTACATGCAAGCAGAACTCTCCATAGAAAGGCAGTTTTCCAATGCCTATTCTTTTTTCTAGTTGTAAATGTTCCGAACTTTCATACCGTGAAATCCCATCTACATATTTCAATTTCCAGGATGAATGCGCCATGCTCACACTTCAAAGAATTTTCCTGCTATGTTTTGACACATCTCTGTGAAATGTCTTTAAATACACACTATAATGCCTTTTTTCCTTGGTCTCTGTGATGCTGGTAAATGTTCCAATACATTTGGGTTTGAAGTTTATGAGCCTGATATCTTTTCCATAAGATTTTATCTTTACCATACGATTTCTTCTTGCCTACTCAGGGTTTTCTGGCAGAGTATCTTGTTTAGGCAAGGAGGCGTGGATATTTTCCTGTCTCGGGTTTGGAATGCCAGATAACCCGCCCTGCTCTGTGTACGTTTCGGGCAGTGCATCTGGCATGGGATCAGATGGAGGGTATTCTGCAGGTTCAGGTGGTGCCTCAGTAGGAGTGTCATGTAATCCACCTTGCTTCCATCTGATAGAGGTGCGCGGATCTATGTAGTCCGGGGGATACTTCGGAGGATCCGAATCTGGCAAAGAAAGTGGAATAGGCGGGTTTACGTCTGGGTTTCCGACACATCTACATTCTCTCTCGTAGAACAGACAGCAACACCCTCTCTTGCGCAGGTATTCTCGGGCACCCTCACGCGTGCACGGATAGACTCCTTCCCTGAAGCCTGCTCCGAAGACAGAAGTCGGTCCCTGCGTGATGCTGGCGGCAAACACTTCCATGAAAGCTGGTGTCTTCATCATGGGCGGAATAACGCCCGGTGAAGCTTGATCACCCAGTGCCTTGTAAGCGGCGGCATAGGCGGCCACCAACGAGGGGTTCAGTGTCTGCACCGTTTGCACATTCATGTCGCCGAAAGCCCCTAGAAGGGCGTAGACCTTGGAGCGGGCCTGCAGCTCCAGCTCTTCTTGGCCATCCGTGATGAACTCGTCCTTTCCGTGCCAGGCTTCCAGCACGGCTTCCATCAAAGCACTGCATCGGAACGTGATGGGCCACGGGGTACGCTCGTTGACGTTGCGCATAATGAAGTCCAGATTGACTGTGTCTACTTCCTCCGTGCCGTGGGGATGTCGTATGACGATGCCCGCGACTGCAGAAGGTATCGTACGACTGAAGGCCGCCAGAGTGCTGTGGGCAACGTCCAAAGGCGAAGGAGGGTCCTTCTCATATTGCTTGCCGCAAGTCACCATATTGAGCTTCAGAAGCAAGCCCTCCAAATACACTTCGTGATCGGCCAGAGCTTTGAAGAGGAAAGACAGCACTTGCTCCGTGACAATCTGCGCGGTTTGTAAGTCGTGGTTGCCGTCGGAGAGAATTTCAGGCCCTATGACTGGCAGGAGACCGTGTTCCTGACAGGCCCGGGCGAATCGAGCCAAGGTGTTGGCATTCTCCATCATGGCGAGGTACGACGGCGTGTCAATCGAGATGTAGTATGCGCAGCCCCACTCCGCAAAAGTCACATTGTTCTTTTTCAGTTTTTCCAGGCGTTCGTCCAGATCGTCCAGGCCATCCGAAGTGGATTCCAACATACTGCCGGCTATCGGCACCAATTTCGTGTCCATCTTCACACCGACCGTTATGTTGTTTTCTCTCAAGTGGGTAGCAAAAGGTTTGCCGTTGGAACTGTCTTTCATGTCCAGCATGTTTTCAGCGAAAGTGACGCTGGAGTAATATGTGTCCAAATTACTGGTGGTGAAGAGCAACTCATTGTAGGTCTGCTTGGTCACCTCTGACAGTTCAATGCCGATTTTCTTGAAACTCTTCTTCACAAAGCGGTTGTTGGCCAGCTCATCCGCCGACAACATGCCTTTGCTAGGGTTGAAAGTCTTCAGCAAGGCGTTCCTCAATTCATTCCTGGTATTCTTACAAAGCGGATCGGCAAACTTCTCGTAGAAACAGAAAGGTTTCTGCACAATGCAAACCCACACAGATAATGAAGAAAGCAATTCGTTAAATTTGGACAGGGAACAAACTACACCACAACACTGGAACACTGACAGAACACAACTAAACATCCAGGAGGTTGCTGCAAGGGTGAATGAAAATTGATGATGACGGAATCGGTCATGATGCTGCTGCCTGATGATGATGATGATGATGATGATGATGATGATGATGATGATGATGATGATGGTGATGATGATGATGATGATGATGATGATGATGATGATGATGATGATGATGCTGATGATGATGATGACGACGACGAAAAGGAGACGGATGGAGTGTTGGAGACAGTATGGTAGTCGTAATCCAAGAATAATGACGAATCTGATATATACATATCATTTCCAACAAGCGATATCCTGTGGCAGTGCACAACTAAATAATAGTTCCACCCCTAATCTTTTCACCTCCTTCCACCCCCCCCCCCCCCCCCTTACTCTTGCCTCCATAATAATAATAATAATAATAATAATAATAATAATAATAATAATATTATTATTATTATTATTATTATTATTATTATTATTATTATTATTATTATTATTATTATTATTATTATTATTATTATTATTATTAACTATTGCACAACAAAGCCATGTTAAATTCTATGCTTAAAAGTTTGAAGACATTAAACATTTTAAATCCTTAAATTTGTGCTTTCACCTCACTTGCTCATTGCATGGCAGGTGAAACAGAACTGGCAATTCAAATGCAAACAAAGGCAATCCAAAAATGGAGCACGAAAAAAATACTTTCACACACAAAAAAATCTTGTACTATTTCATTTAAAAACAAATCACTTCAATTTTTTTTTACAAAATTACAACAAAGGGACACAAATTGAAAATACGAATAAGAAATAACAAATAAAATATCAGTCACCGGTACAAAATACTAATTTGATGCACTGTATTTGCCCAATATGCACAGCCAAAGTGTTTAGCCAAATGAGAGCTTCACAAATACCCTCAGTCTTCTAAAATATTTTGAAGAAGATTTAACTTCACAATGAGGCGGAAACAAAAACATATCTAAAGTACGTGATTCTTTCTGATAATCAAAAGTTCACACGCACACAAATCATTCTATTCATGAACAGCATCAGGTGCCAATTTGTAAATCACAGAGGACCATAAACTTAAGGAGAGGTTAATAACATAGAGCCTGATTAATAAGGATGGGTTGTGGGAATAAATCACACTCTACCAAACAACAGAGGCACCAACTGGCAAATTACACCCGTGCTTTACTTGTAGAATTCAAAAACGTGAAGTTACAAGAAGTCCAGTTTGTTTTGTTTTTTTAAATTATTTTCATATTATTAAGAAATAGTACTTCCACGTGCGAACATAAAACAGCATTGCTGAATTTCTGATGCTGGTGGTGATTAGGTCATCCATCTCCGTGAAGGCATCGAGATAGTACTACCTTCATACCAACACAGGGGCTCCTCAATGCTGCGTTCTATCCCCGGCACTTTTCGCCCTCTACACGGCCGACTGTCGCTGTACCGCTGGAGACGCCTTCCAAGTCAAGTCTTCTGAGGACACGTCCCAGATTGGCCTTGTTACAACGAGCGAGAGCTCGTACCGCTGCGTCGTGGAAAAGTTCGTCAGATGGTGCGACAACAACGATCTCCTCCTGATCAACGTCTCTAAGACGAAGAGATGATTTTTGACTACATGAGGAGCGCTCCGGCACTCGACCCACTGGTCACTGGGGGTAATGTGGTGGAGGTGGTGGACCAGTACAAGTATTTGGGGTCCATCATCGATAACAAGTTGGACCGGTCCCCTAACGCTTCTACTTTATGAGTAGGCTAAATGCCTTCAATGTGAGCTCCAAGGCGTTGGAGACTTGTTACGGGGCGACGGTGGAGTCCGTACTGACCTGCAACAGCCTGTGCATCTTCGGCAGCCTGAAAGAGCAGGACAAGGCCAGCCTGGTAAAGGTCACAAAGACTGCCGGCAAGCAGACCCATCTTTTGACCTCAGCGCACTTAGAGGCGAAAGCAGTGAAGCGACTGGGGGCCATTCACCTTACCCAACCCATCGGCTGTGTGAGGAGCTGCTAGTGCAGACCTCCTCCAGATTCGGCAGACTTATCAGCAGCCGAGCGAGGACTGACCGGTTCCGCCGGTCCTGTCTGCCAAGCACCATTCAACTCACAAACGCTATTCCATGACTTTATGAAATCTGGACAGTCAGTCTGTCTGGTAAATCTAGTAAGCCTAAATTTTTGCCTGCCTGAGTGTGTGTATGTGTATATGTGTCTGTGTGCGCGTGAAATGGCGTGCCGGTACGGTGTGTGTGTATGATCGGTCATACAGTATTACACAATATCTAATACAATATTTTTTGTTGCTATTGTAAAAACTGTGCATTGTGGGTCTTTATGAATCTGGAAATGTGCGTGTGTGTGTGTGAGAGTGTGTGTGTGTGGCTAGGTAGAAACACCTTTATTCTGACATACACTTGAACCTCTACGTACTTTCTTTTGACAGACCTCGTTATTTTGACGTCAAAACAGTGTTCCGTTAGGATTAGAGCTGTGTTAGGGTTAGGTTTAGGGTTAAGGTTTGAGTTTGGGTTAGAGTTTGGGTTAGCTTAAAAAAATGGACAAATTTGTAAAAATGTCAAAGTAACGTATGTAGAGTTTCATGAAAGTCATCACAACGGCGTTTCTACAAGGTTGTGTGTGTGTGTGCGTTTGTGTGTGTGAATTTTTCGAATAGTCCTGTTTTGTGATTTGGCTTAGCATATGATAATCATGTGTGTGCATAGGTTGCGCGTGTTGTACGCCTGTGGTTGGTGTTTGTTCGTGATGACGTTGGCTTGTGATGGAGTGTGGGGGTGTCTGCTGTAATGTTCAGCGCAAGTATGTTTTGGGGTGTGGGATAGTAGTTGTTTTATTATATTTCATGGCTTGCACTATTTATTTTTGTTGTTTGTTTGTACATGATATTCTTTCAGAGATATTCTACATTTTACATTTACTATGTTTGTCCAGCCGAGAGGCAAATTTCTATGTAAATGTCATACACGAATAAAGTCTCAGTCTCTGTTCTCCAATAGTACATAACGTATCTTATTCATGACTATGGGAAACCAATATTTCTTTGAAGATGATGATAAATAATGAACCACTGAGGTACTGTGTATGCTTTGTCTATAAATCGTGCTTATCACCAAATGTCAATACTAATATTGCAGCTACTACTGTCCTTACTTAAAAAAAAAAAGAAAGAATAGTGGGAGAACAGTGCTAGAGAATAGGTTACTTCAAGTGAATTCCACCTAAAGAAAGGATTCTATACACAGCCATTTTCCGCAGACAAAGCGACCCCTACAGCAACAACAAATTCTTTGCCAGTTGGACCTCGGTGGTATTCAGATTAGGTGCACACGTGAAGGTAAGAGTGCGCATTATTTGCAGCAAAGGGGGAGAGATGATCGACACACCATAGGGTAAAAGCTGTGAAAAGTCATTGCAACCAGAGTAGGCAAACTGCAGGCAATCTAAGTAAAACAAGCAGCCAGGAGAATGAACAATCTGCAGACAAAACAAATTCAAGGCACGCGCTGCACGTCAGTGAAATTAGGTTTTTAAGTGTTCCGTAAAAGCTGAAAACGATCATATCTAGCAAAGGTAGCATTGGTCACCAAAAATGTTAAGGACCTATGCTTCAGGCTGTGGTACTTCTTCTTCCTCATTGTCTTTTTCTAGGGTCTCCGCGTTAGTGTTCTGGGACTGTGCTTCGACAGCTGAGGGAAGTCTATGATGAAGGAACTTGGTCAGCTGATGCATCAATGCAAATAGAAAGAGATAACATATTTTGAGATTTTGTGTGACTCTAATACGGGTTTGTACTGCAGAAGTAGGAGGAAATTTATGAGATCAGAAATACACATATATATATATCTTAATCTTAGAAGCTTTTGATACTTACAAATTACACTTAATCTCTATTTAAGTGCAGTAAAAAATGCGCTCAAAAGTACCAACTCTCTAGTTCATCCTTCAATTTCCTTTTATCAGGAATAATAAAGGAAAACTGTACAAACAAAATTCAAAAGAAAATCACAATGGGTTGTTTTGTTTTTCTCTATGCTAATTCAAACAAAATTCTTAAGGCCGCTTAATGCCCACACCCATCCTTCAACCACCCACCCACCCCACCCCCTGAAAAAAAAAGAAAGAAAAAAAAAAGTAATAATTAAAAAGAAAAAAAGAAATGTACTCTCAACAACCAACCTTCAGATTTGCGAAGAAATTGGCGATATATTTGAACATCAATGAATTAATTAGTAATTGTGACACTGTTTTCTCTCCTTCCCTACAATCCCTTCAATAGCATCAGGAGTAAACAATGCCAACAGAATTGTCACAGCAGCTGGAATGTCTTCGTCAGCACAAAACTTAATAACGTTCATGCAATTACCAAGCATGCATTACTCAAATCAACAAAATATTGAAAAATTCAAAATTTCAAGCAAAGGACTATTATTTCTTGCCACAACTATAAGTCATCAAAATTCATGATTTCTTTCTTCACAACTCATCACTACTGGTCAAAATAACATGCTGATTCGTTTGCTACCAGGATTCTAGCTAATGAAGTCACCCCACTTTCCTTTTAAAAACGCTCCAATGAAAACTATAGTATACTGCGTTTGCAAACATTTATTTTTAAAAAATCCAGAATTCATTAAAAAAAAACACTTACAGCACACAACAATGTACCACAAAAAGCGTTTATCTTAATTTTTAGCAATGAAAACATCAATCAACCCATATCGATAAAAGAATTAACAAATTCAGAATTATAAAGTTATTTAAAAGTTATTATAAAGTTATACACATTTTTATACACACACGTACACAATCATTTTCCCACCAACTAGCACACCAACCAACCCATAATAACAATTACACAATTCTACAAAACAATGTGAATCAATGTATGCTTTTTTTTTCCCTCTGATATATAATAATGGAGATAAATCACATTCAAAAAGAGCATACAGTCACACACACTGAGACTGAGACCTCACCTTCATCTTTCTGCGAGCATTGAAGATCTTAATCTTCTCCATAGTGGTTTCCATATGATCGCCCTTTGCTGCACTGCCCTTCACCCAAGGGTGTTTCAAGGCATCGGCTGCTGTCAGTCGTTTCTTGGGATCCACCACCAACAGCTTGCGGATCAAATCCTGATAGGTCAATGGAAAGTAATCAATAAATCAAACAAAAAACAAACAAAAACATAAATCACAAACCAGCCAGGCCATGTTTCTTGATATGTATCACTTTAGACAATTCCACTTCCCCCTGCCCTCAGATTCTGTTCCTAATCTTGCTGGCCTACTGCTAATCAAACAAATCATGCTGATTTCTTGCATTATAACATTCTGAGATCCAGCTGCTGAGTAACAATATTTGCCATCTCTCACACACAGATCAGGAAGGTGCCATATTACTATTCTGAACTTGCACTAATGCAAGTACACACATGCTGCAGATAAATGTTTATTGGTTGCCATTGTTCACAAATATTTAGTGAACCCTCATTGCTGATGATGATGGAGCTAGAGCCGTCAAGATTAGGTGAATATGAGAATATTCATAGTAATAATAATAATAATAATAATAATAATAATAATAATAATAATAATAATAATAATAATAATCCTATCCTGTCCAATCCCGTAACTCGAAGGTCGTTGGAGCACCACAGATGATCGTTTAACCATTCGTACTCCATCTTTCTCTGTCCTCAGCAACCCTCCTGGCTTCACTCAGAGTCAAGCCAGTCCATTCTCAAATGTTGTCCTCTTATATCTTTTTCGGTCTCCCTCTTCTTCTGCCTCCTTGCACCATGCCTTGCAGGATGGTCTTTGCAAGGCCTGATGCTCTGGTGACGTGGCCATACCATCGGAGTTTCCGTTTCTTCACCACTGTGAGCATGTCATCGGGTTGTCCAATGGCTTTTGTGGTGGTCTGCCGGACTTTGTCGTTGGTGATGTTCTGGGTATAGGAAAGGCCCAGAAGTCTTCTGTAGCACCTCATCTCCATGCTTTGTATTCTTCGTTGTAGATCTGCTGTGAGGGTCCATGTTTTGCAAGCGTATAGGAAGATGGAGATAATATTACTAATACTAATACTAATATTAATATTGGTGATGATGATGATGATGATGATGATGATGTTGATGATGATGTTGATGATGATGATGATGATGATGAAGAAGAAGAACAAGAAGAAGAAGATGATGATGATGATGATGATGATGATGATGATGATGATGATAATTATGATGATGATGATGATGATGATGATGATGATGATGATGATGATGATGATGATGATGATGATGATGATGATGATGATGATGATGATGATGATAATGATAAAGGAGACTTGTAATCTTTGAAGTTCATGCTCGAAGCATGCAAAAAAACAAAAACATTTGAGAAGACGCACACCTGATGAAAACACAGCTAAAACACAATGACCCTTTAAGGAAAAATAATCTAGACACTGCAGCTTGAACAACAACAACAACAACAGCTAGCACCAAACAAACAAAAGGACAAACAAACAAATTCATACGAGCATACCTACACACAATAATCTAAAAATAAGCAAAACATATGGATCGAGGCACTGATTCTGTGAAGACGTAACTAGAATGAGGAAAACCTGTGACACTTACTTTGGCATTCTCGCTGATGTCACTCCAGTATTCTGCGTCAAAGTGGTAGTCCCCTTTGATTATTTTGCGGAACATATCTGTCTCATGATCTGCGAAGAACGGCTCATACCCACACAACCTGAACAAATGTAAACAAAAAAATTGGATATTCACAGTTTGGTTCATCTGTAATCACAGATAAAATTATGAAATATTTCAAAAGTGCTATAATACCGACTGAAGAAAACAAATGCTAAAATTATGTGAAGCTTTTCCAACATCAACACAGAACCAAATCCAAGGTAAATAAATGCTATCATTGCACGCTTCGTGCTCAAAATACAATGTTCGTAATTATCCTGTGAGTCTCGATCATGACAATCTAGAAGGCTGTGAATGTTGAACTGCCACATGCAGTGTGTTTCCAGATACAGTTACATTGTATGTACTGTACAGGCAGATAAATAAATAAATAATTAAGTATATACTCATTCATGCAAAACTCTCACAAGATGTATCCAATGACGCCAACACTCCACAGATCAACAGCAGGTGTGTAGTACTCTCCCTTTAACACCTCTGGTGCTGCAAAGAACAAAATGCTGACAATTAATTTAAATATTTTCCAAAATTATCAATAATAACATTATTTACAACACAAATTGATTGATTGATTGATTGATTGTTGCTTTAGGTCCAGCGGACTCTTCCGAGCCAAATCAGGACCGGACAACCCCCGATCCGCATAAAAGATCTGCTGAAACAACCCTAGTGGGAAAACTGAACGCCCTCCACCGGCCAGTCACTTTACAATAAAGACAACCCACGCAGGGGACGGCTGAGGTTTCACCCCAACTAATCGAACCCCCGGTTACAAAAACAAAATAGAATACAAACATCATTATAAATTATCAACAAAACACATACATATAAAATGCCTATATTGCTAAATAATAACATCATAGGAAGCCCTAGTGACCACCCGGCAGAAAGTGTCCAATACTCCCAAGCTGATCCAACAGACCTCATACACAAACAAGGAGTCTTGTCCAGGAAGAGTTTTCAAGAAAAAAGGTAGGTCATTGATCTAGCGAAGAAGATAGTATAGCAGAGTGATAGGACAGAGCAGGAATGGGAAAGAGCAAATGAGGAAGACAGCGACAGTGGGAATTTCCTCCTATCCTATCCTGTCCCATAACCCGAAGGTCGTAGGGGCACCACAGATGATCGCTTAACCAGCATACTCCATCTTTCTCTGTCCTCAGCAGCCCTCATGGCTTCGCTCAGTGTCAAACCAGTCCATTCTCGAATGTTGTCCTCCCACCTCTTTTTCGGTCTCCCCCAGTGGGAATTTAAAGCACTAAATTTCCAGAAAGTGGGGATACTATTTATACTGAAACCCCCGGCACTCCAACGGGGGTACTGTTGCCGCAGTATCGGTCATGCCTATAAAGGAAAGACAGGTTTTCAACTGGGGCTTTCACTTTTCCCTTTATAGGTTAGAACAATCTACAGTGGCAAGATTGCTCATGACCCCAAGGGGTACAACACAAATAAAACATGGAGAAAATAAGAAACGAATATAAAGACACAATGAGGTCACGGCAAGTCAAGACAACAAATATTGTGTACCCACTAGAGAATTCATATTGACCATTGCCTCTCAGCAAATAAATAATATTTGGGTAATAATAATAAAATCACAAGATAGCAATCAATGAAACTGCATTTTCACCACAGTTATACTTTATACTTCATGAAATTTGTTATTCTAAAGCAGCAAAGATTAAAAAAAAAACACACAAACAAAAAACGGAAGAGTTTGCTGAAAGCAACAACTATCCATGTATGTAAATAAAACAAATTACCTCCCTTGAGCTTCAAGCCTTCAATCAGAAAGTCCACCGTGTTCCAAGTTATAAAATAATACTTCAGTTACAGAAAACTCACTTCTGCTCAGCAAATTTGTATTCCATCTAACCAGGGGTGTCGGTGTAGACAGAATGTTATGTTTGAAATGCAGAGTCCATGCTGCTAATTTTAGTGGTTGATACAGTGAGTAAGAACAAAAACATGGGAACATCTCAGTAGAGGAAAAACCCAACTAGCAACCCAGCTTGTTCTAAAACCTTTGCATTGAAAGTAAAACCTACTCAAGCAGTTTACAATAACATAACCACATACCACAATAGCCAGGTGTTCCGCACACTGTGGTCATCTGCACTTCAGGCTCGATAATGCGAGACAGACCAAAATCTGCAATCTTCAGCTTGCTGTCGTCTGTCATGCTCTCGTACAGAAGATTCTCAGGCTGCAGAATTCAATAAATAATTGCTTATTAATTAAAGGGCCTGGGTCTCAAGAACTGGCGGGTTTTTGTTTATTTTTCATAACAATAGGCTGACCTGGGAACCTGCACTGTTGTCACATTAAAAGATGGTATTGTGGACACAATGACGTACCTCTAAGCTTTTAATTGTTAGTTTCTCTTCCTTAGTACGTAAACAACTAACTGTGCTATGTTATACGCAATTTGCTATGCTATATTTTTTTAATGACAATACAATTTTTTAGACACATAACCAAATGAAGCTATCCAGTTATATTAAAACGATATGTTTGAAACAATTTTAGGTTTATTCTTTTTTTTTGTAATGATCGAGGGCAACATTCACTGGGAACGCGTGAAACAGATCTGGGATGCTAAAATAGTGTACAAGTTAGGCCCTTTAATACATTTAGATACAGACTTTAAAAATGAATTTATGTATTCATTCACTTCACTTAAATACAGTTCTGTTCTTTTTTTTAAAAGTAAACTCTTTTCATTTATGAATGAATGTTCATTTTAAAAAAGATAATTCAGATAATCAAGCGCATGTAATTTAAATACACTGATAAACTGTATAACAAAACATAACTATTACCTTGAGATCTCTGTGGACAATTCCATTTGCATGGAGATACTGAAAGAGATGAGAACCAAGGTGTTGCTGGATTAGTGTCAAAAGGAGCGACAAAACACTAATACATCTTAGAATGCTTAATACAGTACCTTGTGGGAAATTCACTTGATCATAAAAGCTGATGAACAATTATAACAGGGGAAAAAATTGGCTACCTAAAGTACCATTGTATAGATATGTAAATGTGGTTTATGTAAACATCTAGTCAATAATTATGTGGAGTGGTAACAGTTTTCTCTGACTTGGGAAAGCTGATGGGGAAGGTTTAGTATTCAATTTGTCAGTAACATAAACTTATTCTGATGTTAGATCATCATGACATAAGAAATCAATAAAAATTACTTTAATATATATATATATATATATATATATATATATATATATATATATATATATATAAAGACACAAACAACTAGAAGGTCAAAGCCCATGTGACTCACATGCTCCTTATGAAATTTGCAATTTTTAACATGAAAATGACTGCCCAGAAAAAAATAAAATAAATAAACAGTGGCATTAAAAGGCAAAGTAATACAGACTTTGATCTTTCTATGCTCTTGACCTTGATATGACCTTGACTTCCAGCTCCAAATACACTCATGTAATATCAAATAAACTACAGCAAAAGATGTGTTTTGCCAACAGGGACAGTGGCCCTGGGATGACCTTGCTCTTCATGTGACCTCTTATGTTCATGTATGATCAAATAACTCAATTTTGTGGCATACTATGGGTTAAATAGATCTCGAGCCATTCCACTGTATGATTACCTATTTTTTAAATGTTTTGCAAAGCCTAAAATGACATTGACCTTCAAGATCAATGCAAAAATGGAACATATATGAAAGATCAATCTATCACCTCTAAATAAAACAATTAAGTTTGAACTTTATGTCTCTCATAGTTTAGGGTCAAGGTCGCTTCAAGTACCTATACTAACTGACGTTGGACAGCTCCAGTGACCTTGACCTTGAAGTGAGGTTGACCAGGATGTGTGTCTCATTGATTTCTATCATGCATCAAAGAATCATAAGTTGAATATTAATAACTTAGAAAACAAAGTGAAATTTTTTCAAAAATTGTCAATTTTGACTTGCGTTTGTTGACCCTGTGATCTTGACCTTGAAGTGAAGTCATTCATTCAATGATCATTTGTGAGGTCTCATGGACATACACCATCTTACCAAGTTTGGTTGTGATAGTTGAAATAGGTTGTCAGGTATTAAATACATTTTCCAATTTTGCATGTCCAGACGGCGGACGGCAGACAAAGGACAGACAGACGGAAGGATGGACATTTTAAAAAAATTAAATTGTCATTTTTGGACTATTTAGGACTCATCTCAATCAGATTTGCAAATATCTGGGAAAAACATGTTTGTTTGGGGGTGTGTGGGGGTGGGGGGTGGGAAGGGAGGGTGCAGAGGAGGGGGGAGTGAAGGGAGGGGCGGGGTGTGAGTACAAGGACTCACATTGCTATGCATGCCAGTCAAAAACATATTTCTGTGAAATGGGATAGGGATGGAATCTGCAAAGATGAAAGATTGTAAAGACCATGGGGAGGCATGATATGGAAGTCATATATATATGAATATATATTTTTTCAACAGTCCTACCATAACACCACTGAGCATATCCCTGATAGCTCTCGCTGCATCTTTTTCTGAATAGCTCCCTCTTGTCACAATTCTGAAAGAAAAAACACACACACACACACACACACTGCAAAGTCAGTCATTTACCATCAAAATAAAAATAAGTCTATATCTTTTCCTTCTTCTCCCAGCAAACACTCAACATCAACAGGTTGATTGCTGCTAGAGTGTTAAAAGGAATGGGGGAGCAGGGACCTAGTGCATGCTGGGTAATTTGTGTAGCCGGCACTCACATGTCTAAGACATGAGGATCAGGATCTATGTGCAGCATTAAAGATCCATAAACAACAGATCAATAAAATTGCTTGTTCACAATGAATAACATATAACTCTATTAATAAATTGTAATTGGAACAAAATAATCCAGCACCAATGTTTGGATTTTATTAGACCAACTTCTTCAGACATCCAATTATAAACAGTTCTGAATTTGTAGATACTACTAAGAAACCAGATTTCCTTCAAACACCAAAACTAGAAGAAAAAAACACCAAAAACATCTATAGTATATGTTTAATATACAGGCAACTAATATAGTTTGCACAAGCTTACTTATCAAACAGTTCTCCACCTGTCACTAACTCTAAAACAAGGAAGATTTGTGTAGGGGTCTCAAAAACTTCTTTCAGGCGGATCTGAAACAGACAAAAAGTGATGGAAATGATCTTCAGAAGTAATATCATAGCTATCAAAACTGCACTCTCTGAAGTTTGTAATAATTAATACTTTGGGATAATTTCACAAATATATGCATTCAATTTAATTTTTCAAGGAGCAGAAGCTTTTCTTGCTGTCTTGCTGCTACTGTACTAATTTAAAGTGGGCGCCTCTGACTGAGGGATGATGTTAGATCCTGTATCAGCCAGCACCTTGGGCAGCTCTTTGACCTGGAAAGCTTTATATAAGAACAATTAATTAAATAAATAAAATCTATTGTTATTTGTATCAGGGATCAAACAAACACTTCCAGTTTTCAATGTTCATTTTGCGACTAGCGTTAACACATACAGTATGTTTTTATTAACTGGTACAATATTTCACTCCTTCCTTCACACCCATGCCCCCTTCACTCCTTTCTGTCAAACCATTTCTTTCTTCTCTTCCTCACTGAAGTCATGAACTCACCACATACGGGCTGTCAAGTTTCAGCAGGATCCCCACTTCAGACAAGATCACCTTTTTGTCTACCTGCACACAAAAGCAAATATAAAATAATGCACTAAATGGAAATCAATGGAGAGGAGAACTGCAAAGATGCATAATACAAATGTCACTGTAGAGTAAAATAAAGCCTAATATATTAGTGGATAATATTTAAATTTAAAGCAAAACTGGAAAAGAAAAAAATATGGTGAGTATATAAACTCTCATATATGCTATGCATGGGAATCAATAACGTCTATTTTAAGTGTATCCAATTTAAAGCCATCTCTAATCCTCTACATATTTCTTTATTGGAAGTATATTATTTTCGTTTCTCAAAAGAAGACAAATCATTTTGTACATCATACAATTTTAATTCTCATGCAGCTTTTCTTCTGAGTACATAACAGATAAGGTAAGTTGAGATACATTTAAATGCGTTACGTTACTTTGGTAGATTAAAGTCCCCGGACACCTAGCGTATAGGGAACAGATATTTAAAAAACTGAAAACTATTTAAGTTATACAATAAATACTGCACTCCGTTTACTCTGTGAGTAAAATGAATGACATAATATATAGCGGGTACAGATAAAATGAAATAAGTGCATGAGAACTAAAACAGTAAAAGGAGGGAGAACTGCTAAGAAAATATTCTTACATTTTTATTGATGATTTTCACAGCCCAGTTCACTGATGTACCTATCTGCTCGCATTTGAATACACTTGATGTTGCACCCCTGTAAAATATAAATGGAAGAAATGTTTAAATAATATATAAAACAAAGATGAAAATCGTGTGGAAATGACAAACCCAAATCAAACCAAACAAAATGCATAAAATTAAAATCATAAATATAAAGAAACAATGGTCTAAGTTAGTTACTTACATGCTTTAGTTAATGCATTGATACTTAACAAAAGTAAAGTAAAATGGATCAATGCAACAAAGTACAATGACAAAACAACAATGTGGTAAACACTGCAGCAATGCAAGAAATGTCAATTCCTGATAAAATCATGCCTATTTTAACACAAGCTTACGGTTCAATGAAGGCTTCACTTAGAAGGCGCTTACTGAAAAAGAAAATGATACAAATTCTTATTCACACAGAATCCTGTAAATATCAAAAAGACTAAAGAAATGCTTATAGATTTCCATAGGGGACTGGCTGTCATTCCGGATCTGATGATTGATGGTGTGAAAGTTGAGTGTGTGAGTGAGTATACATACCTTGGAACTGTACTGGATAACAAACTCACTTTTGATTAAAATACTGCTGTAATCAACAAGAAATTTCAGTCAAGATTATACTGCCTACAAAAACTCCGTTCCTCAGGCGTCAGTCAGCCTGTTTTGTGTACATTTTACAGATGTTTTATCAAATCTGTTTTAACATTTTTTGGCTTTTTCTGCTGGTATGGAGGTCTAAATGTGAAGAACAAGAATGTGCTTGACAGAGGGGTGAAAGTGTGCGGGAAAGTGATTAGTGAGAAACAGAAGAGTCTGACTGAGTTGTACAAGTGCCGTGCAGTGCAAAAGGATAAAGAGATCTTATCTTATTGTGAGAGACACCACATACGTATTTGCAAAGCATTATACACTTTTACCATCTGCTCGCCATTTTCGAGTGCCAAATAATCCACTGTTAGAACCAAATGCAGCTTTGTACCAAAGTCGATCGAACTTCTGAATAAGTAAAAATAATCTGTGACGGTGTGTGTTGAGATGTAGGTGTGTGCGTGTGTGTAAGAAAAAGAGAGAGCCTTTATTTATACTATTTCTGTTAATCACTTTAATTGCTTGTCACCTGTGCAGTAGGTGCTAATTTGTGCACTGACAGCTGTTATGTAGGTTTGTAAAATATATAAGTCCTCCCTTCTTTGCTTGTGTAGTTATCTCCTGTGATTAGAAATTGAATTGATTTGTATGATCTTATATACATTTAAAAATACAACATGAATGATCGAATGTTCTTTTCCTTTAATGTATCTAACTTTTTAACCTGTTATCTGTACATTAATATTATAAGCGAGAAGGAAAATGATATTTAGATGTCCAGTAAGAATGTGAAGTGCCAACTGTGTAGGGCACAGGTGTTATGTTTTATTTTTATGACTTCCTTAAACTGCCTGCAAAACTTGTCTTAATTTCTCAAAGTGAGGTAAAGTATTCTTGCATCTTGTAAAATATATTAGTAAAGAGAAAATGATCTCAGTGAGTAATGTACAAGAATTGGGCCTAGTGTAAAGAATACATTTTATTATCAAGCACTAAAACGATTGTTAAAACGGCCTAAAAAGATGTATAACAAAAAACAAAACAAAAAATTAAAAGAAAAGTAAAATAACCTTTTAACTTTCAGTTCCAATCATTTCAATGCGTGCACTTACCGACCAAGCTCCTTCCCAAGATTATAAAAATCTTCGAAGGCCTTGTCGCGAATGCTTTCCTTGACCCAGTAGTCCTGTCTTGATTGGGTAGGCATGATAAAACAACGTCCTTGCTGCTGAATCCTGGACAACAACACAAGACTGAAAGTGCGTTGCTACTGTCTTGTCGCCATTTGTAAACGTAGCGACATGACGACAGGAGCATGCGCACTGGTTGAGATCCGCAGGTCACAGTATGAGGTTCTGTTAAGGGATTGATATTTTTTAGGCTTTAACAAGGGTTACGATATTTATCCACAGCTTTATCTCTCCACTTTCTGCGTCATCCTCATTCTACTCCCTGTTTATTATGCTGCATGTCTCCTTCGTATTGAACAGGATTTTAAAAAAATATATATTTGTGCATGTACATAATAAAATTAATACTATCCTCCTATCCTATCCTATCCCGTAACTCGGAGGTCGTAGGGGTACCACAGATGATCGTTTAACCAGCATACTCCATCTTTCCCTGTCCTCAGCAACCCTGATTGTTTCGCTCAGTGTCAAACCCATGGATACTACATTACATAGGTCAGTAGTCAAACCAGTCCATTCTCGAATGTTGTCCTCCCACCTCTTTTTCGGTCTCCCTCTTCTTCTACCTCATTGCACTGTGCCTTGCAGGATGGTTTTTGCAAGACCTGATGATCTAGTAACGTGGCCATACCATAGGAGTTTCCGTTTCTTCACCACTATGAGAAGGTCATCGTGTTGTCCAATGGCTTGTGTGATGGTCTGTCGGACTTCGTCGTTGGTGATGGCTGGGTAAGCTTATAGGAAATACCCAGAAGTCTTCTATAGCACTTCATCTCCATGCTTTGTACTCTTCCTTGGAGATCTGCTGTGAGGGTCCATGTTCCGCAAGCATATAGGAAGAAAATTAATACTGGCCTGTAATATTTAGCCTGATAATCTAATCTAATCTAATAAATCTAATCTAATCTAATCTTTAATTTCATTTAATGTTATGATTATTTATTTTATAGTACTTAATTCTATATTTAAAGTGTTAGTGATTTGTTGCTTACAGGGTCCAGCGGACAGCAAAGAGCCGCATCAGGACTACAAAATCAGGACCGCAACTTGATTGAAAGAGGACTCACCCTTGAACTGTATAAAAGATCTGCTGAAACAACCCTAGTGATAAAATTTAAGGCACTCCATCAGCCGGCCACTGTACAATAAAGGCACCCAAGGGACGCTGGAGTTATACTCTAATTTATGGAATCCCCGTTTACAATAAACAAAATAGAATATAAACATCATTATAAAAAAAATATCAACAAAACACATACATATAAAATGCGTACATTGCTAAAAATTAATATCTTAGGAAGCCCTAGTAACCATTTGGCAGAAATCGTCCAATATTTCCAAGCTGACCCAACAGACTTCATACACAAATGAAGAGTTTTGGAAGGGTTTTCAAAAAAAAAGGTAGGTGGCTGGTCTAGCGAAGAAGATAGTATATAATTATAGTAGATTGATATAACAGAGTAGGAATGAGAAAGAACAAATTACATAATTACATAATTGTTGCTTTAGGTCCAACGGACTCTTCCGAGCCAAATCAGGACCGGACAACCCCCAATCCGCATAAAAGATCTGCTGAAACAACCCTAGTGGGAAAACTGAATGCCCTCCACCAGCCAGTCACTTTACAATAAAGACATCCCACGCAGGGGACGGCTGAGGCTTCACCCCAACTTATCGAACCCCCGTTTACAAAAACAAAATAGAATACAAATATCATTATAAATTATCAACAAAACACATACATATAAAATGCCTACATTGCTAAATAATAACATCATAGGAAGCCCTAGTGACCACCTGGCAGAAAGCGTCCAATATTCCCAAGCTGATCCAACAGACCTCAAACACAAACAATGAGTCTTGTCCCGGAAGAGTTTTCAAGAAAAAAGGTAGGAGACTGGTCTAGCGAAAAAGACGATAGTATAGCAGATTGATAGAACAGAGCAGGAATGAGAAAGAACAAATGAGAAAGACAGCGACAGTGGGAATTTAAAGCACTTAATTTCCAGAAAGTGGGGATACTATTTATACAGAAGCCTCATATCTAATTCGCCCTAAGAGAAATTCCATTAGATTTAGCCTACATTATTTTTAGTCTGATATTTGCGATGTTTGAATCTAAAGTTCGCGCGCGAGCGTTTACAAGTTCGCCTGCAACAAGCAGCACTGGTTGAGACACCCCTACCACCCCTCCAGAATGGTCCCACCGACGCACACATAGGCCTACAAAGTCAGCGAAACAATCAATCAGTCAATGTTTCATTTATTGTCTATTCACACATTCAGGTGATATTAGACATTAATTAATAACCACAACAATATCAATCAAATCACAATTAAATAACCTTATAACAAAATGGAATGAAAGGGGAAGACGGATTTAACACCAAACTATAAAAGTCTATCAATGTGCGTCATTGCAATAAATTTCACAACTGTGAATGATGTAATACATCATCTAATGAATGTCCATATTCAGTCCAGTGATGTCCTTGGTTTTCATACTGTTACGTGTGAGACGCGCACGATAGATCCGATCGTTTTGTTTTGCAAAGCATGAAATAACAGAGTTCATTTACCTTTGATTTGATTTTGCGTTGTTGTTAGAGGAAGCTTTGTATAATGTTGATAAGCCTAATTTTCGTCGGTCGATATTGTTGAGAATTTTTTAGAATTACTTGTTTACTATCGACCGAAGCTTCGCGATAAATTTAGTAATAGCTACGCGACTTTTCTATCCTAAATAAGGTTATATGACGTAAGACAGTGCATATAGTTCCGGTAACGAGTTTTGTTTTGATTGGGTGTTATTGCGTCATGCTGGAATGTTCGAACTTTTTCTCGTTTGCAGAAAGGCTATATAAGCAACGCGCCTACAAGTTCCTGGGTATGTGTCCGGGGACATAAATGTAATTAAGAAGAAGTTCCTGGGTACGCTCATCGACAAACCATCTGGACTGGTCTCCCAACGTCGATGCTGTCTGCAAGAAAGCGAACCAGAAGCTTTTCTTTTTGAGGAAGCTGAGACGATTGCAGGTCTGCCCTGACATTCTACGCCTCTTCTTCCAGTCGACCATCCAGAGTACACTGACCTTCAGCCAGCTTAGAAGATTCACCAGAACAGCCTCCATCAATCGAAAAGACCTGGAGCCTCTCGATGACTCGTTCCCGAGAGTGGCCTGAGGAAGCTGACCAGCATCCGCGCGGACGACCGTCATCCTCTCCACCAAGCGGTGGCGTCCTGCGTACTCGCAGCGCCTGAGGTTTTTCAGAGTCCGGACGAACCGCGTGCGGCACTCTTTCATACACACTGCAGTACGATTTTTTACTAAGTCGCTGTAATGCCGCTCAGGAACTGCTGTTACATACTTTGCCTTGGACTGTGTGTGTGTGGGGGGGGGGGGTGTATGTGTGGGGTAGCGTGTGGCTAGGTAGAAACGACGTTACTCTGACATACACCTGAAACTCTACGAACTTTCTTTTGACGGCCCCGTTATTTTGACGTCAAAATAGTGTTCCGATAGGGTTAGGGCTGTGTTAGGGTTAGGTTAAGGGTTAGGGTTAGGGTTAGGATAAGGGTTAGGGTTAGGGATAGCTTAAAAATGGAAAAATGTCAAAATAATGTTAAGTGTGTCAAAATAATGTATGTAGAGTTTCACGACAGTCATCACAACGGCGTTTCTACACGGGTGTGTGTGTGTGTGTGTGTGTGTGTGTGTGTGTGTGTGTGTGTGTGTGTGTGTGTGTGTGTGTGTGTGTGTGTGTGCAGCTCATTGAACTATCATGGCAGCAGAATAAAAGCCTCGCTCGATTCTTATCAACCAAAGTCATGACCAGCTCTAGAAGGTGTGGACTCGGAGAAGATTCAGTGGCGTAATCGACGAACTGTGCGGAGTTAATTACAACATTGTTAAATGTAACGGTTTTGGGTTGTAAGCCAAATAAAGTTATCGAAATATGTGTGTATGTGTTTGTGTGTGTGTGTGTTTGTGCGGAAGAGAGAGGGGAGGGAGAGAGAGAGAGAGAGAGAGAGAGAGAGAGAGAGAGAGAGAGAGAGAGAGAGAGAGAGAAGCGTTGTGCAAATAAGATAAGATTTTTTTTTATAAATTTTGTATGCTTTATTGTCGATTGTATTTTATATTGTTTGCCATTGTTTAGAGAAAGAAAATTACCAATTTACTGTTACATGATATTTTTATGCATTTATTACTGTTTTAACATTTGCTCAATTGTGTAACTTTTGCTATATATTTTATTACTAATCCTAGCCAACTTTGATTTGGAAAGTACTTGCCTTAGTATCGTTGCATTTTCTACTTTTATTACATATGTAGTAGGCCTATGTTTATTACCTTTTACAAACTTAAATTTGTGTGTGTGGAGGGGTGTGTGGGGGGAGGTGGGAGTATATTATATATGTATGTTGAGGGTTTGTGAGCTTTATTGATGGAAGTTAGTTAATCATTGTTTATAGGGTCCTGTTGCGGGAATGCAGGTGTGATAAGTGCCTGGAAGCTTTCCTATCAATGGGCTAGTGTGACGTGTCTGTGTTAGTAAAAAATGTGCGTGACATTACTGTTCATGAAAACGTTTTTTTATTGCTCTGATAATGTGATGCATGCATTATTGTATGTTAGGCTTATATTAGTTTTGTCTGTATTATTGTCCTTGTATGTCGAATCGTCACACCACGCTCTACAGTTCCTGCTGATTTATGAGGACAATAAAATATATCTTGACTTTCTTGAATCAAGGTGTTTATAGTTTGTTTTTTTTTTCCTTCTAAATAATGTGGATTAATTAACTCGTCTATGATCAAACTGTCGAGTCGACGGGTTTGAAGAAATGACCTCTGACTCACTCTATTTGGAAACTTGCATGCTCTCACGATGTAAACTTTCAGAGGAAATGTACGTTGTCACCAGGAGAATGTGGGGGAGGGAAACAAATAGGTTGGTGCCTAGTACGTACGTACCTAATGGTACCTGGGTGGATCACTGACGTTGTTTCTGTTGAGTGTAATACATCCATCAAAGATCCGAACATCCTAATAGTTTAAGTAAACACTCATTTCCGTTATACTTTTAATTTTGTCGGTCTGTCAAAAACAGATTATTAGGTTTACAAGTTTGCTATTTAGTCCGTGCGATCCCGGATGGGATTATAAGGGGATCGTCTATTGTAATTAAAACCACAATAACGCAAACGATAAAACAAGAAACAAATGATTTAAAAGTTTATAAAATCATTCATGGAGGCTGGTAAGGTTTCTTGTTTTTAGTTCCGGAGCTTTAAGCTCAGCTCTGTGAGCTATTGTTTTCGGCTTTGTCCGTCCGTCCAGTGTCCGGCGTCCGTCCGGAGGTGATATTTGCGCACTTCTCACTGAAACTAATGGACGAATTTCTTTGAAACTTGGTATTTAGTTAAGAAATGGTGAACCCTACCAGATGCCAGAAAAAGTGTGCATATCGGGTTATGTCATCACAGTGACGTCATAATTTGTTGTGTTATTTTGTAACCTTTTTTTTTTTTTTTTTATATTTTAAACTACTTAAGGGATTTGGTTCAAGTTAGGTATGATCTTAGACTTTACTTGTGCTTCCAAGGTAAAATCAAACGTATGCAAATCGAATAAAATAATAATCGTGACGTCATTTTAAAAAAAGAAAATTTTAATTTAAAAAACAACTTCTTATGTAATTAAAGTGTACAGATGCCTTGAATCTTCAACGAAACAATGGTATATTGAGTGACGTCATCGTGTGACGTCATCATGGTGACATCATAATTTGTGGTTGTAGTTTTTTTTTTTTTCTTCAAATCCTATTTCCTCTCAAGCTATTGGAGGGATTTGGTTAAAGTTTGGTATATACTTAGACTTTCCCTATGCCTCCAACATAAAACTAAACTCGTGCAGATCGAGTGATGTAATAAAGATAAAGTGAACTATTTTTTTTTACATCTCCTTTAAACTTTGTAATTAGAGTATTCAGATGCGTTGACGCAGTTTGTGTGTGTGTGTGTGTGTGTGTGAGAGAGAGAGAGAGAGAGAGAGAGAGAGAGAGAGAGAGAGAGAGAGAGAGAGAAAATGGGGAAAGAGGGAGAGAGAGAAAAAGAGAGAGAAAAAGAGCACGCGATGGTACTCTGCACCCTGGGAATATTGGACGCTTCCTGCCAAATGGTCACTGGGGCTTCCTATGACGTTATTATTTAGCAATATAGGCATTTTGTATGTATGTGTTTTGTTGATATTTTATTATGATGTTTATATTCTATTTTGTTTTTGTAAACGGGGGCTCGATAAATTAGAGTATAATAGCCTCAGCGTCCCCTGCGTGGGATGTCTTTATTGTAAAGTGACCGGCTGGTGGAGTGCCTTCATGAATGTTACAACTAGGATTGTTTCGGCAGATCTTTTATGCGGATTAGGGGCGAGTCCTCTTTCAACGAAGTTGTGGTCTTTATTTTGTGGTCCTGATTCGACTCTTTGCAGTCCGCTGGACCCTGTAAGCAATGAATAACTAACTAACTCCTATATTTTGTCGCCCTTTACGGCACGTACTGGGTGCAATCTAATGACCAATTATTACTTGTTCCCATTAACACTTCCTTTTTGTTCAGTCACGACCGTTTCCAATATTATTTACTAACAAACATGCACTCACAAACTTTGGAATGAACCGCTCGGCATATAGTTTTTGTATTGCGGCTTTGTATTGGGGTGTTGGATAGCGCAGTGGTTGGAGCACTCTCTAATGTATCGCAAGATAAGTATCGTCCAGTGCGGTTAGCACTTGGATGGGTGACCGCAAAACGTGAAGTGACAAATAACAACGCCCCCAGTTGACTCAGCTGTAACTGAGTACCTACTCTCTTAAGGGTGGGGAAGGTAAAGCAGCGAGGAAGAGAGATGGGCATCACCCTCATTATGCTGGCCCAAGATAAGTGTGATCTCCAACATCACGCTCCCCTACGGCCACAGGCTATGGGACTGCCTTTACCTTTACCTTTTTTTTTTAAATTGCGGCTTTAAGCTCCAAAATGCAGACCTTGTGCGTGCTTTCCCAGGAAGTCAACGTTCTCTGGTACGGGGTGATTTTTACCATGGCAGCAATGTTGGCGCAATTAATTACAACCAACTCAAACTATGCAAGCATTGAATTAACTTTGCAAATTGCGATGATCGAGAGGTTCAGCAAAAGAACAATAAAATGACTGAATGACGCCTTCTTCTTCTTCTTCTTCTTCTTCTTCTTCTTCTTCTTCTTCTTCTTCTTCTTCTTCTTCTTCTTCTTCTCCTCCTCCTCCTCCTCCTCCTCCTTCTCCTTCATCTTTATTAATCAATAATATCTGCAATAATTCCTTCCTTGACATTGCTGCGTCCACACCTTAATTACAACACTCCATATTCTCTGCTGCAAGAAAATCAAGTGCCAAAGACTCAAGAAAACAGCATAGCTGCCGAAGACCGACAATAGCAGTAATTTGTAGTAACAGTTAAACTCTTCGGGTGATAACTTACCACTGAATAACCAACTCCGGCAAAGAAGTAACTTATAATAAAAACCATTCATGAAATTAACACAATGGGATTTACTCGTAGCAGCCATCTCTTTAATATGAAAATCGTCCTCGCGCTGACCAGCTTCACCTTCCAGAAGATTCTTGTAACGAGTCAGAGGGCCGAGGGGCTAGCTGACAGAAGTTCATATTTCAAAGTTCATCGCCAGCGGGAGTTTATCCATGGGTCCTGTTATGAAGCGTATGTTGGTAAGTTGTGTCTGTGGGCGAGCACAGATGATTGTTACTACGGCATTACGCTTGCTTTGAATAAATTTATTAATAATCTATTAAAATGTTGATCAGTTTATATTTTTGTACTTAATTATACGCTTGTGTTTCAATAATTGTATTAATATTTATAAGAGCAATAGCTGCGCGTTTTAAACTCACATTTAGTAACAATCAATTTATATATTTGTCAGTTTATATTTTAGTATTTAATTACATGCTTGTTAATATTTATGTTTGTATCAGAACAATAGTAAAGCACTTTGGACTCGGATATCAGACATTGGGTAAGCACATATGCATGTTACTGTATTATGCACTTTATTGTGCATGTATCTTGTGTACTGTATTATGAGGATGTGATGCCCACTTTGTTGTCCAAACGAAAACATCATTCCTCTGCAGGTGCATCTGGACATCATCGCACCTGTTCGCACCTGGCCTGTGCTCTTTCCTGCGTGACAGCAGGGCCGGGTCTGTGCCAAGCCTTTTCCTACACACATCATGTAAGTCTACATGATGTTATGACAATTATTGCACATGGTATATTATTTGATGTTATTTCTTTGAGTACACTAATTTATTAGATGATTTAATTTATTTTAATGTAAGTTGTTTTGTTATTTGTGTCTGGTTGTTACATGCGTATCTCTGTCTGTCTCTTTGTCTGTCTCGTTTTCTCTGTCCCTGTCTCTCCGTCTCTCTCTCTGCTTTTGCCTGTCTGTCAGTCTGTCTGCGTCTCTCTCTCCCACACTCTCTCGCTCTGGTCACTAACCCAGGGAATGTTCCTATGAAATTTGGTCAAAACCCGTTCAATGGTTATTGATATATTGCGCGCAGCGCACAAATACACAAACCGGGCGACAGAGTCGGACAGACATTTGACTCGTTTTAAATGTAAACTATGCTAAAGTATTTCAAGATAGTATGAGTAAATACAAAATTATCTGTTCATCTATATAACGGTTTGTTTGTCAGATGGACGGAACTTGCGCGTGTAGGGTGTGTGGGCAGTTTCTACCTGCGAACTTGTCCCCTGCTGACGGAGTGGTGGGGGTCGTAAAGGTAATAATAATAATAATAATAATAATAATAATAATAATAATAATAATAATAATAATAATAATAATAATAATAATAATAATAATGTTATTCATCATTTGCATTTTATACAATTGAATTGGAGTTAAAATGCGATTTTCAATTATAACAAACTATTTTTATCTGAATCGTACAGATGTTTTAAATTAAATAAGACACCATCATTATTCTAACTGAAGAGACATGTGCACGTAGATAGCCTATTATTGTCTTTAACTATATTAAATATTCGTTGAAATTGTCTTTGTTGTTATTACCTATTCCCAGTACTCATTAAACTGTCCCGGTTGTTTAACCTATGTTAAGTATTCGTTAAACAAAAATCTCTTTATTGATTATGAAATATGTTCAGTATTTATTTAACTGTCTCTATTGAAATAAATAATTAATTTGAGACGTATTCCTTAAACTGTCTCAATCGTTTTATTTGTTTACATTCTCGGAACTTCGTTTTTTCTCCCTTCCACTTTGATTTTGAGAGATTTAATTCTCTTTGATGATTCTTAATAAGAACTATATTTCAGTGTCAGTGCCAGTATGCGTAAATAGTGTTTTTCGTCTACTTGTAGGCATGTTTGTCAGTCACCATTTTTTGTTATTGTTGTTGTTAGTGGTGGTGGCAATGGTGTTTTTTGTGGTCGTCGTCGTCGTCGCCGCCGCAGTCGTTATTATTGCTGTTGTTGTTTATTGTCTTCTCTAAAATTTACATGTCAATTCTAGTCAGCAGTGATTAGTTGCCTGCCACCGCTTCCGCCTTCAAGTCCCGGTGTGGAACTGATGATGGCACCACCCGCTTCCCCGTCAGTAGGATCTATTGCGCCATACCGCTGTAGGCCTGAATACACGTACATCTCCGGAACAAAGTACAGCGTGTGTCAAGCGGACGGACAATGGAGTCTTGTCACAATTGATTGCGTCTGTGGGTGTAGCCTGTTTATTCTTCATGATGTAGCTGTTTGATGCTCAGGTCTCAGGGGCGGAATATGGGGGAGGGAGTGAGGGGTTGAGAGTCCCAGGTATGGAACGCGGAAAGCGTCAAATGTGCACGAGCATTTAGTAGCTGATTGGTCAAACCTTACACGCCAAACTGCACGCCGGATTTTAACGAAAAGGAATGACAAAACATGGAACAGAAAAAGCATCGGAAAACGCGTGTAACTATCGTAAGCTTTGTACTGTGGCCATATTAAGGTAAAGACCGTTGTACGCGCGATGGGAGATAATTCGTACAACGGTCTTTACTTTATTATGGCCACATGACAAAACATGGAACAGAAAAAGCATCGGAAAATGCGTGTAACTATCGTAAGCTTTGTACTGTGGCCGTATTAAGGTAAAGACCGTGGTACGCGCGATGGGAGATAATTCGTACAACGGTCTTTACTTTATTATGGCCACAGTACAAAACTTACGACAGTTACACGCGTTTTTCTATGCTTTTTCCATTCCATGTTTTGTCATTCCTTTTCATTAACATCCGGCCCGCAGTTTGGCGTGCATTTGCATTTGCACCGGATATTTTGAAGGATTCTTAAGAAAACATGCTTAGAAATCTGCTAACTGGCGTACCTGGTAGCTCAGTGGATAGAGAGCAGGTTTCCTATGCCGATGATTACGGGTTCGATTCCCGCAAGGGACGAACTTATGTGACTTGGGTACGAAACTATTCAGGTCACCGAGGGTTTTCTCCGGGTACTCATTGCTTTTCTCCGGGCTGCCTCATTACCTTCAATAATGGTATTGGATGCAGTCAATCAAAAAAAATCAAAAATACAAATTTTCATTTCCCTTTTTCTAATAGCGATCTTCCTGCCTTTACACCACATGTTTGAGTGATAGATGTGTTTCTGCTGTGTGAGAGAGAGTTGGTGAAAAATGTGAACGTGTTTGTTGGTACAGAACGCCGCGTTTTGAGCTTGATTAGTAATTCGGGGGAAAGTGCGTATATAGCATCCATTATTATTATTATTATTATTATTATTATTATTATTATTATTATTATTATTATTATTATTATTATTATTATTACCGCTTGAAAGATTTTATCTGGTGAGTTTACACTATTTTATTTTTCGCAAAGGAGACGAGTAAAAGGGTTGAAGGAGGTAAAACACACCAGATTAAAAGATTCTCTAAACGTGTATTTCGCTACAACGCTTCGTCAAGAGTCACAAGCCAAATGAGTTTTTTTTTTAAAGTATCAATTTCGCAAACATTGTATGCAGCACCAAGAAGAAATCATTTCCATTATTTGAAACATACATATGACACTGAGCGAAGCCATCAGGGCTGCTGAGGACAGAGAAAGATGGAGTATGCTGGTTAAACGATCATCTTTGGTGCCCCTACGACCTCCGGGTTACGGGACAGGATAGGATAGGATAGGAAACATACAAGGACTTACTATACTTTCCCCCCGATGTTCAGTTTTGTTTTGTTGTAATTAATCTCATTCTATATAATTACATTTATTTTTAACTTTTGCAGACACCGGCTGCTACTATTGGCGGGCAGATGATCCACTGAATCAGCTGTATCAGAGTGCTGGATGTTGGTGGTACGATGGCAATGTATCCGTGACAGTGTCTGGAATTCCGTGCCAAGGGTGGTCGGAAGACAGTCCACATGCACGAGAGCCAAACATCGTTGATGAAGTCGAGCTCATACAAAATAAGTGAGTAGGACAGAGTCTCATTCATAATTCATTTGCAATTCAAATTGAGATCCAGTTTTATATAAATGTCTATTCACATTGCCCCTTTGTCAACTTCATTATCAGGAACCGACAGTGATCAACATTTAATGCAGCAATTTAACATGGAACTGTTAACGACAGAACATGTCAATATTACAGAGGTTTACAAACTGCAGGCTTGTATATCGCACAGGCTATATCTGATATTGCTGTGTTATTTATTTATTTATTTGTTTATTTATTTCTGTGTTGATTTATGTTTAAATTTATTTCATTTTAATTTCCTTATTTATTTATATATTTTATTTATTCATTGATTCATTCATTCACTTTTTTATTGTTTGTGTGTCTGTGTTCTTTGTTGTTGTAATCATTACTGTACTAATATTGAGTGTCGTAATATTAGAAGGCGTCATTTCTCCTTCTACCTCCTCTTACTTCCTTATTGCCATCACTATTATCTCTGGTTCAAGGCACTGACTTACCACACACATTGTTTTTCACAGTCATCCAGAAAGTTCCGACAGGAACAACAACTTTTGCCGAAACTATGGAGGCGTGGAGATTCCCTGGTGTTACACCATAAGCCCCGCCACTGTGAAAGAGAACTGCAACATCAAAAAGTGTCCTTTACAGGCCTTGTGAGTGCCTGGACAACCACCGGTATGATTTAAGGTTGAGGTTGAATGCTCATAATTATGAATTAACCTGTAAAGGAGAACCACTGGCGAATGTTCAACCAAGTTGATCCAAAAATGCAATGAAGAGACGCTTATGCTCACACACGTGTTTTTTTTTTTTAATATAGAGTTTAAACTCTGCCTTTGTCCTGACTGTTTTTGCCTTAGATGAAAATAATTGGTTATATTCAAAGTTGTTGTTGTTGTTGTTGTTGTTGTTGTTGTTGCTGTAGTCTTTTTTGTGCGAAACCGATCCAAGTCAAGGTCCTATGTCATTGAATATACCCGATCTTCATTGTACAAGTAATACGTAAAATATGGCACAGCAGAGCTGTACAGAAATTAAGTTGGAGATTTTCGGCGACTTTTATTTTGTTGTAATTATATAAAATATTAAACGTTAATTGCTTGCTCGCTCTTCTCATGAGGCTAAATGTTTAGATTGCGCTGCAAAATTATAATCCCATTTATTAGTAGTCCTCTATTTTATTTCAATGAACAAAACTAAAGTTTGTTAGCATAACATTACTTACAACATACACTTTTTGTTTGTTTAGTTTACGATGGATATTAAACTCTATGATTATTACACATTTTATACATTTCTTATATTATAACGTACGTATGCCTTTTACTTTCGGACTGTCTCATCATAAAGTTACTCTTACTGCATTCATTTATGCAGATCTCCGACTGCCTGTTCATTTTGTTTGCAGGAAGTTCGATATTCAGATGAAATGAAAAACAAAACGACGTTCATGTGGTCAATGCGCCATGAGCCGGAATCAACGGAGGATGCCACTATATCAAAACCCTTTCAACGATACTCTGAGTAATCAGTTCCTTTTAAAATAAGTTCAGGATTGTTGTTTTTTTCCCCGATAAGTCGATTATAGCCATTATGTAATAAACAAAATGAGAAACCGTTATATATCATGAGCACAATCCTTTGGTCGTCCTCCTTTGTAATACTATTTTAACTCAATAAAATATTTATTAACACTTGTGACTGGATTTCTATAGATTTGTGAATGATTAGTAATGGATCTGAGAATAATAGTCTGTTTGGCTTTAACGATATCTGTAGATTCAATATTCGATCAATTCAGAAAAAAGCTTTAGGCATAAATAATGTACAACCCATGCCCCATTTTGTTCCAGATATACATATCTTAGTTTTGTAGCTGTCAGTGGCAACTGTAACATGAGTTTCGTAGTACGTGTGTTCAGAAAACAAAATACAGACTGCAGTATGGATGAGTCTTCTGGGTAATTCCATCCACTAAAAATAGCACATGTATTCATTATTTTGGTCATAGGAAGTTGGCTTCAACTACAATTCCTCCTCCCTCGCCACACGTCTCCCCTGCCCCACCAGCCAAAAGCGCACACACTCCATCTTTTAAAGATTCTCCTTCATTGTTCGTTAATCGCTAACACCATTGCTTCTCCTGGCATCAAATCCAACCCACAGAGTAGTACAGGCTACATGTAAATTACTTCTTACCAGGTTCGTATTTGGTGTGTTCTTTGTGGGGGGGGGGGGGAGGGAGAGGGAGCGAGAAGGGGGGACTTATAGATATCTTGGCCTTAAAGATCTAGTTATATACAGAGGGAATAGCCCTCAAAGGCATAGCTTCTGGGGTAACCTTTATCCACTATATTACCTACGCTTACAGTCTTCATATCGGCGGTCTTGTCCCACCGCCGTAGCTCAGTGGTAGAGCGTTCGCCTGGCACAACCGATGGACCCAGGTTCGAATCCAGTGGTGGGCAAAATGAAAAAAAGAGGACATAAGTTTCACTGCCCATCTCAGCAGTGTGATTGCTGTGATGGTTCAGCGTTGATTTAGGTCCCTACCCCTTCCCCCCCACCCCCGTTCCCTAGGATGGTTATCCCCCTTTGCCATATCGCCAATGGTGGGTGTAGCCGTTAAACTTCAATGTCGGCGGTCTTGTCTTTTAAAGATCTTACACCAATTTACGAGTTTCGCGTTCTTCTTTATATTTCTCCCAAATCATGAAGTTTTTATTCGCCGATGCCTCATCTTCTTTCCTGGTTCAGTGGGTGTTCAGTGGGTAGATTACCGTCCCGGGACACATATGCGTATAGGGGACTTTCCTACTCTTTCCTGGTCCCTCTATTTCCCTTTTCTTCATCGTCTATTCATTCTCCTTCATCATCCCTCTCCACCCATCAACCTTACCTTCCATTTTTCGCAGAAGAGACAGAGTTGCTAACTCCAACTGCACCTTCCGCGCAAGTCTCCCGTCTTTTGATAAAGCCAGTGCCAGACAGTGAACTTATTAAAATCCTGTCAAATGTCCGAGAATTAGCCTACAGTTAACAGTCATCGCAAACTGGTTTTTACGTGTTCCGTGCCTTGTACGCACAACTATTTTGATTTTGATTAGATTTTTGACACTTTATTGTCCCTTTTTATTGGGAAGTCTATTATATTATATTTGCGTCTAAGTTCAAAATGTAATCTACTTACTCTCATCTGTGTGGCCTGGTGTCAAATCTGAGTGATCAAAAAATCAATACGTGCATTCAAAGCATTCGTAAAAAAAGGCAAACATTAAATTCGAGTGTTTACTTCGTTTGCTTTCTCCAATACTCAAATCATAAAAACCAAACACACACACAAACACACACACGCACACACACACACACACACCCACACCCACACCCACACACCCACACCCACACCCACACACACACACACACACACACACACACACACTATGTATGTTCCTCGCTAAACCCTACGCCCACAATGCCATTTCAACAAACACACTAAAGGTCAATTTGGGTTGGTAATTTCTCACACTGTCAAATTATCTGTCATCGCTGTCAGCATTATATTTCTTTTATTATTTTTTAGTTTTATTTGTTAAAGTATAAGAAACATTCATGTCAAACACGAAATGGAAATTTTAGACAGAAAAGTTAATATTCAGAATAATCTCTAAAATCTCGTCCCAATCTATTCATTTACGGGTTCGTGCGCTCTGTGGCCAGTTAACCCCCGTTGGGGTGCTTTGGGGTTCAGTATAAATAGTATCCCCACTATCTGGAAATTTAGTGCTTTTAAATTCCCACTGTCGCTGTCTTTCTCATTTGTTCCTTCTCATTCCTGCTCTGTTCTATCAATCTGCTATACTATCTTCTTCTTCGCTAAACCAGTCACCTACCTTTTTTCTTGAAAACTCTTCCGGGACAAGACTCCTTAATATTTGTGTGTGAGGTCTGTTGGATCAGCTTGGGAATATTGGACGCTTTCTGCCAGGTGGTCACTGGGCTTCCTATGATGTTATTATTTAGCAATGTAGGCATTTTATATGTATGTGTTTTGTTGATAATTTATAATGATGTTTGTATTCTATTTTGTTTTTGTAAACGGGGGTTCGATAAATTAGAGTATAGCCTCAGCGTCTCCTGCGTGGGATGTCTTTATTTTAAAGTGACTGGCTGGTGGAAAGCATTCAGTTTTACCACTAGGGTTGTTTCAGCAGATCTTTTATGCGGATCGGGGGTTGTCCGGTCCTGGTTTGGCTCGGAAGAGTCCGCTGGACCTAAAGCAATAATTATGTAATGTAATATAATGTGGCCCGTCTCCATTGATTGCATCTCGGACGTCCGTCCTGATTTTACTTTATATTTTTATTTTACTGTATTTTATGCTGGGGGCGTTCCTATGTATTTAGCTAACATTAAACCCCACGGTTTGGAAGGGTAGCGGGTGGGGATGGGGCTTGAGGGGTATTGTGGTAAGGAGAAGGCTATTCATGTAGGGTTTATAGTTTGACGGGTAGCGTTTTGTTTCTTGAGCACAGGTATTTAATACATCGAAAATTCGTTGCTCTTAATTGCAGGAGTTTCTTGTTAAACAGTTCTTTAGTTAGTTTGCGGATTTGCTTATGGCCTTTTGTTTGTTTGGTAGGGAACTAGTGGAGGGATAGCGGGGTGGGGTGGGTGAGTCAGGAGTGGGGAGGAATGGAGAAGTGAGAAGGATCGGGAGGAGGGAATGAAGCGAAAGGAGCCACAACATTGGTTCTCCGGGCATTTTCCTTGTATCCAATGACTAAAGAAACATGCTTTGCTTGCTGCACCAAAGGGAAAAAAAGGTTAAACAACGGGATCTGCGTTTTTTACAGTAATTCCGAACGTGCCACAAAGCACAACGGAGTTTTTGTGTGCGTTTTCTTCCTTGTAAGCTTACATTATCAAGAAACCCGACATCTATGCGCCTGCAAAGAAGCTATAAGAAAAAAAAAGTAGTTGAGGGGTCGAGTATGGGTAGTGTACAGTTGAAAATGAAATGAGTGGTACAGACGTTGGGGTTGGATGAGGAGTGGGGACAAAAGAAGTTGTCGATATCAAGCAGAGGATGATTTGGACAGCACCCAAGACCTGACTCAGAATCATTACTACGTGCAAATGTCAAGCGGACGAAGTTGGCCGGAGCTAGTCAGGGTGATGAAGGTCACGCTGAGTGTTCAGGATTGATGTTGTTGTTGTTTGTAGATTATAGTCACACGACACTTTCGCATATAGGTGACTACTGGACCGATTTATACTGACACCAGCGGGCCAGTTGTTGGTAAAGGAGAAAATAATATGATCACACTTTGACCAATCCGGGATTCGAACCAGCGACCTTTCGGTTACTAGCAAGACGCTCTTACCAACTGAGCTACCCGGCCCCTCAAATTGATGTTTGTTTGTATGTAGATTATAGTCACACGACACTTTCGCATATAGGTGACTACTGGACCGATTTATACTGACACCAGCGGGCCAGTTGTTGGTAAAGGGGAAAATAATATGATCACACGTTGACCAATCCGGGATTCGAACCAGCGACCTTTCGGTTACTAGCAAGACGCTCTTACCAACTGAGCTACCCGGCCCCACCAATTGATGTTGTTGTCGTTTGTAGATTATAGTCACACGACACTTTCGCATATAGGGGACTACTGGACCGATTTATACTGACACCAGCGGGCCAGTTGTTGGTAAAGGGGAAAATAATATGATTACACGTTGACCAATCCGGGATTCGAACCAGCGACCTTTCGGTTACTAGCAAGACGCTCTTACCAACTGAGCTACCCGGCCCCACAATTGATGTTGTTGTTGTTGTTGTTTGTAGATTATAGTCACACGACACTTTCGCATATAGGTGACTACTGGACCGATTTATACTGACACCAGCGGGCCAGTTGTTGGTAAAGGGGAAAATAATATGATCACACGTTGACCAATCCGGGATTCGAACCAGCGACCTTTCGGTTACTAGCAAGACGCTCTTACCAACTGAGCTACCCGGCCCCACAATTGATGTTGTTGCATTATCAGCTTTAAATACTCTGTATGGCTGGCGTGGGCGTAGAGCCAAAGAGTGATGTAATGAACGATGAACCAAGCAAGAGTTAAACGTAGCAGATTTTATTCTTGTTAATGTTGTTGTTCTTGTTATTTCTTCCTTCCTTTCTTTCTTTCTTTCTTTCTTTCTTTCTTTCTTTCTTTCTTTCTTTCTTCCTTTCTTTCTTTTTTCCTTCCTTCCTTTCTTCTTTTCTTCCTTCCTTCCTTTATGTCTTTTCCTTTCTTTCTTCCTCCCTTCATTTCTTTCTTCCATCCTTTCTTCCTTCATTCCTTCCTTCCTTTCTTTCTTTTTTTTTCTTCCTACCTACCTTTCTTTCTTTCTTTCTTTCTTTCTTTCTTTCTTTCTTTCTTTCTTTCTTTCCTTCTTTCTTTCTTTCTTCCTTTCTTTCTTTCTTCCTTTCTTTCTTTCTTTCTTCCTTCCATCCTTTCTTCCTTTCTTCCTTTCTTTCTTTCTTTCTTCCTTTCTTTCTTTCTTCCTTTCTTTCTTTCTTTCTTTCTGTCTGTCTGTCTTTATATCTATCTGTGTCTTTTTGTCTGTCTTTTTTTTTTTTTTTTTAAATTCCAGCCTCTCTTCTTTTGTCTTTCTTTCTGCTTGTCTTTGTTTTTGTTTTTTTCTTTCTAATTGGTATGATTTCCAATTTATTGTTAAAAATTAGTTCTGTTAACTTTTTAAGGGACAGATTAGAAGATTAGACTTTCCAATAAGTCTAAAATCTTAATCCCTAATTAAAAAGAAAATGCTTCAAAAAAGTTCCGAAGATGTTGTTTTTTTGTCTGCGCTCTGCGTCTGCCTTTCTTTCTTTCTTTCTTTCTTTCTTTCTTTCTTTCTTTCTTTATACATTTTAAAGGTGACTCACGAACAGTACTGAGTTCAAATGTCAGATGGACTCTGTGGGATTGAGTGTGAGAGCAGCAGACTATACATTCTGTCTGCCCAATTATTATAATGAGTGTTGCAGAAAGCTGGGGAATGGGAGTTGTAGCAGAAGTAGTAGAAAGAGGAGAAGGAGGAGAACATACATGTGTACAGCTAGCAAAAGAGATTTAAGGAGATTTGGACAGCACCCAATGCACTGTACAGTTGGCGAAGGAACCGATGTGTTTGGAGAATTGGGCAGGAGGTACACAACTGCGTAGCCGAGACTCGCCGAGGCTTATGTCCGCCCCTCAACCTATAGAAACACGAACTTAAGCCTCGGCTAGTCTCGGCAATGCAGCGTGGGGTAGGAGAGGTTTCAATTATTACAATACAATAATACAATACAATACACTTGGACTTTATTGGTCTCGCACGGAGCAATTACTATGCCGGCAGCACAGACGTGTTTACACATTTAACATGTACACGAAAAGAAGAAAAGACAAAAATGCAGTTCACAACACACAAAACGAACAGTAACAAATCAGTTGTAAAACTATAGAAGTAGACTAAAACACTAACATTAAATTACGCTAGGTGACACAATCACATTCAATTTTTTTTTGTTATCCAATATCACCTAGAGTGAACAGGCGATTAAAATACCGAACTGAACTGAAATCACATTCAATACTTCTGCATCATATCACAGATAGTACAATAAGACGGTGGGCGGGAATCAGATATATGAATTAAGAGGGGTTGGATTGTGAGGGTTTGTGGATGAAGGGACAGAGGGTGGAGATAGGGTGTTTGTAGATACTATCACAGGCGGCGGAAGCTGCTCAGGATTGGGGGGGGGGGGGGGGCACACACACATTTTATTCACTGACATCAGGACCGGACCTTGGAAAAGTCGAGGGGGATGTTACAGATTTAGCGAAGGCGCAAAGCGCCGAGCCTTCTAGGGGGGTCCGGGGGCATGCCCCCCCCCCTCCCCCCCCCGGAAATTGTTTTTTTTTCAAGGATGCAAAATGGTGCAATCTGGTGCAATCTGAAACTTGAAAAAGCCATTTGTGATGGTCTGGGACTTTGAGCTTTTTGAACAATTGAACTGACAAACTCTGGGGTACAAAAATTATCCTCTGCCCCTCCCTAAAAAAAAACAACACACACACACAAACATATATTTATCAGCAGAGATGTTTTGTATACTATTATTATTCACTACTTTTTGTTGATCGTTAACGGTATAAAGCTTTACCTTGTAGTTTATGAACATCACCGCCCTGCTTTCATTTAATTCAGTCTTGCTGCACTAGGTTCCTCGGCATTTGTACAATTTGTGAATTGTATCTTCTGGCAAAACAGTTCACTGCCTCTTTGAAGTCAATATCAACATCCCTGTGCACTTTCAGTACAGCAAGACCATTGAGTCTCTGTTGCCCCATTGTAGAGCGCAGGTAGTTTTTCAGAGAGTCCTAAGGGGTGTCGGATACCGCAGTGGTTGGAGCACTCGCTACTGTGTCGCAAGTTAAGCACCGTCCAGTGCGGTTAGCACTTGGATGGTTGACCGCAAAACGTGAAGCGACAAATAACAACGCCCCCAATTGACTCAACTGTGACTGAATACCTAACTCCCTTAAGGGTGGGGAAGGTTAGGCAGCGAGGGAGAGAGATGGGCATCACCCTCATTACGCTGGCCCAAGATAAGTGTGATCTCCAACATCACGCTCCCCTACGGCCACAAGGCTATGGGACCACCTTTACCTTTACCTTTTACCCTAAGACAACACAATATGGCTCTTAAGTCTTATTTTGCACCGTTTTATATATTTATTTATTTATTTATTTATTTATTGCTTCCTTTCTTTTTTACTTTTTTCCTTGCTTTTTGTCTTTTTTTCTTTCTATTCTTTCTTTATTTCTTTCTATTTATTTTATTTATTTTATTTACTGTCTTTATTTTCTTTTTGTCTGTCTTTGTTTCTTTCATTGTTTCTTTGTTTGTTTGTATCTTTCTTTCTTTCTTTCTTTCTTTTTCTGCCTGTCTGGCTGTCTTTCTTTGTTTATTAAACATTTTATTGATGAGGGTAGGGAATAGAGAGAGATGGGAGTGAATGGATTAATTGGTTTAAAAAAAAAAGTGTAATGATGAGGTTTTAGTCGTTGAGCGTATATATTATACAAGATGTGTCTTTTGCACGTTTTGTGTGATATAGTAGGTCTGTGTGTGTAACTGAAACTGATAGACGGGATCATAATGATTTACAGAGCAAATCGTAAAAGGGTTCAGGGTCAAGAGGCTTAGTAAGGATTACACCACTTTCGTAGCAACATATACCTCTCCTGCAAAGATTGCTTTGACTTAAGTATGAGGTGCGGAGGTTACACGCAACCAGGACAAATACACTAAAAACCGCTACTTATATGATCTACAATTTCTTTTTTTTAATGAGGGTTGGCACGGTGGCCTAATGATAGAGCTTTGGCTTTCGGATCTGAAGGTCCCGGGTTCGAGCCCAGGCCGGGGCATTGTGTTGTGTCCTTGGGAAAGACACTTTACTCCCGTTTCCTACTCCTTCGGATGAGAATATAAACCGAGGTCTAGTCCGTGTCGCATACATTCCATCATAACGGACTTTAAAGATCCTGACGCTCATGTCCTAGACGGGTGAGTGCCGGTGACAAGAACACACCCAGCAGGCACCTAGGTCCTTCTCCCCCATCCCTGGCTGCCCAGGATTGTGCTCAGTTGTCTGGAGCGTTATTACGATGCGCCCAAAGGCTACAAGTTGGCGCCTCGGGCGGCTTGAGTTAGATCCTGTATCGGCCAGCGCCTTGAGCAGCTCTTGAAGGAAAGGGAATAAAAATGATTAATAACTGTTACAATATTAATTGGCAAAACTGACGTTGAAACCAACATTTAATTGCTTCCTGATATTCCAAAGGAAGTTTCTTATTCGGCGGAGTCATTTAACGATTTGATGTATATAATCAGAACTATCTGATGATATAGGTTATAACCCAGTCTGTGATCAATTTCAAGTCAAGTGAAAAAAACACCCAAAAATTACCTTTATTCACTCAAAGTACAGTGAAAACTTTGGCGTGTCCTTTATAATGTACAAAGAGCAGTGACAGCTACATCCGAAATAGAGCATTTTTACATTTACAAAAACAAAATTTAAAATTTTCATAAGGGGGAAAAAGGATGATAACGTAGAGTAATGAAGGAACAAATAAATGTATACATAGAAAGGGATTATCTTACATCAGCGCAGTCGCATCTCACCACCTACCTTCCACACACGTCTCCTTGCACCACCAACCCCACTTCTCAAATAAACGAAGAAAATTATAGGTGATGAGGTCATTTGACATAAACCGGAAAATGACCCTTGGCTGTACACTTTCCAAACAATAACTTACACCTACGCGTATTGGTAAACGTATTACACACTTGTCCCCCTAAAAAGAGGTCTACTATAGTCAAGAGCCTCTATTATAGGGTCCATAGTCAGATCAGAGACTAAAGACTATGTGCAAATTCTCCTGTCATCATTACTGACAAATTGTTAATAAGCATTTCTCGAAATCTTCCTATGCTCTAGCCTATATATGTGCAACCTACTTTACTAATTCCGCCCTCCTATTAATTCATTAATTTATTTAAATATTTTTTTATATTCTTTGCGAGCTTTTATTATATTTATTCTTCTAAAACTTTGCATAGATTAATAATGAAGAAAGGAGACTCGATCATTCCGCAGTTATCAATTTCGGCATTCGGGCATCACATTTTACATATAGGGATATATTAATATAAATATATATATATATATATGGTCGTCAAATATCCACAATCTTCCGATCTGGTTAACAGTTTCGTCATAAATAAATAAATAAATAAATAAATAAATAAATAAATAAATAAATAGTTAATTTCTCACTAAAGACTCATCTTGTCAAACCAGACGCGGAAATTCCAAAACGTAGTCCCGTTACTAAAAATAGAGAAGAAATAATTACATCTCTCTCTGAGTGTTTGTGTGTGTGTGTGTGTGTGTGTGTGTGTGTGGGTGTGTGTGTGTGTTGTGTATGTGTGTTGGTGCATGTAGCTTTCATTTCTGCACGTACACACATAAACAATAAATGCTACATGTTTAGTAGACGTGTAATGACTACCACACTTTCAGTAAACAATGAGTCTGTTTAAGAAAGCTATACTTGTAGTAGACAAGTATGAGTATTTAGAAAGCTGTACTTTATAATGTCTAGTAGTAGTAGTAGTAGTAGTAGTAGTAGTAGTAGTAGTAGTAGTAGTAGTAGTAGTAGTAGTAGTAGTAGTAGTAGTAGTAGTAAGAAAAAGAAGAAGAAGAAGAAGAAGTTCAACAACAACAACAATATCATCACCACCACCACCACCACCACCACCAACAACAACAACAACAACAACAATAATAATAATAATAATAATAATAATAATAATAATAATAATAATAATAATAATAATAATAATGAACTCTTTAAGCGCCATATTCTTCATCAGACTCAAAACGCGGCGATCTGCAGCAAACTAAATACATCTCATTCATCCTACAGCGTGTGCAGGGCAGTGCGAGGAAGCACTTTGATGAATTAAAGTGTCATGCTGCTTTCTCGCGGTTTGGCATGGAACCAAGATGAATATTGTTTTCCATCACCACCAGAGCATTCTGGCCTGCGACATGAAAAGCGTATATTTTCTGACAAGCACTATAAGAACTTGCACAAGCAAAGGCTTGTGCTTTGATGCTATTGCATTGGATATGTCTTCCCTACCACTAAGTACATTGTAGCAAAGAAAACTGCGTTTCTTCCCATTATTTTCTCATTTCCATAGGAAAAAAAGCCCCACAAACATGAATGATGTGAGTGTGTATGTTTATTAGTTATTTTAGGAGTACCAAAGATAGCCCTCTTCTTCCCCTCCCCCACCCCTTCCTCTACACACACTCCCCTTCATGCCTCCGTTTGTCAGCTTTTCTGTAATGCGTTTGTCACTATTATTTCGTCATTCTACACTACTTCGGTGGACGTCCGCAGCGTGCGTTTATTTTCAGAGTATCTGAACTAGTTCTTCCTAACCCTGCGTGTCTCCAGTTTTAGGGATAGTTTCTCTGTATTCACTTAGCACGTCTGACTACGTCCTCGTTCTCGGAAGCTGAATAGGAGTCCGAAATAGGCTTAGGTTTATTTTGTGAGTACCAGAACTCCCCACTGCAAGCTGCCAATCCACATATGTATGTGGCTAGTGCATTTGTCACCATTATTTCGCAATTCTTACCAGAATAATGGAAGTTTTTAATGTTTATTTTGGCGGTTGCCTCTGCTTCCAAAAGAGCGCATACTGCTTATGCAACTTCCGGTTCCGCCATTCCATACCACCGGTCAATCTGGTTCTTTCCTTTCTTATCAATGTTTCTTCAGAAACGTTAGTGACAATCCTCCACCCACCCTGATTCTCCCAGCTGTGCACCACAAAATGTCACCCCACTCTTTCCGATTCCTTGTGCATAGGCTACTGAGCATGCTATTATATACATGTATGACCTCATCCTCATTCTCTTCTTGTTCTTGTTGTTCTACTTCATCATACTCGCTCACACATCCTCCCCGTCCCCTCTTTCCCACACACACACAGTCACACACAAACATACAAACATACATACATACACACACTCACAAGCATTTTTGCACTCGCACCCGTACGCACGGCCGCATGCACATACATACATACATACATACATAAACACACTCACAAGCACATTTTTGCACTCGCATCCATATACTTCACATACTTATATCTCTAAGACTTTACAGAGCTGAGTGATAAAACAAGATAAGACAGAAAAACAAACACAAATGAACGGTGTAAATTACCACTTTTTCGAGTCCATCCGCAAGATATCCTTTTTTAAGGCGGAGTGTGGAGATTCCATGAGATTATAGTTCAACAAGGTGCGAACTAAAACAGTTTGAAAGTTGTACTCAATGCAAATATGAATGTCCACACATAATATATCCTAGTTATAGTAATGGAATACTATACAAAGATTTACCTTGATTCATTACTGTAACACAATTCATTGCACCTGGTTATTTCCCATCATGCTTAGCTTAACTTTTACATTAAAAATTCCCGTTTGCTAGATTCCCCATAAATAGTGTTTAAAAAAGAAACTTTGCCACACTTGTCAGACAGATGGACAGTCTGTAAAAAAACCAACTTACCTTTTAAGAAAACGTAGTAAGGTCTTATAGAAGGTATTTGTTTTGAAATGAAAAGGAATTTGTTTTTAAACAACACTACGTCATCACACGTCGTTAATTTAAAAAAAAAAAGAATTCAATATACATGCATGTTCTATAACAGAATATTTCTCTATACTGTACACCGCGGTAACGAAAACTAGGTCACATTTAACTATAATAGATAAATGTGACCTAGTTTACGTTACGAGGATTATAATTTAGGAGTTAAGAGACGATTAGAAAGCATTGAAACTGCACAATAGACAGTTGTTCACCAACTGCATTTCGTTTGAATATAAAAAAAATTGTATTTATTCTTAGGCATTGTTGGCAGTGTTCGCTTAAGCCATTCATTTCCTCTTGTCAGTTTTGTTTGTCCGGAAATAGCCGGACCGCCACCGAATCGAATGATGCACAAAGCAAAAATGAAAAAAAAAAAGAACCTTTGTCAGAATCAATTTACTCAGATGTACATGACACATACGAACACTCTAAATCACTTTACCATGAATACAGTAGTTATCAGTGATTTCACCATAAAACAACATAGAATATAATTTGTGTGCACCGAACAGGCATGCCAGTTTACACATGGAATGCGTTAGGAAGTTCCAAATAAGTGAGGCACACACGCACGCTCGCATGCACACACACAAGCACACATGCACGCACGCTCTTGCACGCATACACACATATACACATGCACACGCACCCGCGCGCTCAACCTCTCTCTCTCTCTCACACACACACACACACACACTGAGGGAGTTTATTGAACAGTAAATGAGAGAAGACCAGCAGCAGTCAAATACAGAGGATTTAAGCTCAGCGAGCAAAGATTGAACCAAAAATAGAGGCACGGGCTATATTATATTTGTTATGTTTTGAGAGTATTCTTCAGTTCCATCTTAAGCTGAAAGCACTCTGTATGTTTTCAATAATAAATTTGAGACTGCTTGCAATGGTGTAGTGAGTGCTAAATGGCCATAAAAAACAAAAAATGACGCGTTGGTTCTTATAAATAACTTTCTAGGGACTTCCTCAGAGCAGACCCACGCTTAGAACTAATTAAAGTCATAAATAAAAACAGTACTTCGGTCAAAGCTTCAGAATCATGTAAAATCGCAGCAAGCCGCTTCCCTATCCAGCATTCCATTGAGGCTGACCAATTAAAAACGATGAATTACATATCAGAAAGTGTACGGTTTCTTTCTGATTTGTTTAAATGTTTTCCCCTGCCTCCTAAATCTGTTTTGCTTGTCATAATACATCAAAGTCAATTCAAAATTGCGGCTTGTTATTCCAGTAGGCATTCCATCGACTCTGACCCATGATACATATAGGCTTATATATAGATATAGCTTATTTCCGATTGTCCACAATGTTTTTTTCCTGTTCCTTAAGTTATGTTTTCCCTATCTTTCACTACACCGATGCACAAAGCAAAATAAAAAACAAATTGTAAAGGCAGACTTTTCCGTTTTGTGTGTGTATGTGTAGAGGGGAGGTAGAGGGGGGATGTCATAGCAGACTTTTCCCGTCTGTGAGTCGCCAGTCATAACAGACTGATAGATCCGTTTGCGCAAATGTGTGCTGGAATTCGCATCTATTGACTTTTGGCGTCTTTTAAGAGTGTTTTGTATGGCCTCTCAACTGTTATAATAATTATGCGGTTCAGACTGAAAAGGGGGTGGGTGGACAACATCCAAGAATGGAATGGCTTGACACTGAGCGAAGCCATGAGGGTTGCTGAGGACAGAGAAACGCTGGTTAAACGATCATCTGTGGTGTCCCAATGCAACGACCTTCGAGTTAACGAATAGGATAGGATAGTTCTTAAGCCAAGGCACCTTTATGATGGATCCTTTTGAAGCGAGATTGCCCCTTAATATCAAACTTCCTGTAGCTTTTCGACCGAGGTTAGGCCAACAATTTGAAAAGATACTGATAATAGTCATGAAGCATCATTTGCATTTTACATATAGGAAAATACCGTTCGCGTTTTGCATGGGTGGCATATATGGGGTGACCTCGTGGCGCAGGGGATAAGTCGCCGGTTTCCTATGCCGAAGGTCGCGGGTTCGATTCCCGCAAGGGGCGAACGCATGGGACTTAGGTACGAGACTATTGAGGTATATATAATGGTACTGGATGCAATCAATACACAATTTTCAAAAATAAATATTCGATTTTCTTTCCGTCTTCCAATAGCGATCTCCCTGCCTTTACACCACCTGTTTGAGTGATGGATGTGTATTTGTTGTGTGTGCGTGTGTGTGTGTGTGTGTGTGTGTGTGTGTGTGAGGGTGGATGAGACAGGTGAGCGTGTATGTTGGTACAGATCGCCGCGCTTTGAGCCTGATTGATATGGGAAAAGGCGCGTACATAGCATCCTGTTTTATTATTATTATTATTATTATTATTATTATTATTATTATTATTATTATTATTATTATTATTATTATTATTATTATTATTATTATTATTATTATTATTATATTCTTAACAATGCTACAGACATGCTTTTCTGTTTGTGGGCATTTAAAAGGTTATCCGCTCATTATTTATCGTTTAATTCCCCACCCATAGCCTCGGTGCTCATCTACTAGTCATTCAATCATCAGTCATCGTTCTTTACTTCCTTCCTTCCTCCATTGATTCAACCATGCATGGAATACTTCATGCAGAACGCTTTAAGAGCATAAGCTATTCATAACTTCACGGAAGGTCCCACTTCACGGCGCACATGTCTTTGAAGCAGGAGACTTACTGTCGCACACCCTTGTGTTGTTGACAGTGTAATGTGCTGACTGTTTGATCATTTACACAAATGAATGCACTAAATACTATTTCGTTAGCGCCTAGTAAAGCGCACTTGCTAGTTAAATGACCTGTTCAAAACCCAGCCTGAATAATGCGTCAATCTTGGATTTAGTGTACTTTAAAGTTTAAGTAATTTGAAAAAAACACAATTCACACCCAAACAACGCATTTTGAGGTTGGATGAATATATTACGGACAATATTCAGTTCCTCCTGTATTTTGTTTTAAAAATAAATCTAATCCGAAAGAAAGTGTAATGTTTTACATTTCGCCAGCCGTTTAGATTTGGATTTCTAATTAATATTGATTTTTAAAGCGAAATATAAAAATCCAATATTAGTCTAATGTATAGAATCAGTTAATGAAGACAAATAATGTTTCACACTGCTTAACTGAGACTAATCGATGCTTATAGTCTCAACTATGTAGTGTGCTAATAATGTCATTACAAGAATCTATCGAACACAGGCGCTTGTATCTGGACACGAGACCCCCGTTGGGGTGCCGGGGGTTTCAGTATAAATAGTATCCCCACTTTCTGGAAATTTAGTGCTTTAAATTCCCACTGTCGCTGTCTTTCTCATTTGCTCTTTCTCATTCCTGCTCTGTTCTATCAATCTGCTATACTGTCTTCTTCTTCGCTAGACCAGTCGCCTACCTTTTTTCTTGAAAACTCTTCCGGGACAAGAATCCTTGTTTGTGTATGAGGTCTGTTGGATCAGCTTGGGAATATTGGACGCTTTCTGCTAGGTGGTCACTATGGCTTCCTATGATGTTATTATTTAGCAATGTAGGCATTTTATATGTATGTGTTTTGTTGATAATTTATAATGATGTTTGTATTCTACTTTGTTTTAGTAAACGGGGGTTCGATAAATTAGAGTACAGCCTCAGCGTCCCCTGCGTGGGATGTCTTTATTGTAAAGTGACTGGCTGATGGAGAGCTTTCAGTTTTACCACTAGGGTTGTTTCGGCAGATCTTTTATGCGGACCAGGGGTAGTCCGGTCCTGATTTGGCTCGAAAGAGTCCGCTGGACCTAAAGCAATAATCATGTAATGTAATGTAATGTAATCTGGACACGAGAGCGCCTATGCCTGTGACGCGTCCCTCTCCTCTTTGGTTACTGTAATACAATAACTGATAATATTTCTGGGTTGAAAAAAAAAAAGAAAAGAAAAAAAAAGCTGATTAAGTGAGCAAAGTTTGCAAAATAACACAACCCCACCCTTCCAGTCGTAGTCAAACATCAAATGTTTTCTACTTCAAAGAGGTCCAAACCTCTCTGTCTAAAGTATTTTTGTCTGAAGGAAGTTGCGTTGTAATAATTTACTCCAAGTAGTCCAAGTTTGAAGTGAAGTGCTCTGCATTCATTGCATTAAAATGAATGTTGAAGGCTACAATTACAACTAACCACAGTCGTAGGCTTTTCATCAAAACAAATTCCTCTCGCCACAAGTGTTTTGTATTCCACAGTGATGACGTAGGAATTATGACAACCGGTCAGATTACGTATTACGGCTGACCCTCGACCCTTCTCCACCCAAGACTTGATTGGCTAATACTAATCCCCTGTCATTGGTGGAACCAACGCCTACGGTGTTTTCTTGACCTTAAAAGGCTTTGCTTACTACGTATACGTTTCTAAGTCCCCTATACGCTTTATGTGTCCGGGGACATTAATTTAATTAAGAAGAAGTATACGTTTCTGTGGATGAATGAATGAAGGACTGACGGCGGGAAAACAAAGGCCTCAGTAATGACATCAAGCGAGGGGGGAAACGTATGCATGGGTGTCATCCAAGAGGTAAGTAATTAGTGATTATAGCGCGGTACGTTACTATTCTCTGTATACTGCGGCGATATTCGTTGACGAGCGCAGCGCGGTTGGTTTGCTACAATGTTTTATAAGTTCGTGTAGTTAGGATTGGAAGAAAAATATATAGCTTATGTGTCAAAAAAAAACCCAACAACAACAACAAAAAAGAGCGAGAGGAAACCAAACCCGGAGGACTGTCAAGAGTACTAATGATTTCAGGCAGGTCCAGAGGATGGGCGGAGGGGAGGGAGGGAAGGGAGGAGGGGAGCAGGGTGGGGAGGTGGGTCGAGAAGTCGGCGGACGTTAAAAAAAATTGGAGCAAGGGTTGGAAATATATTATGTCAACTGCCTGCGGAAAATTGCGGAAGGTACAAGGATAGAAAGCTGTATCGGAGGACCGAGGTTGGGGGGTGGACGAGAGAGGGGACCCAAAATCCGTTTTATGCGACCACACAGACATGTTTCAAGTGTGGGCTAACAATAAATAAACAACGCTGAGGCGGGAGGGAAACGCGGCTGTCAGTCAACGGGAGCGGAAGACACAGAAAGAGGGTAAAGGGATCTCAAAGGGGACTAGATCCAATGATAATGAGCAAACAGTCGGCGGGGGTTGGTAATGTTATTACTCATCACCCCCCAATCTATAAAAACCGTACCACCGACAGCAAAACCTCTGAATTACACTATGTAACAAATTTTCACTTTTGTTCTGTTCCTGGGTTGAAAGTGTGTTTTCCTAACCCGTTAGGTCTAGAACAGAAAGGAAATCGCTGTCATTCCAGAAAAACTTTGCTTCTGTGACCGGGACAATGAAATTTGGAAAATCGCGTGTGTTCGAGAAAATTATTGATTTGCTTTCAATGCCGAGCTTCCTCCCTGAACTGCTAGAGCTGTCCACATGTTTCTACAATTCTCCTGAACACTCTAGAACGTTCAAGAAACTTCCAGAACATTCGAGAAACTTTCAGAACTTTCTAGAACGTTCTTGAACGTTCCAAAAGTAGCTGTACAAGTATAAAAGCACACGAACACTGTGTCCTTGAGTGTCTGGCCCTGGAGCCTGGCTTCTCCGCGGTTAGGATTGCCTGCCGCGACGTGCATCTGGACTCCATGGCCGACCTGGTAGCCTACTCCTTGTCGACTAACTTTGGACTGCTGTTCATGACCGCGGTGTGCACCTACCGCTCATGAGTGTCTGTACACTTTTAGACCCAACCGCCTGGCCGGTTCTCTCCCCGGAACTCGTCTTGGGTTCCTTTGTCTTACAACTACTAATGATGACTATCCCCACTCAGTTACCTGTTTGTAACCTATTCCCCCACCTGGCCCATGGGCCTTGGGTTCGACTCTACCTTCTCGGGTCCTTTGTATGCTTTACTTAAGTGACATGTTCCCACTCAGCTACTACTACACGGATTGTACCCTCAGCTGACCCATTGGGTCCTGGGTATTACTACCACGTACTGACTTATACCGCTCAGCTACCTTGCTCTCATACCACATGGCTCATACCTCCAGTCGACCCCATGGGTCCTGGGTATCCGTTTCCATGACTGACCACTCATACCTTCAGTTGATCCTTGTGTCCTGGGTATTAGATACCACTACTGACATTTCTCACCACATGACTTATACCTCAGTTGATCCCTTGGATCCTGGGTATCCGTTTCCATGACTGACCATCCCCTCCACATGACTCATACCTTCAGTTGACCCCTGTGTCCTGGGTATCCTTTTTCCATGAATGACTTTCCCTACCTCACGATCTGTACCATTATTTTTTTTTCCTTCCTTGTTTTATGGGTCCTTCCTTGATTACCTGGCCCTCCTCAACTTTTAATGTGAAGGATTTTTATCTAATTAGGTACGTTCCCCTTCCCCCGCCCTCCTGGTCACTGCTAGGCCCTCCACCCTTCCCCCTCTGTGCTTGCCCTCCCTTGGCCTTGGCGGCCTCCCTGGCACCCCGGTCCTACCCCTACCGCCGTTCGTTTGTACTCCTTCCGCTCATGCCTGCCATCGATCCATCTCCGTCTTCTTCCGGACGTTGTAGCAGCGTCCCGCGCTCCCTCTTCATATGACCTCTTACTGCACCACGACCTCTTATATCAATGGACATCATAATACCAAAGTCTCCTATACGCATACTGTGTTGGGGACTATAAATTTATAAACTGAACTGAGAGAGTGATTCACAGTACAATCGTAAATCTAGAAAATCTACACATTTCTGAACCTTGTTGAGTGGTTTCCGACTGTGTTTGTCTATTCCTTGTGCAATTTTTGTTTTTACCTGATCATAATGACGAAAATGAAAAAAATCGTTCTATTTTCACAAAAAACGAGTTTTCTTCGTGCTGTTGTCGTGTAAGCAAAGTTTGTGCTTAATGAAGTCATTTTTTTACGTATTTTAGACATAAGCAATTGAAATATAACACTTAGAAGCCAGGAACAAAAATTGTGTTACATAGTGTTATCGAAAGTGCCCATTGAGTATGTGCATTTACATGTGTCTGCAAACATCCACTTCGAGATACACTGAAAGACGTTACTGGAAACAACATTACTATCAGCAGGTCTTCACTATTATTCTGCGGTGAGCCTGTAAAAGTGAATAAGCCTGTCGCATTAGATAAAAGTATTGAACTATTGATTTACCCATAATGATTATTTGTTTAAATTGTTTTATTAATTCTAATTACTTGTATACATGCGAAGTAGAAAAAATAAGTTCTAATGCAATTAATATAATTTCCAAACAGAGTACTACTTACATATTAATAGGCTTACACTGTTCGGAAATTACATCAATGGCATAAGAACAAATAAAAACAATTTATATGTCTGTGTGAACGTCTTAAATTTATATCCTTGAATCAGTCGGTACAACTGTATCGATCAGCTGAACATCATCGTAGTTTTTGGCAAAAGTTGGTACAACTTTATTGATCAGCTGAACATCATCGTATTTTTTGGCAAAGAGAAATCACATTGTTGACCAGGTCTACCTCTGAAGCAACAAGTAAAAAAAAAACAACTTCTTTCTAACTAATCTCAATCTCTAACATAAAAATCAGCGCTTTGAGTAAGGTGGTTCATATAAATAATTAACTTGCTTGACTTTGCGTGATTTTTTCAATAACTTTTGCCCCAAAACATGAGCTTGAGCGGTTTGTGATCTGACTCAGTGTTTGATGATTGATTCTCTTCTTTTCAGGGGGGAAAAAATCCAGTCGACCAGCAAGCATCCTTTAAGAACAGTTGAGTCATCATTTACAGTTCTTCGCCTTTTTGATGACCAAAACGGCGCCAGCGCATGGGTGATTCGCTTTACGAACGTGAAAACAGCTTTAAAGTAAACAGGTGCCTGAGAGCATGTGGATCCAGACGTGATATATAAAAGACAAGGACTCACCAAACAAAATAATTTCATAGTTTCCTTGAGTGTAGAAAAAACTAGGCCTACATTTTGTCGTACATGAACAGTATAGCCTATACGTAGTTGGGCAGGAAAAAAACAACGTTTGTGTTTACTTTTTTGCAACCACTTGTGTCATTTGTGAAGTACATTGAAATTTGAGAAGTGACCTTGAGTGGAAAGTTCCTGAGCAACCACGATGGCTCCCTTCCGTTCATTCCGGCTTATAATCTGTATTATGATGGTAAGTAACAATTTAATGTTAAAATACATTAAAAAAAGAAGAAGATATTTTCAGTAATGAAATAGTATTAAACGAAAACAGTATCTGTCTCAGTAATCAAATATTACTAAATATATTTATTATTCGTGGATTGGTTTATAAGTCCTATAATGCTAATTTTATTTATTAATATTGTTGCTGTATTTCTTGTGATAATTTCAGAACAGACGTAGCTCTGTTTTCCTAATGTGACCAAAACGACATGAGTACTTTGGATGAACAATTTGTTACACATTTGCAATGACATTGATTGCAATTAATTGCAGTCTTCTCTGCTGATAATAGGCCTTTGTAGGACGATCCGTCAAGGCAGACAGATATTTAAGATAATGATCGACTTGTTGCAAGCATTCCCGTTCCAACACAAAATAATTACAGAATGGCAACACATATCTGCTGGGCACTCCAGGAAGTATTGTGCTGTGATAATGTTTTCGATTGACGATGATACTCATAAAGATTTAGCTTTCCTATTGCGAATAACTCTGTAATGAAAGAGGTCTACATTGGCTACGGCTAAGCCTGTTTATCGCGTGATGCCTAAAACGCATTGATCAACAGCTTAGCTGAGACTCTCACAATTGTAGAGAGGAATGTATACCTCGGCTAGCTTCAGCTACGCAGTGTGCTTATAATTTAGTATTACCCCCGTTAGAATTTAGGAGAAACAAAAAGATATATATGTAAGGCAAACAGGTTATATTGTACACAAAATATGAGTAGTCTGGGAGTGGGGGAAGAGGAGTAATTAGGAGTAATCGAAAACCATGGTACAACATTTTTATTACACGCACGGGGAGCGAGTATGAGTAATCGAAACCATGGTGGACAACATTTTTATTACAAGCAGTCTAGACCTTTAAGAATAAGGTTAACATTTTGGTGATTTCTCGTGCACAATACCGGAAGACGAAATAATTAATTAGAGATAGAATTTAGCTTTTGCGTTTGCTCAGACAGCAGTATAGTAAGCAGTGTAAAAGAAAGGAGAGAGGGCTAGTCCTTATACTTATTTCTAGGTCGGTGGTGTAGCTGTTGGAATGGGTAGCATTTCCATTCCCGTGTGCGTTGCAGGCTTGCGCAAAATGTTAATGTCACGAACCTGCCTTAAAGCCGCTAGTCTATCTCTCTTGCTCTCTATGCTGTGCTCTTTGTCATGCATTCTCCTCTACAAAGTGATGGAAACCACAGCGAGGATAGAGAGATAAGGGTACGGGTGGATGGATGGAGAGAGAGAGGGAGACAGACAGACAGACAGACAGGCAGACAGACAGAGAAACAGATAGATAGACAGACAGACAATAGACAGAGAGACGGAGGGAATTGGTAGACAGATGGTGAAGGAAGAAACAGATAAAATGTCTGATATATGATTTTATGATCCATCATTATATATGACTGCATGGGTCATAAACTCATGTATGTGCTTAACAACAATCATGTAGCAGTCAAACGTTTCTTCAATAGGTTTCCACTAAGCAAGCGACCTTGACGCTAGTTGATTGAGATCTTACAAGCATAATTATGCTATTATGTAGGCGTATGCCCTCAATTAGCATCTGACACTCAGATTGGAGCCAGCGTCGTTTTCGGGCCGACTTTCTCTATAAGCTTTAGTAGCAGCCCGATAGCAAAAGATCTATTGAGCAAGATATCTTCCTGTGGGTCTTTTTTAGCTTTAACTAGGAACACGAACAAAGGCAATAAAACGTCACTATTACTGGTGTAGCTTAACAACAAATACGATTGTCAAACACCGTGGTGGTGGGGTGGTGATTATACTGTCTGGTGTAAAACAAAATTAATTTTAAAAAATTCACTACTTCGTCTTAAATCTTTACACAGAAAAATTAAATTCTGCATGTCTCAAAAATAGCTCAAGATTTTCGCCAGTAAACCTTTTACGAGTAGAAAATTTTAAGATTTTTTTATATATTTTATTCACATCCACAATAAGAGGTAAACGCCCGATAGCGAAAGTTTGTAGCTTGCTTTACATTATGTTTATCATGCTTATCAGCATTGACCAGCAGCTCATAAGTGAAAGAAGCAAGTTTGTAATTTTAAAATACTTTTAACACGCTACACAGCAATGTGTAAGAGCACTATAAATCTAAATTCAGCGATCTTGTAGATCTACCTTGTATGTTAACCATGCTACACAGCAGTGACCAGCTCATAAGTGAAGCAAGTTTGTAACTTTAAAATACTCTTAACAGGCCACACAGCAATATATACCAGCACTATAAATCTGTTTTCGTGAGTTTCGTGTCTGCTATGGTTAGTCTCAGCACAGGCTGTGAAGTCCGTAGGCCTTGCCTCAATTACATACTATACATAGAAGGTCCTCCACTCCGTTCAACGTCCGGTTTCGACTGACCCCCCCCAAAACGACTTTCCTACCTTTTGTGCCCACTTCAAACTCAAACGGAGGGGCCAGACGAATCACAAACACTCGTAGCAACACATTCGTTACACTTCCAACGATGTCGGCTCCAAATTCACTGCGAATTTGGTCAAAAACGCAGTCACAACAAGCTGGTTCGAATTTGGACACCACGCCGTTCGTCGATACTATATATATAGCAATTCCTTTACGACCTTTCATTGGTCGCTAAGAATACGCGCTATTAGGCCTAATGAAGGGCGGACTACTCTAAAACTTTAAAACCTTTTAACGAATTCTAAAGTCGCCAACGATCTTTTGTTTATATCGCTAGAGTGGTCTGCCCTTCATTAGGCCTAATAGCGCGTATTTTTAGGCGACCAATGAAATATCTTAAAGCAATTGCTATATATATAGTATCGACGAACGGCGTGGTGTCCAAATTCGAACCAGCTTATGTGACTGCGTTTTTGACCAAATTCGCAGTGAATTTGGAGCCGACATCGTTGGAAGTGTAACGAATGTGTTGCTACGAGTGTTTGTGATTCGTCTGGCCCCTCCGTTTGAGTTTGAAGTGGGCACAAAAGGTAGGAAAGTCGATTTTTGGGGGTCAGTCGAAACCGGACGTTGAACGGAGTGGAGGACCTTCTATGTATAGTATGTAATTGAGGCAAGGCCTACGGACTTCACAGCCTGTGGTCTCAGAGGCCTACTAGAACTGCAACCGAAAACCGACCTCGTTGCATGACAACTATCATATTTGCGAGGAGTGACTAAAACAATATCGCAAAGTGCATTGTATGCAAACAAATTATTAACTTAAAAGTTTACCCGTAGTATCACATGCACTTGTTGGTCTGAGTTACTCATAGACCTACACCTATATTTTTTAACAATAGCTCTGATTGTTTCTTAATATCTTTTAATACGCGTACGCCACGACATTTTTATCAAGAAAATCTTATGCTTATCACCACGCTGGCTTACACTCCTACACAGCTCACATTATAACATAGGCCTAGGGGTTTTTCCTGTTGTCTTAAATGTCACTGATGTCCGTGCTGATAGTTTGTCTGGAGCGGTCTCCAAGGGGTAATAGAAAGAGGCAGGGTGCAACAATCCATCTTGCAGGGGCTTCTGAGCCATCCGGACCTAAAAGATAATCTTATCACGCAACAGCATGTTTCTAGACACTTCTAACAGTTTACAAAAGGTTGGGCGCTTTGTTGTTTCACTGTGATGCCTTTATTATGCCAGCATGCAGTGTGTGTCGACGCAAGCTATATCCTTTGGAACATTTCATGTTACACCCCAACGTGATGAAGAGTTTCATGCTGTGTGCACTTTAGATGATTAGGCCTACAACATGGTTGTAACTACTGCCAGATTAATATACAGAATATAATAGATTGGCAGGACACGCACTTTTCCAGGAGCAGACATTGGAAGTGACCACGATCTCGTGATGATGTCTTTCCGGCTCCATTTGAAGAGAGTAAATACAGCAAAGTGCACTAGGCTGAAGTTCGACCTGGACAAACTGCAAGACCCGGAGGTGGCAAAAATATTTCAGGCCACAATTGGAGGGAAATTTGCACCACTGCTTATTTTGGGGGCAGGCGAAGTAGATGTCAACACCATGACCAATACCTTCAACTCAGCTGTAACAGATGCCGCCACTGAGATCCTTGGCAAGCACCGACCAAAGAAGAAGCCGTGGATCACACCTGAACTTTTGGATCTGTGTGATAAACGAAGAGAGTTAAAAAAGAAAAAGAACACCTCACAGGGAGCTGATGTCTACCGAAAAATCAACAATGACATCCGAAAATGCATGCGCACAGCAAAGGAGAACTGGATAGAAGATCAATGCCAGGAAATAGAGAACAATCTGAACAAGAACAACAGCAAGAAGGCCTACCAGACTGTGAAGCGGCTGACAAGTGTTAAACAGCCCAAAGTCTCCACTATCCAAAGCAAGTCTGGCATTTGCCTTACAGAAGAACAAGAAGTCTTGGACAGATGGACAGAGTACTGCTCTGACCTTTACAACCATACACCAAATGGAGACCCATCAGTTCTAGCATGTCCTGAGAGCAGAGAAGAAGAAGAAATCCTCCCAATTCTCCGGGAAGAAGTTGAGGCAGCAGTGCAATCGCTGAAGAAAGGGAAGTCAGCGGGAGTGGACAACATACCAGCGGAACTGCTACAAGCAGGAGGAGAAGCGATGACTGATGCTCTCACCATTATCTGTAACAAGATCTGGCAGAGTGGGGAATGGCCTACACCATGGACCCAGTCGCTTGTCATCACTCTTCCCAAAAAAGGTAACCTTCAGGAGTGTGAAAATTACCGCACCATCAGCCTCATCAGCCATCCCAGCAAGGTCCTCCTGAAAATAATACTCAACAGGTTGAAACCACAAGCTGAACAAATCATAGCTGAAGAACAAGCAGGATTCATGGCAGGGCGAAGTACCACTGAACAGATTTTCAACCTCAGAATAATCTGTGAGAAATACCTACAACACCAACAACATCTATATCATGTGTTCATAGACTTCAAGAAGGCATTTGACCGAGTCTGGCATGCAGCTCTATGGGCAACCATGAAAGTTTACAACATCAGCCCTAAAATTATAGAAGTCATCAAAAGCCTGTATGACAAGGCTACCAGTGCAGTCCTCCATAACAGCGTCATCGGGAACTGGTTCAGAACAACAATCGGTGTGCGTCAAGGATGCCTACTCTCTCCAACACTCTTCAACATCTTCCTAGAGCGCATCATGTCAGATGCTCTTGCAGATCACGAAGGCACAGTCAGCATAGGGGGCAGAGCAATCTCCAATCTTCGTTTTGCAGATGATATTGATGGATTGGCTGGAGAGGAACAAGAACTTGAACAGCTTGTACAGAGGCTTGACACCACCTCCAGAGCTTATGGAATGGAAATAAGTGCAGAGAAGACCAAAATGATGACCAACAACACCAATGGCATCAACACGGACATCAAAGTACAAGGCCAATCCCTCAACACAGTGCACAGCTTCAAATATTTAGGAGCCATTGTGTCAGACAATGGGTCTCGACAGGAAGTCCTCTCCAGGATCGCACAAACAACTGCTGCCCTGACAAGGTTGAAGCCCATTTGGAAAGACAGAACCATCAGTCTACATTCCAAAGTAAGACTGCTGCGCTCTCTGGTCATCTCCATCTTCCTATATGCTTGCGAAGCATGGACCCTCACAGCAGATCTCCAACGAAGAATACAAAGCATGGAGATGAGGTGCTACAGAAGACTTCTGTGCATTTCCTATACCCAACACATCACCAACATTGAAGTCCGACAGACCATCACACAAGCCATTGGACAACACGATGACCTGCTCACAGTGGTGAAGAAACGGAAACTCCGATGGTATGGCCACGTCACCAGATCATCAGGCCTTGCAAAGACCATTCTGCAAGGCACAGTGCAAGGAGGTAGAAGAAGGGGGAGACCGAAAAAGAGGTGGGAGGACAACATTCGAGAATGGACTGGTTTGACACTGAGCGAAGCCATGAGGGCTGCTGAGGACAGAGAAAGATGGAGTATGCTGGTTAAGCGATCATCTGTGGTGCCCCTACGACCTTCGGGTTATGGGACAGGATAGGATAGGATAATAGATTACTTCTATGAGTCTACTATTAAGTTTCTACTGTTTGATTCATATGCGCAAGAAAACGAGATTAAAATGATATAAGCTGTTATTGGAATTCACGTTGTGAATGCAATTGCGCACAAACATTTAAAACACACTGGCAGAATGCTGATACGATTTTGTCAATCTTTGTTTTAGAATTTTCCCCGATGGCTTTGCATTTTTCTCTAAAACAATAGAGGGATTCTGGCAGTTTTTGGGACCTGTAAATAATGAACAAAAATCAATAGGCTATGTCGCTTATCTTATTATTTTATTAACTCTACAGGCTCTGCAGCGATGTACTGCGGCCACCAACATTTGCCAAGAAAAGGTCGCAGATGTGGTTTTCCTACTTGACTCCTCCCACAGCATCTGGACTCACCAGTTCACTACCCAGCTGAAGTTCTTGCAGCGCCTGATCGACTCCTTCATGATCGGACCCAACCACATCCGGGTTGGCATCGCTACCTTTAGCACCAGCGTGCGACTGGACGTGGCGCTGAACCAGCATATGGATAAACTGTCCTTGCGGCGCGCCATTGGCGAGATTGAGTACATGCAAGGAGGAACCAGGACTGACAGCGCCCTCCATTTCGCCCATTCGCAAATGTTTACGGTAAGATCCTTTGGCTAGCTTGTTTCGGAATGTAGGTTTATAGGTTTGCCGACGTTCCTAAAGGCAGGTGTTGTGTTAACCTTGTTGTTTTTGTCTCCTTAGTGAGAGCCAATATGCTCGCTGATTTTGATTTTAGGAATCAAAAAATAACATTGGCCTAGATCACCCATTATGTGCAGGCTCTATGATTTTAGTTCCAAGTTTCAAATCGCACAATCATAATTGTTCCATGGTCTAGTTCATTGATGCGTATAGTAGTATTAACGAGATCACACATTTTCTACATCTGCGCAATAAATGGTAGGAATAGCCTACATATTATGTGATAGTAAAGCAGATCGTGACTAGCGACGTAGTCCTAACAGCAACAAGAATAGGCCATACTTTCATCGTCTGGACTTTTTTTTTTCCAAACAGGCTGAGCATGGAAGCAGACCATGGGCAGCTCACATCATCATCCTCATCACAGACGGCTACTCGTACAATCCAGAAAACACGAGCTTTCAGGCCTCAGAGGCTAAAAGCAAAGGAATCGAGATATTCGCCATTGGAGTTGGGAATGGTGTAGATGAAACAGAGTTGCGGGCTGTGGCAAGTAACCCGGACGAAAGTCACGTATTCCAAGTGGAGAACTACCAGGCTTTGCAAGGGATCGAGAGCGCCCTGGCCAAGAAAACCTGTCACAGTGAGTCGTTGATAACTACTTAATGAATATTTCTAAATAATCCTAGAACTGCGCTTCTTAGATTATCAGCTGGTTGATGATTAATGTCACACCCTTAGCTTTAGGGCCCCATTGAAAGAAGTGGGTCTGCTTCTGTTTGTGACCGAATAAAAGAATAAGGTTCTTGTTAATGTTAATTTTATATACTATCTGGAAATATTTTAAAATAGTCAGAAATCAGAACAAGCCAAATTCTGTCTGTCTGTGTTGCACATTATATTTCAAGAAAAACTAAACGGATTTTGGCCATACTTCATAGGAACATTACTTGCATGTGTTAGTGGCCATATCTTCCCGTGCCATCGTATATGACATTTTTCCAATGTCAAGGTCGCTGGGGTCAATTTTTGTTGCCTAACGAGTTTCATGGAGGCGCGGTGGCCGAGTGGTTAGAGTGTTGGCTTGCGGATCTGAAGGTCCCGAGTTCGAGCCCAGGCCGGGGCATTGTGTTGTGTCCTTGGGAAAGACACTTTACTCCCGTTTCCTACTCCTTCGGATGAGAGTATAAACCGAGGTCCAGTCTGTTTCGCATGCATTCCATCATAACGGACTTTAAAGATCCTGACGCTCATGTCCTACAGGGGTGAGTGCCGGTAACAAGAACACACCCAGCATGTACCTTGGGTAAAGCGCTTCACTTGGGGCTGCTGCACTTTCGAAAATGAAAGTGTCCGAATTTCACCTCGGTGATAATAATTTTAAAAAAATATCAATAAGTGCTGAATCGATGTTGACGATGCTTGGTAAACAGGTACATCAACAATTCGTGGCTAATCAGTAAGTGGCAATGCCATCTTTTTGTTTCTAAAGCTGTTTTATACTGCAGCTAAGAATGGAACATTTACAAAGTAAAGTATGGAAGGGAGAGAAACAATAAATAAATGTTCATTGTGGCCATCGGAACCGCCTAATGTCTTTTCTATTGATTTTTGCCTTCTATGTTGTAAACGCTTTGTGTTCCAGAAGTAAATGGGACCTCAGATGACGAAGAATCAGAAAACACCAAAGACACTGTCTCCAAAAGTGAGTATTACGCCCGATTTATTTTAAAGGCTCTAAAAAATTAAAAGAGTCTCCAGATTTTGTTGTAACAAAGAGTTTATATACGAAACTAAAAGCCAGCTTGTTAAAATAACCAAAAAGATAAAAATTTAAAAAATACAGAAAACAAATCGATATTATTTTATCATCAAAGAATGTTATCCTCTCTATACGGCTGCACTGCTGTAAATATTACTCGTTCAAAAGTGATTACAGAACTAGTGTCCAATTGTGTGTACAAAACTGACCGACTTATACTGATCAATGTTATCAACGTGTTCAGGATGTGCTGCTAAAGAAGCAGACGTTTTCATCCTTCTGGATGGTTCCAGCAGCATCTGGAAACCTCAGTTCTATCAGCAGCTTCACTTCTCTGCTCAGCTTCTACACAACTTTGACATAGGGTCACAGCGCACACGCGTTGCGCTGGCCGTCTTCAGCGATGACGTCACCCCGGTGATGATGTTGACCGACCCGCAGAGTGACGCTAGCGTGCGGGAGGCATTGGACCGAGCTCCCTACCTGACAGGTAGGCTATGTTATTAGAATTCAAGCTGTTGTTGAGTTAGTGAAGCACTCCTTGTAGTAGGAACGAACTGCAGTGTTCCTTTAGAATCTGAGTGACTCTGGTGCAGAACTACGAGTATTGAAGTTTGAATCACAGAAGTGGTGACATGACCCCCACATCCCAAACCGCCTCTATCCTCTCTACCTTCTCTCGCTACGTCCCTCACTCTACTTCATCCACCCCATCACTACCCCTCTCACGACCCGCGTCCTGGCCCTAAATAAGGATTGCTGTCAGACAAATATGTAGGCGTCGGTATTTTGATAGACCTTCATTTGTAGTGATATTCACAAGTTAAAAACACTATTCAAGATGTACTTCTACTTACTTGTACCATACATTTTCAGGCTACACGAATACAGGAAAGGCTCTGCACTACGTCAGGACCAAGGGATTCGCGGAAGCGCGTAATGATGTAGCCCACGTGATCGTCGTGCTGACTGATGGCCAATCAACAAACGCGACGCATACCTTGGCAGAAGCACGTGCGGCGCGGGAGCAAGGAATACACGTGTTCGCTGTTGGGATTGGCCCAGCGACTGATGCGAAGGAGCTGATGGAGATGGCGAATGATCCAGATGAAAACTACGTCTTCCACGTCGACGACTTCAGCGGTTTGAAGAACATTCGAGATCTTCTGGCCATAAAAGTTTGTGATGGTACGTTCTCATTCAAATGTCTTTACCAACTTTATTTCCCTCTTTGTTTTCTCCTCATATGTGATTGATGGTGCGGTTACAGAGGCTACTCTTCACACTGCCCTCACCCAATTTCTCATCCTACTCCCTTCCACTTATAGCCTATTACAATTACACTGACTATAGTTATGAAAGCAAGTTGTCTTGTTTCGCGGAGTTTGTTGACCAGCAAACAAATACAGAGAAGTATAAATTAAATCTCTTACTTTGTAAACACTTCTTCTTCTTCTTCTTCTTTTTCATCATCGTCGTCGACATCGTCGTCGATATACTTTTTCATTAAACTTTCTTACGTACAGATAAACCAATTGATTTTCTTCTGCTATCTTGTTGCAGTTGAGTCATCGGAATATCAAGGCGATCAGTCTAATACCAGTAAGTAAGCTTTTTGACAGTTAAACCTAGGTATTTCAATCCAAAGGAGTCAAGCAAGAAGCTAACCATTCATCAAGATCAGATAAAAAGAACAAAAAGTGACAATTCAGCTGTACTAGGGATATGCTTATCGCAAGTTCTTGTGTAATTAATTAGATTGAAGCACAATAGTGGCCAGATAACTTCAAGCAACCTGGCACCTATGTTCGACTTTGAAAACATTCAATCTTTTTCAAGGCATGACATTTAATGTTACCACGGCAGGGATTGAATATATATGTATTTGATATATCCCATCTTGACTATACAACGAAACATTAGCATCAAAATTAAAGTGTGCTTCATTTTTCATTTACTATTATGTGATGGTCATGAGGTGTTTGTTTTTTTCTCGCCAATGCGACATGTGTGATGATAGTAATATTATGATATTAATATTAATTTAAGGTAATTCATCAACCTTTTCCTCCGTCTTTGCAGATTCCGACTGCTTCATCAGGAAACCAACTGACGTCATTTTTGTCTACGATTCAGCAGAGGTCAACAGAGTAGAAAGTGACCTCATATCTGACGTCATCAGATATGTAGTGGAAGAAGCGGATTCGAATCCAGATACTGTGAGATACGGTCTCCTTCGAGAAAACTGTTATAAAGGGGACAATGTTGACCTCAAGACTGGAGGCACAGCTGAAGATTTGATGGTAAACATGATATTTTGTGCCTTTTATTTTCCTTCAGTTCATTGTTTCCTTCGTATCCCTGAAAAGGCAATGAATAAACTAATTTGACGTTGTAAAATTGGCTTAGCCGATTTTGATAATGTTTTGCTTGGAGATAATTCAGATATTATTATTGGCCTATAGTTCATATATTATTATTGGCCTATCATTAGTTCAGATATTATTATTGGCCTATCATTATATATTTTCCTTTTACTTCGTTAGGATAAAGCCGAGTCACAACACCTGTAATAACATTAACACTTTTGAAAATGTTTATTTTCGGCTATGTTGAATGAATGTTTGGAAATATATTTGAGTGGCTTGCCATCTTGTTTTTATTGCTCGTAAAGTCAACGATCCCTCCGAATCTAAACTCACGTCTGAGCTTGTCTCTAGTTATTTTACATTTATTGTTTCAGAATTTGCTGCAAAAGCCCCATCACGAAGGCCTTCACATGTTGCTGAAGAAAGCTCGGCTCCATGGCTACCTGTCTACTTATGACCCGCAACGGTCCAGGGTGCGGAAGGTAATCGTACTTTTCGTGGGATCGAAGATGGCTGACACCTCAGCTGTTGAGAAGGAAATCAAGAGAGTTCTGTTTATCGAGAACGTGAAAATGGTAGTTGTGGCTGTGAACTCGGCCCGCGACCATTATGAACTATTCACGCAGCTGACTGGTATGAACCCAGTTGTTGTTGATGCTCACGAAAACTTGAGAGACGTGCGACAGGATGTATATGAACGTTTTTGCGAGGTCAACAGACTGTTTCAGTGAAATGTTGGACTTTTAATTCAACTCAACAAACTGTCTGGTGAGAAGAAACAAAAGAATGGTGACACGGGAATGTCCCAATGGTTTTTAAGGTGTTTTATTACTGTATGCAGTCAGGCCATATTTAAAAAGGGGAGGTGATGGGGGTGGTAAGGCAGGGAGGAAGGGGGCAGGGAAAAACACCTTGTTACACATTACATGATTATTGCTTTAGGTCCAGGGGACAAACACCTTGTAAGTATGCAATTTGTGATTGAAGATGGAAGTGCAATATTTTAAATATGCGTGAGTCCAGTTGTAAGGTTTAAAAATAATGATACGTTGTGCACGGACGTGTGACGTTGATTATTGTATGATTACTTGGGATACATTCCGTTATGAATGTTACTGAGTATTTGGTCCCGTTATTCATTTGGATGACAGCTTTAAAATATTGTTGCGCTCGGTCAGTGCATCTGCATCACCGCAGTAGTCTATTCCAAACACGCCCCTGGAAAAATGTAACTAACTAGGAAATGTTAAAGGACAGGCGGCAGGAAATATGTTCAGATGATGATTGTCCTATATATACAGGTCTTACTTAAATTACAACGTCTGTCCTCCCCATGACGTTAATTTTGCTGAACACCTTATATTTGTAAAATATGAATTTACTATGGCAAATTTGTCTTTGAATACTTCTAAAAAAGTGTAGTTCATTTAAAGGTATATATTCCATTTTTCTATTGGGTAATATTTGTATGTTCAGTGCCAATTTCAAATTCCTTGATGCTAAATTATTGTCCAATGCGTGTGGAAAAATTATTTAGTTTATATAAAATTTGTTTTGATATGGGCTTTATTTTTTTTAAATTAAAGTTTCAAATAGTTTGGCATAAATCATACATATTAAACTATTATATGTCGAAATTCCCTAACATAACAAAATCCGACCGTCTAGAATTCCAATCCAGAAAGAATTCCTGGTTGTGACTGATTGATTGAATTGTCCTTTTGCTGAATGTTTTAGAATATCTTTGATTCCTGGAAAGACTGAAAGTGAAACAAAGATGCCTTTATTTGCATTTACAGTAATGGAATTCCAGTTATATTCTGTAATTCACAGTCATTCTTAAAAAGAGCTGAACATTTTTGTGTTGTGTTTTTTGCTACTAATTTGGAAAAAATTAGGAAAAATATTTTTTTATAACACTTAATTGTTGTTAGGTCTGACATTTGTAAAGTCTTTCTTGCTTACCGATCACGTATTTATTTAAAAGTTTTTCGTATTTGCTGATCAGTTAGTTATTTGTAAAAATATTTCTTATAATTATGGTAATCAGGTATTTAATATCTGTAAAAGCCTTGCTTGCTGATCACTAAGTTATTTGTTATTTTATTTGTTGATCAGTTATTTGTTTTAAAGTATTTCTTATTTGCTGATCAGTTAGTTACTTCATGTCTAATGTCAAAAAGAATGCACGTACTTTGACACTTTTTTACGGCTCTTTCTATTTGCCGGCCATTTTAGGCTCCATTTACATTTGCAAATTAACTGTTTATACATTTGCGTTGTTTGAACATTGACCAATTTGCATTTTCGTTGTGTGATGTATTCATGTACTTAATAATTATTTTGTTCTCATTCCAAATAATTGAACCTACGTTACATGTGTGGTTGTAGCAAAGGATCTTGCATACTTATTTATGCATGTATATTTGCATGGATGTTTTCAATTAATTAATTATTTAACAATCAGTGTTTTTATTTGTTCATATGTTCATTTATAATTGCTTGTTTAATCCAAGCTGTTCATACATTTTGTTTTTGTGAATCCCATGACTCTACTGTTTATAATTATACACAATGGGTCACTTCATCTAATACAACTTAAATTGATACAATTTTTTAATTTCTATTTTTATTTTTGATACAATCATTGTGTATGTTCTCGCTGTCTGTGACAATAATCGCTGTATGCGATAATTACGACTTCGTTTGAGGTCAGGTGCTTATGGTAACAGAAGTAATTAATTAATTTTATCTGCTTGTACAAAAACCTGTTTATGTTGTCTACAGGTAAATTGGAAGTCAGTTCAGATAAGATTGTGATTCGATTTTTGAATCCTTTTCATTTTTGTTGTGATGTATATAAATGAATGCCAAGGAGAGAAAAAGACGCTAGAACACTACTGTAAATGTATACATAATAAAAAGGCAAATTATTTCAAAGATAGCGTGGTTGGTCCTCTGCTCGTCACTTTTATGTCAAGCGCGCCTCTTCGCACGAGGGTTCAAACCTTTCTTGGTGATTGAAAAATTCATGAAATGTGATCTTAATTGTATTTTCTGAGGGTGACGTGCAATACATTTTCAGTATTTCAATTTTCTAATGACTCTTAAAAAACATTGAAAGTTCAAATTCATAATAAAATTCATTATGTTTTCAGATTCGAGTATGCAGTGCTTTAATATTGTGGCTGTTTGGGTATGGTCATGACACAAACACAAACACATGATACCCACGCGCACAATCAGAGAGAGAGAGAGAGAGAGAGAGAGAGAGAGAGAGAGAGAGAGAGAGAGAGAGAGAGAGAGAGAGAGAGAGAGAGAGAGAGAGAGAGAGAGAGAGAGAGAGAGAGAGAGGTTTTGACGCTTTGATAATTTATTGTCTATAATTATACAATTCTGTAAAACAAGGATTTGCACGATAATGAATAAATGAAATTATGAATTTTTTTTTTATTAATGTAGCCGTTTATCAGCAAAACGTAGAGCAAACAAATAAATTGAGACAATATAATTATGCAAACAATATTTGAAACACTTCGTTTATAAAAAACAGTGGTTTATGTGTGGATGAAAAAATAAAATATACGAGCATATAGAATTGTTAAAGAAGTGTGAATTAGCAAGAATAAATATCGTCAAGAAAACGTTATTTAAAAAATGCACTTAGTATTGGATGCAGTCAATCACAATTTTAGCAATTAACAATGCCTTATTTAATTGCAATAATAATAATAATAATAATATTAATAATAAGAATAATATGGATATTTATAAGGCGCTTTTCCTAATAAGGAACAGTTCAAAGCGCACTCTTCGGATTGACGTGCTATGAGTTAGATTGAAGAAAAAGCGCGTGATAGCATCATGCATTATTATTAGTAGTAGTAGTAGTAGTAGTAGTAGTAGTAGTAGTAGTAGTAGTAGTAGTAGTAGTAGTCATCCACATTTTTAACACATATTATATTCTCAGATCACCACAGGAGAAATATTGCACTCATCCAATTTTTGTGTACATGTATACAGACTACTGTCCGCCCATTCCAGACAAAAATGCACTGACATCCACTCATTTTTGTGTAAGCTTAAATAAATCATTACAGAAAAATTATACCCTTCTACTCATTTTTGTGTACAGATCGATATTATCAAATCATTGCAGCGCCCCGTGCTGGTGCCGAGGTTTTCTGTATAAATAGTATCCCAAATTTCTGAAAATTTAGTGCTTTAAATTCCCACTGTTGCTGTCTTTCTCCTTTTGTTCTTTCTCATTCTACTCTGTTCTAATAATATAGGCTTACTATACTATCTTCTTCGCTAGACCAGTCATATACCTTTTTTCTTAAAAACTCTTCCAAAACTCATTTGTGTATTGGGTCTGTTGGGTCACCTTGGGAATATTGTTGGCTTTCCGCCAAAATTAATGGTCACTGGGGCTTCCTATGATATTATTATTTAGCAATGTAGGCACTTTATATGTACGTGTTTTGTTGATAGTTTATAATGCTAGCTGTTTATACTCCATTTTGTTTTTGTAAACGGGGGTTCGACAAATTAGAATATAGCTTCAGCGTCCTCTGCGTGGGATGCCTTTATTGTAAATGACCGGCTGGTGGAGTGCCCAGCGTTACTTTTAGGGTTGTTTCGGCAGATCTTTTATACGGATCAGGGATGAGTCACCAAATTGTGGTCCTGATTCGGCTCTTGGAAGTTCGCTGGATCCTGTAAGCAATGACTAGCTAAAGCCATTACTATCCTATCCTATCCTATCCCGTAACTCGAAGGTCGTAGGGGCATCACAGATGATCGTTAAACCAGCATACACCATCTTTCTCTGTCCTCAGCAACCTTAATTGCTTCGCTCAGTGTCAAGCCAGTCCATTCTCGAATGTTGTCCTCCCACCTCTTTTTCTGTCTCCCTATTCTTCTGCCTCCTTGCACCGTGCCTTGCAGGGCCTGATGCTCTGGTGATGTGGCCATAACATCTGAGTTTCCGTTTCTTCACCACTGTGAGCATGTCATCGTGTTGTCCAATGGCTTGTGTGATGGTCTGTCGGATTTCGTTGTTGGCATGTGCTGGGTATAGGAAAAGCTCAGAAGTCTTCTGTAGCACTCCATCTCCATGGTTTGTATTTGTAATGGGCTTCAACCTTGTCAGGGCAGCAGTTGTTTGTGCGATCCTGGAGAGGACTTCCTGTCGGGCCCCATTGTAGGATACAATGGCTCCTAAATATTTGAAGCTACGCAGTGTGCTGAGGGATAGACCGTGGACTTACAGAAAAATGCAATCATCCCATACCCAGACATTCAAAGCAATGCGCTCTCTCTCTCTCTCTCTCTCTCTCTCTCTCTCTCTCTCTCTCTCTCTCTCTCTCTCTCTCTCTCTCTCTCTCTCTCTCTCTCAAACAGACATCGTGATGTACACGTAGACTGGATTATTAACTTCACTTCTATAATCGATGCTCTATTATTAGATTCTAAAGATTTCTTCATTGTAGGTGATTTGTAATATTGACTTGTTTAAACTAATAAACACTGGATTGATACTATTAAACTTTGCAACATTAAACAACTAGCATCAGGACCAACCAGAGTAGCTGCGACATCTAGCACTCTCATTGATCATCATATATACCTATAACAAGACGCATGATGTAGAAGCTTGTGTGCCAATATTTGCTAATCACAAATAAAATAATTGTAATTAGTCCAGTTTCCACTAAATAGGCGACCTTGAAGCTAACTGAGTGTCAGAGATCTACCTGCACGAAATGGACTGCATCGGAACTACCAAGACTATAGGCTGTGTGTTTAGGCTTATAATAATAATGGACATTTATATAGCGTTATTATACTTGTCTTTCTATAGACAAGCGCATAGCGCTTTACATGAAAATAAAGAAACAAACATGAAACAACTTACAATATTGCATTAGAAATTATACAATGAGAAAAAACAAACCACACACAAAATCAAAAAAATGCATAAAGTTAACTTTCTGCAAACAAGTCATCACAATCACAGCAAATCCACAAGCATAGTCAAAAGCAGAACAAATATGAGATGCGGCTAGGGTCTATAGAATCAAGGATTTAGTCATGATAGTAGAGTTTGAAGAGGTGAGATTTTAGAGCTTGCTTGAATGAGGATGTGGTCTGCTTGGGTCTGATGTTGGCTGGAAGAGTGTTCCATTGTCTGGGTGCACAATAGGTGAATGCCCGTTCTCCGTACATTTTGGTGTTGGTTTTTTGAATGTAGAGTGTGCGATAGTCAGAAGAAGAGCGAAGAGTGCGAGAAGGGACATAGACAGACAGCAGATCTGACAGGTATGAAGGGCAGATTCCAGAGAAGAAATTGTGGCACAGTACGGACAGTTTGTATTTAATGCGGGCCTCTATGGGTAGCCAATGAAGCTTACGGAGTAGTGGAGTGATGTGATCGCGCTTTTTTACCCTGAAGACTAGCCTAGCAGCACAATTCTGGACTTTTTGAAGTTTGTCTATGAGATGACTCGGGCAGGAAGCCGGTAGGGCATTACAATAGTCTAGCCTAGTGTTACGTTGAAACGCGAAGGATAGTATGTCTGAAGCGCGCACGATAGATCTAATCGTTTCGTTTTGCAAAGTATTAAATAATAGAGTGTATTTACCTTTGATTTGAGTTTGCGTTGTTGTTAGAAGAAGCTTTGTGTAGCGTTGGTAATTTTTGTTAGTCGATATTATTGGAGAATACTCTAGATCTGCTTGTTTACTATCGATCGAAGTTTCGGGATATTTGAGAACATTCTGGGACAGAAAGAATGTTGTATTACGTAAGTCAGTGATGACGAAGTTTCATTGGATTGGTTGTAGTGCGTCATACTCGATGCGGATCGTTCCACCGTGTTCTGGAGTAGAGAAAAACTATATATTCGATGTGCTGTTGTTGATAGTGAGTTGGAAAGTAAAAAGTTGAGAGTGAAAAGGTGATTGTATGCAGTTGTTGATGTGTGCTGAATAAAAGTGGAAAATTTCATACGTCGACTCTGTGACTTGTATGCTGATTGAACGGGTTGCGTGGATAAACGAATCCGAGTTTACATCTATCAGGAGAATTCAAGCATTGGGGCTGAATCAACTACTGATAGAAAAACACCAACATCGAATGAGTGTAACACCTAGGTGCAATTGAAACAAGACTAAAGCACAGACTAAGGTGATGGTTGCTTGAAGGGTTAAGTAGCAGCGAATGGAGCCTAATTATGCTGATTTACAAACTTACAAACCCTCAACCGCCTCCGACACTCAGATTGGGGTCAGCCGACCGCCTATATCACTTTATAAGTCAACAAGAGAGAGAGAGAGAGAGAGAGAGAGAGAGAGAGAGAGAGAGAGAGAGAGAGAGAGAGAGAGAGAGAGAGAGAGAGAGAGAGAGAGAGAGAGAAACTAAATCGCTCCAATTAAAGGAGAGGGAAAGTTTATTTGTTGGAGCAGCTAATTTAAACGAAATTTTACAAATGACGTGCTAACGGAGACTGCGGGGACATAGGGGGCTAAAATGCACATGATTTATTTTGATTGTTTATCTTGAAGCCGTTAATCTAAGGGAGGCAATTCTCTTTCGGTTGCATTGCAGCAGGCATGGCTTCCCCTCTCCGAGATTTTTTTTCTCGTTGCCACGAGATACTGTAATTTCCTGTAGTGGCGTCGGATAATCCTTACCAGAATGTGATGAGTCTGGTGTTTATTTCAAGTATTTAAACTGTTTTCCTTTGTTTACTGATCTTTGTTTCAATCTTTTTAACCACAAACCTTTGTTGTTTGGGTGGTAACCCAGCAGGAGAAGACATTCTTGTGCTTTAGAGTTGTAGACTACTTCGAGTTCGACTATGGACGTATGGTGCAGGTGAACACGTCAAATGCAATGACTTGAAAATTGTTGAGTCTGTCCATTTCAGCGCCTTGCTTTTCAACTGTTTTAGCGTAGAGGTAAAATATGTCGGACTCAGAAGATGAAGGGCCTGATCGGCAATTGAAACTTGTGGTTATGGGTGATGGTGCGTCGGGTAAGGTACGTGACAAAACATCGAATTTTGTCTTTCAATCTCATCATCATCATCATGTCGTTTATTTTGTTACACTGTCATTGTGACAGTAAATTACTGAAAAAAATATTCGTTTATTATATTTCTTCAGAAATTCTGAAACTTTAATTTAATTACTGTCCGTATTTGTCATTTAAAGATTCACGGTAAGACCATGCAATTGTTAACAACAAAACATGGAATACCTGCATTTTATATCTCAATAGACAATAACCATTAAAAAAAATAAAGTGAATAACACTAGCTGCACATCACTACATGTGTATGCATTTTACAATTACATTATTGTGATGAAAAATTGTTAGGTTTAGTGACAGTATAATATAGGAATCATCTATTAATCTCTACACTGCAATTCTAATTCATTGTATAGAAAGAGAAAAACAGATAGAATGTGAGGTAAAACTGTGTTGCTTTTTCAGTTATTGTTTCAGTTTAATAATATCATGGGTGCATGTGACTGTGCTGGAAATTGGAATTCTTGCTTTTTGATTTAATGTGTTCCAGCAGGCACAGTGCCGGAACAAAATGCAGGCCTACTGAATTGTCTAAGAACAGACAAATAAAATTAAGGCAATCCTTTGGTACCCTACATGCCCTATTGTGCTATGACCTATGTCATAGCCCTGTATTTTAGTGTTATGTTTTTTATGTCCCAAACTAGTTTATTTGTTTTTCAGCTTGAATATTATTTGCTTGGGTCAGTGTCATAACAACTTGGACAGATTTATTTATTTAACTTATTAGGATGCTATCAATTGCTTTTGTGTTTACAGACATCTCTGTGTATGCGATATTCACAAGAGCAGTTCAAGAAGCAATATGGTCAGACGGTTGGACTTGACTTCTACCTAAAGAGAATTATTTTGCCAGGTGTGTATTAATTCTGTTAATATACATTTTTGTTCTTCTGTGCATTATGAATGAAGAATAAACTTAATTGCAGTTATTGAGTTAAATAGGATTAATCGGCAAACTGAATGAATCATCATAGTTCATACATTTGTTGTAATCATTTGATACCACAAGAATAGTAAACTTTCACAAGTTTTGGCAGACAGTCAACAGCAACAGTTGACAACTTGACTGCAGAATATGCAGAAACAGTGTTACAGGATTTTCATAAACACTTATTACAGGATGATTATTTCTTTGTTTATAATTTAGTATTATTAATATTTATACAATTATATAAATGTTTGTAAATGTAAGATTTGTGTAATTGCCCTTTTGTTACATTTATGTAAATTGTAATTAAACCGTTTTTCTTTCTGTCTTGAACAGGTGGTGTGCATGTGGCCCTGGAAATATGGGACATTGGTGGTCAAAATATTGGAAGTGCAATGCTGTCCAACTACATATTTGGAGCACATGTGAGTTTCCTTACTCACAATGCAGCAAAAAGAAACAGTTTCTTTTTGCTGCATTGTGAGTAAAACTACCTATCGAATCTGGCATCTTTTCATGGATTTTATTTTGTTTGGATAAAAAAAGGTAAAGGTAAAGGTAGTCCCATAGCCTTGTGGCCGTAGGGGAGCGTGATGTTGGAGATCACACTTATCTTGGGCCAGCGTAATGAGGGTGATGCCCAACTCTCTCCCTCGCTGCTTTACCTTCCCCACCCTCAAGAGAGTAGGTACTCAATCACAGTTGAGTCAACTGGGGGCGTTGTTGTTTGTCGCTTCACACCTTAGCGGTCACCCATCCAAGTGCTAACCGCACCGGACGGTGCTTCACTTTCGACACAGTAGCGAGTGCTCCAACCACTGCACTATCCGACACCCCAATAATATAATATTCATCAAATTTTGGTTGTCTTCTCAGCGAAAGTACAGCAGCCATAGAACAGCACAGTACAGTATGGGAGGGGGTCGGATGCAGTGCTTCAGAGCCTAGGTGTGGCACTCACTCATCATGTGCATCAGAATCTTTATAGTCCATGTGATTTATTGCCTTTAAGTGAATATAGACGTTGGTTTATACTCTAATTTAAATATGTCTAACGTGTGGTACTGGTATTATTAACGGGAATGTCGGGCAGATAAACATACCTGTGGTTCCGATCAAAGCCAACCTACCACGATTTAAGGGTTTTGTTAAGATGTAACATGAAAGATTAAAACACTTGTGACACCAAAACGTGACATGAGAAATCAGCATATATTCAGCTGAATGTACTTAATTCCTATCAGCTTGAAGCAGATGCTCTGTGTTAATATTTCCATTGGATTTTGTTTTCTCCATTCTAAAGGATAACAGGGTTGTAAACTACTACTACTACTACGGTTAGCACTAGTACTGTTAGTACCACTACAACACCTATTACCACTATCACTACCACTACTACTGCTACTAGACTACTACTAGACTACACAATTACTACTACTACCACCATTACTACTACTACTTCTACTACTTGTTCAGTTGTTGTTGATCTTCTTCTTTGGTACTACTATGTATGACATAAGACGTTATTATTTCAGGGTGTTGTGTTAGTGTACGACATCACCAATTACTCCAGTTTTGAGAACCTGGAAGACTGGTATAACGCAGTGAAAAAGGTGTGTGCTGGAGGGCGACTGCCACATATAGCATTGTTGGGCAATAAAAGTAAGTGGTCATTCTGGAAAACGTATAATCTCGGCCAATTCGATATCTTGTAACTATTCTTTTTCCTATTCTTTTTTATTTTTATAATATTTTTGAATTTTATTTTTTTCCTTCCCCAAAGAATTTACCTAACAACTGCTTTTGTACGAGAGGACATATATTGTTGCATGTTTTAAGGGATTACTACAAATCTCTGTAAAAATAGGCCATAGTGTGTGGCAGTTTTATTATTAGCTATGCAAATTTTCATTTATTCATCTCAATTTGTTAAAGTCTGTACATTACAAGTTGTAGGTTTTTTTTCCTTCTATCAAAATAATCTGATTGCTTCTGGCAAATTACTCCTTAGGATGAGATTATAAACCGAGGTCTATTTTGTGCTGCACGCATACACACAGATTTTAAAGAAATGTCCTGATAGGTGATTGCTTGCTGCACAAATACATGAAGCACACACTAGGTACCTTCTCCCCCATCACCAGTTGCCCAGGACTGTACTCAGTCATAGCTCAGGTGGCTTGAGTTAGATCATGGGTCTACCAGCACCTTGAGCAGCTCTTGAGCTAAAAATGCACTATATATTAATATAAGAACAATGAAATAAATAAAAATAAGTGCATTTTGACTTCTGATACAAAATGATTGAGCACGCATCAGGGTGTGGAAGTTTTTATGTGCTCTAAAAGTTGTCATTCATTCATTCATGAGTGTTACACTCAGTTTGATGATGGTGTTTTCTATCAGTATCTGATTCAGCCCCGATGCTTGAATTCCTGATAGTTGTGTAACTCAGATTCGTTTATTCACGCAACCCGTCCAAACAGCATACAAGTCACAAAGTCGACGTATGAAGTTTTCCACTTTTATTCAGCACACACCAACAACTGCATACAATTCTCAACTCAACTCAACAACTTTCACAGCAACTCTCAACAACAATCAACAACTTTACTATCTCTCAACAGCAACTCGGCACACGATTAAATAACCTCTCTCTTTTCTGGAACAATTTGGTACATGGTAGAAATGACGCACTGCCACCAATCGAACTAAAGATCGTCATCACTGACTTACGTCATTACACATTTCTTCTCCTTCCGGATCGTTCCTTCAAATTTCTACAATCATCCCGAATCTTCGATCGATAGTAAACAAGCCGATCCAGAAGATTCTACAACAATACCGACTAACGAAAATTATCAACGTTATACAAAGCCTTTCCTAACAACAATGCAAACTCAAATCAAAGGTAAATAAACTCCATTATTGAATACTTTGCAAATCGAAACGATTAGATCTATCGTACACGCTTCCGACATACTTTCGTTCGCGTTTCAACGTAACATAACCCCCCACTCAAGAAGAAATTTACCCAATTTCTTTCAACAACGTTGAAACGTAATGCACAAACAAAGTCCACAACTGAAACTAATTTAAGACTTTCTGAATACTGTAATTGCGCTCAGCTTATCTACACAGAGTCAATGGTTTTCATCTTCAAGTCTATCTGGATATTGTCAATGTTCACAGTTCATTTACCCAATCAAAGTTTTTCATTTTCAAGTCTGTCATTACCAATATTCTTAGTTCGTCCACACAGTCAATGATCTTTCATCCGCAAGGAAACGTCGCCCTCGTCAGTTGCGGTTGTCATCGGCCCAGGGTCAAAGACGACGATCACGTGGGTTTTCCTGGAGTCAGTGCATCCTCCGTTGTCTCCTCCTTCCGTCGGATGTCCGACGCAGTCGACGTTGTCAGCTCCCAGGATGCACTTGCTGGGTCTCACGATCAGGTTGGCTTCTGCGGGACGGTGGAACAGCTCCCTCAAGGTCTGCAGATGCTCCTTCCAGGTCTGGGTGTGGACTTCATGTTCGACCAAAGTCGTAGAGCCTGGGACATCACTGAAGCTATGGGGAAATTCGCCCATAAGGTCCTTGAGCTCCAACTTTTGACCTTCCGTCAAGCCTGGTCCTAGCTTAACGTCATTGATGCCTTCTTTGCTGTGGAAGTCTCTCAGTTCCAACAGTTCTTCACTGTCAAAGCTGTCGTCGGTCACAGCTGCTGTTGCTGCATGTACAGTCTCTGGCGGCCTCTCCAGGTACAGCTTAAGGAGGTTGGCGTGGTATATTTTGGAATGCTGGCCGACCTTCTCCTTATAGTCGTTGATCCCCACCACGGTCTCCACTTCGTACGGGCCTCTCCACTGCATCAGCAACTTATTATGATCGGTAGGTAGCAGCACCAGCACTTTGTTGCCAGGTTTGAACTTCCTGTTCACAGCCCTACGATCATAGTAGTGCTTTCCACAGTCCTGGGACTTCTTCAGGTTTTCTCTTGCTATATCGAGAGTCTGCTCAAGCTTATCTCGTAGCTCAAACACGTACTGGTAACTGTTCTTCACCTCTGGGGTGTCCACTTCTTTCGTCCACAGTTCTTTCAGGATGTGCATCGGCCCTCGGATGGTTCTTCCGTACAGCAGCTCGAACGGAGAAAAGCCGGTGGACTCCTGCGGCACTTCTCTGTAGGCGAACAGTAAGGCGTTGATGTAACGATGCCATTGTCTGGGCTGCTCGCTGCACAGTTTCTTCAGGGTGGACTTCAGCGTAGCATTGAACTTTTCGACAAGCCCGTTGCACATCGGATGGTAGGGTGTCGTAGTCAAATGCCGGATGCTCAGCAGTCTGTTGACCTCCTTCATGCAGTCAGAGACGAACTGCGTCCCGAGGTCTGTCAGAATTTCTTCAGGCACTCCAAGTCTACTGAACATGTCCACCAGTGCCTCTGCTACAGTTTCAGTGTCAATCTTCTTCAGAGGCACTGCTTCTGGGTACCGAGTCGCATAGTCCACTAAAGTCAGTACCCACCGATGACCTTCTTCACTCGGAGGTCTTATTTCGCCGATTAAGTCTAAGGCCACCCTCTTGAAAGGTCGGTCGATCAGAGGCATCCTCTGCATGGGCACTTTCGGGACCCTTCCTCGAGGTATGGTCTTCTGGCAAATGTCACATGATCGGCAGAAACGGCTGACGTCCGCATGAAGTCCTGGCCAGTAGAACACCGCCTGGATTCTGTCTGACGTCTTTCTGATGCCTAGGTGACCTCCCATGATAGAGTCATGAGCTACTTCCATCACTTGGCGCCTTAGAGGTAACGGTACCAAGACTTGACGTAGTGGTTTCCCTCCGTTGACCCTCGGGTGCTGGAAGATTCTGTACAGGATCTTGGCCTTCACCTCAAAATAGACCGTGCCACTGCCCTTGGTCACGTGGTCTTGGCGGTTCCTATACTTGTTTAAAGTGCTATCAGCTTCCTGGAGCTGGATCAGCTTATCTCTGTCCACGATGGCAGCTTTGGAGTTGTCGGCGACCTTCAGTGGCGTAGACGTCTTGTCTCTCTTGGCCTGGGCCCTGGTTGTAACAGCACCGACGATCTCTGGTCGGCAGGGCTGAGCCGGAGTAGCCACATTGTCCCGTAGCAGCTCTGAAAGGTCTCCATCGGGAAATGGCAATGGATCCTCCTCCGCAACTTCGACGTGTTGGGTTGAGGCAGGACTCCATTCTGGATCGGGGTTGTCGGGTCGTCTCGCGCCGTCGATATTCCCGATCATCAAATCATACAGCGGCTTCTTCAGGCAAACCGCTTCGACTTCGCCTATGTAGAAAGGGGTGTTGACATGAATCTTCGCAACTGGCGCTCTCACACATTTGCTGTCGGCCATAAGTGTCCATTTTGAATCGCCAGTGAACTGTTCTTTAGCGATTAGGTCTTCTCTGACGATGACCCCACTACAGCCAGAGTCTCTTAAGACAGTCACTTCATGATTTCCGACGCGTCCCTTTGAAACAGGCATGTTCTGGACGGTCACAGCTGCGCTGGCGACGACGGGGATGGATTTTCCGTTGGCAAGGAGAAGTTGGCCATCGGTTATGCACTCTTGCACGTCCGCAGGAGTAGCTGCGCGCTCGGTCTCACTCGGAAGAATGACGCTCCCGCCGCACACTTGATGGTCAGATCTACTGGTTTGCCGTAGATTGGAGAAACGTTTCTGTCGGTTGCCCGCCGCTGCGTTGTCCGTACTGCTCCGCTGTCCGCTACTCTTGTTTTGAGGACAGTTAGCCGCTCTGTGGTCTGTAGCGTTGCAAGTGAAACAGCCTCTTGAATGCCCTTCCCTGGGAGGTGGCGTGGAGTCCGTCTGTCTCTGGTTCGTCTGGCTCCCCTGGATCTGGTTCACATGGTTTCCAGTCTTCTGAAAATGTTTCGTCGCGCTGGGTGGCCCCAGGGTCTTCCCATGAGCGATGAGATATCTTTCAGCAGCCTCAGTCACATCTTTAAGCGTCTGCAGCTTTTGTTCTTCTAAGTGGGTCGCTAGGTCCTTGTGACAGGCATTGAGAAATTGTTCCTTCACGATCAGGTCATGGAGACTGTCGTAAGACTTCATTTCGCCTGATAACTCCACCCACTTGTGTAGATATGACGACAGGCGCTCCACAAACTGCTTTGGCGTCTCGTCTGACTTAGGCCGGCATTCACGGAAGCGTTTACGGTAGCCCTTTTCTGTAAAGTTGTAGCACTGCAACAGGGCCTCTTTCAAGACGTCGTAGTTTTTGGCGTCATCGTTCGACAGTCTGGTGTAAACTTCGAGAGCTTGCCCCGTCAGAAGTGCACTCAGTCGAATTGCCCAGTCTTGAGGTTGCCAGTTAGAGCTTTCGGCGAACCTTTCGAATCTCGCCAGATAACTGTCAATCTGGTCCTTCCCGTCGACGAAAGCTGGCAATTTTGGAGCCGTGTTGTCACTGATAACTTGTGGCGCATGCTGCTGTTGCTGGATGCGCGCCAACTCTAGTTGGAACTGCCGATCAGCTTCTCTTTCCTCACGCCTGCGCTCATCTTCTCTTTCTTTACGCTGCTCTTCTCTTTCTTGCCGCTGCTGTTCAATTTCCAGACGCTTCAATTCTAATTCTCTTTCTTCACGGCGACGCTGCTCTTCTACTTCTAGACGCTTCTGTTCTAGTTCTATTTCTTTTTCTAGACGCTTCTCTTCCAATTCTTTTTCTCGTATTCTCTCCTGAGACTTGACGTACTCCGTCAGCTGCTTGCCTTTTAGATTCAGTTCAACCCCTTTCTGCCAGAAGTCAGCCATCTTGATGCTTCTGGAAAGTTCTTTTCAAGAAAGTTCTTTTCTGGAAGGTTCTTCTTCTAGAAAGTTCTTGACTGTAGAGTTCTTTTTTTCTGGAAAGTTCTTGACTGTGCTGTACTTTTCTAGACTGTTCTAGAACAGCACGCTTTCTGCAGTAGCGCTGATGCTTGTCACTAGTCGCCTTCGTTGACGCAGGCCCCGCTGTCCTCGTCGTATGCGACGCTGCACCACGCTGGTGTTGATGTATACGCTCCTGTGCTGAAGTAGACGCGACGTCCGCTCGCCGCTCTCTGTTACACTGGCGATGTAGCTCCGAGACTGTCCCTCGACGTAGTCCTGCGGCAGCCACGTAGTCCCGCTCTGTTGTTCGCTCACGAAGCAACTCTTCGGCGACTACACGCCCTTGCAGTCAACCCGAATCTATCGGATGTAGTCCCAGTATGTTGGCCCCTCTCGACGCAACTCGTTGGCGGCTACCCTCGATGACTGCCTCTCGTAACGTTGACTCGCTTGTTGTAGCAGTTGAACCCTTGGCTATGGCGTGAATCGCGGCTTGACCCCCAAAATGTTACACTCAGTTTGATGATGGTGTTTTCTATCAGTATCTGATTCAGCCCCGATGCTTGAATTCCTGATAGTTGTGTAACTCAGATTCGTTTATTCACGCAACCCGTCCAAACAGCATACAAGTCACAAAGTCGACGTATGAAGTTTTCCACTTTTATTCAGCACACACCAACAACTGCATACAATTCTCAACTCAACTCAACAACTTTCACAGCAACTCTCAACAACAATCAACAACTTTACTATCTCTCAACAGCAACTCGGCACACGATTAAATAACCTCTCTCTTTTCTGGAACAATTTGGTACATGGTAGAAATGACGCACTGCCACCAATCGAACTAAAGATCGTCATCACTGACTTACGTCATTACACATTTCTTCTCCTTCCGGATCGTTCCTTCAAATTTCTACAATCATCCCGAATCTTCGATCGATAGTAAACAAGCCGATCCAGAAGATTCTACAACAATACCGACTAACGAAAATTATCAACGTTATACAAAGCCTTTCCTAACAACAATGCAAACTCAAATCAAAGGTAAATAAACTCCATTATTGAATACTTTGCAAATCGAAACGATTAGATCTATCGTACACGCTTCCGACATACTTTCGTTCGCGTTTCAACGTAACAATGAGATATCTGTCTAAGCACTTATCCTGGTAACTTCTTTCTCCATGCATGTGTTGCTTGTGCAGATGACTTGGAGCATATGAGGACAGTGAAACAAGACAAGCATCAGAAGTTTGCCCAGGAGCATGGCATGACAAGCTATTTTGTGTCTGCAAAGACAGGAGATTCAGTCAGTATTTATTACATACCATACGTTTTTGTTTGTTAGTTCATTTTCATTTGTGCATGGGGGGGTTGGCAGTACTATTAAATAAGCAGGCATGCATGCACATTTATAGTGCATTAATTATTATTACACATTTACAAGGAATGGAATTATATTAACAGCAACAGGAATATGCCTCCTTAAAATCTTCTGCCTGAGTTTTCAGCAAGTTAGACCACATTAGATAATTTCTTGCTAAAATGTTAATTATATTCTTTGCTACTTTATCTGCAGAATTTTTGTTGCACTATGGCACAGTGGCAGATATAGATGGGAAACCAAGAAGATAATATCAAGCAAGATAATTTTGTTGTCATTGTGCCGTCTTCAGTCTGAAGAAGGGGATCATTTTATCAATCAAAAGTTTTAACTCGAGAAAATAACCTCCAGATTAAAACTCCAATAAATTTTGGATTTGAGTAAGAAACGAAAAGAGAATTAATATGAACAATCTTTCGCGCCACAATCATCACTCGTTTTGTTTTTCCAGGTAAACTTGTGCTTTCAGCGAGTGGCGGCAGATGTACTGAACATTAAGCTGACCAAGCCAGAAGTGGAACAGCAGCAGAGGGTGGTGAAAGCAGAGGTGATTCACTACAAAAACGACTTGGCTGCTGCCAAGCCCATGCCTACAGAGACTAAGAGCTCCTTCTGTACAATTATGTGATGTTTCTAAACAGACTCTCGCTACAGTCATCCTGCACTAAACAGACTCTTGCTACAGTCATCCTGCACTACTGAAGCAAAGTGTTATGATTTGATTTAATTTCTGTTGTGTGTTCATAACTGATGTAGCCATGAAGGGATGTTGAAAGCCGAAATTTTCAAATCGCTTACCAGTCTAGTAGTACACCATGATGTTCACTAGCCCACACCCCTCTAACAATGTACACACAAGATGAAACTGAAATCTGTTGCACACGTTTGAGCATGATGAGAGAAAGTTCATGGTTCAGCTAAATGATAAAAAGTATCGCCAGCTTGGAAGAAACGAAGCTGATGAGTGAGAGTTTTAGGTTGTATGTATTAATCTTTGCTTGCATTTGGCGAACGGATGAGTGCTTCAGCACTCATGTCATGCCTTCAAAGTGCTAACATTTGGTTTTATTTTTTCTGGGTCTCAACCTTCAGAATGCTGCTGGTAACCTCTGCAGGTGGACTGATTCGGTGTGCCTGCTTAGAGCGAAAGTACACATTCGCTGTTGCTAGTGTTACTTCCGTATTAGCTATACAGCAGTGTTTTCGATAGCTTTCTATCAGCACTATGTTGAAGTTGAGTTTTATTTTTCAAATCTGTTTGTTCACAAGATGGCGGGGCTTGATGAAGACACCCTCTTTCATGAACTTTTCATGGAATTGGATTCTGATGATGAGCCGTTTCATGGCTTTTGATCCAAGCGAAGTGGTGCCTAATGGGGACGTAAATGATGGTGGAGAACACAAGATTGTCGATATCATGGATGTGTCTAGTGGTGAAAGTGTGGGACAGGTACTGGATGGTTACGATCATGAGTGCCTGGTGGATTTTGGTGAACTTTCTGGACCAAAGCATAGCCATAATGACATTTATAGGGCACAGTTGTTTCAGCTGTTCATCAATGATGAAGTGCTAGATCATTTTTTTCATTGAAACAAATTGATGTGCTGATCAAGTTAGAAAGACGAAGGGGCAAGAGCCAGAGCCATCATCTCGTGTGAACAAGTGGAAACCAGTGACATTTGATGAAATGAAAGCATTTGTTGCTATTCTGCTGCTTTTAGACCTGTCAAAACGATCATCTTTTGAGCTGTACAGGTTTCAAAATAATTTTATGAAGATGCCAGGCTTCAGGAAAATCATGTCAAGAGATAGGTTTCTCCAGATCTTAGGGTTTTTCCACCTGGCTGACAACATGACTGCCAGACGACACAACCATCCTGATCATGACAAAGCCTTCAAGATAAGATGTCATTGCAATGTTCTTATTCCTCTGTGTCAGAGGTACTTTATTCCTTCAAAAGAATTATCCATTGATGAGAGCATGATTCCACTCAAGGGGAAAACCAGTCTGATGCAGTACATGCTTGCTAAGTGGGGCCTGAAAGTTTTGGGTCTTGTAGACGCCAAGACAGGATACATGTGGAATTGGCAGTTTCACTAGGGAAAGGAGAACGGTCAGAACCCACAGAGAACTGGAGTTGCACACCAGGTTGTTACTTCTCTTGCACATCCACTCTATGGGAAGAGGCATGGAATTTATATGGACACACTATTTTTCTCATCACCACTGTTCCATAAACTTGCGCAAAACCAGATTGGTGCTTGTGGAACATTTCGGACCAACTGACGGGGCATTCCAGCAACCATCAAGACAGCAGAACCTCGTGCCGGAGAACTCCCCATCACAGAGCATGATGGCCACATTCTCTGTGTGGCAGGGTTTGACAAGGGACTAATGCATCTGATGACAACAGCCCACTCCGCAGAGACGTTCAACAATGAGGTGAAGTCAAAGCACCATTCAGGTCACAGGTGACTTGTCGTCAAACCATATGCAGTCCAGGCCTATTCCCATGGGAAGCATTGACAGAACTAACAAGCATATGATGAACTTCATGGTGTTGCATCACAGCACAGTCAAAGTGGTGGAAGAAAGTGTTTTTTTACCTCTTTGAAATTTGCTTCCGTAACACACTTGTGATTTGGAAATTATCCAAAATCCATTGAAAGGGAGCCGCAACAACACTGATAAATTTAGGATCAGTATTATGCCTGGCCTTCCGGAGGGCTAACAGTCTGGAGTGTCCAACAAAAGAGGAAGGCTGCCTGAGAATCCCCCAGACAGGCTTGTTCTTGATGGACATTATCCAAGCATCAACACTCATCGCCTCCACTCAGGCAGGCCATCGATTCTGTCTGCTCTAACAGGACGAAGAATCGCCATAACTCAGTTTGTGTACCAGAAATGTGGTTCGACCTTGTGTGTGTATCCCTGCTTTGCTACCACACTCTTGTGGACTATGAGGTTGACTGTTCCCCACCTCTCCATCAGATGTAACCATGCAAGTTCAAAGTCAGTCAGCCTATCATGCGTTTATTTTTATTTTTTTTAATTGTTTTAAAAAAAGATTTAGAAAAAAACACAACTTTTAAAACATCATAATATTTAGTTCCCTCACATTGTACTTTAATTGCTTTCTTTCCATTCCAAAAATCATGATGATACATCATCAACAAATAAAAATGTAACAGGCTTTTTAAGTTGATAGGGTAGTTTGACTCCATGAAAAGAATGCTGTGGAAGGGGAAAGCATTTTTTTTGTTGAAAAAAAAAGCAGTGTGTTTAGGGTTGAGGGCGAGGGTGTTGTGTATGTTTACAGGTGTTGCATAACTGTTGAAATTTTTGTAGTGACAAGCTGTTAAGGCTTTGTTCATCTCTGCTCCTTATGTAGGCAGGGATAGTGTAATTCCCACAATCTTAGTAAATGCATGATAGTCGGAATAAAATCATAATTATAAAATTCCCTTTGTAAAATTTATTTTCACCTTTTTCAGCTAAATAATTTTGTTTACATTTACAATGTCAGATTTACCCCCGTTGGGGTGCCGGGGGTTTCAGTATAAATAGTATCCCCACTTTCTGGAAATTTAGTGCTTTAAATTCCCACTGTCGCTGTCTTTCTTATTTTTGCTCTTTCTCATTCCTGCTTTGTTCTATCAATCTGCTATACTATCTTCTTCTTCGCAAGACCAGTCACCTACCTTTTTTCTTGAAAACTCTTCCGGGACAAGACTCCTTATTTGTGTATGAGGTCTGTTGGATCAGCTTTGGAATATTGGACGTTTTTTGCCAGGTGGTCACTAGGGCTTCCTATGATGTTATTATTTAGTAATGTAGGCATTTTATATGTGTTTTGTTGATAATTTATAATGTTTGTATTCTATTTTGTTTTTGTAAACGGGGGTTCGATAAATTAGAGTACAGCCTCAGCGTCCCCTGCGTGGGATGTCTTTATTGTAAAGTGACTGGCTGGTGGAGAGCTTTCAGTTTTACCACTAGGGTTGTTTCGTCAAATCTTTTATGCGGATCAGGGGTTGTCCGGTCCTGATTTGGCTCGGAAGAGTCCGCTGGACCTAAAGCAATAATCATGTAATGTAATGTAATGTAATGTCAGATTTCTCTAAATAATATATTGTGTTTATGAATAACTTATTATTTACCTGAACAATATATTGGTTAAGTAAATAAATCATGATATATGTAAATAAGGTATTGTTGCTAAATAAGGAATTATTTATGTATTTAATGCCTTATTTAGCAGATTATGTTAAATAATGTATTATTTAGAAATGTTTCTAAATAATGATTTGTTGACCTATAAAATGCATTATTTAGCAGAATTTGCAATAATGTATTATGTAGAAGACGTTGCTAAATAATGCATTATTTACGTAAAGAATTGGTTGTTTAGGGACTGCAATTTTCATTTAGGGGATTCGCAATATACAAGTTGTATTACTGTGAGGTTGTTTGTAGCGATAGAGAAAAATTGAAACTCAAGATAGTATGCTCTTTTGCGATTTAAAATGAGGCAACTGCTTTATTTCACTCTAGTATTTATGTTCGCAACAGTATTAATATACAAAACTGCAACGGTAATGGCTCCAGAAAAGAGGGATCCATCATTCTTTTGCATTCGCGGGATTGCCTTAGAGTAAATAAACATGGAAAACTCGCAAGTTAAAGGTGATCTTGTGAAAAAAAATTGCAGAAGCGTTGATTTCGGTTTTTCAACAATTCAATACTCATGCTACTGCCTCTTCTACTACACCGATCTCTGCGTTTTGGGGTAAATGAATTTAAAAAAAGCATAGTTTTTTTTTCTGCAGAAATACTCCAAACACTTAACACTCCCGTACAAAACTGACCTTGAACTTTCTTTTATGTTCGGGACGTTATGGATGTTTTATCTTCAATTTTGTTTAGTGATTTTTTTTTAAATTAATAATTAACACAAAGTTTGGATACACAATCTTTGGAAAGACCTTGCATTTAATTACAGAGAATTATAGCCAAATTATAAAAACCAAGTTTTCAAGCGAATGTTGGAATCCCTTAAATAAAGAAAAATGCAGTCCCTAAACAATGAATTGTTAAAGCATTGTTTAGCAACATCTAAAGATTACATTATTTAGCAAATTCTGCTACATAATGCATTATATTGGTAAACAAATCATTATTTATAAACATGTTAAAATAATACATTATTTAACACAATCTGCTAATATCAACCATAATAATTATAATAATTCCTTATTTAGCAACAATGCCTTATTTACTCATATTCTGGTTAATTTAATTTATGTAAATAATGTAAATTGTTTATAATAAGTTATTTACAAAGAAATTATTTAGAGAAATCTTACATTGTTTGTAAACAAATGATTATTTCGAAAATATGCTTCTATATAAATATTATTTAGCTGAAAGTGTTAAAAAAAAAAAAAACACCCCGAAGAAATTGCCATTAAATACCTTACAAAGGGAGGTCCATACATGACTAACATTATCTTGTCAGATCTTGGGTGAAGTTTGTTACACTGATGTTGTGCTGATGTTGTTAATAAAGTGGCTATCATGTTCTAAGCATTAAATTTGGATTGTGCCTGATGTGGTAAGCATGTTACACTATATTTCTTTGAATTAGTTGAAGCATATGAGCTAGCTCACTCATGAAAAGTCTTAGAAATATTATCTTTCCTATCTATTTTTTCAGATATTTTATAAAGTTCTTTACTTCAAGATATTTTAAAGGGCAAACATTGTCATCTTATTTGTACTAGGAAGGGCAAAACTTCCTTAACACAAATTTTTCACATCCATTTTTCAGGTATCAGCGAAACCAAACACAAATTTATTATTTGTTAAGGAACTTCAGGGTTTATATCCTAAATTATGTACCCTATTTATTTTGTTGCACATGTTGCGTAAGGGTGATCGACTGTATTTGATTTAGCAGGATTTCTGAAGGCTTCAATGGGGTTTGTGCTATGTAAATTTGTGTTGTATTACATATCAATTGTAATGACTGCTTGGAGGAACCACTTCAGTCATTGATCTGACCATAAATAACTCATTATATGCCTCTTCTTTTTTGTTTGGAGAGTGATCTGATAAAGAATTTGTTGATATTTGCTTGTAATTTTTAAAAGATATTGGAAGGGAAAAGGTTTTTCCGTTTGTTATGCCTCTGCACTTTTCAAGCAAGAATGTTACACAATGTTATTGTATCTTTGGACGTAAACTCTAGAACTAACTAGTATGTTTGATATTTCTCTTTATACTATATTCTTTTTGTTATTTTTAATCTGAGTTGTGGCCGGTGGAGGGCATTCAATTTTCCCACTGGGGTTGTTTCAGCAGATCTTTTATGCGGATCGGGGGTTGTCCGGTCCTGATTTGGCTCGGAAGAGTCCGCTGGACCTAAAGCAACAATAAATCAATCAATCAATCTGAGTTGTGTGGTATTGAAACTTAATAAGATAGAGAGCATATTACACTACTAGAAACTTGTCTGTTCTGTATCGATGAGGTTACTTCCCTTTAATGAAGTCTTATACTGTGTTGATTCCAATATTGCAACAATACAAATAAATAATATAATAAACTATAGTACATAAAGTAGGTAAAAAAGTAAAAAGGAAATAACTAAATAAAAATAAATTAAAATTATGAATGTATAAATATTAATTAAATTTCAGTTTCGGCTAAAAGGATCAACTAAATATGGTCTTGTTGGTTTACAACATAGAATAATTTCTTTGAAGTTTCCTCCCTTTCCAGTTGCAGAAAATGTGTTAAACATAGATCTTTGTATTTTAGAAGACCTTATTTCAGCTGTTCCGGCTAAAATAATTTTTTTGAACTTTGAAGTTTCCTCTCTTTCTAGTTGCAGAAAAGATGTCAAACATAAATCTGTGGATTTTAGAAGACTTTATTTCAGCTGTTCCTGAAGAGGAATTGTTTGAAAAGAGTTTACCATCTCTTAAAATCATGGATACTACATTACATAGGTCAGTGCTTAAAATTGTGTATTGCTGGTCACACACTGTGATTTGTGCATTTAGTCCTCTGTGCCAATACGTATTACTTTAACATTCTGTATACTGTTTATTTATTAATGTCTTGCTATAGTATAAGGGTTATGGTAATATGTCTAGTCCGCTGTTACTATGCTGCTATTGGGTGAGGGTTTCTGTATAAGTATTTTACTCTTTTTAGTTCCTCTTGTGCCCGATAACTTAGTTTAATGGATTTGAAGACCAGGGTTACAGAAATGTAACTCAAGGATATTTGTTGTTGTGTGGGATGTGCAAGAAAAGAAAGGAAGAAGTGAATGTTGTAATCATTTAATTTGCACAATGCCATGGTTGTGTTATTTGTAGGATTGTTGTATTCTATTATGGTTGTAGTCTTTACAGTTACATTGAGACGTTTTACATTACGATGAGTGATGCATCAGCTGTTACAGTGTATGATGTTTCACTCGTATCATGCTTTCTGTGATGCGTTATTTTTATTTCTGTCCCACGCATTTGTGTTGCTTTAATAGGCATACCCATTTTTGTATGCTGTAACGCATATTCCACGGTCGGTTGTTTCTTTATGTTGGTTGCAGATGTACACTTTTTTCCAAAAGCAAGTTACAGTGTTAAGCGTACAGCACTTGGAAGATCTGAAAGTTTAGTCTTTCAACAGATTTATTCCAAACACATATTTATCCAAGGGCTGTCTGTTTCAGTATATATTTATTGTGAGGTAAAGAATTGTATCATTGCACAGTGTGATCTGAGTTTTTTAGTTTGTTATTTTAATTCATGTATATCTTATTTAATTTGAATGCATTCCACATTTGGCATTTGTGCAACAATTTTATTTTTTTGCATGATTTGAACAATGTTGAACAATAGTTTGTTATTTTTAGTTTTCAAATAGATGTGTATGTGGCATTTAGTTTATGTCAACATTAAGCATTTTTGTTAATATTTAGAGTGTTCCGTACTTAAACAGAATGTCATTTTGAACATTCGGTATGTATGAGAATTCTATTTTTCTATTGTAATCTATCATTCTTTTTATCTGAACCTAGAATTTGTAAGACAAAGTAACTACTATTAGTAAATTGTGTTCCAATACTTTCATTAAAGAAATGATGTAATCTTATAAATCATTTGTTATCATAGATTTTTCCTGCCAATTCACTTACTATAGATTGATAGAAAATTGCATTACATCATATTTAAAAAATTTTCCCAAACACACACTGACACAGGACATTTGTTGATTCCCACAGATTTTTTTACTCCTTTCCAATTTTGTCAAAAAGTGAAATTGAATGCAATTCTAAGCCATACACTTTATTGCAATAAAATAGTTTTGTGTGATCTTCTCTATGAGGTATGCATTAGAATTTTAAAGTAACACTAACTTTGGTAAGAAATGTTTAAATAAAAAGAATCTGATTTGTGTTTTGGCAGTTTTAAGTTCTTTAACAATAAATTTATTGTGTGTTTGTGTATGTGTGCAAAACATTTTTTTGTTTTTTTGTTCCTGCACCTGGCTACCCCAGTTTCTGTCATGTACCAAAGTATTATATTTTCAATTACCATTTCATGCTTTTCCTCTGCGGCAAGGAATGCAGGGCATGGGGATGGGGTGCTGTGGGGGATTTCTGGGCATTTCCTGTGTCTGGCACGTCACCAGTGACGGGGTCCGAAGGACCATCGGGCGGGCTATTGGACAGCGCAGTGGCTTGCTCACGGTGGTGGGGAGACGGAGACTCCGGTGGTGTGGCCACGTCGCCAGATCATCGGGCCTTGCTAAGACCATCCTGCAAGGCACAGTGCCGGGAGGTAGGGGTGGTGAGGGGACGACATTCGAGAGTGGGCTGGCTTGACATTGGGCGAGGCCATCAGGGTTGCTGGGGACGGAGAAAGATGGAGAATGCTGGTTAAACGATCATCTGTGGTGCCCCAACGACCTCAGAGTTACGAGATAGGAAAGGGTAGGCTTTGATAGATTTTATTAATATTATATATCTTGCTTCTTTGCTTATTTTTTCCCATGTCGCTGACAATCATACAGTAAAATATGAGGCTGTAAATTAGCATAATCCATACTTTATTTGGTATGCTGGCAGACACATTCTGGTTTATTTTGATGTTTGTTTTAGTGGCTGTGTTTAGTTTATTGCACAACATTTTTTTTAATTTTTGTAAAATCTGGTAATATGAATGATGTAGTGATTGTATTCTATTTGCTGCTCAACTCTTGATTTTTGCTTGATTAGTTTTGTTTCATGATACCGAGTAGAACATAATCACTCAAACGACAAGCCGTATGTAGCACACTTATAGTTTTCTTATTAGTTTATTTGAATTGTTTTTATTTCATTTAAACGTTTGGGGTTGTCCGGTCCTGATTTGGCTCGGAAGAGTCCGCTGGACCTAAAGCTTGTTGTTGTTGTATCAAATTTTATTCATCAGATTAACATAAGTAAAGCAACAATCAATCAATCAATCAATCAATTTAAACGTTTAGTTGTTTTTTAATTGCTTTTTTTATGTATGTATATAATTATGATATTTTAGATTGGTTGTTAACTCTTAACTTCCCATAGTGATTTTTTCGAAGCCTGAGACAGAAGCCGAGAGAATTTTTGTCAAAAAAAGGGGGTTGTTAATAAGAAAATGAATGCTTCTATATAAATAGTACCCCCGCTTTGTGGAAATTTTGTGCTTTAAATTACTACTGTTTCTGTCATTCTCTTTTTTTTTCTTCTCATTCTTACTCTGTTCTTTCAATCCACTACATGTACCTTCTTCGCTAGACCAGTCACCTACCTTTTTTCTTGAAATCTCTTCCACAACTCCTCATTTGTGTATGGAGTCTGTTGGGTCAGCTTGGGGGATATTGGACGCTTTCTGCCAAATGATTACTAGGGCTTTTATGGTATTATTATTATTTAGCAATGTAGGCATTATATGTATGTGTTTCGTTAATATTTTATAATGATGTTAATATTCTATTTTGTTTTTGTAAATGGGGGTTCGATACATTAGAGTAAGGACTTAACGTTACCTGCATGGGATGCCTTTATTGTAAAGTGACTGGCTTGTGGAGTGCATTCAGGGTTACCATTAATGTTGTGTCAGCAGGTCTTTTATAGGGATCAGTGGTGTGCTCTCTTGCAACCAAGTTGTGGTACTGATTCGGCTCTTTGCAGTCCGCTGGACCATATAAACAATGCCTAACTATTTCTTGCAGAACCCCTGTGGGGACCCCCCGTTGGGGTGCCGGGGGTTTCAGTATAAATAGTATCCCCACTTTCTGGAAATGTAGTGCTTTAAATTCCCACTGTCGCTGTCTTTCTCCTTTGTTCTTTCTCATTCCTACTCTGTTCTATCAATCTACTATACTATCTTCTTCTTCGCTACACCAGTCACCTACAGTGGAGTCCAGGTATAACGAATCTCAAGGAGGGGGGGGGGGGGGGTGTGGGAATTTCGGGTTCGTTACAAGCGGGATTCGCTGTAGAGATTTGTACTGTAAACGAAAATACACACCGGTGATGAGTACACATCACAACATACAGTACGTAGATCGATCTAGGCCTACGAAGTTTATCAACAATGACTTCATTCAAGGCTATTTATAGCAGCCAATGACAGTTATGACTTCAAGGCCTGGTTGACCTATGTACGAACTGGCATGCTTCTGCTGCTGTTCGTTATTGGCGATGAGCCAATTGAGGCAAAGTAGGCCAAGGGAATACACAAAGTGTTCGTTACAAGCGGAGATTCGTTATTTGCGTAGTGGATTTGTTCGTTATAGGAAGGGATTAAATAGTAAGACAAAGAAGGGAGTGTGTCGGGAAATGGATGGTAGTACGCTAATCGCGGGTGTTCGTTATTCCAAGGTTCGTTATAGGTGGACTCCACTGTACCTTTTTTTCTTGAAAACTCTTTCGGGACAAAACTCCTCATGTGTGTGTGAGGTCTGTTGGATCAGCTTGGGAATATTGGACGCTTTCTGCCAGGTGGTCACTGGGGCTTCCTATGATGTTATTATTTGGCAATGTTTGCATTTTATATGTATGTGTTTTGTTGATATTTTATAATCATATTTATATTCTGTTTTGTTTTTGTAAACGGGGGTCCGATAAATTAGAGTATAGCCTCAGTGTCCTATGGGATGTCTTTATTGTAAAGTGATCGGCTGGTGGAGTGCCTTCAGTGTTTACTGTTACCACTAGGGTTGTTTCGGCAGATCTTTTATGCGGATCATGGGCGAGTCCTCTTTCAGCGAAGTTGTGGTCTTGATTTTGTGGTCCTGATTCGGCTATACTGGTCCTGATATGGCTCAGAAAAGTCCGCTGGACCTAAAGCAATAATTATGTAATGTAATGTAACCCCTGTGAGGGTCACACCGACTCAACCAAAGCTTTTAGGTTTTGAAGTTAGTTCAGCCAGGCTAGCTATAAATAGCTTCGCCGGTGCTCTTCTTTCCTTTCCTTTCACTGAAAGGAAGGGTGTAGGCAAGCTATAAATAGCCCGCAGCCAGCAAAATGTGGGAGAACCTAAGAGTGCTGCTCACATAGGCATTGAGCTGTTGTGGGGTGCCGGGGGTCTCAGTATAAATAGTATCCCCACTTTCTGGAAATTTAGTGCTTTAAATTCCCACTGTCGCTGTCTTTCTCCTTTGTTCTTTCTCATTCCTACTCTGTTCTATCAATCTACTATACTATCTTCTTCTTCACTAGACCAGTCGCCTACCTTTTTTCTTGAAAACTCTTCAGGGGCGAGTCCTCTTTCAGCGAAGTCGTGGTCTTGATTTTGTGGTCCTGATTTGGCTATACTGGTCCTGATTTGGCTGGGAAAAGTCCGCTGACCTAAAGCAATAATCACGTAATGTAATTACTTGCAGAAAAATAGCTTCTGATGTTTAGATAATTATGTTTTTAAGTGAAAAACAATGTGTTGAATGTTTCACAAATAATACTTCATGTGATAATCATAAAGATCATTGTCATTGTGTTGAACATGGTGAAAATAAAAGATCTGTTGTGCTTTTTCTTTTGAAGCATTTGCTTAGTAATGATCATTGTGACCAACGTCCATGTTATTTAGCGCTTTTACATATTTAATTTTGTTTGTTTTGTTTTATTGGCTTTTGCTTTTTAAAATTTTTTGTTTGTTTTGTTTTTTTGTTTTGATGTCTCATAGGTGTGTACACCTGTGCACAATCAATGTTTTCCTACTTCCATGCATGACAGTGTGAGTCTATGTATTAGCAGCCAAACAATTAATATTTTTCCAAATTTTTGCAAATCTGCGAGATGAGTCCTAATTAGTCCAAAAATGACATTACAAATATATATACCACACACACACACACACACACACACACACACATATATATATATAATATATACACACATGTATGTATATTTGTCTGTCCATCCTTCTGCCGTCCGTCTGTGCAAAACTTGCAAGTTAAGTGGATTAATAAGATAAGATAAGATAAGATAAGATTTATTAGCCATATGTCAAATCAATACAATTTGTACACTAGGAATTTGCCTTGGTCAGCGAGCATGCATACAGTATTGGCACATTCACACATCTATTCTTAACACACATCACATTGTAATATCTCAGAACCTATTTTAACTATCATAACCAAACTTGGTAAGATGGGGTATATCCATGAGACCTCCTAAATGATCGGTTAATGAATGCTTCACATAAAGGTCAAAGTCACAATGTCAACAAATATTAATCAAAAATGACAATTTTTCACAAAAAGTCCCTTTTATCTAGTTAGGTCACCGTTGATCTGTATAAAAGATCTCTCTCTCTCTCTCTCTCTCTCTCTCTCTCTCTCTCTCTCTCTCTCTCTCTCTCTCTCTCTCTCTCTCTCTCTCAAGACTATTTTGTTAATATGAAATATTTACACAACCTTCTCATGATCGCCTTCTCCCATTCACCATGAGATCTATAGACCCCAGTGGGGTTGCTGGGGGTTTCAGTATAAATAGTATCCCCACTTTCTGGAAATTTAGTGCTTTAAATTCCCACTGTTGCTGTCTTTCTTCTTTGTTCTTTCTCATTCCTACTCTGTTCTATCAATCTACTATTCTATCTTCTTCTTCGCTAGTCCAGTCACCTACCTTTTTTCTTGAAAACTCTTCCGGGACAAAACTCCTCATTTCCTCAGCTTGGAAATATTGGACGCTTTCTGCCAGGTGGTCGGTCACTGGGGCTTCCTATGATGCTATTATATTTGGCAATGTAAGCATTTTAACACACACACACACACTTATAAATCTTACCGAGAGAGAGGCACGGAAAGAGAAAAATAGAGAGGCTTTGTAAGAATTAAGCTAACAGTCAAATAATTGGGTAATTATTATATTTACTCATTTGTCATTCATGATATAATCGATACAAAAGCTTAATACACATTTTCTTGTTCAAATCAATGAAACGAATATTTCCAAAAGGAAAGCAAGCAAATACAACTAGAATATAATACGCAGGTGTCATTTATAAAACATTGTCTAAAACAGAAAATGAAATGGCTCACAATAAAAATTCATACATTGATTGAGAATAACTACACATTCAATGTCAATGAAATACGCATTAATTTAAAGATTAATTACAATACATATTCACATTATCACGAATTCACTTTCACTAGCAGATCAAACCCAACATAATCATAAGACAATCGCAATTACGCTTGAAGAACCAATTTGGCAAGATCACCAAAGGGAAGCAACCATTGTTTTGATTTGAACATGCACTTATAATCACAGTGCAACTAAAAGCTATAATTCCATAATATTATTGTATTGTCTTCATCTTTCAATGGCAATTTGTTTTCAAAATTCAGATTATAAATCCTGCTTAACGAACCAGGAGGGTTGACAGTGCATGTAATGCAAAGTTGTACACGCACACTTAGGCAATATAATTATGGGACATTCATACTGTCATATTCACGCGTCGATATCCTAGCAGCACTATCTCTTTCGCTTGAGAAAAGGAGAATTTCTTCGATCTTTGAGAGAACTTTTCCGATCTCTGATAATCACAATCTTACATGCACATGTATGCATTACAACCCCCCCCCCCCCCCCTGCCCTGCCCCCAAAACAACAATAACAACAAAAACAAAAACTTCCCCCCAAAACACAAACAAAACACGTTGTAGTTGTTGGTCGATTGGGTAGGCTGAATGGTTCAGGGTTTGACACAGCGAGCGGAATGCAGCATGCCTGTACCGTGTCTTTGGTGGCTTCAGTTTTCGTCTGGTCAGCGCCTTGGACAGTTCTTCGTGCGGAAAAAAGACACCATACAGCCTACCGGGCATCTATTCTACAGACAATAATGTATCATTTGTCTGGGAAATGGTCCGATTATCTCGACGAAGAAGGTGAGATTGCAATAATGTGGTCATTAAAATATTTATGATGACGAGTTCGTTTGAATGAAGCAATGATATCATATTCGCCGCCTTTTTCACCGTAGACATCATCATCATCATTATCATCATCATCATCATCATCAACAACAACAAACACAACCACAACAGATGCCGAAGAACAAAAACAATATCTATACCAACATCCAGCCCTGTCAACAGATCATAATCACCAGCCTACTAGGCCTGTCAGATTTCTGGTCTTTCAAAAACCAAGGGAGAAGATGAGGCAGAATCACAAGTATGAAAGATTCAAGATCGATAAATATTTAAGTCGTGATAACATTAGATCATAATCAATGTTTCTCTTGCAGTAAATCACATTCATCAATGCTAGCTGGAAAGATATAAAGCATATTGGTTCCGAGAACCCCACGCTAACATACCACAACTGCTTTTTTCAAAGAACCTTTCGCAACAGAAAAGAGAAAGAATCACAAGCAAAAGAAATTCCATATTAAGTGATAAAGCAGTGCTATGCTTACTGACATTATATCATAGTCATCGTATTATCAGATCATTAATTTTGTCTTTCAAAAACGCAGTCAACAGAGGAGAGATAGCTGTAAGGAAGGGCTCAAGCCCTAAGGCAGAAAGCGTAGCCGATCCTGATTAGGCATTCAGAATACTTCAAGGAGTTGCATTAAGGCCTCATCAGGTTAGGCTATGCTGTTCGCCAGTGCGGTTCTCCACCAATTCAAGTCAATCAATTTATTTATAGTCTTGTCACAATTGAAGTGAGATTAGACTTTAATTTTTAAAAAAGAAAAAAAAGAATAACTTAATAAAAAAAATAGGCTACTACTACTACTACTAATTGTTTTAATTAATTAATTTTAAAAGCGTTAAAACCAATCAAAAATTCAAACCTTAACATTGAAACACTAACATCATAATATAATAAGTACATCGCGTATAATGATTAAAATTATAGCAAGTTTCCTATCTGATTAAACGATGTGACAGATGTAATTATCAGAATCAATTCATTATCAGCTAATATGAGGTTCTCCACAACAAACTATTTGATATATTGCTCATTAAAAATTTGCTCCGATCCAGAACAGACACAGCAGTAGACCGAGTCCAGTACTCCACCTTGCTGTAGAGGCTTGACCAGTAGAGCCAGCAGGGCAAGGGTCTTGCACCAGAAACTGTGCCGTGTTGGACAGGCTGCCGTTGTTGGGGGATGGGTCCAGTCCTAGCAGTTTGCACATCAGAGGATAGATATCGACTGCCTGAATCGACGTGAGCCTGTCCATTCAAATAAAACATTGCTGTACAGGTTTAATATACAAGATACTAACAAATAATCATGGCCAACCAACCTCAGAACCAACCAGTCACACACCAAATCTACCTGGACGTGATCCTGCCAATTCAAACAAATTTTTGTTTTCATAGTACAACAACATCTACGATAAGAAAAACATCACCATAAAACTTGCCAATCATCCAAGCAAATTTCAAACAAAATACAAGATGACTAGCCATTCAAATGTATTTCGAGACGGTGTTGTGACTGCGCTTTATCCTAACGCATCAAAAAGGAAAACATGGTCATGGGATGATCGGCCACTATCTGAACTACCTGAATTAAAACAATTATCCAAATAGGATCAGACATGTTTTAGACACATCGCAAAACGTGTTTAGAAAATGATGAAGCACAATAACCTTGTCCTTTAAGAAAGTACAAATATGAATGTTTTAACATACTTAGCAGTAAAAGTATCCGCAACAACAACATGACGAATATTCGTTCAGTTATTCTTGAGGCATAGCAAACAGTGTGTTTTGAACAGCAACAAAATATTGAAATTCGTAGCGACGGACCTACGGACTGACCGACAACCGGACTGCTACCGAAGGATAGCTCATGAATTGAAGTGTGTGTATACAAATGTTTAACAAACTTGCTTCAGCCGTATTTGAGATTGAGCAAAACGTGTTTACCAACAAAATGACTCCAATGACCTTGACCTTTGCGGTAGAGCAAACATGATGGCACGGGAGGAAGGCCACTGACCTAGGTAATGTTTAATCCGTTCAGTGGTTCTTGAAATATGGTTTCCACCGGCAAATTCTAGTAGAAAGAATAAATGATCGTGGGACTGCATTAAAACAGTTTGGTTCCTGGTTACAATATCATATAATAATTAATATTGTGACATTCTCAAAGAAAGAAAGTAACAATCGAACAGCTGCAAGAAAGAAAGAAATATTTAAATGGACCAAAAAATCGCACCTCTCGCCCTTCTTGAAAGCGGGACCTTTGGCAAAGAAGATGGGTTTCATGGACATAAGCTCGTTGCTGTAACCATGGTTTCCGCTGGCATTCCACCTTTTGGTTCCGTTCACGTCCTGCCATGGCAATTTTAAGGTGACAATGCTAATTAAAATAAAGTAATAAGGATCTGCCATGGGAAATGTAAAATAACAATAAGCATTGTAACTTACTCTCATGATGTAAGATGATTAAAATCAGTTAACCTTGGCGGATAAACGTCCTGCAAATGGAAAATTGGCCTAGAAGATGACAATAATTATTTAAGTTGAACAACGTCCTGCTATGGCAAATGTAAGAGAAACAAAATTATATAAAAAAGAATCAATTCATGCCATGTCAATTGCATATACCATAACAAAAATGATTTCTCTGAGCAGAATAACATCTTAACCGTGGTAAATATAAAATGATAATATCAACTCAGAAATTGATTTTGAGGAAGTTAAAAATCTGTGGTGCCCCTACGACCTTCGGGTTACGGGACAGGATAGGATAGGATAGGGATAGTTAAAAATGTTATTTTAAATTTAGGAAGAAAACAATCTGCTGTAGGATTAGATGGTATATCATATAACTGAATGATGCACCTTCCTGACAAGTGGGTAGAAATATTACATAATATTATTAATAAATGTTAAAGTACGGGCATTATTCCTGATTTTTGGAAATCTTCTATAGTAATTCCTATCCTAAAATCAGGTAAGCTCCGATTAGTTACTTCAAGTTATACCAATAGCATTAACGTCTCATGAATGTAAAATAATGGAAAACATTGTATTAGAAAGGTTGTCTTCGAACCATACAATTGTACCACTTAATAAGGCTGGATTTCAAAAAGGAAGGTCGACGGTAGATCATTTAGTAAAAATTTGGACTCATATTAAAAGGCAATTTGCAAAAACAAAGAACGTGCTAACAATTTTTTTTAAATATTACCAAATATATGACAGAGTCTGGCATGCTCGATTATTATACAAATTAAAACCAATTGGTTTATCGGGCTGTATATATAATTATTTTGGGACGTTTTTAACCGACATAAATATAAAGCTAAAAGTGTGGAATTCATAATCGCCTAGCTATAAAACTAATATGGGAATTCTATAAGGATCTATAGTTTCACCGATTTTATTTAATATATTAATTTATGATTTACCACGAGCACTAAGTAATAAAGGGTCACTTGTTCAAGATGCAGATGAATTAGCAATATGGATGAATGTAAATTTAAGAAATAAAACATCTTTGTACAAAATAAAATATATAACTAAATTATATCAACAAGAAATAAATCATATCGGTCATTATATGAATCAAAATGGTCTTGAATTGTCTAAAGAAAAAAAAAACTTGGTACTATTTAATAATGGTCAAGAGCCTAGACAAAATCCAAAATTAAAAATTGACAACAAAGAACTCAAGTAGGGCCTATGTGAAAGAGTTTAAATGTTTTAGGAGCATATTTAACATGCAAATTAAAATAGAAAAGACATATAGACTATTTACTACAAAAAGCTATCAAAAGTTAGAATTATTTGAAAATTATTAACTACAAAATTGGAGACCAGACGTAAAAACATTGATTCATTTAGACTCTGCTTTAGTGAGATTCAAATTAACATACGGACTCCTATCCTATCCCGTAACTCGAAAGTCGCAGAGGCCCCTCAGATGATCGTTTAACCAGGGTACTCCATCTAAAGATCTTCTTCAAGTAAATTTAATCCACATTGAAAAATCAAAAAAAAAAATAATTTTACCAGTATCTATGTACAAAATGGAAAAGGCAAATTATTATTTTCACTATTGTAGTGTAAATAGGAACCATAACATCCACTTCACGGCCGTTGAAGCACGAAATCGTATGTATGAGAAGTATTGTGGACATTAAAAAACATATACAGATGATTCTGTTTTTGAAATAGGTGAAGCAGGATCAGCGTTTGTACTACCGGATTTTAATATATCAGAATCATTTTGTTTAGGTAAAGGATATTCTATTTTCACTGCTGAGCTAATAGCGATATTATTTGCTCTTAATAAAATCTCAAATCTATCTATGAGAATATTTAGTATTGTTATATATGTATATTCTACGTCTGCTTTATGCCACGATCGAGATACGCACGATAGATCCGATCATTTTGTTTCGCAAAGCATGCAATACCAGAGTGTATTTACCTTTTATCTGATTTGGGTTGTTGCTAGAAATAGAAGTTTTGTATAATGTTGATAATTTTCGTCGGTCGATATTGTTGAGAATTTTCTGGACTTACTTGTTTATTATCGACTGAAGCTTCGAGATAGATCTTCTAACTTAATGACGTAAGACAGTGTCCGGTGACGAGTTTTATATTTGACTGGGTGTTATCAAAGAGCTTATGATAGATGGTGTTATTGCGTCATGCTGGAATGTTTTTCTCGATTGCAGAGGCTACATAAGTAATGCACTGTCTGCTTGTAGGAGTGATTTAATGATGATTTAAAAAAAAAAAAAAAGATGATTGTTGTAGTGATTTTCGGAAAGCAATTCTATGCCGTTGTTGACGTTTGTGAATAAAGTTGGATAACTGTATACGACCACTCATGCCTTGTTGCTGAGTGAACAGGCTGCGTGGATAAACAAATTCGAGTTACACTTATACAACTTACAAGCATCGGGGTTGAATCGGCTATTGATAAATAACCGTGTAACCGTGTTATGGATTCAAATTGTCATGGTGAAAGAAAATAAATTATTTTAGAAATTAAAAATATTATTCATGGTTTGATAATTAATGGTACTCAGGTGAACTTTTGCTGGATTCCATCACATTGTGGATACATGTCTTTATATAATGATTGGGCTGGCCGTGCTGCAAAACGTGGTGCTTCAGATATTAACTCACAGGCAATAACAATACCGATATCTTTTACAGAAATTCAAAACTCGAAGGAAAATAAATTTGTGAAAACTATTAAATGTAATATGAGTTATGATAAACCTTATGGAATCACCAAATCAGTTTTAAGCATGACACAAAGAATAATACTAAACTCAATGAAAACAAAATATTGTAAAAATGTGAACTGCACATGTAATGGAACTGTATCTTTGATGTATATACTACTTGGATGCAGTCAAATTCGTCCTTTTTTTTACCAACTGTGAGTTCTATTGAAAACATAAGTGCGCGTTAGGTTAGCTAAAGCTTTAATTGATTGTCCAGTAACTTACTTTATTTGATTAGATAAAAATAAAATATATTACTAAGTATTTTATACATTTAAATTTAATGTGGTGTGTGCTTGTGTGTGCATGCGTGCGTGTAAGTGCGTGAGTGCGTGCGAATATGCGTCTTATCATTTCGATAAAGAAGAGGTTAATAACCAACCAATAAACCAACCGAACGATGATAATAATGATTTTAGTACAATAACGCCCTGCTATGACAAGTGTGTTATGACATCATTTAAGAGTGGAATAACGTCGAACACTGTTTTTTTCTACAACTGACTAGTTGATTTGAGGATCCTCAACTGGGGAAGTAAATAAAACAATAAAGCAGTACACACACATTCACCAAAACACACACACACGCGCGTGCTCTCTCTCACACACACAAGTAATAATAATAATAATAATAATAATAATAATAATAATAATAATAATAATAATAATAATAATAATAATAATAATAATAATAATAATAATCAGAAGAAGAAGAAGAAGAAGAAGATGAAGAAGAAGAAGAAGAAGAAGAAGAAGAAAGAAATCTGTCTTACCGATGACACAGTCCAGCCTTCGTCTGCAATGACGATGATGGGCATGATGCGACTGTTGTGCTTGTAGTGGAAGTGGTCGGGGAGGTCCTCTTTCTTGTAAGCCTTGGCGTGAGGGATCGTAGCGGCGCCTGCAAAGACTTTGTCTTCCATCCCAACCTTGGGCAAAATGGCGGTCACCGTATCTGAATCGGGGACGATTTCCACGTCGCTGGGGTTGACATAGCTCCACAGGTCTATCAGCTGTAAGTAAGCAGAGGGATCATTAGCAATTATTAATAAGCTTTCATTGTTTGAAAATGGTAGGTGTGACAGACTTGTTCCTGAATCCGAAACTATTTCGCAAGTCATTGCGGTTGACGTAAGTCCACCGGTAGGTCTCGCAGTTGAATGTGTAACAGTTAGGAATGAACACGACCATTTAAATAATTAAGCACTTTAGACTTACAACAGAAGATTTAGATCAGGTTCAGTCATCAGTTAACAAGCACTGATGAAAGTCCACAATCCTCTTCCTCCTCGTCCGTATCATCGTCTTCAAAAAGATGATAGAGGAGGAGGGGGATGAGGAGGAAGATAGCAGCGACGATGACGACAACAAAGAAGAAGTTTAACAGTGGTTTTGCTAACGGCGGTGTGGTGGCTGCGTTATGATGATGACGATGATGATGATGATGATGATGATGATGATGATGATGATGATGATGATGATGATGATGATGATGATGATGATGATGATGATGATGATGATGATAATGACGACGAACTTACCCTTGAGTTCATGTTAACCTCCGTCATTCCATGGTCTGACGTCAGAATGACGTTGACTGTGTTAACGAGTTTGTTTTTTTCCAACCCGTCCAAGATGAGACCAAGCACTGCGTCCATTTCTCGCACCTGAAATTAGGAGGTTATATTGCTATCTTTTCTGCTCTAGAATGGATTATTTATAGTCTATCCGAATTTTTACGTGCAGTTCAAGGTAATATTTAAAACTATTTCCTCTCAGATTTTGCTTAGGAGGTTGGGGAAGGGGTGAGGGGAATGAGAAGGAAGGGGGAGTGGGTGCGACGAGAGACGGATGAACGAGTGCGTGTGTGTGGTGGGGGTACTGTGTGGGGGTGGGGAGTTGAAAGTGGGAAAGAGCCGGGAGAGTAGGCGGTGGTTAAGGAGAGGAAGAAGATTCAGGGCTAAAAGAAAGTTGTCATTGTTGACGACTCAAAATAATGAACTGCAGTAAGATCCTATTTCCTAATCCTATTTCGTAATTCGGAAGTCGTTGGGGCACCACAGATGATCTCAGTGTCAAGCCAGTCCATTCTCAAATGTTGTCCTCCCACCTCTTTTTTGGTCTCCCTCTTCTTCTACCTCCTTGCACTGTGCCTTGCAGGATGGTCTTTGCAAGGCCTGATGATCTAGTGACGTGGCCGTACCATCGGAGTTTCCGTTTCTTCACCACTGTGAGCAGGTCATCGTGTTGTCAAATGGCTTGTGTGATGATCTGTCGGATTTCGTCGTTGGTGATGTGCTGGGTATAGGAAATGCCCAGAACTCTTCTGTAGCACCTCATCTCCATGTTTTGTATTCTTCGTTGTACATCTGCCGTGAGGGTCCATGTTTCGCAAGCGTATAGTAAGATGAAGATTAAAAGGGAGAGCAGCAGCCTTATCTTAGAATGTATATATATACAATCTCACTGTTCTTCTGTTCAATCTCTAGTCTCTCCTCTGCCTTCGTAGTCTTCTTTTTCGGCTCCTCAAATTTACTCCCTTTCTCCTTCTGCCTTCTCCGTCTCTCCTCATCTTCTATGCTCTTCCTCGTTCTTCTCTTCTCAGTCTCCTTCTCTCCTCCTCGTTCTTCTTCTCCTCCCGCCTTCTTGTTCTTCTTGTTCTTGTTCTCCTGCTTCTGTGTACTCTTCTTCTTCTTCTTCTTCTTCTTCTTCTTCTTCTTCTTCTTCTTCTTCTTCTTCTTCTTCTTCTTCTTCATCTTCTTCTTCTGCTGCTGCTGCTTCCTCCTTCTCCTCCTCCTCCTTCTCATTTTTCTTCCTCTTTATTCTTCTTCTGTATTCTTCTTCGTCTTCTTCTCCGTCTTCCTTTATCTGCTTCTTCTGTGGCCCCCGCAGGTAGAGACTTCTGCAGACACAGCTTCGAGAAGTCGAGTACAAACTATCCCTTGTAAAGTCAAGAACTAATCAAACTAAAATAAACTGATAAGCATGCTCCGGAGTCATCCAATCTAGTGTCTGACCAACCTGACTGCTCCTGGTACATTCGGGAGAAGAAGCGTTGCAGAAGCCGTACTGAAAGTATTTTTTATCGCAAGGCGGGTCTTAAAATCCACATGCCGCAGGCGATAATTTACAACATTCATTCTGAACTGAATGCTGCATCATCTGATCCTCGCAAGAATGATGTACTCTGTTTTGAACAAACAACCACAGCAACCACCAACAAACCACCACTCCACCTTACTACATTGGCAAAGACACTTCCCTTCATGTGCTTCCAGAAGTGGATAGTAAGCCTGCTGGTGATTCTGTGGCTAAGTTCTTTATAGACAAAATTATTGCCATTAGAGATATGATTGTGCCTTCTGACACTCGATCTGATTTTCTAGATGCTGATTTACTCCAAACCCCCATGTGAAGATTATCCCCTTTTTGAGTGTGTGCCTATTACAGCGGATGAATTAAAGACACTTTTTGCAAAATCCAAACCTACGTCTTCTGCAGTCGATCAAGTGCCTACCCGAGTGATTCTGGAAAACTTAAACTTCATGTTGACACCCATTTTAACTATTATTAATTAAAGTCTGCAGTCTGGTAAAGTTCCAATACCTCTCAATTCAGCTGTTATAAGACCACTTAAAGAAGCCCTCACCTCAAAACTACCGTCCAGTTTCAAATCTGCTTTACATCTCTAAACTCTTGGCGCGTGTAGTTGCTGCCCAGTTGCATGACCATCTTCGGCGCTAATCTCCTTGATCTTTACCAGTCCGCTTATACATGTAGGTCTGGGTATAGCACAGAGACTGCTGTACTTCGTTTGTTAAATGAGAGTGACACACTCTGTAGTGCTAATGCTGGAGACTTAGTGCTTCTGCTGCTCCTTGATTTAAACCCGCATTTGATACTGTCGACCATCAAATATTCGCCAGAGACTGTAAGAGAAGGTCGGTATCAAAGGTTCAGCTCTACTGTGGTTTTCTTCTTATTTGTCTGGTAGACACCAATATATCATGGTCAACCATTCTCTTTCAGTGAAATCTGTACTTTCGTGTGTCGTACCTCAAGGATCGGTCCTCGGACCTATTCTTTTTGCCTGTACACCAAATATAATTAGGGAAGCTAATAGAGCGTTATTATCTTCATCGTCCACTGTTTGCAGTTGATTTGGGGCTGTATGACGCCTTCAGACTCACACCGGAAGCAGCTCATGCAGCCATCCAGAATATTGAGAATGCTGTCATGAAATCAAACAATGGATGAATGCTAACAAGCTGTCGAGATTGTCTGTGGTTCTTTTCACCAACTATCCAAGATATCAGCTGATGATGTGCAGGTTGGCAGTTGCAGTGTATCGCCAGTGAATACTGTGAGCAATCTCGGACTTTTCAGAACTTCACTCTTTAAGACCACGTCAGTGCAGTAGTGTGTGCCTGCTACTTCCACATCCGTATTTTGTCAAAGCTTCCTCTCCTTTTGACTAGGCAAGCTCTAAATTCCATCGCTGTGTCCCTGGTATTGTCCAGATTGGACTATTTAATTGCTGGCTATTTCCCAAACAGGAAATAAAACGTCTTCAGAGGACTCAAAACATCGCTTCTAGAATAGTTTCTCGATCGTTACCCCAATCGTGAGAGAAATTCACTGACTTCCCAATGAACACAAAGTCCTGGCATCTGCTTTTCAGTGTTTCAATTGGCACTGCCCGGCCCATCAGTATCTCTGTGGCCTGGTACAAGTATAAATGCCAGCCCGGCCATTGGCGTTACCCAACGAACGAACACGTTCAGCAACATAGTCCCGCATGCGAATTCAAAGACTATAGGTCTTTTTCAAATTTTGTTCCTATCCCCTGGAATGCACTTCCTCAAGAACTAAAAGAGGTCGCAGTCCTTTGTCTTTTCGCCGTCGCCAAAAGACACATCTGCTTTCTGCCATTAATTGGTTAATATATTTGAGGAGTGACTATTTTTGTTTATAGTTGTGTTGTTTCCGTGTTTAGATTATTTCTTCCTCATTACGTGTTTTTAATCTGAGTTAATGGTCAGTTGTGTCTATTTATGTTTTGCGCGCTTCAATCATAATCTTCATGGATTAAGCGCCCTACAAGTCTCCTTCATCATCATCATCATCATCATCATCATCATCATCATCATCATCATCATCATCATCATCATCATCATCATCATCATCATCGTCGTCGTCGTCGTCGTCGTCGTCGTCATCATCATCGTCGTCATCATTATCAACAACATAAAAAATCTGCCTTGAACTTACTTTGGCGCAATAAACTACAACTAAACTACACTAAACTCACTCATTAAATACAAGAGACCTTAAATAAAATGCCGTGAACCTACTTTGTCCGCAACTTGCCGAGAACCGGGGCCATAGGTGTGACCGGTGGAGTCGGGTTCGTGAAAGTAGATGGCAACAAAGTCCTTTTTATCGTCGACAAACCATTTCATAGCGGTGTCCACCCGTTCCGGAAAGGGTACAGAACCGTTGTATTTTCTGTAGATGGATGGCCTGAGACCTTGTACCTCTGATTCGCTTCCAGGCCAAAAGAATACGGCTGTGGGAATGAGAGCAAAGATAAGAATTAATATTGAAACAAGATGGCAAGCCATTTAAATGTACTCCCAGACACTCACACACATAGTCGAAAACTAAGCATTTTCAAAAGTGTTATTTTTCTTGGCGGTGTGACTCGGCTTTATCCTATTGAAGCAAAAGGAACACGTGAAGTGATGAGCCACTGTCTGAACTGTCTGCAAGCAAAAATGTATCAAGGATGGCCCATGATTTGAAGAACCTGTACACCAAAACTGAACAAAGATGCTTGAGCCGTGTTTGAGATATTGAGCAAAACGTGTTTAGCCCAAAAAAATGACTCAAGATTTTGTGGTTGTGCAAATATGACAAGGTAGGCGGGCTACTAACCTAGATAATGTTTTTATTAAGTTTGGCTAAAATACTTTCAAAATCCAGATACGTCTTGTCTTGAAATGTAAACAAATAATAAAATAATAAATAAATAAATAAATAAATAAATAAATAAATAAATAAATAAATAACACGGTACCAAAGATTTCCAAAATTTTCAAAAGCAAGGAAGAATTTGTGTCTATTTAACAAAAAATATATACTATACTATATACAGTTTGTATTTCGTATCAAAAACATTAACACACAGAAACATACACACACACACGCACACATCATAAGCACTACCCCATCAAAATTAATAATTATATAAAAGTGGCCACAACCATCCATCCACCACGACCATCGCAAACACCACCACCACCAACACAACCCAAAATAAAAACTTACCTGAGCTATTCCTCTTCTTTTTCTCGGCAGTGATCCAGATGGGTTCTCCTTCGCTCCACCAGAAGTCAGCCCCTCCCATCTTGAAGGTGGCGTTGTGCTCTGGGTCGTACATATTGTTTGCCACCACCCCATGACTCTCTTCGTACAGCCCTGTGGACATTTGGATACAAAAACAACAACAACAACAACAACAACAACAACACACAAACACACACCAAACAGTATTGTTAAAACTATACTTTTTTGTTGTTGTTTTGTTTCGTTACTGCATGTTTGTGCCGTGTGCTGTATGCTTCGTTGTATGGGAGTGAACAAATTCCATTGTCTGTAGTTCCAAAAAATATTGATAGGTGTCGGAGATAAATGTGTTTTTCATTGTTTTTGTTGTTTTCGTTGCTTCATTGTTGTACTATTCCCTGACGCGCCTCCTAGGTAAAACCAAACCTATGCAAATCAAGTTTACGTAATCATCGTGACGTTATATTAAAACGGTTAAAACAATTATTTTAAATTTCGTATGTAATTAGAGCTTAGAGATGCATTGAGCCTAAATCAAAACTATGGTATATTGAGGAAAGTAATCATAGAAACGTAATATTTATTTAAAAAAACAACTTTTTAAAAAAAAACAACAACTTTGGATATAATTAGAGTGTACAGATGCCTTGTTTACGTTTTAAATTAGATTTAATATATTCTAAACTACAAAAAAATTATGTATATTTTTCGGGGTCATTGCCTTCAATTAATATTACTATATATAGAGAGAACATAATGATCCCTACCAGATGAACTTCATTAAAACTTTTTAAAAAATTCCCCTTCCCCCCTCCCTCTCCTTCCTCCTCGCTATTCTGGACTGCACACGTAGGCCTATATGTAGTTGTTGGTAGATGTACCTCCATACATACATGTAATCCTATTGTATATTGTGAGTGAATGCGTGTGTATGCACAATGAGTCTCTGTGAGTTTTGCGCTATATAAATGTTATTCATTATTATTATTATTATTATTATTATTATTATTATTATTATTATTATTATTATTATTATTATTATTATTATTATTATTATTATTATTATTATTATTAATGTTAACAGCACTTGCCCATGTTGAACTCAAGACTACTGAAATAAGCAACGTTAACAAGCAGAGCACGATGCATGATTTTTTAGCTCAAGCTTCCGTTTGCTTTATTTAATGAAGAAGTGACGACCACAGGCATCAAACAGATTATTATTTATGCTAAAGAGATATCGCGTTTTAACCCTTGTCATTCTCACACGCTGTGGGACTTTTGACACAGTTTGAATGTACTATGTTTTCATGTTCTCTTAGTGTCTTCGAGTATTATTTAATATTTTTCACTTTTGAGTCATGAAGTTTAGTTCAGCTATATAAAATTGTGTGTGTGTGTGTGTGTGTGGGTGTGTGTGTTTGAAAGTAGGGGGTTGTGGGGGACAAATTGAGACTTGCCAAGTTGGTAGTGAGTTACCTTTTTTTTGTGGAGAACTTTTTCCCGTTACTCCACAAGGCAAACCCCAAAACCTGCTTCCTGATGCTATCCTTCTCTCCCCTGTGCAATTTTATCGACTCCCCCAAAGAGACGCTATTCTGCCGTTTGTGTGTGAGCACACACAATACACACAAATTTCACTCTATCGAGCTTTCGCCGGGGAGATAATGAGGTGACGTCATCAGACAATTTCATTGGCTCAGTCCCTTAATTATGCATAAAATCCGTTTCCGGTTTGAATAACGCCGTGAGGGACGCCATGAGATCGAGCAAGGCGGGCCAGTATGTGTTTTGCAGAGGTAGAGGAAAGGTGTTTTGAAGGTAAGTTGTTCTTTTCGTTCATGTTGTGTTATATTTATGTAACCATGCATCCGTGTTGCATTACACACACCTACCCGATTTTATTAGCCCATTGGGTACTTCAGTGTGCATGTTTTTGCATAGTCAAAACAATCATCGTTGTGAGTGATACTGTTGAGTAAATACAGCCCATCTGTTGCTTCTACTTGAGTACTTCTTCTTCTTTCTTGTTGGCAGCCATATTAACTGTTGCTGCACTGAGATGTTGAAACACTGAAGTTTGGGTTAAATTATCTAGGGCATGGACCAAAGCTTTTGATAAAAAATATAAATGGTAAAAATATACCGTTTCTTATGCATGCTTTGCTGATGAATTTTAAATTCAAGTTTTCCGCTTGTGGCGTCTGCTCAATTTTCGGTTTCGGTTCGTGCCTGTGCACGAGTTTAGGGCACCTTTTTCTAGTTTAGATAATTTTCTGTTTTTATTTTTTGTAGAAACAAATTTACTTGTAGCAAGATAAGTAGCATGTTTACATTCTATGTAGTACTCGACTAAGAATACTGGAGTTAAAAATTAAAATCACACGAGTATAGGTAGCGGCAGTGACCTACTTACTAACTTACTTAGACGTGCGGGAAAGCAGCTGATAAGCCACATTTTTTTCGGCAATTTACTGGTCTGCATGTTATTATTGTCACATAAAAATTACATCAATAAAAACATCAACATTTCAACTTTCTTTCTATGTTGTTTTTACGACTAAATTCGTCTTTAAATAGTCGCTAAAGTGGCTTAGGCAAGCATACAGTAAGTGTCATTTGTTGCAATCAAAGTCTATTTTTATCGCTGACGTTCGTGTTGACTGTTGATATGGTTAATTTATAACTCCTAGCTTTATTTTCGTATATCTATTTTCTTCGAAAAGCAACGTATTTTCAATTGCGAAGCAGTTGAAATCAAGGCTAAAAAATATATATACTTCGCGGCTTGATATTTTTAAAATGGCTATTCAGAACTATTAAAAATTATGGCTCCACTACGACACATCGGAGCGGGAACCAATGAAAGACGAGGAGCTATAACACGTGACATGATAGGCTAAAATATTTTGAATGTCAAGGCTGTTAGTGGACTTCGCTATGATTTCCGATAAAATCAGTGCCATTATTGGTCTATATTGTGCAGTCTTGGATTGACCAGTTTCTGGTAAATTGTAATGAGTTTATGGTGTGGTATGTTGATAATTTAGCAAAATATTCGACTACCGTTTAGCGGAAGTGCATAGAAACGTGTCGTCTGCTACAATGTTTAATCGATACTTTTAGTTACAACTTACGGACCTGTAAACGTCCCCTTCTTGTAATGCTGTATACATTTCTTTTATTATAACACCTATTATGTAATTAGTGGTTTGCTTAGCTTGATTATTAAGCGTTAAATGATTGAAAAACTAACATAAAATTTACCATTAATGACATTGTGTCAAGCTAAATGAATCATGATAATACAAAGTGATCTGATCTAGCCAAGTCAAAAAAATCAGTTTTATTACCCCGCATTGGAGAATTTACACAGAACATTGCAACAGGGTTATAAAATTATTAATAATAATAGTAATAATAAGAACACAACTGTATTCTAATTATATCTTTGTAATAGTACTTGTATTTCTTTACATCATGGTCTCAGGAGTCTTTCTGCCAAGTTTTATGCTTGTGTGTAAAGTTAGTTCAAAAAATATGATTACATGTACACTGAATTTTACTGATGTCTGTAAAGATTACACTGTTATCTATTTATCTACACACCAAAAATTTTGGTTGCATCTGAAATAGTTTTTGAATTATTGGCATTGAAGTGCGTATAAGTAGTAGTAGTAGAAGTGTAAGTAGTTTTATTATTTCTTTAACAGGTGATGAAGAGTTTTCCGGAGTGTCTGCAGGCGAACATCTGTCTTCACCTGAAGTGGCTGAACTGTAAACTTAACACCCGTCCTGCATTTAAGGGCGCAAGTCCAGGTGAGATATGCAGTCTACTGACCATTAATGTAGTTATTATGATTTGTTTTATATTATTGTATGTTTCTTATAAAGCGCTTTTTTTTTTTAGCTTAAAAGAAACAATCTAACAGGATCCAACACGAGGTGCCCACTTGTTGCCTAATGACATGTCTTAACTTCAAGTTTCGTGAAGGTTCAAGTAGTAGAAGTATAAGTATTTTTTTTATTTCTTTAACAGATGCTGAAGAGTGTTCCGGAGTGTCTGCAGGTGAACATCTGTCTTCACCTGAAGTGGCTGAACTGTAATCTTGACACCTGTCCTGCATTTAAGGGCGCAAGTCCAGGTGAGATATGCAGTCTACTGACAATTAATGTAGTTCATTGTTTATAGATTTTATTGTTTTATATTATTGTATGTTTCTTATAAAGCGCTTTTTTTTTTAGCTTAAAAGAAACAGAATCTAACAGGATCTAACTCGAGGTGCCCCCTTGTTGCCTAATGACCTGTCTTAACTTCAAGTTTCGTGAAGGTTCAAAAACTTGTTTTCAAGGTTCTCAGGTCCCAAACATAGGTTGCTGAAGCTTTTTGGAAAAAAAATAAGTTCGAAATCTGACGTATTGAAAAACAAGTTTTTGAACCTTCATGGTGCATCATCTGCCTGACCACACAACAGAACAATCCGGGATGACCAGAGATGGCAGAGAACGGTCCTAGTGCGCGCTAAATCCACAAGTACAGTACTAACAAAAGTTGGAGCACCCTAACATTGGTCACAATTTTAAACTGGTTAAGAGGACTGTTAATACTAACATTATTATACAAGCACTTAGTTGCCAATAGAATCACTAATATGTGGAACAGTCTGCCAAATGAAATTGCCACTGTTGGTTTCTAGCTTCCAAAATGTATTCCACTGATCTGCAAATTGGGAATAGGCAACATTTTTGTTAGGTGGTTGATGCCTGATGTTCCGATCAAAGTTTCAAATAGGTGTGCTCCAAGTACGTTATCAAGAGGGTAAGAGGTTTAACAGCCTATGCTATACTATACTATAGTTTGACGGTTATTAGGATTGGCCGTGTCCCAGATGTGTCCATTGCTAATAATTATATGACTAACAGGCCTAGTTTAGGCTTGGTTTTGTACACATGCCCTCCAAAACTAATTCATAAAACCAATCTGTATTGTCCAGTTTAAGCTGCACTTCAAATGGTGTACCTTAAAATTTGCTTTTATTTACCAGAAGCCTCATGTCTGGAGAAGGCTGTGACAGTGATTTGGAAATTAGAGCAGAATTGTCAGCCTCAGAAGGTATGTAATTTACTTATTTTTACTTTTGAAATGAAGAGAATATATATAATATTAGCATGTATCTAATCGGAGGTTTGCTCAATTCCAGTGACTAATTAAAAGAATGTTTCCACTTTTAGCTTGACATGGATTTTGCACCCTACCTGAAAACAAAAAAGACAGGAGACTGGTCACTATTAGTTGCTATATGCTTGATTTTTTTATTCTAGCGATATGGTTTTCTTATGTGTCCCACAGTCTGTTAAACAGTGTGATATATTCAACAACAAATATAATGTATTTCATTTTCATAAAATGATACTAGATTATTATTCAGCATTTTTCATGTATACTTGACATCATTTGTTCCCACAGGATGGCACGTATTACAATCCACACATGTACACGCATTCAAATGGGGTCAATGCATTTTTAAAGAGAGTTGGGAGGTTGTGAATCGCAGACGGGAAAGATTTTACTTTTTTTATGGTTGAAGAAGGGGAAGAAAAGTGTGAGTGGAGGAGGAGAATGTTGTAATGTAGATGGGACAATTGCGCTTGCTGTTCACGTGTGCTTTTGGCTTGTGTATTCGTTAAGAGTATTGACTTTGATGAATGCTGACAAAAACTTATTCCGTCAGCATGTTCTGTAAATGCAGTTTGGTTATTATTCAGCGTTTTATATACACATACATGACATACAAGTGTTGGAACTTCCTCTTTTTATTTTTCAATATCTCCCTGTTCTCTTGCCATCTAATTTGTGTAAATGTTAAACCTGAATTTGTGCAGGTGATGGTAATGTTCATTTACAAAAGAACAGAATGGCAGTAATGTGTCAGGCTTATGATTTGTATAGTTAAATTTATTGCCCCAGTCCCAGTTTATTCACTGTTTGATTTCAATGATAATTTTACTCTGATTCAGGGTCGGAGTATGTCCCAAACAGTGACTCGGAGGAGTCGGATCGGAGGAGTCTGGCTCGGAGGAGTCTGATTCAGGTAAATATTAAAAGTTATATATTTGAATTAAGCTGTTGTGTAAAACTGACATTACAAAGTTGGTAGTGTCCCGCAATTTTGCGGAAATCTGAAGAAAAAAAATCCTTGTCACTTTAGTCTGCATTTTTTTTTTAGATAACCAGCATCTTTTTATGGAAAACAAGGATTGTCTCACTATCAGAACTGCATTTATACATTCCAATGTTGTGCTGCCTCAACAGAGGCAAAATATATTCTGAATTGGATTTTTAAATACTTTTTTAAAATTATTAAATGATGTAAGATGGGGTGAGAGGGGGGTGGATCTTGTGGACAGTTACAATTATATTCCCGGTTTTAAATTAATAAATTACAAGGTGCTCTACATCTTCACAGCACCAACCCACCCACCCACCCACCCCGTCCTGCCCCCTCTCCACTTAAAATCCACACCCTCTATCTTCCGGGTATCTTTCAGCTATAAATAATATCCCCACTTCAAATTGAATGCTTCAAATTTCCTCTTTTCTATCACTGTTGTATTTTTGCCTTTACTTTCCTTTGTCGTCATCTACTGTCTTCTCTCTTGTACTACAATTTATTCACCTGTACTTTTCCCATCTACCTGTTATTTTATTATTGTATTATTTTTCTTATTTTTCCCTCTGAAGTTGTATGATATTCTTGTTACCCTGTCAAGTCTGTGGTGGCTAGGTAATGAAACTGATGATGAAATTGGGATGATCTTTGTACATGTATCTCCTAGCGTTATTTGCTGATGTGGCTTTTTCTATGCATTTATATTAGTCTTATAACTATTTCTCATAAGCATTTTTAAATTTTATTTTTTAAAGTTATAAATCATGGTTGTAATTTGATGTTTATAAATCGAGCGAAAAGGCTGATGCCCCCAGCACAGCTTAGCTTTATGTACCTTAGGTTATGGTAGGATGGTCATAATATTATTAAATTGTATTTTTGTATAAATTTGTATGTGTGTGTTTGTAGATACTAAGCGTGTTTTTGTATTTTTATACTTTCCAATAGTCGGGAATCAGAACAAGCCAAATGTCTGTCGGTCATTTGTCAGCCATATCTCAAAAACAACTGAACGGATTTTGACCAAACTTCATATGAACACTGCTTAGGTCACGGGTCAATTTCCCATGTCCTCATATTTGCTTTGTCGCAAAGGTCAAGGTCGTTGGAGTCATATTGTTGCTAAACATGTTTTGCTTTGTATCTCATATATGGCTTAACCAACGTGTTTGAATTTATGGTGTAAGGGTTCTCCAAATCATAGATATTTCGTTCAGTGGCAGTCCGGTTGTCGGTCAGTTGGTCGGTCCTTCGCTCTGAATTTAACTAATTTGTAAATATATTTGAATGGATTCCCATCGTTTTTTGACAAGGGATGGATAACAATTTATTAAGTGGTCTCAATTCAGCTCATCTTATTTTGCTATACCCTGTAAACAATGAGTAACTAACTAATCAGAACATCTTGGATTTATCTTTCATACTTCTTTTTCTAGGTTTCCGGTGTTTGCCAACCATCTTTGCAAATGCAAAGGCTTTGAAATGCTGGAACACTGCTCTTAAAGATGCAGGTGAGTTTTGGAAGATGTAGTTGAAAGGCTCGTTTCTTTATATTGTAAAATTCTGATGGATAAAGGTTTTCTGAATGCCATCATGCAACACAATGACAGGAATATGAGAATTAAGACATACAACGCCCCCCCCCCCCCCCCCACCCCCCCCCCCCCCCCTCCCCATCCTCCCTCTTCCCCCCCCCCTCCCCTTTTGAATGTGAACCACCAAAAGCATTACTCCTTCGTTGTTGAGGAGATTTTGAGATCGCCAGCAATCGATTTCTTAGCTGTTGAGCAAAATAAACTTTGAAAAAACTATAAATTATGTATTACTTGCAGCAAGAAAGATTCTTTGACATGTTCTGTGGATGCATCTTGTATGCAGGTCTCATGAAAGATCATTGACGTGCACAACGACTTTCTATGTGCGCACTATGTGCCCAAAGGCTGCCGGTGGGCACCTCTGGCGGCTTGAGTTAGAGCTTGTATCGACCAGCGCATTGAGCAGCTCTTGAACTGAACAAGCAATTTAAAAAACTGCTTAATGTAAATTATATATATCTAAAAACGCTTAATGTAAATTATATTATTATGATTATATGTATATAATTTACATTAAGCGTTCAAGAGCTGCTCAAGGTGCTGATCGATACAGGATCGAACTCAAGCCGTCAGAGGCGCCTACCGGCAGCCTTTGGGCGCATAGTGTGCACACAGAAAGTTGTGCACGTCAATGATCTTTAATGATATATATATATATATATATATATATATATATATATATATATATATATATATATATATATATATATATATATATATATATATATATATATATATATATATATATATATATATATATATATATATATATATATATATATATATATATATATATATATATATATATATATATATATATATATAATTATATATATATATATATATATATATATATTTCTTGTAATTGTTTATTTTCTTGTGTGCCAGTGGTTAAATGCAAGCCAGCAGCATCAGCACCACTTCCTGTCTCATCAAGAGCAGCAACACCACCGTCTCTCACTCCATTGAAGACATCTGATACAACAGCAGCACCACCGTCTGTCACTCCATTGAAGACATCTGATCCTCCAACACCACTCCCTGGCTCTTCGTCATCTTCCTGCAAGCTGTTTGTGCACATTGCCAAAAAAAACAATGGTAAAAGAGTGTATGACAAGAAAAGCAAATGCAAATTTTGTGATGTTCTCACAACAAATCTTAGAAAACATTTGTTATCTAAAAGGCACAGAAATGAACCGGAAATTGCTCTTATTTTGTCAAAGCCTAAACACTCAAAAGAAAGAGAGTTCCTACTGGAAAAGGTGAGAAACCAAGGAAATTACCAACATAATTTCTCCGTTCTAAAAGAACAGAAAGGTGAAATTATACCTTGGCGGTCACCTTCAGAGAAAGTAAATCCAAATGATTATATTCCATGTGAATTTTGTTTTGGATTTTTTGTGAGGACTGAGCTTTGGCGACATCAACAGTGCTGCAAGTTCAGGTCAACTGCTAAGAAGGGTCGATTTGTTATAAGCCGATCAGAGTCCCTGCTTCCTGCTAGTATTGATTGTGAAGATGGACTGAAAAAAGACATATTTGAATCGATGAGAGCAGATGGTGTTACTTTTGTGGCAAGGAGAGATGCATTGATTATAAAATTTGGAGAGAAATTATACCATAAGCATGGACACAAAGAATACAAGAGAGTATTTATCAAGCAGAAACTAAGAGAACTTGCGCGGCTCTTGCTGGCATTGCGAGAACAAGACGAAAGTGTAACAGATCTTCAGAGTGTTATTCATGCAAGCAAGTTTCTTCGTGTGGTTTCTACCGTCAAAAAGCTCTGTGGGCACAACCCTTCTGAAAATACATATTCAAATCCTTCTCTTGCTCTTAAGCTTGGGCATTCCCTGAAAAGGTGTTGTAGTATTCTCAAAAGTCAGGGTCTGATGCAAGGAGATGAAAAACTTCAAAAGATGTCGACTGACTTCAGGGATCTGTGTGAAGTTGAATGGAAAGACCACATTTCATCTGGTGCCCTGTCAACATTGGAAGAAAAGAAAATCAACAAGCCACATGTGTTACCTTTGACCAAAGACCTTAAAATCTTGACTGAATACTTGGAGGCAGAAAGGATATCACGCTTATCTGAGCTAAAGTCTCGACCAACAACTGACAGATGGCTTGCTCTTGCGAAAGTTTGTCTTGCAAACATAATCATGTTTAATCGTCGCAGGAGTGGTGAAGCAGCCAGAATGCTCATTACAGACTATGAAGTTGCCCAAAACAACACTGTTGCCGAAGATGATATTCTCAACGCACTGTCTGAGATGGAGAGAATGCTCATTGATAATTTTACACGTGTTGAAATCCGTGGAAAACGTGGGGAATAGTACCAGTCCTTTTGACGAAGTCCATGCAAGGGGAAATTAATCAGCTACTTCATTTCCGAGAACAGGCTGGTATTCATCCTGACAACGTGTACATCTTTGCAAGGCCGTACTTCTCATCACTTGATCATCTGGCTGGTCACACCTGCCTCCGAGAAACTGTTATTAAAAGTGGAGTGGAGCGCCCTCAGGACATCACTAGCACTAAACTTAGGAAGCACTTGGCTACTGTTTCTCAAATACTTAACTTAAACGAGTACGAGTTGGACCAGCTGTGTGGCTTTATGGGTCACAATATTAGAGTGCATCGAGAATTTTACCGAATCCCACGAGACTCCTACCAGCTAGCAAAGGTCAGTCGATTGCTGATGGCAGCGGAATGTGGACAGATTGCTAGATTTGAAGGTAAATCATTGGATGAAATTGAGCTTGATGAAGAACTTGAGTTTCATGACTCTGAGTTTGAAGATGGTGAAGTGCACGGTGGTGATAATGAAAATGACATGGAGGAGTTAGGTGATGATGAAAGAGACTTAGAAGAGCGAGATGATTGTGTCGAGCCAGATTGTAACATGTCTACTGTCTCTTCTGCTGCTGAACCAGTTTTCGCAACTTCAAACTCTTGTACAGAGAAAAGCAGAAAGGACGAAATTGTCACCAAGTATGCAAGCCCAAAAAGCAGAAATGACAGAATATCCACCAAGAAGGGAGGCGCAGGGAAGAAGTCTTTGCAAAATAAAGACTTTATGACAAGTGATCAGATGAAAGCAGTTAAAAAGCACTTTAAAGCACACATAGAAAGTTTGCAAGTTCCTAGAAAAGCAGAATGTGAAGGTGTTTGAAGAATGAACCTTTACTTGCAGGGCGGTCTTGGCTGAAAATCAAATGCACTGTTCGAAATGAAATTGAGAAAAGGAAACGTGAAGTCAAAAGGCTTAAGAAACGATGAAATGATTTTGCTATCTCATCATACTGACTATTTCATGTGATATGGATGTTGCTAACTGTTGCAGGTAGACATGATTTATTACCCCTTGGGGTCATGAGCAATCTTGCCACTGTAGATTGTTCTAACCTATACAGGGAATAGTGAAAGCCCCAGTTGAAAACCGGTCTTTCCTTTATAGGCATGACCGATTCACTGCGGCAACAGTACCCGGAAGAGTCCGCTGGACCTAGTGTAATGTATTGTAATGTAATGTAATGTTAGTCTTTGAATGGTAGCTGTTGTATATATATTTCATTCATTACTTTATTTTGAAACAAATGCTACTCTGGCTTGTGCAGATACATTTTTCTTTGTAAACATTTTTAAACAAATCTCAAAAATCTGATTTTATTATTTTACACTGATTTGTGAAGCTCTATATATATATATAATTTTGAGATCATTATATCCCCCGTTGGGGTGCCGGGGGTTTCAGTATAAATAGTATCCCCACTTTCTGGAAATTTAGTGCTTTAAATTCCCACTGTCGCTGTCTTTTTCCTTTGTTCTGTCTCATTCCTACTCTGTTCTATCAATTTACTATACTATCTTTTTCTTCGCTAGACCAGTCACCTGCATTTTTTCTTGAAAACTCTTCTGGGACAAAACTCTTCATTTGTGTGTACAATATTGATGTAATGTAAATTTACTGTACTGTCAAAAAGGTCTGTGGGCACAGCTCTTCTGAAAATACATATATATTCAAATCCTCTAGCTCTTAAGCTTGGGCATTCCCTGAAAAAGTGTTGTGGTATTCTAAAAAGTTAGGCTCTTATGCAAGGAGATTAACAACTCCAACAGCAGCATCAATGTCTCTCACTTCGTTGGCAACATCTAAACCACCACCACCACTTCCTGTCTCTTCAACACCAGCACCACCGTCTCTCAATCCGTTGAAGACATCTGATCCGCCAACACCACTCCCTGGCTCTTCGTCATCTTCCTGCAAGCTGTTTGTCCACATTGCCAAAAAAAAACAACAAAACAATGGGAAAAGAGTATGACAAGGAAAGCAAACGCTATATAAATCAACTGTATTATTATTATTAAATGCACATTTTGTGATGTTCTCACAACAAATCTTAGAAAACATTTGTTATCTAAAAAGCACAGAAATGAACCGGAAATTGTTCTTGTCTTGCCAAAGCCTAAACAATCAAAAGAAAGATTTCCGAGAACAGGCTGGTATTTATCCTGACAACGTGTACATCTTTGCAAGGCCGTACTTCTCATCACTTGATCATCTTCCTGGTCACACCTGCCTCCGAGAACCTGTTAGTGCTATGGAAAGTGGAGTGGAGCGCCCTCAGGACATCACTAGTACTAAACTTAGGAAGCACTTGGCTACCGTTTCTTAGATACTTAACTTAAACGAGTATGAGTTGGACCAGCTGTGTGGCTTTATGGGTCACAATATTGGGGTGCATCGAGAATTTTACCAAATCCCACGATACTCCTACGAGCTAGCAAAAGTCAGCCAGATTGTATTATGTGTACCGTCTCTTCTGCTGCTAAACCAGATTTCGCAATTTCAAACTCTTGTACAGAAAAAATCAGAAAGGACAAAGTTTTCACCAAGTATGGAAGCGCAAAAAGCAGAAATAACAGAATATCTACCAAGAATGGAGGCGCAGGGAAAGAAGTCTTTGCAGAATAAAGACTTTAGGACACATGATCAGATGAAAGCAGTTAAAAAGCACTTTACAGCTCAGATTCAAAGTTTGCAAGTTCCTAGAACAGCAGAATGTGAAAGTGTGTTGCACAAATAACCTTTACTTGCAGGGCGGTCTTGGCTGAAAATCAAATGTACTGTTCGAAATCCAATTGAGAAAAGTAAACGTAAAGTCCAAAGGCTTCAGTAACTATTAAATGATTTTTCTGGTATCATCATACAATTTTATTTTATATAGATGTTGCTAAATGCTGCAGGTAAACATTTATTACTTCATATTCAAATACATGTATGACTATGAGTGAACGCATTGTTATGTGTGTGGTCAATTATCGGAAGTCCAATTATTACAAGTCTATACTGTACAGGTCATTTGCAGAACGATTGTTTTGATTGCCAGAGAACTTGTACAGAATTTGTGCAGAGGGGCAAGTATGCTTAGGAGGAAGATGAATGAATAGGTATATTCCGAAATTCTGTATTTAGATTGATTTACACTGATGTGTGACCACCACCACAACCCCCCCTGCCTCCCCTCCCTCCACCCCCCCTCCAAAAACCTCATTTTAGTATGGGGTCTGTTGGGTCAGCTTGAGAATATTGCACTCTTTCTGCCAAATGTTCAGTAGGGCTTTCAAATATATTATTATATATTTAGCAATGTAAGCATTGTATATGTATGTGTTTTGTTGAAAATTTATATTGATGTTTGTATTCTATTTTGTTTTTTTAAACCGGGGTTTCATAAATTAGAGTATAGCCTCAGCGTCCCCTGCGTGGGACTCCTTTATTGTAAAGTGACAGGCTTGTGGGGTGCCTTCAGTTTTACCACTACAGTTGTTTCAGCAGATTTTTATATAGATCAGGGGCGAGTCCTCTTTCAACCTAGTTGTGGTCTGATTCAGCTCTTTGTAGTCCGCTGGACCATGTATGTAATGAATAACTAATTATCAATTGCTCTTAATCTTATATCCCCACCTAAACCTACATTAACATATTATAACATTACAGGTTTTAGCGTAATTCTGAAGAAATGTAGATTACAACAAAATACAATGTAACATGCGTTAAACTTATGGGTGGTGGTGTAGTGACTGGGGTGAATGGAGACAGACGGGAGAGGCAGACATTTGTGCTTGACAATATTACAACCATATCAAATTAGCAAATTCATTTTTTAAAGTTTAACATTGCACTGGCTTTGTATCCTATAGTATATATATATATAACATCCTTAAATGTGAAAAAAAAGAACTACAAGCTCAGTTTTAGATGCCTACTGTTACGTCAACTTGTGCAGATGAATCTGAGTTTTTTAAAGCTTAAAAATACTTTTGGATGTACATTTCTAGAATTTTTGATTTGGTTATATTTGACACTGATTTGTGGAGGTGAATGTACATTTCTCCGTTCATTATAAGACTGCGGAGCAAGTTTGTTTTCAAAATTATTATTATTCGTTATATGTTTTGTTTTATTATGTGTAAAAACCATATTGTTGAAAGATATAGGTAGACAAAATGTACTAGAGAGCTAAGATAAAATGGAAAAAGCTGAGGGAAAACAAAGCTGTAGTTCAGCCATTTTGGCAGGTTTTATACATATGTTATTGTTTACACTTTGTTGTTGGTCTTTGAATGGAAGGTGTGGTATATATTTCATTCATGACTTTATATTAACACAAATGCTGCACTGGCTTGTGCAGATACATTTTTCTTTGTAAAGACTTAAAATATTTTTCAAGAATCTGTGCTTTTATTCTTTTACACTGATTTGTGAAGCTCAATATCCAATTTTTATATCATTATAGACCCCCGTGGGGGTGCCGGGGGTTTCAGTATAAATAGTATCCCCATTTTCTGGAAATTTAGTGCTTTAAATTCCCACTGTCATTGTCTTTCTCCTTTGTTCTTTCTGATTCCTACTCTGTTCTGTCAATCTACTATACTATCTGCTTCTGGACCAGTCACTTACCTTTTTCTTGAAAACTCTAACAAAACTCTCCATTTGTGTATGGGGTCTGTTGCATAAGCTAGTGAATATCGGATGCTTTCTGCCAAATGGTTACTAGGACTTCCTACGATATTATTATTTTGCAATGTAGACATTTTATGTATATGTATGTTGTTGATATTTTATGTTTGTATTCTATTTTGATTTTGTAAACGGGGGTTTGATAATTAGAGTATAGCCTCAGCGTCCCCTGCGTGGGATGCCTTTATTGTAAAGTGACCGGCTGGTGGAGTGCCTTCAGTGTTACCAATAGGGTTGTTTCAGCAGATCTTTCATATGGATCAGGGGTGGGTCCTCTTTTAACCAAGTTGTGGTTATGATTTTATGGTCATGATTCGACTCTTTGCAGTCCGCTGGACTCTGTACGCAATGAATAACTATCAGTTGCTCTTAACCTTATTTGCCCAGCTAAATCTTCATTAACATAATAATTACAGTTTTTAACGTAATTCTGAATAATGGGTTATTGCAACAAAATAAAGTGTAAATTGTGTTTCAATTACAACCCCCTTTCCATTTCTTCAAAAAATTTCAAAACAGGAGTTGGGGAAGGGTGGGTTAGGGTTGGTAAGGGTGGAGTAATAACTGGGGTGAGCGGACCCCTTCCTCCCATTGTGCCCTTGCAATTCCTGTTAGAAAACCCCTTCCTCTTTCTCTACTTCCAACTGCAAAAGGGATTCTAAGGTGCCTATGATCAAGCTCGCTAGAGTGACCAAAGTTTTGGGACGCACAGGTTCTCTGGGACAGTGTACACAAGTCTGTGTTGAGTTCCTGGATGACAGCAACTGCTCAATCATCCATAACGTGAAAGGACCTGTGCGTGAAGGGGATAATCTTGATATTGCTTGAGTCTGAACCTCTGCGTGAGGGGGGGGGGATAATCTTGATATTGCTTGACTCTGAACCTCTGCGTGAGGGGGGTAATTCTGATATTGCTTGAGTCTGAACGTGAAGCTAGGATATTAAGATGATCTTGCTTCTCTTTTAGCTCTCCATGTAGTTTGTGTGGTCACTTGTTTCCTTTGGTGGCATCATCTAATAGAGTTTAGTTTTGGAGTATCAGGCATGAGCATGCATCTCGGCTCTTATATTCTATACATTTCCAATGAAATGGATCAAAACCATCTGAAAAAAATAAATGGCTATGGCAGTGCTTAAAACAAAACAAACAAAGGGGATGAGCGGAGAAGTACGTTTCAAGAGTCTTTGATTTGGTTTAATTTACACTGATTTGTGAAGTTGAATGTATAATTTTCTGTTCATTATTAGACCATGGAGCAAAATTAATATTATTCATTGTTTTATTTTATTGTTAGTGTAAGGAACCATAATTGTTTCAAAATATAGGTTAACAAAATGTTTAAGAAAGCTAAAGTGGAAAAAGCTCAGCGAAAACAACACAGTACTTTAGTGACATTTGAATGGGCAGCACTGTCCATTTTGGCATGTTATAAATGTTTTTTTTACACTTTGTTGCTAGTCTTTGAATGGTAGGTGTTGTATATATTTCATTCATTACTTCATATTAAAACAACTGCTACACTGGCTGGTGCAGATAAATCTTTTCTTGTACAGCTTTAGAAATATATTTTTTTTTAGAATCTGTGATTTTATTATTTTACACAGATTTGTGAACCTGAAGATATAATTAGTACATTATAGGACAGTTGAATAGAGCAATTTCTTATGAATAATACGTCACATCAAAATACGTGTTTTATTTTATGTACTTCAGTTTGAGTGACAAAATTAAAAGGAATATATATATAGATATATATATACATTTGTGAAGCTCAAGATATAATTTTGAGTACATTATAGGACAGGTGAATAGAGCAAGTTCTTATGAACAATACTGTACTTTATAATGTGTGTTTTATTAAGATGATGTACTTCAATTTGAGTGACAAAATTAAAAGGAATGAACCATTCTATTGAATTCTGTTTTTCAATGTTGACCGTCTTTGTTTGCTGGTATTAAATCTAAATAAGACTGTATGTGTACGTATTGTTTATGTGTACGTCTTGTGTGTGGTATGTATGCATTCATATGAGCTAAACTCTAAGATCTCAGAACTTATATTTTATTGTGAAGCCGCAAACATGTACATAACTCCGAATTACAGTAATAATGGAATATGACAAAATAAATAACACTATTGAAACTTGCAACATTATTGCACTACATATATATTAAACAGGTCAACAAAGGAAATTTTTATAAATATACATCAAAATATGAAGTGGAAAGAACCATTTGTTCAAGAGAAAGTGAAAGAAATATTTTAAAAAAATGAAACGGCTTAGAAATATAAAAACAGATAAACACTAAGAACTCAAAACTTATGTTTAATTGTGAAGCCACAAACATGTACATAACTCAGAATTACAGTAACAATGGAATATGACAAAATAATGCACACAAATATATGCACACAGTGTCCCCCATACTGCATATTGGTACTTCACAAACCCAGGTAAACAGACACGAATCTATTACATAGGCTACATTATATCACACCTGTTTACATTACGATTTGAGCGTAATAAATAATATCTTATTCCGCGTTGCCTCTTCAAACTCAACTTTGCCAGCTGCTAAAATTACGTTTTCAGCATAATATCTGCTTGAGGAAAAAAAAAAGTATAATTTTCGGTTTTTAGATAGCACAGGTTTAATCGTATAGGCATACATGTTGCATTTCCGTTCGATTCAGGAATGGCGCAATTATCAAGACTTGTGGATTACATCTATTTTGTGCTAGCAATAGATATAACTTGAGTTAGCCTAGCAGGTTAATTAGACCAAATGTGTAGGCTGTCATGAAGGAACATTTATATGTTTGGATTGAACTACATATGACGCACTTGCTTTTATCTGCTATTCATTGTCACATTTTGTGGAGTGTTCAAAGATGGAATGGCCAAGGAAAGGCAATAGTATTTTAAATTATTTATTTTCAAGTGGAAACCTGACTTGATATTGAACCTGCAAATTTCATAATAAGAAGCTTCTCTGAGATATTAACTTGTGTGAGACATTTCATGTCACCCAACTCAGTTTGTGCTTCAGTACTAGCTTGCATAGGAGCAGTAAAGCAGACAAGGTAAGGTATAAAATTTGTTAGTTTATTTATTTTATTTTTGTATGTTTATAATGTGTTACTGATGATTTAGAAGAAGTAAACACCAACTTAAACTAAAGTGAATATCTTTTCTTTTCTATTATTTGATTCCTATTTAGACCCAAATTGCGTGACAAAGACATTCCTCTTTAGATTCTCAAATTCCTCTTTGTACCCTTCTGGATTCCTCTTGGTTCTGCTTGGGTGTAAACAGGTCTGATATATATATATATATATATATATATATATTTATATATATATATATATATATATATATATATATATATATATATATATATATATATATATATATATATATATATATATATATATATATATATATATCAGTAAATGAGTAATGTTATAATATGTAACCATTTTTGAAGAGAAAGTGAAAGAAATATTTTAAAAAATTAATCAATATAATCATGATGAAGAAAATAAGCGGAAAGCTTGGACAGAGTAAAAACAGCCTGTGGAGACAGATGTTTTATATTTTATATACTTTTAGTTATTGCTCACTTGTGGTTCTTTTTTTTTAAAAATCTTTTTTGGTTTCATCTCTCTCTCCCTCTTGCCTCCACAGTCTCTATAATATTGTTCCCAAAGTCTACAATTTTGCTTTTCTTTGTTTAATAATTATTGTTTTTATATAACACACTTTCCAACGACAAGTTTCTCAATGCGCTGTTAGTACAAGGGTTCACCGAAATAATTAGTCTCATTGAGATTGCCCTACCAATTAGACTAATCTTTGCTCTTTTGAGTTAAATCACATTTTGAAACAATCATTATAAAGGTAATAATATGTAACTTAATTGCATTAACGTTATCACTACACCAACTAGCAAAATAGCATTTAAACATTAGTTTATTTTATTCAGTCTTTCACTTCTTTAACATGCGTATTATGAGTCTGCTTAACAGGTTTCACATTTGGTATTTGTTTAATTACACCGGTGTTCATGCTGCAGCAAAGCAGTTGGTACGCCTTTGTTTTGGAAATGGCAGGCTGCAACAGACTCAAACAAATGCTGTTAGTGGAAGAACATTATAATGTACACTTTTCATCAACAATAAACACTATAATAGCACCAAGTGAAGTTTTATATGGTTGATCTTCTTCTTCATAAGTAAATTAAAGTCCCTAAACATCTTCTAAACATATTAGGGACTGATATTTTTGCAATAACCAAAAACATTGTAATGTGTGTAGTGTGGTTTTATTTGCATACTTTGCGAGGCACATTGTAATGTGTGTATGTGTGGTTTTATTTGCGTACTTTGCGAGGCACCTCATGAATATTCATCATGCATAATACCTCAGAAAGCAGGTGTCATACTGTTTTAGTGTAATTGTGTTGCTGCAACAATTTTGTTTTTACGTCAATCAACAGGTTCGGTTTTCTTAGTAAAATTTAAATTTTGTTGAATTATATGTGAAATGTGTGTTTGTAGGCTGTGTTTTATGAGTTCCTCACAACGATGATTGTTTTGACTATGCAAAAACATGCACACTGAAGTACCCCATGGGCTAATACAATCGGGTATGTGTGTGTGTGTGTGTGTGTGTATGTGTGTGTATGTGTGAGAGAGAGAGAGTGAGGGAGAGATAGAGAGAGATGGTTTGAGCTGAACACCGGGACGTTTGTGCGGTGAAGCGGAAAATTTCACTTAACGAAAACGCTTTGACTGTTTGATAAACTCTTGAGTGGTACTGAAAAGAAGTTGATTGTCAGATAGAGAAAAGGTTTGGTTTCCGTGCAGTAAGTTATTTAACGATACTTGTTCTTGCTTGAGGGTAGCGATAGTAGTTATTCTGATGTTAGTATAGAGGGGACAGTGAAAGAGAAAATGTTCGACAGTTTCATTTTGAAAGCCACATGAGCATGAGGGGTTGTTAGTTAAATGCCGAGTGAACAGATCGTGATTGAGATCACTCATATTCCTTCTAAGTCGACAGTGTATTATTTGGTCTTGCCTTTTTCCAATGTAAAAATGCGGAGGATTGCAAGGGTCGTCTTTGTGAAGATAACGTTTAAATGCTCCTATTGATGTGGTTTGCTGTATGCTGTCTGGTAGAGAATTCCACAGCACAGTGGTTGATGGAAAGAAGGAGGTGTGGAAAATTACAGTTTTATGACGAGGGATATTCCTTTCAAGCAGTCTACGTCGGTAGTACGGATTTGTACTGGCAACAAGAGGTGGAAGAAGATTATGCAAGTATTGAGGTACATAATTATTTACTATTTTGTGGTACATTATTAGTTTGTGTCTTTCTCGACGAGCTTTTAAAGAACAAAAACCAGATTCCATATAGAGAGTTTCGTGGCCAGTGCCCCTCACTAAACCAGTTATTGTTCGTAACCCTTCAAGATGCAGATTTTCTAAAACGTTTGCTTGGGCTTGTGTACAATTATCATATAAGATGTCGGCATAGTCAAAAAAGGGCAGGATAAATGATTTGTACATAATTTCAAGAGATTTTCTATTTAGGGAATACTTAAATGATTTTAGACTATTCAGTAATAGTTTTACCTTACTTCCTATGTTTGCAATATGTTTGTCCCATTTACAGTTGTTTTGTAACATTACACCTACATGTTTGTGATGCGCTGATTCTGATAATAACGTGTTATCGAAGAATAAGGGGGGTATTATGTTTTTGTCACGTCGGATTGTGAGAAGTTTCGTTTTTGTTTGGTTAAATTTAACTTTCCAAGTAAGCGACCAATTCTTAATTTTTCTTAAATCCGACTGTAAAATCTCGGCTCGTCTGTTCGGATTTGTATCGCTGTGCGACATGCTTATGTCGTCTGCAAACAGCTTCATAATATAATATTTTCAAAAAAATTAATAAAAAAAACAAACAAACCAAAAATGCTCAATGACGATGTTAGTCTAGCGTGCATTATATAATGCAAAACTTAAGTTTAGACACCTAGCACAGAAATTTTAGTCACATAACAGAGTGGTCGTAAACGCGTAAACACCGATGAATAATAAGTATATTCTAAAGTGCCGGTCGTCACAAGTGAGACTCAAAAGCAAACTAAATAATTCGTTTTTGGTTCACACGCATCTGATCATGAGTGAGAGCGAAAGCAACATCCACACACATATTACATGACATTGCTACTGGTTTAGGTCCAGCGGAATCCATAAACACACGCGCGCGTGCACACACACAGAAACACACGCATACACAAACTGTACACGCAGACTTTCAAACTGCTGGGAATGAACATTGATGTTTAACGCCTACACCCACCATTGGCAATATGGCAGACGGGCATAACCATCCCAGGAAAGAGAGGATAAGGACCTAAATCAACACTGAACCGCCAGAGCACTTATACAGCAAAAACAGACAGTGAAATTGCCATAGGTATTGTTACACTCATTTGATGTTGGTGTCTTTCTATCAGTAGTTGATTCAGCCCCAATGCTGAAGTCCTGATAAGGTGTTACTCGGATTCGTTTATCCACGCAACCCGTTCAATGAGCAACAAGGCACAGAGTCGTCGTATGAAGTTTTCAAACTTTATTCAGCGTTCATCAACAACTGCATACAATCGCCTTTTCACTTTTTCTTCCTTCACACAGAGCATCGAATATGTGACCCTCCACCACGGTTTGAGTCTTATTGTGCCTCTGGGTCATTTTGAGTTATTTGTGCTATCATAAAGTATGTTGAATGCCAATTTCAATGGAAAAAACCGTTTGAAAATCCGACGAATAGTCTCGGAGCTACATGCTTTTTACTTTGCCCCCCTCAAAAACGTGATTCTGAGAAATCTCGAAATGTGTGTTTACAAACTTTAAGACAGTAATGTCCTTAGCAACCATACATGGATCTTAATGAAATTTGGCACTGTAATCTAGCACAGCATTAACAACACACACACACATTTTCATTTCAAAGTATGAAGTACTTTTATTTGTACACTTTTTTAAAATACATGTTAAAATGCATGTTTTACTTAGTTAACATTTTTATGCAGGCCGATTGCTACTACTATAATAATTTTATTCATAACAATATTAAAATCATTACAAATGAGCAAATGTCAACAATTTGTATGAAATAGCAGCATAAAATAAAAAAGTATGTGGTCTAAAAATTGTTTAATTTTTTCAGGAGGCAGGGGGGGGGGGGCAGGGGGTGGGGGGGTGATTTTAATCACAAGCCACCTTGAAATTATCCTAAATTAATGTTTACCAAGAGACATACAATTTTAGTTCTTTTCCAAGCAGATAAAGCTTTAAGTTTCTGATACCCCAAAAAATAAAAATAAAATTAAATGATGCATTTCGTTGTCTGTGTCACTAGTTTCCTCTTCGTGTTCTAGGCCTACACCATCACAATCACTTTCGACACCACTACTCACTTCATCATCACTTTTCTTCGCTTAAATCACCGGTATCTTCCAATTCTAGAGATGTAAAATACTCTCTTATCAGACTTTCTAATTCTTCTGAATCTTTTTGGTCCGTAATATTTGCATCTCTGGCCGAATTCAACGCTTTTGCGACGAAAGCTTCGGAGACGCCACGAGCAGCCATGTTGCAAAATTTTAATTACCTTCCAGCTGGTTGGTTGGTTGACGTCACGCGCAGATATTAGCCAATCGTGGAGCGAGCTTCCCCTACATGGTGACGATTTGTTTACAGGGGCATTCCCGGAGAACTATTATTTTTAGCCTATCGTTTTAGCTTTCTATTTCGAATCAACCAATCGTATTCTACATAGTTTAAAAGCTGAGACAAAGACCTTTCAATCGGTGCATAGTACGTCGGGTCGACTCGAAAAGCATAGGGAAGGACAGGTTGTTCAAAAGAAGTGGTTTTGGCAAGATTTTCTCACCAAAACGGGATAGGTGGTGCTTTTAAAACACATTTATAATACTTTTAGAAGTGAATTTTAG
>CM072511.1:36746624-36757829 GCA_036898135.1 Oncomelania hupensis
CTTGCACTGTACCTTGCAGAATAGTCTTTGCAAGACCTGACAAGTGGCACAAGAACAAGATCCGCCCCTGCAGCAGTACGGCCTTTGCTCACCCCAGCGCGTTTGGTCTGGGCTCGGCGTCATTTGGTGTGGACTAGGCAAAATTGGTCAAGGGTGCTCTTTACAGACGAGTCTCGATTCTCATTGTCTTTCAACGACCGTCAAGTGAATGTTTGGAGGCGTCCACGGAAGCGTTTTGCTGATGCAACGGTGCGCGAGCATGACCGCTTTGGTGGTGGATCTGTCATGATGTGGGGTGGCTTCGCATTAAACTTCAGAACACCCCTGCTCCAAATTCATGGCAACTTAAACGGTATTGGCTACAGGGATGACGTCCTACAACCTAGGGTTCTCCTAGCTCTGCGGGCCATTGGGGAAGGTACCATACTACAGGACGATAATGCCAGACCCCACCGAGCGCGTATCGTCAATGATTTCCTGCAGCAACAGCACGTCATAAGGATGGATTGGCCGGCTCGATCATCCGATTTGAACCCCATAGAACATATGTGGGATGTCTTGGGTCGACAGACACGGGCAAACCTCCCTCCAGGAGCTAACCTTGAAGTTCTGACCCAAGTTCTCCAGCAGGAGTGGTTGGCCATCCCAGGAAACATCCTCCATAACCTGATACGGTCCATGAGACAATGATGCCAAGACTGCATTGATGCAAACGGTGGCCACACCCGATACTGACTCTATAGATTTTTGGTTTTTAAAGCTTCGATTTTGTAAATGAGGGGTATGTCCAGTTAAAATGAATTTACTCGAATTTTAAGCGACTGATGTCTAAACTCTTTTTTTGTTATTGATGCAGAAATTATTGCAATAAAATATTATGAACTAATAAATTGAATTCGTGTTTCTGATTTAAAGAGAGACCCATATGTCCAAGTGGCCCTTGTATTATTTTGAGTAGTATATTTGCCCTGGTTACGACCTTGTGAATGACGTAGTCTTGGGTGTTTTGTGGCTGCAGAAATGAGAGGTCTTTGCACTGGTTATGACCTCGCAGAGAACATCAACCCCTTGTCGTGGGTACGACCTCGTTAATGTCACAAGGTCCAGCGGACTGCCAAGAGCCGAATCAGGACCACTGATGGATACAATAACCTGTTGCCGGGCAAAGACCTAGTGGCACCAATGTCATTCCGAAGTTTAAAAGATCACAAAGTCAAGTACAGCTGTAAAATGTAATGTCCCAAGGAAACACAGCCCAGCGTAACAGATCCTTTTAAAATTAACAATCACAGTTGTCCTACAAGGATATAAATCGATCCATTCGTTTGCTTATGCACCTATTTATAGCAACAATGTTGATTTTAATGATAGCTCCTCAGCAAAAACGCCCCGGGCGGTTGATTAATTTTCTGTATCAGCCAGCGCCTTGAGCAGCTCTAGAGCTATAAAATAAAAGCGCGATATAAGAACGATTTTTTACAAAATTAAAAATAAATCGCCGCTGGATTACGTTTGGAAAACATTTTTTGCCCTGGTTACGACCTTGTGAATGACGTAGTCTTGTGTGTTTTGTGGCTGCAGAAATGAGAGGTCTTTGCACTGGTTATGACCTCACGGAGAACATCAACCCCTTGTCGTGAGTACGACCTCGTTAATGACACAAGGTCTTGGACCAGAGTTCAAAATCTGGAAAAGAAATGCGAGATGACGTAAGGAGAAAAAAGAAGAAAAAAAAGAATGGGGGAAGAGGGTGGGTGAGAAGTAGAAGAAGAGCAACAACAACGACAACTTCAACAATGACGACAACAACTACTACTACAATGATAACAACAACAAATGTAATAAAATAATTTAGAATAACATCGTGATGCCCCTTTGGGGCCAAGAAGTGGGCAAGGCATTCTGGACTATAATGTACACATTTCTAATTGTGTTGGAAAAGTGAGTTATAATCTTAATCTGGTAGATCCCCCCAAAACATTAATTAAAAAAAAACAACCAAAAATGCTCAATGACGATGTTAGTCTAGCATGCATTATATAATGCAAAGACTTAAGTTTAGACACCTAGCACAGACATTTTAGTCGCATAGCAGAGTGGTCGTAAACACCGATGGATAATAAGTATATTCTTAAAGTGCCGGTCGTCACAAGTGAGACTCAAAAGCACTAGAAATAATTCGTTTTAGGTTCACACGCATCTGATCATGAGTGAGAGCGAAAGCACATCCACACACATATTACATGACATTGCTATTGGTTTAGGTCCAGCGGAATCCACACACACACACGCGCGCGTGCACACACACAGACACACACACTGTAAACGCAGACTTTCAAACTGCTGTGAATGAACATTGATGTTTAACACCTACACCCACCATTGGCGATATGGCAGACGGGGATAACCATCCCAGGAAAGAGAGGGTAAGGACCTCAAATCAACACTGAACCGCCAGAGCACATATACAGCAAAAACAGACAGTGAAATTGCCATAGGTATTGTTACACTCGTTTGATGTTGGTGTTTTTCTATCAGTAGTTGATTCAGCCCCAATGCTGAAGTCCTGATAAGGTGTAACTCGGAATTCGTTTATCCACGCAACCCGTTCAATCAGCAACAAGGCACAGAGTCGTCGTATGAAGTTTTCAAACTTTATTCAGCGTTCATCAACAACTGCATACAATCGCCTTTTCACTTTTTCTTCCTTCACACAGAGCATCGAATATATAGTTTTTCTCTACTCCAGAACACGGTGGAACGATCGAGTATGACGCAATTATAACCAATCACAAATAAATTCGTCATCACTGTCTTACGTCATACAACATTCTTTCAGTCCAAGAATTTTCTCAGCTGTCTACATTTATCGCGAAGTTTCGATCGACAGTAAAACAAGCAAATCTAGAGAATTCTCCAATAATATCGACCAACTAAAATTACCAACGTTATACAAAGCTTCTTCTAACAACAATGCAAACTCAAATCAAATGTAAATACACTCTATTATTGAATACTTTGCAAAGCGAAACGATTAGATCTATCGTGCGCGTTTCAGACATACTATCCTTCACGTTTCAACGTAACATAACCCACCACTCAATAAGAAATTTACCCAATTTCTTTCAACAACGTTGAAACGTAATGCACAAACTAAGTCCAGAATTAAAACTTATTTCAGTCTGCCTGAATATTGTCAATGTGCTCAGTTTATCTATACAGAGTCAATGGTTTTCATCTTCAAGTCTGTCTGGATATTGCCAATGTTCTCAGTTCACCCAAACACAGAGTCAATGTTCTTTCATCCGCAAGGAAACAACGCCCTCGTCCGTTACTGTCGTCATCGGCCCAGGGTCAAAGACAGTGATCTCGTGGGCTTTCCTGGAGTCAGTGCATGCATCCTCCGTTGTCTCCTTCTTCCATCGAATGTCCGACGAAGTCGACGTTGTCGGTTCCCAGAATGCACTTACTGGGTCTCACGGTCAGGTTGGATTCTGTGAGACGGTAAAACAGCTCCCTCAAGGTCTGCATATGCTCCTTCCAGGTCTGGGTGTGGACTAGCAGGTCGTCCCAGTAACACACGACGTTGTCCATCCCTTTGAGCATCTTCCTCATTCCTCTCTTCAGGGTAGCTCCGCTGTTGACCACGCCAAAGGGCATCAGTAGGCACTCGTACGTCCCATCAGGAGTTATAAAAGCAGTCTTTGGTCTGTCCTGTTGACGCACGGGAACTTGCCAATAACCCTTGCTGGGGTCAATCTTTGAGAAGATTTTACTCCCCGATAATTGGCGGAAGAGGTCTGCTGCAGTAGGCATCGGTTCGGGGTCGAAGACGGTGATCTTATTAACCTTCCTGTAGTCGATGCATACTCTGTTGCTCCCGTCCTTCTTCTTCACGACCACGACAGGGGACGCGTAGGGGGAACTGGACTCCCTGATGATGCCCATCTTCAGCATCTCGTCGATGTCTTTCTTCAAGGATTCTCGGGCCTTAAAAGGGATCGGGAAGGGTTTGGAACGAACGTTTTTTCGACTCGGGCAATGTCACGGGGGTTTTCTCCGGGTACTCCGGTTTGCTCCCCCAGCAAAATTTAAAAAACACAACTAATATTAGGTCGGTTGGGTTTGGGATAAAAAGGGACAATAAAGTGTCACAAATCAGACTTCTGTAATAGCACTAGCTTTAGATCGCCGCGCTTTGAGTTCCACTGAAGAAAATGAGCGTGATAGTGCTATTATTATTATTATTATTATTATTATTATTATTATTATTATTATTATTATTATTATTATTATTATTATTATTATTGTGAAAGTGGTAATGATGAGGACGACGACGAAGGTGATGATGATAATTATGTAGTTTTGTATAACGTTGGTCTCCACACACACACACACACACACACACAAAACAGTTCATGCTCATTGATCTAATATACTACTACTACTACTACTACTACTACTACTACTACTACTACTACTACTACTACTACTACAACTATTACTACTACTACACTACTACTATTACTACTCCCTACTCCCCCTTACTCCCCCAGAGTAGTGTGTCGAGTGAAGAGCGCAAGTTGGGAGAGGGAGTGTAGCGTTGGATATCATCGGAAAGGTATGAAGGAGCGGAGCCATGGAGATACTTGTAACAGAAAAGAGATTCTGTAAAGAATATAATAAACCACCATCCTCCTCCTCCTCTTACAACTACTACTGCTACTAGATAAACGAATGGTGTTTACTGGGCAGTGTGTTGGACAGGAATGGGATGGAGAGAGGGACGGAGGTTGAGGTAAGGGGGGTAAAGAATAAAACGCTTGGTCATTTTAGACTTGTAAATGGCCGCTTAGTTTTCCATACATTAACTTATCTCATTAACAATTTGAAGTTAATTCGTCAGGACTGCCTTCTGGTTCTAGCATGCAGCTACGAAAATTATTCTATTCACAATTAAGAAGAAGGAGAATGCTAAGACCATGTGTATAGTCTGCGCGCTATTCTCCCTAATCGGACTCAAAGCGCTGTGATCTGTAACCAATATTCGCGCTCGACTCGCAGTCAATCCCACCCATTCAAATCACGACTCGCAAACAATAGGGATCTTTCGAAAGCGGGTGAAAGTGAAAGTGAATGTGAATCGGGACTACTTATTGTTGTGACGTCAGCAATTTATGTGACGCTTTAACTTCCCGTGGTGAAAGGTCACGAAGTCTGCCTACCACAAGGAATAAAACTTCGTGGAAAACCTGATTTCCACGAACTAATGTTAGTGAGTACATTTTGGTTATTAAATCGTTTGTAAAATGTCCAAAAATGATTTGAATTTGTATATGGTACATTACTCAACCATTTTAGAAGGAATAATGGGGATCTAAACTCGGTCTCAGACTTAAAACGTATTTTCAAACGAGCTACTGAAAAGCCGTCATGGCTGTCTAGAATCTATCTATTCTGTATCACCAATCAGCAGTCCAAAAACTGTTTTATGTGACAAAAATGAAACTCGAAGCTAGAATGTAAAATATCTTCAATGTTAGAGCACTAATCCATCTTTAAAGTTCAACCTAATCGTTACATTCGTGTCAAATCATGATTTGTTAGAAGAAGCCTTACGTAGGCATAATAGTGCTCTGCCTCTGGGCCTGCCCTGTGTGTGCTCAATAAAATCACAACGAAACTAGGTGCTGGAATCGAAAGCGCACAAAAACACGTTCGTTTCGTTTCGTAACGCGGCGTAAGAATCTCCCGGCGTGCCTCTCGTTGGACGAAACGAACACACAATCACTTTCACTTTTACCCGTTCCGAAAGACCCCTAATGACTGTGATTGTGATTGCCATCAAAACGTTCGTCGTCAGACCTAGCCTTTAGTTTTACATACACAACAAACACACATGACTGAATGAACTTTGAAGTTTAACGTCTACATCCAATATTGGGGATAGGGCAGACGGGGATAACCATCCCAGAAAAGAGGGGTTAAGGACCTAAATCAGCACTGAGCCCCCAGAGCAATCATTCTGCTAAAGTGGACAGTGAAAATGGTCACTTTTGTCTTGCCCATCACAGGAGTCCAACCTTGGTAAACACGTATTCTTTGGTCAACCGTGTACTAACGAGATAGATTGAACATGTGTGTGAGAGAGAGTGAGAGAGAGACACAGAGATAGACAGAGACAGAGAGACCAGAGAGAGGCCAGAGGGAAAATGTATAAAGCGCATCCAACAAGAAACGTAGTCACAAAGCTCTCTCTCTCTCACTCTCTCTCTCTCTCTCTCTATCTCTCTCTCTATCTCTCTTTCTCTCTCTCTCTCTCTCCCTCTCTCTCTACGTCATGTGTGTGTATGTGTGTGTGTGTTTGTGCGTGTGTATGTGCATGTGTTTGTGTGCTGCTTTCTATCACTCATGATCAGATGACTGGCTTTAAAAAGAAGTGATTATTTTGCGTTGGAGACTCGCGTCTGACCGACCGGCAATTAGAACATTATACTGATTGTTCTTGTTGCTTTGGTATATTCAACCCTCCTGCAAGGTGTCTAAACATACATTCCATGGTGTCTAAACTATCATTCTAAGGTGTCTACGTGTGCATTTCTTGGTGCCTAAAATGACAGGGAAAAGTGACTAAACTGGAATTAACTTATATTACATACGTAGAAAACGTTTGGGAAATCGGGGTAAGTTGAGTTAGGTCACAAGATGTCAAGACCATACTGAATTTTAATTAGTTTTTTTAAATTATATTTTTATAATTTGCTTGATGATGAAAGGTATTACTGGAGGTGTGAAAGATCTCACTAGATCTCCTATTGATAAATATTTTATGTACTATTATGATTCCTATCCTATCCTATCCTGTCCCGTAACCATGAGGTCGTAGGGGCACCACAGATGATCGTTTAACCAGCATACTCCATCTTTCTCTGTCCTCAGCAGCCCTGATGGCTTCGCTCAGTGATAAACCAGTCCATTCTCAAATGTTGTCCTCCCACCTCTTTTTCGGTCTCCCTCTTCTTCTACCTCCTTGCACTGTACCTTGCAGAATAGACTTTGCAAGGCCTGATGATCTGGCCATACCATCGGAGTTTCCGTTTCTTCCCCACTGTGAGCAGGTCATCGTGTTGTCCAATGGCTTGTGTGATGGTTTTTCGGACTTCGTCGTTGGTGATGTGTTGGGTATAGGAAATGCCCAGAAGTCTTCTGTAGCACCTCATGTCCATGCTTTGTATTCTTCGTTGGAGATCTGCTGTGAGGGTCCATGCTTCGCAAGCATATAGGAAGATGGAGATGACAAGGGAGCGCAGCAGTCTTAATTTGGAATGTAGACTGATGGTCCTGTCTTTCCAAATGGGCTTGAACCTTGTCAGGGCAGCAGTTGTTTGTGCGATCCTGGAGAGGACTTCTTGTCGGGATCCATTGTCTGATACAATGGCTCCTAAATATTTGAAGCTATTCACTGTTTTGAGGGATTGGCCTTGGGCTTTGATTTCCGTGTTGATGCCATTGGTGTTGTTGGTCATCAATTTGGTCTTCTCTGCACTTATTTTCATTCCATAGGCTCTGGAGGTGGTGTCAAGCCTCTGTACCAGCTGTTCAAGTTTCTGTTCCTCTCCAGCCAATCCATCAATGTCATCCGCAAAACGAAGATTGGAGATTGCTCTACCCCCAATGCTGACTGTGCCTTCATGATCTGCAAGAGCATCTGACATGATGTGCTCTAGGAAGATGTTGAAGAGTGTTGGAGAGAGTAGGCATCCTTGACGCACACCGACTGTTGTTCTGAACCAGTTCCCGATGGCGAACTTGTTTTTTCCAACCTAGTTCCAGTCACTTTCCCGAAAAAGGCAATTACCGAAGTCGAACGAAGCTCTCCGAGTCGAGCGAAGCTATCCGATGTTTTACGAACGAATGCTGGCAGGACTACGTGAAACCACAGGCTTGGAAGTCTCGTCTTTCGTAGGCCTCAATTACATACTTTACTACGTACGTATTTAGAAGTTTACAAAGGCAAAAGAAAAGACTTCAGCGCCTGTGGTGAAACATCCGTGCATAAAAATAGCCGCTGCTAGATCTAATTCTATTTCGATCTGCACCGCTTCAAGCTCAAGTCGAGATTTGCATTTTGAAGCAGTTAGTATTATTATTATTATTATTTTATGATGAATAATATACTGACACAATAAGAAATAAGGAGTAAAAGTAATACATAACACCTAAAGCACACATACAACGATTTCACATCTATATCAACAATAAAACCATGACAATACTTCAAAGCGCTATGGAGACGTTGGTGTCACTTCAGTACAACAAAGCAAAGCAAGTTTATAATGGTCTCAAAAAACAGTGATATTTTTATTGCAAGCACCAAAGCAACTATTTATTTAACTAATATTATTCTTTTTAACTGATACAGTAAATTTGTTATATGTATTTCAATTATATGTATTTTAATGAGAAACAAGTATTAAAAAAATGTTGCGTGGCGGGCGAAAATTTATAAATCATCTGAAAACTTTGTTAAATCTATAAGAAAAAATAACCAGTAACACCACCATCTGAATATTTCGGGTTACACCCAACTTCAGCAAAAACAAACAAAACGTCACTGACCATATTTACACCATTGAGCACGCACAGCAGCACACTATTCTTTTTTATTTTTTTTAAAGTAGGAATAATAATAATAATAATAATATTAATAATAATAATAATAATAATAATAATAATAATAATAATAATAATAATAATAATAATAATAGCATTGAGCTGCTGTGATGATGATAATAATAATAATAATAATAATAATAATAATAATAATAATAATAATAACAACAACACACAAACAAAACAAATAAATAAATTAAAGATTTAAATAAATAACTATACTACTACTACTACAACTACTACTACTACTACTACTACTACTACTACTACTACTACTACTACTACTACTACTATTACTACTACTACTACTACTACTACTACTTGCTAAGTTGTGGTCTCGATTTTGTGGTCCTGATTCGGCTCTTTGCAGTCCGCTGGACTCTGTAAGCAATGAATAACTAATAAGCTTTTAATTTAACTCTGATCTCGAGTTGTCTTGATTTTGTGGTTCTGATTCGACTCTTTGCAGTCCACTGGACCCTGTAAGCAATGAATAACTAACTATTAATTTAACTCTGATCTCGAGTTATTAAAAAAAATTCGCTTAGCCTATTCGTCCTTCTCCGGAAATTTCAAGATTCGAATATTATAAAGTATAGGCCTAAATATTATCAATTAAAATAGATATAGTTTATACATTTATTTACGTATAAAACAAACAATACAGGTCTCATAATTATATGCAGCTAGTGAGCTTCTTCGCTGCGCGGAGACTGACTTATAATATAATAATGTAGATTAAGCCTATGTATACTGTATAATAATAATAATAATAATAATAATAATAATAATAATAATAATAATAATAATAATAATAATAATAATACAGGATGCTATACGCGCCTTACCCCAAATCATTCAGGCTCAAAGCGCGGCGACCTATACCAACATACACGCTCACCTGTCTCATCCACCCTCACACATACCAAACACACATCCATTACTCAAACAGGTGGTGTAAAGGCAGGAAGATCGCTATTAGAAGACGGAAAGAAAATCGAATTTTTATTTTTGAAATTTTTATATTAACTGCGTCCTGTATCATTATTGAAGGGAGGGAGGAAACCGGAGTGCCCGGAGAAAACCCTCGGTGACCTCAATAGTCTCGTACCTAAGTCACATACGTTCGCCCCTTGCGGGAATCGAACCCGCGACCTTCGGCATAGGAAACCGGCGACTTATCCACTGCGCCACGAGGCCACCCCGTATAACAGTGTCTACTTGGTTCTAGGCAGGAAATGGGCAATGCTATTATTAGCCTTTACTGCTGAGAACTAACAAAATGCAAATCAAGGAACGCAACTATTAAATATGGTCGATAATAATTATGCTCATATTATGCTCATATTAACAAAGTTTACCGTTGCGAAATGCTAAATCTGTGTAAATCGAACAGAATTAGAAGCAACAGCGATCATTTTTAATGTCAGCTAGTCGTAGTCATGCAAGCATCATTTCGTAACACATCGGAGAGCTTCGTTCGACTTCGGTGATTGCCTTTTTGGGCGAATGACTGGAACTAGGTTGGAAAAAACAAGTTTGCTTCCCGATGGCGCTGTTGTGGAGGACTGCACTGGTAACCATGTCATACAGGCTTTTGATGACTTCAATAATTTTAGGGCTTATGTTGTACACTTTCATTGTTGCCCATAGGGCTGCATGCCAGTCTCGGTCAAACGCCTTCTTGAAGTCTATGAACACATGATATAGATGTTGTTGGTGCTGTAGGTATTACTCACAGATTATTCTGAGGTTGAAAATCTGCTCAGTGGTACTTCGCCCTGCCCTGAATCCTGCTTGTTCTTCAGCTATGATTTGTTCAGCTTGGGGTTTCAACCTGTTGAGTATTATTTTCAGGAGGACCTTGCTGGGATGGCTGATGAGGCTGATGGTGCGGTAATTTTCACACTCCTGAAGGTTAACTTTTTTGGGAAGAGTGATGACAAGCGACTGGGTCCATGGTATAGGCCACTCCCCACTCTGCCAGATCTTGTTACAGATAATGGTGAGGGCATCAATCATCGCTTCTCCTCCTGCTTGTAGCAGTTCCACTGGTATGTTGTCCACTCCCGCTGACTTCACGTTCTTCAGCGATTGCACTGCTGCCTCAACTTCTTCCCGGAGAATTGGGAGGATTTCTTCTTCTTCTCTGTTCTCGGGACATGCTAGAACTGATGGGTCTCCATTTGGTGTATGGTTGTAAAGGTCAGAGCAGTACTCTGTCCAAGACTTCTTGTTCTTCTGTAAGGTATATGTCAGACTTGCTTTGGATCGTGGAGACGTTGGGCTGTTTGACACTTGTCAGCCGCTTCACAGTCTGGTATGCCTTCGTGCTGTTGTTCTTGTTCGGACTGTTCTCTATTTCCTGGCATTGATCTTCTATCCAGTTCTCTTTTGCTGTGCGCATGCCTTTTCGGATGTCATTGTTGATTTTTCGGTAGACGTCAGCTCCCTGTGAGGTGTTCTTTTTCTTTTTTATCTCTCTTCGTTTATCGCACAGATCCAAGAGTTCAGTGTATCCACGGCTTCTTC
>CM072511.1:36758329-36775829 GCA_036898135.1 Oncomelania hupensis
TATGAGTGTAACCCTAGGTGCAATTGATACAAGACTAAAAGCACAGACTAAGGTGATGGATTGCTTGAAGGGTAAGTAGCAGCGAATGGAGCCTAATTATGCTGATTTACAAACTTTCAAACCCTCAACCGCCTCCGACACTCAGATTGGGGTCAGCCGACCGCCTAGTCAACAATAGAGAGTGAGAGAGAGAGAGAGAGAGAGAGAGAGAGAGAGAGAGAGAGAGAGAGAGAGAGAGAGAGAACCTAAATCGAGGAGAGGGAAAGTTTATTTGTTGGAGCAGCTAACACGATAATTATATACTTACCTATAATGAGCAAGGTAGGAAGGACAAGAAATGAATCTTCTTCTTCTTCTTCTTCTTCTTTTGGGGGCTGCCACCCTCAGCTTATTGAGGACTCTGCAGCCAAATGCTGGGTATATTCTTGTTACCGGCACTCACCCGTCTAGGACATGAGCGTCAGGATCTTTAAAGTCCGTTATGATGGAGTGCATGCGACACAGACTAGACCTCGGTTTATACTCTCATCCGAAGGAGTAGGAAACGGGAGTAAAGTGTCTTTCCCAAGGACACAGCACAATGGCCCGGACGGGGCCTGAACCCGGGACCTTCAGATCCACAAGCCGAAGCACTACCATTAGACCACCGGAATGACAACTTGGACAGATTTATTTATTTAACTTATTAGGATGCTATCAATAGACGAAATTTTACAAATGACGTGCTAACGGAGACTGCGGGGACATAGGGGGCTAAAATGCACATGATTTATTTTGTTTGTTTGTTTATCTTGAAGCCGTTAATCTAAGGGAGGCAATTCACTTTCGGTTGCATTGCAGCAGGCATGGCTTCCCCTCTCCGAGATTTTTTTTCTCGTTGCCACGAGATACTGTAATTTCCTGTAGTGGCGTCGGATAATCCTTACCAGAATGTGATGAGTCTGGTGTTTATTTCAAGTATTTAAACTGTTTTCCTTTGTTTACTGATCTTTGTTTCAATCTTTTTAACCACAAACCTTTGTTGTTTGGGTACTAAACCCAGCAGGAGAAGACATTCTTGTGCTTTAGAGTTGTAGACTACTTCGAGTTCGACTATGGACGTATGGTGCAGGTGAACACGTCAAATGCAATGACTTGAAAATTGTTGAGTCTGTCCATTTCGGCGCCTTGCTTTTCAACTGTTTTAGCGTAGAGGTAAAATATGTCGGACTCAGAAGATGAAGGGCCTGATCGGCAATTGAAACTTGTGGTTATGGGTGATGGTGCGTCGGGTAAGGTACGTGACAAAACATCGAATTTTGTCTTTCAATCTCATCATCATCATCATGTCGTTTATTTTGTTACACTGTCATTGTGACAGTAAATTACCGAAAAAAAAATATTCGTTTAGTATATTTCTTCAGAAATTCTAAAACTTTAATTTATTTACTGTCCGTATTTGTCATTTAAAGATTCACGGTAAGACCATGCAATTGTTAACAACAAAACATGGAATACCTGCATTTTATATCTCAATAGACAATAAACATTAAAAAAATAAAGTGAATAACACTAGCTGCACATCACTACATGTGTATGCATTTTACAATTACATTATTGTGATGAAAAATTGTTAGGTTTAGTGACAGTATAATATAGGATTAGGAATCATCTATTAATCTCTACACTGCAATTCTATAGCTCAATTCATTGTATAGAAAGAGAAAAACAGATAGAATGTGAGGTAAAACTGTGTTGCTTTTTCAGTTATTGTTTCAGTTTAATAATATCATGGGTGCATGTGACTGCTGGAAATTGGAATTCTTGCTTTTTGATTTAATGTGTTCCAGCAGGCACAGTGCCGGAACAAAATGCAGGCCTACTGAATTGTCTAAGAACAGACAAATAAAATTAAGGCAATCCTTTGGTACCCTACATGCCCTATTGTGCTACAGGAGTGAGATTTAGCGGTCGCCCGAGGCGACTTAAAACTGGCTCGGGCGACCTCACTTTATAATTGAGCCAGCCCGCCTTGCGACCTAAAAAAAAAAAGATAATACTTGCAGACTTTTAGAAGCTCGGTTCGAAGCGAGGGCGTTTTTAGGTCACTGTTCGTCTGCTACGAGTATGAAGCATACGCGAGCAATATTTCCCTTTGCCTACTTCCCTTTCGCGCCAAGCGCGCTGTCTGCTTTGTTTGTGAAAAAGACACCCGCTACAAATTACGTGTATTGTCAAAATTTGTGTTTTATATGTAAACGATTGTAATTGTCGGGCTGCCTAAAAATAATGCGGGCTACCTCACTTTACTTACTAGCTAGCCCGGCGGGCTAGTTAGTCTCCTGGGTTAAATCTCACCCCTGTGCTATGACCTATGTCATAGCCCTGTATTTTAGTGTTATGTTTTTTTTTGTCCCAAACTAGTTTATTTGTTTTCAGCTTAAATATTATTTGCTTGGGTCAGTGTCATAACAACTTGGACAGATTTATTTATTTAACTTATTAGGATGCTATCAATTGCTTTTGTGTTTACAGACATCTCTGTGTATGCGATATTCACAAGAGCAGTTCAAGAAGGCAATATGGTCAGACGGTTGGACTTGACTTCTACCTAAAGAGAATTATTTTGCCAGGTGTGTATTAATTCTGTTATATACATTTTTGTTCTTCTGTGCATTATGAATGAAGAATAAACTTAATTGCAGTTATTGAGTTAAATAGGATTAATCGGCAAACTGAATGAATCATCATACATTTGTTGTTGTAATCATTTGATACCACAAGAATAGTAAACTTTCACAAGTTTTGGCAGACAGTCAACAGCAACAGTTGACAACTTGACTGCAGAATAATATGCAGAAACAGTGTTACAGGATTTTCATAAACACTTATTACAGGATGATTATTTCTTTGTTTATAATTTAGTATTGTTTAATATTTATACAATTATATAAATGTTTGTAAGATTTGTGTAATTGCCCTTTTGTTACATTTATGTAATTAAACCGTTGTTCTTTCTGTCTTGAACAGGTGGTGTGCATGTGGCCCTGGAAATATGGGACATTGGTGGTCAAAATATTGGAAGTGCAATGCTGTCCAACTACATATTTGGAGCACATGTGAGTTTCCTTACTCACAATGCAGCAAAAAGAAACAGTTTCTTTTTGCTGCATTGTGAGTAAAACCACCTATCGAATCTGGCATCTTTTCATGGATTTTATTTTGTTTGGATAATATTCATCAAATTCTGGTTGTCTTTTCAGCAAAAGTACAGCAGCCATAGAACAGCACAGTACAGTATGGGGGGGGTCGGATGCAGTGCTTCAGAGCCTAGGTGTGGCACTCACTCATCATGTGCATCAGAATCTTTATAGTCCATGTGATTTATTGCCTTTAAGTGAATATACTAGACGTTGGTTTATACTCTAATTTATATATGTCTAATGTGTGGTACTGGTATTATTAACGGGAATGTCGGGCAGATAAACATACCTGTGGTTCCGATCAAAGCCAACCTACCACGATTTAAGGGTTTTGTTAAGATGTAACATGAAAGATTAAAACACTTGTGACACCAAAACGTGACATGAGAAATCAGCATATATTCAGCTGAATGTACTTAATTCCTATCAGCTTGAAGCAGATGCTCTGTGTTAATATTTCCATTGGATTTTGTTTTCTCCATTCTAAAGGATAACAGGGTTGTAAACTACTACTACTACTACGGTTAGCACTAGTACTGTTAGTACCACTACAACACCTATTACCACTATCACTACCACTACTACTGCTACTAGACTACTACTAGACTACACAATTACTACTACTACCACCATTACTACTACTACTTCTACTACTTGTTCAGTTGTTGTTGATCTTCTTCTTTGGTACTACTATGTATGACATAAGACGTTATTATTTCAGGGTGTTGTGTTAGTGTACGACATCACCAATTACTCCAGTTTTGAGAACCTGGAAGACTGGTATAACGCAGTGAAAAAGGTGTGTGCTGGAGGGCGACTGCCACATATAGCATTGTTGGGCAATAAAAGTAAGTGGTCATTCTGGAAAACGTATAATCTCGGCCAATTCGATACCTTGTAACTATTCTTTTTCCTATTCTTTTTTATTTTTATTTTATTTTTGAATTTTATTTTTTCCTTCCCCAAAGACTTTACCTAACAACTGCTTTTGTACGAGAGGACATATATTGTTGCATGTTTTAAGGGATTGCTACAAAAACTCTGTAAAAATAGGCCATAGTGTGTGGCAGTTTTATTAATATTAGCTATGTCAGTGATCGTCCTAGGGATTTGCAAAACCGGTACGACGTCACAATAAACAAACCCACTCGAACGCAAACCGGTAGGCCAGTCACGGAAACCGGTATGACCCATAGCAACGCTTAATAATGCGTCACTAGTTTTGCCGCCGAAAATCTGCCGACGAATGCAGAGATTAATTTATTGCTCACCGTAAAGCCAACTAACTATAACTGAAACGATGTTTGCCAAAAATAAAAGTAAATAACAGGCCTTTCTTACCTATTTCCGTTGCGTTTTGCTTTTCTCGAACACCTCCCTCGCTCTGTCGCAATACATACTGACGAGCACGAGGAAAGAAAAAATCGAAAAGTGCGCGAGTTTAATTTATCCGTATTCACGATAGCCTTGCGCCCGCCAATGTTATATCATTCTGTATTAATTACCTCAAAGAATATGGCAAGGCTACTGAACGCATTCGCAGGCCTCTCGTCTACACTCCCTAAACATGGCTGGCTGGCTGGCTGGCTGGCTCTCTCTCTCTCTCTCTCTCTCTCTCTCTCTCTCTCTCTCTCTCTCTCTCTCTCTCTCTCTCTCTCTCTCTCTCTCTCTCTCTCTCTCTCTCTCTCTCTCTCTCTCTCTCTCTCTCTCTCTCTCTCTCTCTCTCTCTCTCTCTCTCTCTCTCTCTCTCTCTCTCTCTCTCTCTCTCTCTCTCTCTCTCTCTCTCTCTCTCTCTCTCTCTCTCTCTCTCTCTCTCTCTCTCTCTCTCTCTCTCTCTCTCTCTCTCTCTCTCTCTCTCTCTCTCTCTCTCTCTCTCTCTCTCTCTCTCTCTCTCTCTCTCTCTCTCTCTCTCTCTCTCTCTCTCTCTCTCTCTCTCTCTCTCTCTCTCTCTCTCTCTCTCTCTCTCTCTCTCTCTCTCTCTCTCTCTCTCTCTCTCTCTCTCTCTCTCTCTTCATTTCTCTTGTTTCCCTTTCTCTTTTTTCCTTTATTTTTGAAACCAGTCAAACAAAATAAGAACCGGTAGGCTCTACCGGCTACTGATTTTTCAACCGGTATTTTTATTCTCAAACCGGTAAAATACCGGTAATTTCCGGTTAAATCCATCCCTGTATGTAAATTTTCATTTATTCATCTCAATTTGTTAAAGTCTGTAAATTACAAGTTGTAGGTTTTTTTTCCTTCTATCAAAATAATCTGATTGCTTCTGGCAAATTACTCCTTAGGATGAGATTATAAACCGAGGTCTATTTTGTGCTGCACGCATACACACAGATTTTAAAGAAATGTCCTGATAGGTGATTGCTTGCTGCACAAATACATTAAGCACACACTAGGTACCTTCTCCCCCATCACCAGTTGCCCAGGACTGTAATCAGTCATAGCTCAGGCGGCTTGAGTTAGATCATGGGTCTACCAGCACCTTGAGCAGCTCTTGAGCTGGAAATGCACTATATATTAATATAAGAACAATGAAATAAATAAAAATAAGTGCATTTTGACTTCTGATACAAAATGATGTGAGCACGCATCAGGGTGTGGAAGTTTTTATGTGCTCTAAAAGTTGTCATTCATTCATTCATGAGATATCTGTCTAAGCACTTATCCTGGTAACTTCTTTCTCCAGATGACTTGGAGCATATGAGGACAGTGAAACAAGACAAGCATCAGAAGTTTGCCCAGGAGCATGGCATGACAAGCTATTTTGTGTCTGCAAAGACAGGAGATTCAGTCAGTATTTATTACATACCATACGTTTTTGTTTGTTAGTTCATTTTCATTTGTGCGTAGGGGTGTTGGCAGTACTATTAAATAAGCAGGCATGCATGCACATTTATAGTGCATTAATTATTATTACACATTTACAAGGAATGGAATTATATTAACAGCAACAGGAATATGCATCCTTAAAATCTTCTGCCTGAGTTTTCAGCAAGTTAGACCACATTAGATAATTTCTTGCTAAAATGTTAATTATATTCATTGCTACTTTATCTGCAGAATTTTTGTTGCACTATGGCACAGTGGCAGGTATAGCTGGGAAAGCACGAAGATAATATCAAGCAAGATAATTTTGTTGTCATTGTGCCGTCTTCAGTCTGAAGAAGGGGATCATTTTATCAATCAACAGTTTTAACTCGAGAAAATAACCTCCAGATTAAAAATCCAATAAATTTTGGATTTGAGTAAGAAACGAAAAGAGAATTAATATGAACAATCTTTCGCGCCACAATCATCACTCGTTTTGTTTTTCCAGGTAAACTTGTGCTTTCAGCGAGTGGCGGCAGATGTACTGAACATTAAGCTGACCAAGCCAGAAGTGGAACAGCAGCAGAGGGTGGTGAAAGCAGAGGTGATTCACTACAAAAACGACTTGGCTGCTGCCAAGCCCATGCCTACAGAGACTAAGAGCTCCTTCTGTACAATTATGTGATGTTTCTAAACAGACTCTCGCTACAGTCATCCTGCACTAAACAGACTCTTGCTACAGTCATCCTGCACTACTGAAGCAAAGTGTTATGATTTGATTTAATTTCTGTTGTGTGTTCATAACTGATGTAGCCATCAAGGGATGTTGAAAGCCGAAATTTTCAAATCGCCCACCAGTCTAGTAGTACACCATGATGTTCACTAGCCCACACCCCTCTAACAATGTACACACAAGATGAAACTGAAATCTGTTGCACACGTTTGAGCATGATGAGAGAAAGTTCATGGTTCAGCTAAATGATAAAAAGTATCGCCAGCTTGGAAGAAACGAAGCTGATGAGTGAGAGTTTTAGGTTGTACGTAATAATCTTTGCTTGCATTTGGCGAACGGATGAGTGCTTCAGCACTCATGTCATGCCTTCAAAGTGCTAACATTTGGTTTTATTTTTTCTGGGTCTCAACCTTTAGAATGCTGCTGGTAACCTCTGCAGGTGGACTGATTCGGTGTGCCTGCTTAGAGCGAAAGTACACATTCGCTGTTGCTAGTGTTACTTCCGTATTAGCTATACAGCAGTGTTTTCGATAGCTTTCTATCAGCACTATGTTGAAGTTGAGTTTTATTTTTCAAATCTGTTTGTTCACAAGATGGCGGGGCTTGATGAAGACACCCTCTTTCATGAACTTTTCATGGAATTGGATTCTGATGATGAGCCGTTTCATGGCTTTTGATCCAAGCGAAGTGGTGCCTAATGGGGATGTAAATGATGGTGGAGAACACAAGATTGTCGATATCATGGATGTGTCTAGTGGTGAAAGTGTGGGACAGGTACTGGATGGTTACGATCATGAGTGCCTGGTGGATTTTGGTGAACTTTCTGGACCAAAGCATAGCCATAATGACATTTATAGGGCACAGTTGTTTCACCTGTTCATCAATGATGAAGTGCTAGATCATTTTTTTCATTGAAACAAATTGATGTGCTGATCAAGTTAGAAAGACGAAGGGGCAAGAGGCAGAGCCATCATCTCGTGTGAACAAGTGGAAACCAGTGACATTTGATGAAATGAAAGCATTTGTTGCTATTCTGCTGCTTTTAGACCTGTCAAAACGATCATCTTTTGAGCTGTACAGGTTTCAAAATAATTTTATGAAAATGCCAGGCTTCAGGAAGATCATGTCAAGAGATAGTTTCTCCAGATCTTAGGGTTTTTCCACCTGGCTGACAACACGACTGCCAGACGACACAACCATCCTGATCATGACAAAGCCTTCAAGATAAGATGTCATTGCAATGTTCTTATTCCTCTGTGGCAGAGGTACTTTATTCCTTCAAAAGAATTATCCATTGATGAGAGCATGATTCCACTCAAGGGGAAAACCAGCCTGATGCAGTACATGCTTGCTAAGTGGGGCCTGAAAGTTTTGGGTCTTGTAGACGCCAAGACAGGATACATGTGGAATTGGCAGTTTCACTAGGGAAAGGAGAACGGTCAGAACCCACAGAGAACTGGAGTTGCACACCAGGTTGTTACTTCTCTTGCACATCCACTCTATGGGAAGAGGCATGGGATTTATATGGACACACTATTTTTCTCATCACCACTGTTCCATGAACTTGCGCAAAACCAGATGGGGGCTTGTGGGACATTTCGGACCAACTAACGGGGCATTCCAGCAACCATCAAGACAGCAGAACCTCGTGCCGAAGAACTCCCCATCACAGAGCATGATGGCCACATTCTCTGTGTGGCAGGGTTTGACAAGGGACTAATGCATCTGATGACAACAGCCCACTCTGCAGAGACGTTCAACAATGAGGTGAAGTCAAAGCACCATTCAGGTCACAGGCGGCTTGTCGTCAAACCATATGCAGTCCAGGCCTATTCCCCTGGGAAGCATTGACAGAACTAACAAGCATATGATGAACTTCATGGTGTTGCATCGCAGCACAGTCAAAGTGGTGGAAGAAAGTGTTTTTTTACCTCTTTGAAATTTGCTTCCGTAACACACTTGTGATTTGGAAATCCAAAATCCATTGAAAGGGAGCCGCAACAACACTGATAAATTTAGGATCAGTATTATGCCTGGCCTTCCGGGGGGCTAACAGTCTGGAGTGTCCAACAGAAGAGGAAGACTGCCTGATAATCCTCCAGACAGGCTTGTTCTTGATGGACATTATCCAAACATCAACACTCATCGCCTCCACTCAGGCAGGCCATCAATTCTGTCTGCTCTAACAGGACGGAGAATCGCCATAACTCAGTTTGTGTACCAGAAATGTGGTTCGACCTTGTGTGTGTATCCCTGCTTTGCTACCACACTCTTGTGGACTATGAGGTTGACTGTTCCCCACCTCTCCATCAGATGTAACCAAGCAAGTTCAAAGTCAGTCAGTCTATCATGCGTTTATATATTTTTTTAAATTGTTTAAAAAAAGATTAAAAAAAAAAAAACTTTTAAAACATCATAATATTTAGTTTCCTCACATTCTACTTTAATTGCTTTCTTTCCATTCCAAAAATCATGATACATCATCAACAAATAAAAATGTAACAGGCTTTTTAAGTTGATAGGGTAGCGAATAGGTTGACTCCATAAAAAGAATGCTGTGGAAGGGGAAAGCATTTTTTTGTTGAAAAAAAAAGCAGTGTGCTTAGGGTTGAGGGCGAGGGTGTTGTGTATGTTTACTTACAGGTGTTGCATAACTGTTGACATTTTTGTAGTGACAAGCTGTTAAGGCTTTGTTCATCTCTGCTCCTTATGTAGGCATGGATAGTGTAATTCCCACAATCTTAGTAAATGCATGATAGTCAGAAAAAAATCATAATTATAAAATTCCCTTTGTAAAATTTATTTTCACCTTTTTCAGCTAAATAATTTTGTTTACATTTACAATGTCAGATTTACCCCCGTTGGGGTGCCGGGGGGTTTCAGTATAAATAGTATCCCCACTTTCTGGAAATTTAGTGCTTTAAATTCCCACTGTCGCTGTCTTTCTTATTTGCTCTTTCTCACTCCTGCTCTGTTCTATCAATCTGCTATACTATCTTCTTCTTCGCAAGACCAGTCACCTACCTTTTTTCTTGAAAACTCTTCCGGGACAAGACTCCTGATTTGTGTATGAGGTCTGTTGGATCAGCTTGGGAATATTGGACGTTTTTTGCCAGGTGGTCACTAGGGCTTCCTATGATGTTATTATTTAGTAATGTAGGCATTTTATATGTATGTGTTTTGTTGATAATTTATAATGATGTTTGTATTCTATTTTGTTTTTATAAACGGGGGTTCGATAGATTAGAGTACAGCCTCAGCGTCCCCTGCGTGGGATGTCTTTATTGTAAAGTGACTGGCTGGTGGAGAGCTTTCAGTTTTACCACTAGGGTTGTTTCGGCAAATCTTTTATGTGGATCAGGGGTTGTCCGGTCCTGATTTGGCTCGGAAGAGTCCGCTGGACCTAACGCAATAATCATGTAATGTAATGTAATGTCAGATTTCTCTAAATAATATAGTGTGTTGATGAATAACTTATTATTTACCTGAACAATATATTGGTTAAGTAAATAAATCATGATATAGGTAAATAAGGTATTGTTGCTAAATAAGGAATTATTTATGTATTTAATGCGTTATTTAGCAGATTATGTTAAATAATGTATTATTTAGAAATGTTTCTAAATAATGATTTGTTGACCTATATAATGCATTATTTAGCAGAATTTGCAATAATGTATTATTTAGAAGACGTTGCTAAATAATGCATTATTTACGTAAAGAATTGGTTGTTTAGGGACTGCAATTTTCATTTAGGGGATTCGCAATATACAAGTTGTATTACTGTGAGGTTGTTTGTAGCGATAGAGAAAAATTGAAACTCAAGATTTTATGCTCTTTTGCGATTTAAAATGAGGCAACTGCTTTATTTCACTCTAGTATTTATGCTCGCAACAGTATTAATATACAAAACTGCAACGGTAATGGCTCCGGAAAAGAGGGATCCATCATTCTTTTGCATTCGCGGGATTGCCTTAGAGTAAATAAACATGGAAAACTCGCAAGTTAAAGGTGATCTTGTGAAAAAAAATTGCAGAAGCGTTGATTTCAGTTTTTCAACAATTCAATACTCATGCTACTGCCTCTTCTACTACACCTATCTCTGCGTTTTGGGGTAAATGAATAAAAAAAAGCATAGTTTTTTTTCTGCAGAAATACTCTAAACACTTAACACTCCCGTACAAAACTGACCTTGAACTTTCTTTTATTTTCGGGATGTTATGGATGTTTTATCTTCAATTTTGTTTAGTGATTTTTAAAAAATATTAATAATTAACACAAAGTTTGGATACACAATCTTTGGAAAAACCTTGCATTTAATTACAGAAAATTATAGCCAAATTATAAAAACCAAGTTTTCAAGCGAATGTTGGAATCCCTTAAATAAAGAAAAATGCAGTCCCTAAACAATGAATTGTTAAAGCATTGTTTAGCAACATCTAAAGATTACATTATTTAGCAAATTCTGCTACATAATGCATTATATTGGTAAACAAATCATTATTTATAAACATGTTAAAATAATACATTATTTAACACAATCTGCTAATATCAATAATCAACCATAATAATTATAATTATTCCTTATTTAGCAACAATGCCTTATTTACTCATATTCTGGTTAATTTAATTTATGTAAATAATGTAAATTGTTTAATTAAATAATAAGTTATTTACAAAGAAATTATTTAGAGAAATCTTACATTGTTTGTAAACAAATGATTATGTCGAAAATGTGCTTCTATATAAATATTATTTAGCTGAAAGTGTTAACACAAAAAAACACCCCGAAGAAATTGCCATTAGATACCTTACAAAAGGGAGGTCCATACATGACTAACATTATCTTTCAGATCTTGGGTGAAGTTTGTTATACTGATGTTGTGCTGATGTTGTTAATAAAGTGGCTATCATGTTCTAAGCATTAAATTTGGATTGTGCCTGATGTGGTAAGCATGTTACACTATATTTCTTTATTAGTTGAAGCATAGGAGCTAGCTCACTCAGGAAAAGTCTTAGAAATATTATCTTTCCTATCTATTTTTTCAGATATTTTATAAAGTTCTTTACTTCAAGATATTTTAAAGGGCAAACATTGTCATCTTATTTGTACTAGGAAGGGCAAAACTTCCCTAACACAAATTTTTCACATCCATTTTTCAGGTATCAGCGAAACCAAACACAAATTTATTATTTGTTAAGGAACTTCAGGGTTTATATCCTAAATGATGTACCCTATTTATTTTGTTGCACATGTTGCGTAAGGGTGATCGACTGTATTTGATTTGGCAGGATTTCTGAAGGCTTCAATGGGGTTTGTGCTTTGTGAATTGGTGTTGTATTACATATCAATTGTAATGACTGCTTGGAGGAACCACTTCAGTCATTGATCTGACCATAAATAACTCATTATATGCTTCTTCTTTTTTGTTTGGAGAGTGATCTGATAAAGAATTTGTTGATATTTGCTTGTAATTTTTTAAAAGATATTGGAAGTGAAAAGGTTTTTCCGTTTGTTATGCCTCTGCACTTTTCAAGCAAGAATGTTACACAATGTTATTGTATCTTTGGACGTAAACTCTAGAACTAACTAGTATGTTTGATTTTTCTCTTTATACTATATACTTTTTGTTATTTTTAATCTGAGTTGTGTGGTATTGAAACTTAATAAGATAGAGAGCATATTACACTACTAGAAACTTGTCTGTTCTGTATCGATGAGGTTACTTCCCTTTAGTGAAGTCTTATACTGTGTTGATTCCAAGATTGCAACAATACAAATAAATAATATAATAAACTATAGTACATAAAGTAGGTAAATAAGTAAAAAGGAAATAATTAAATAAAAATAAATTAAAAATTATGAATGTATAAATATTAATTAAATTTCAGTTTCGGCTAAGAGGATCAACTAAATATGGTCTTGTTGGTTTACAACATAGAATAATTTATTTGAACTTTGAAGTTTCCTCCCTTTCCAGTTGCAGAAAATGTGTTAAACGTAGATCTTTGTATTTTAGAAGACATTATTTCAGCTGTCCCGGCTAGAATATTTTTTTTTTAACTTTGAAGTTTCCTCTCTTTCTGGTTGCAGAAAATATGACAAACATAAATCTGTGGATTTTAGAAGACTTCATTTCAGCTGTTCCAGAAGAGGAACTGTTTGAAAAGAGTTTACCATCTCTTAAAATTGTGTATTGCTGGTCACACACTGTGATTTGTGCATTTAGTCCTCTGTGCCAATACGTATTACTTTAACATTCTGTATACTGTTTATTTATTAATGTCTTGCTATAGTATAAGGGTTATGGTAATATGTCTAGTCCGCTGTTACTATGCTGCTATTGGGTGAGGGTTTCTGTATAAGTATTTTACTCTTTTTAGTTCCTCTTGTGCCCGATAACTTATTTTAATGGATTTGAAGACCAGGGTTACAGAAATGTAACTCAAGGATATTTGTTGTTGTGTGGGATGTGCTAGAAAAGAAAGGAAGAAGTGAATGTTGTAATCATTTAATTTGCACAATGCCATGGTTGTGTTATTTGTAGGATTGTTGTATTCTATTATGGTTGTAGTCTTTACAGTTACATTGAGACGTTTTACATTACGATGAGTGATGCATCAGCTGTTACAGTGTATGATGTTTTACTCGTATCATGCTTTCTGTGATGCGTTATTTTTATTTCTGTCCCATGCATTTGTGTTGCTTTACTAGGCGTACCCATTTTTATATGCTGTAACACATATTCCACAGTCGGTTGTTTCTTTATGTTGGTTGCAGATGTACACTTTTTTCCAAAAGCAAGTTACAGTGTTAAGCGTATGGCACTTGGAAGATCTAAAAGTTGAGTCTTTCAACAGATTTATTCCAAACACATATTTATCCAAGGGCTGTCTGTTTCAGTATATATTTATTGTGAGGTAAAGAATTGTATCATTGCACAGTGTGATCTGAGTTTTTTAGTTTTTTATTTTAATTCATGTATATCTTATTTAATTTGAATGCATTCCACTTTTGGCATTTGTGCAACAATTTTATTTTTTTGCATGATTTGAACAATGTTGAACAATAGTTTGTTATTTTTAGTTTTCAAATAGATGTGTATGTGGCATTTAGTTTATGTCAACATTAAGCATTTGTGTTAATATTTAGAGTGTTCCGTACTTAAACAGAATGTCATTTTGAACATTCGGTATGTATGAGAATTCTATTTTTCTATTGTAATCTATCATTCTTTTTATCTGAACCTAGAATTTGTAAGACAAAGTAACTACTATTAGTAAATTGTGTTCCAATACTTTCATTAAAGAAATGATGTAATCTTATAAATCATTTGTTATAATAGATTTTTCCTGCCAATTCACTTACTATAGATTGATATAAAATTGCATTACATCATATTTAAAAAAAAATTCCCAAACACACACTGACACAGGACATTATTTTGTTGATTCCCACAGATTTTTTTTACTCCTTTCCAATTTTGTCAAAAAGTGAAATTGAATGCAATTCTAAGCCATACACTTTATTGCAATAAAATAGTTTTGTGTGATCTTCTCTATGAGGTATGCATTAGAATTTTAAAGTAACACTAACTTTGGTAAGAAATGTTTAAATAAAAAGAATCTGATTTGTGTTTTGGCAGTTTTAAGTTCTTTAACAATAAATTTATTGTGTGTTTGTGTATGTGTGCAAAACATTTTTTTGTTTGTTTGTTCCTGCACCTGGCTACCCCAGATTCTGTCATGTACCAAAGTATTATATTTTCAATTACCATTTCATGCTTTTCCTCTGCGGCAAGGAATGCAGGGCATGGGGATGAGGTGCTGCGGGGGATTTCTGGGCATTTCCTGTGTCTGGCACGTCACCAGTGACGGGGTCCGAAGGACCATCGGGCGGGCTGTTAGACAGCGCAGTGGCTTGCTCACGGTGGTGGGGAGACGGAGACTCCGGTGGTGTGGCCACGTCGCCAGATCATCGGGCCTTACTAAGACCATCCTGCAAGGCACAGTGCTGGGAGGTAGGGGTGGGGGGGGGGTGGTGAGGGGACGGCATTCGAGAGTGGGCTGGCTTGACATTGGGCGAGGCCATCAGGGTTGCTGGGGACGGAAAAAGATGGAGTATGCTGGTTAAACGATCATCTGTGGTGGACCAACGACCTCAGAGTTACGAGATAGGATAGGGTAGGCTTTGATAGATTTTATTAATATTATATATCTTGCTTCTTTGCTTATTTTTTCCCATGTCGCTGACAATCATACAGTAAAATATGAGGCTGTAAATTAGCATAATCCATACTTTATTTGGTATGCTGGCAGACACATTCTGGTTTATTTTGATGTTTGTTTTAGTGGCTGTGTTTAGTTTATTGCACAACTTTTTTTTTAATTTTTGTAAAATCTGGTAATATGAATGATGTAGTGATTGTATTCTATTTGCTGCTCAACTCTTGATTTTTGCTTGATTAGTTTTGTTTCATGATACCGAGTAGAACATAATCACTCAAACGACAAGCCGTATGTAGCACACTTATAGTTTTCTTATTAGTTTATTTGAATTGTTTTTATTTCATTTAAACGTTTGGGGTTGTCCGGTCCTGATTTGGCTCGGAAGAGTCCGCTGGACCTAAAGCAACAATCAATCAATCAATCAGTCAATTTAAACGTTTAGTTGTTTTTTAATTGCTTTTTTATGTATGTATATAATTATGATATTTTAGATTGGTTGTTAACTCTTAACTTCCCATAGTGATTTTTTCGAAGCCTGAGACAGAAGCCGAGAGAATTTTTGTCAAAAAAAGGGGGTTGTTAATAAGAAAATCAATGCTTCTATATAAATAGTACCCCCGCTTTGTGGAAATTTTGTGCTTTAAATTACTACTGTTTCTGTCATTCTCTTTTTTTTTTTTCTTCTCATTCTTACTCTGTTCTTTCAATCCACTACATGTACCTTCTTCGCTAGACCAGTCACCTACCTTTTTTCTTGAAATCTCTTCCACAACTCCTCATTTGTGTATGGAGTCTGTTGGGTCAGCTTGGGGGATATTGGACGCTTTCTGCCAAATGATTACTAGGGCTTTTATGGTATTATTATTATTTAGCAATGTAGGCATTATATGTATGTGTTTCGTTAATATTTTATAATGATGTTAATATTCTATTTTGTTTTTGTAAATGGGGGTTCGATACATTAGAGTAAGGACTTAACGTTACCTGCATGGGATGCCTTTATTGTAAAGTGACTGGCTTGTGGAGTGCATTCAGTGTTACCATTAATGTTGTGTCAGCAGGTCTTTTATAGGGATCAGTGGTGTGCTCTCTTGCAACCAAGTTGTGGTCCTGATTCGGCTCTTTGCAGTCCGCTGGACCATATAAACAATGCCTAACTATTTCTTGCAGAAACCCTGTGGGGACCCCCCGTTGGGGTGCCGGGGGTTTCAGTATAAATAGTATCCCCACTTTCTGGAAATGTAGTGCTTTAAATTCCCACTGTCGCTGTCTTTCTCCTTTGTTCTTTCTCATTCCTACTCTGTTCTATCAATCTACTATACTATCTTCTTCTTCGCTACACCAGTCACCTACCTTTTTTCTTGAAAACTCTTTCGGGACAAAACTCCTCATGTGTGTGTGAGGTCTGTTGGATCAGCTTGGGAATATTGGACGCTTTCTGCCAGGTGGTCACTGGGGCTTCCTATGATGTTATTATTTGGCAATGTTTGCATTTTATATGTATGTGTTTTGTTGATATTTTATAATCATATTTATATTCTGTTTTGTTTTTGTAAACGGGGGTCCGATAAATTAGAGTATAGCCTCAGTGTCCTAAGGGATGTCTTTATTGTAAAGTGATCGGCTGGTGGAGTGCCTTCAGTGTTTACTGTTACCACTAGGGTTGTTTCGGCAGATCTTTTATGCGGATCATGGGCGAGTCCTCTTTCAGCAAAGTTGTGGTCTTGATTTTGTGGTCCTGATTCGGCTATACTGGTCCTGATATGGCTCAGAAAAGTCCGCTGGACCTAAAGCAATAATTATGTAATGTAATGTAACCCCTGTGAGGGTGCCGGGGGTCTCAGTATAAATAGTATCCCCACTTTCTGGAAATTTAGTGCTTTAAATTCCCACTGTCGCTGTCTTTCTCCTTTGTTCTTTCTCATTCCTACTCTGTTCTATCAATCTACTATACTATCTTCTTCACTAGACCAGTCGCCTACCTTTTTTCTTGAAAACTCTTCAGGGGCGAGTCCTCTTTCAGCGAAGTCGTGGTCTTGATTTTGTGGTCCTGATTTAGCTATACTGGTCCTGATTTGGCTGGGAAAAGTCCGCTGGACCTAAAGCAATAATCCCGTAATGTAATTACTTGCAGAAAAATAGCTTCTGATGTTTAGATAATTATGTTTTTAAGTGAAAAACAATGTGTTGAAACTTGAATGTTTCACAAATAATACTTCATGTGATAATCATAAAGATCATTGTCATTGTGTTGAACATGGTGAAAATAAAAGATCTGTTGTGCTTTTTCTTTTGAAGCATTATTTTGCTTAGTAATGATCATTGTGACCAACGTCCATGTTATTTAGCGCTTTTACGTATTTAATTTTGTTTGTTTTGTTTTATTGGATTTTGCTTTAAAAAATTTTTGTTTTGTTTTGTTTTTTTGTTTTGATGTCTCATAGGTGTGTACACCTGTGCACAATCAATGTTTTCCGACTTCCATGCATGACAGTGTGAGTCTATGTATTAGCAGCCAAACAATTAAGATTTTTCCAGATTTTTGCAAATC
>CM072511.1:36778329-36905829 GCA_036898135.1 Oncomelania hupensis
ATCAGATCATAATCAATGTTACTCTGGCAGTAAATCACATTCATCAATGCTAGCTGGAAAGATAAGCATATTAATTTTGAGAACCCCACGCTAACATACCACAACTGCTTTTTTCAAAGAACCTTTCGCAACAGAAAAGAGAAAGAATCACAAGCCAAAGAAATTCCATATTAAGTGATAAAGCAGTCCTATGCTTACTGACATTATATCATAGTCATCGTATTATCAGATCATTAATTTTGTCTTTCAAAAACGCAGTCAACAGAGGAGAGATAGCTGTAAGGAAGGGCTCAAGCCCTAAGGCAGAAAGCGTAGCCGATCCTGATTAGGCATTCAGAATACTTCAAGGAGTTGCATTAATGCCTCATCAGGATAGGCTATGCTGTTCGCCAGTGCGGTTCTCCACCAATTCAAGTCAATCAATTTATTTATAGTCTTGTCACAATTAAAGTGAGATTAGACTTTAATTTAAAAAAAAAAAAAAGAATAACTTATTTCAAAAATAGGCTACTACTACTACTACTAATTGTTTTAATTAATTAATTTTAAAAGCGTTAAAACCAATCAAAAATTCAAACCTTAACATTGAAACACTAACATCATAATATAATAAGTACATCGCATGTAATGATTAAAATTATAGCAAGTTTCCTATCTGATTAAACGATGTGACGGATGTAATTATCAGAATCAATTCATTATCAGCTAATATGAGGTTCTCCACAACAAACTATTTGATATATTGCTCATTTAAAATTTGCTCCGATCCAGAACAGACACAGCAGTAGACCGAGTCCAGTACTCCACCTTGCTGTAGAGGCTTGACCAGTAGAGCCAGCAGGGCAAGGGTCTTGCACCAGAAACTGTGCCGTGTTGGACAGACTGCCGTTGTTGGGGGATGGGACCAGTCCTAGCAGTTTGCACATCAGAGGATAGATATCGACTGCCTGAATCGACGTGAGCCTGTCCATTCAAATAAAACATTACTGTACAGGTTTAATATACAAGATACTAACAAATAATCATGGCCAACCAACCTCAGAACCAACCAGTCACACACCAAAGCTATATGGACGTGATCCTGCCAATTCAAACAAATTTTTGTTTTCATAGTACAACATCTACGATAAGAAAAACATCACCAACAAACTTGCCGATCATCCAAGCACATTTCAAACAAAATACAAGATGACTAGCCATTCAAATGTATTTCGAGACAGTGTTGTGACTGGGCTTAATCCTAACGCATCAAAAACGAAAACATTGGATGATCGGCCACTATCTGAACTACCTGCATTAAAACATTTATCCAAATAGCATCAGACATGTTTTAGACACAGCGCAAATCGTGTTTAGAAAATGATGAAGCACAATAACCTTGTCCTTTAAGAAAGTACAAATATGAATGTTTTAACATACTTAGCAGTAAAAGTATCCGCAACAACAACATGACGAATATTCGTTCAGTTATTCTTGAGGTATAGCAAACAGTGTGTTTTGAACAGCAACAAAATATTGAAATTCGTAGCGACGGACCTACGGACTGACCGACAACCGTACTGCTACCGAAGGATAGCTCATGAATTGAAGTGTGTGTATAAAATTTTTTTAACAAACTCGCTTCAGCCATATTTGAGATTGAGCAAAACGTGTTTACCAACAAAATGACTCCAATAACCTTGACCTTTGTGGTAGAGCAAACATGATGGCACGGGAGGAAGGTCACTGACCTAGGTAATGTTTAATCCGTTCAGTGGTTCTTGAAATATGGTTTCCACCGGCAAATTCTAGTAGAAAGAATAAATGATCGTGGGACTGCATTAAAACAGTTTGGTTCCTGGTTACAATATCATATAATATTGTGACATTCTCAAAGAAAGAACGTAACAATCGAACAGCTGCAAGAAAGAAAGAAATATTTAAATGGACCAAAAAATCGCACCTCTCGCCCTTCTTGAAAGCGGGACCTTTGGCAAAGAAGATGGGTTTCATGGACATAAGCTCGTTGCTGTAACCATGGTTTCCGCTGGCATTCCACCTTCTGGTTCCGTTCACGTCCTGCCATGGCAAATTTAAGGTGACAATGCTAATTAAAATAAAGTAATAAGGATCTGCCATGGGAAATGTAAGATAACAATAAGCATTGTAACTTACTCTCATGATGTAAGATGATTAAAATCAGTTAACCTTGGCGGATAAACGTCCTGCAAATGGAAAATTGGCCTAGAAGATGACAATAATTATTTAAGTTGAACAACGTCCTGCTATGGCAAATGTAAGGGAAAAAAATATTTAAAAAAGAATCAATTCATGCCATGTCAATTGCATATACCATAACAAAAATGATTTCTCTGAGCAGAATAACATCTTAACCGTGGTAAATATAAAATGATAATATCAACTCAGAAATTAATTTTGAGGAAGTTAAAAATGTTATTATAAATTTAGGAAGAAAACAATCTGCTGTAGGATTAGATGGTATATCATATAACTGAATGATGCACCTTCCTGACAAGTGGGTCGAAATATTCCTATCCTATTATCCTATCCTGTCCCATAACCCGAAGGTCGTAGGGGCACCACAGATGATCGCTTAACCAGCATACTCCATCTTTCTCTGTCCTCAGCAGCCCTCATGGCTTCGCTCAGTGTCAAACCAGTCCATTCTCGAATGTTGTCCTCCCACCTCTTTTTCGGTCTCCCCCTTCTTCTACCTCCTTGCACTGTGCCTTGCAGAATAGTCTTTGCAAGGCCTGATGATCTGGTGACGTGGCCATACCATCGGAGTTTCCGTTTCTTCACCACTGTGAGCAGGTCATCCTGTTGTCCAATGGCTTGTGTGATGGTCTGTCGGACTTCAACGTTGGTGATGTGTTGGGTATAGGAAATGCACAGAAGTCTTCTGTAGCACCTCATCTCCATGCTTTGTATTCTTCGTTGGAGATCTGCTGTGAGGGTCCATGCTTCGCAAGCATATAGGAAGATGGAGATGACCAGAGAGCGCAGCAGTCTTACTTTGGAATGTAGACTGATGGTTCTGTCTTTCCAAATGGGCTTCAACCTTGTCAGGGCAGCAGTTGTTTGTGCGATCCTGGAGAGGACTTCCTGTCGAGACCCATTGTCTGACACAATGGCTCCTAAATATTTGAAGCTGTGCACTGTGTTGAGGGATTGGCCTTGTACTTTGATGTCCGTGTTGATGCCATTGGTGTTGTTGGTCATCATTTTGGTCTTCTCTGCACTTATTTCCATTCCATAAGCTCTGGAGGTGGTGTCAAGCCTCTGTACAAGCTGTTCAAGTTCTTGTTCCTCTCCAGCCAATCCATCAATATCATCCGCAAAACGAAGATTGGAGATTGCTCTGCCCCCTATGCTGACTGTGCCTTCGTGATCTGCAAGAGCATCTGACATGATGCGCTCTAGGAAGATGTTGAAGAGTGTTGGGGAGAGTAGGCATCCTTGACGCACACCGATTGTTGTTCTGAACCAGTTCCCGATGACGCTGTTATGGAGGACTGCACTGGTAGCCTTGTCATACAGGCTTTTGATGACTTCTATAATTTTAGGGCTGATGTTGTACACTTTCATGGTTGCCCATAAAGCTGCATGCCAGACTCGGTCAAATGCCTTCTTGAAGTCTATGAACACATGATATAGATGTTGTTGGTGCTGTAGGTATTTCTCACAGATTATTCTGAGGTTGAAAATCTGTTCAGTGGTACTTCGCCCTGCCATGAATCCTGCTTGTTCTTCAGCTATGATTTGTTCAGCTTGTGGTTTCAACCTGTTGAGTATTATTTTCAGGAGGACCTTGCTGGGATGGCTGATGAGGCTGATGGTGCGGTAATTTTCACACTCCTGAAGATTACCTTTTTTGGGAAGAGTGATGACAAGCGACTGGGTCCATGGTGTAGGCCATTCCCCACTCTGCCAGATCTTGTTACAGATAATGGTGAGAGCATCAGTCATCGCTTCTCCTCCTGCTTGTAGCAGTTCCGCTGGTATGTTGTCCACTCCCGCTGACTTCCCTTTCTTCAGCGATTGCACTGCTGCCTCAACTTCTTCCCGGAGAATTGGGAGGATTTCTTCTTCTTCTCTGCTCTCGGGACATGCTAGAACTGATGGGTCTCCATTTGGTGTATGGTTGTAAAGGTCAGAGCAGTACTCAGTCCATCTGTCCAAGACTTCTTGTTCTTCTGTAAGGCAAATGCCAGACTTGCTTTGGATAGTGGAGACTTTGGGCTGTTTAACACTTGTCAGCCGCTTCACAGTCTGGTAGGCCTTCTTGCTGTTGTTCTTGTTCAGATTGTTCTCTATTTCCTGGCATTGATCTTCTATCCAGTTCTCCTTTGCTGTGCGCATGCCTTTTCGGATGTCATTGTTGATTTTTCGGTAGACATCAGCTCCCTGTGAGGTGTTCTTTTTCTTTTTTAACTCTCTTCGTTTATCACACAGATCCAAAAGTTCAGGTGTGATCCACGGCTTCTTCTTTGGTCGGTGCTTGCCAAGGATCTCAGTGGCGGCATCTGTTACAGCTGAGTTGAAGGTATTGGTCATGGTGTTGACATCTACTTCGCCTGCCCCAAAAATAAGCAGTGGTGCAAATTTCCCTCCAATTGTGGCCTGAAATATTTTTGCCACCTCCGGGTCTTGCAGTTTGTCCAGGTCGAACTTCAGCCTAGTGCACTTTGCTGTATTTACTCTCTTCAAATGGAGCCGGAAAGACATCATCACGAGATCGTGGTCACTTCCAATGTCTGCTCCTGGAAAAGTGCGTGTCCTGCCAATGTTGATGCTTGATCTGAAGCGTTTCTTGACCATGATGTAGTCGATCTGGTTGTGATGTTCCCCGCCGGGACTGTGCCATGTCCATCGTCTGGATTTTTTGTGGAGACCAAGCGTGTTTGCCAGTACTAGATTGTTTTATCTGGCAAACTCCAATAGCCTCAGACCCCTGTCATTTGTCTCGTTGTTGCAGTGGGGTCCGCATGTGTCTCCCCAGTTGTGGTGCGCATCTTGGCCAACCTTGGCATTCCAGTCGCCTTGCACTATGACTATGTCCTTCTTCGGCACTTGGTCAAGGGCCGCCTGTATATTTTCATAAAAATCCTCCACTTCGCGGTCTTCATAGTCTGATGTTGGAGCATAGGCCTGGATGATGGTAATGTTGAAAGGGGTTGCTCTCAGACGGATGGTAATGAGTCTACTGGAGACTGGGCGGCAACCCATGACAGTTGCTAGAATGTTCTTGTGGACCAAGAATCCAACGCCGTGTTCGTGCCTGTCATCTCTACCGCTGAAATAGAGCTTGTGGCCTTTGTCAGTCGTTGTTTCACCTAGGCCTTTCCAGCGCAGTTCGCTGATACCTAGAACGTTCCATCGATAGTGGTCCAGCTCGTGGGCCAGTTCTTCTAATTTTCCTTCCGCAGTTAGGGTCCTGACATTCCAGGTTCCTATGACGATGTTGTTTCTCGTGCGGATCTTGCTAATTTGTCCATCAGTAGCATACTTTTCACCTCCGTCCTGGTGGCCAACGGAAGGCGCGGTCCTTGTGTAGCCGGGCGACGACCGATCCGGCATGGAATTAGTGGATAGCCTCATCATGTGTTGTGTCTTGGGCAAAAAAAGACCTGGCAGGGCCCAATCCTCTCCAGGCTGTTGGCCACAGCCGAAATCCACGAATACAGTGTGGCTCGCCTTGGCCCTGAGCACGTGGTCGTTGAACCTGTAGTAACGTGAGGTTCCTCCGCCCTGGCCGGTGACTTCTGTGTAGAAGACTTTCGCCCAGTGATGCCGTGCTAACATCACCCCTGTTAGTCGCCTCTTACGACACGCCGGGAAACGTTGGGTCTATTCTATTTGCCCGAACCCACAGAGACCAATAGGACGTTAAACTTTGTTATTCCTCCCCCAAGTGGTAACACTGAAGGCACTCCACCAGCCGGTCACTTTACAACAAAGACATCCCACGCAGGAATATTATTAATAAATGTTAAACTACGGGCATTATTCCTGATTTTTGGAAATCTTCTATAGTAATTCCTATCCTAAAATCAGGTAAGCTCCGATCAGTTACTTCAAGTTATACCAATAGCATTAACGTCTCATGAATGTAAAATAATGGAAAAGATTGTATTAGAAAGGTTGTCTTACTATTGTATAAACCATACAATTGTACCACTTAATAAGGCTGGATTTCAAAAAGGAAGGTCGACGGTAGATCATTTAGTAAAAATTTGGACTCATATTAAAAGGCAATTTGCAAAAAGAAAGAACGTGCTAACAATTTTTTTTATATTACCAAACATATGACAGAGTCTGGCATGCTCGATTATTATACAAATTAAAACCAATTGGTTTATCGGGCCGTATATATAATTATTTTGGGACGTTTTTAACCGACAGAAATATAAAGCTAAAAGTGTGGAATTCATAATCGCCTAGCTATAAAACTAATATGGGAATTCTATAAGGATCTATAGTTTCACCGATTTTATTTAATATATTAATTTATGATTTACCACGAGCACTAAGTAATAAAGTGTCACTTGTTCAATATGCAGATGAATTAGCAATATGGATGAATGTAAATTTAAGAAATAAAACATCTTTGTACAAAATAAAATATATAACTAAATTATATCAACAAGAAATAAATAATATCGGTCATTATATGAAACAAAATGGTCTTGAATTGTCTAAAGAAAAAAAAACACACAAACTTGGTACTATTTAATAAAGGTCAAGAGCCTAGACAAAATCCAAAATTAAAAATTGACAACAAAGAACTCAAGTAGGGCCTATGTGAAAGAGTTTAAATGTTTTAGGAGTATATTTAACATGCAAACTAAAATAGAAAAGACATATAGAATATTTACTACAAAAAGCTATCAAAAGTTAGAATTATTTGAAAATTATTAACTACAAAATTGGAGACCAGACGTAAAAACATTGATTCATTTAGACTCTGCTTTAGTGAGATTCAAATTAACATACGGACTCCTATCTTATCCCGTAACTCGAAAGTCGCAGAGGCCCCTCAGATGATCGTTTAACCAGGGTACTCCATCAAAAGATCTTCTTCAAGTAAATTTAATCCACATTGAAAAACCACAAAAAAATAATTTCACCAGTAGGCCTATCTACGTACAAAATGGACAAGACAAATTATTATTTTCACTATTGTAGTGTAAATAGGAACCATAACATCCACTTCACGGCCGTTGAAACACGAAATCGTATGTATGAGAAGTATTGTGGACATTAAAAAACATATACAGATGATTCTGTTTTTGAAATAGGTGAAGCAGGATCAGCGCTTGTAATACCGGATTTTAATATATCAGAATCATTTTGTTTAGGTAAAGGATATTCTATTTTCACTGCTGAGCTAATAGCGATATTATTTGCTCTTCATAAAATCTCAAATCTATCTATGAGAATATTTAGTATTGTTATATATGTATATTCTACGTCTGCTTTATGCCACGATCGAGATGCGCACGATAGATCCGATCATTTTGTTTCGCAAGGCATGCAATACCAGAGTGTATTTACCTTTTATCTGATTTGGTTGTTGCTAGAAATAGAAGCTTTGTATAATGTTGATAATTTTCGTCGGTCGATATTGTTGAGAATTTTCTGGACTTACTTGTTTATTATCGACCGAAGCTTCGAAATAGCTCTCCTAACTTAATGACGTAAGACAGTGTCCGGTGACGAGTTTTATATTTGACTGGGTGTTATTGCGTCATGCTGGAATGTTTTTCTCGTTTGCAGAGGTTATATAAGTAATGCATTGTCTGCTTGTAGGAGTGATTTAATGATAAAAAAAAAAAAAAAGATGATTGTTGTAGTGATTTTCGGAAAGCGATTCTTGTAGGCCTATGCCGTTGTTGACGTTTGTGAATAAAGTTGGATAACTTTATACGACCACTCCTGCCTTGTTGCTGAGTGAACAGGCTGCGTGTAACCGTGTTATGGATTCAAATTGTCATGGTGAAAGAAAATAAATTATTTTAGAAATTAAAAACATTAATCATGGTTTGATAATTAATGGTACTCAGGTGAACTTTTGCTGGATTCCATCACATTGTGGATACATGTCTTTATATAATGATTGGGCTGGCCGTGCTGCAAAACGTGGTGCTTCAGATATTAACTCACAGGCTATAACAATACCGATATCTTTTACAGAAATTCAAAACTCGAAGGAAAATAAATTTGTGAAAACTATTAAATGTAATATGAGTTATGATAAACCTTATGGAATCACCAAATCAGTTTTAAGCATGACACAAAGAATAATACTAAACTCAATGAAAACAAAATATTGTAAAAATGTGAACTGCACATGTAATGAAACTGTATCTTTGATGTATATACTACTTGGATGCAGTCAAATTCGTCCTTTTTCTTTTACCAACTGTGAGTTCTATTGAAAACATAAGTGCGCGTTAGGTTAGCTAAAGCTTTAATTGATTGTCCAGTAACTCAGTTTATTTGATTAGATAAAAATAAAATATATTACTAAGTATTTTATACATTTAAATTTAATGTGGTGTGTGTTTGTGTGTGCATGCGTGCGTGTAAGTGCGTGAGTGCGTGCGAATATGCGTCTTATCATTTCGATAAAGAAGAGGTTAATAAAACAACCAACCAATCAACCAACCGAAATATGATAATAATGATTTTAGTACAATAAAGCTCTGCTATGACAAGTGTGTTATGACATCATTTAAGAGTGGAATAATGTCGAACACGGTTTTTTTCTACAACTGACTAGTTGATTTGAAGATCCTCAACTGGGGAAGTAAATAAAACAATAAAGCACTACATACACATTCACCAAAACACACATACACGCGCGTGCACTCACACACACACACACACACATAAATAATAATAATTAGAAGAAGAAGAAGAAGAAGAAGAAGAAGAAGAAGAAGAAGAAGAAGAAGAAGAAGAAGAAAGAAATCTGTCTTACCGATGACACAGTCCAGCCTTCGTCTGCAATGACGATGATGGGCATGATGCGACTGTTGTGCTTGTAGTGGAAGTGGTCGGGGAGGTCCTCTCTCTTGTATGCCTTGGCGTGAGGGATCGTAGCGGCGCCTGCAAAGACTTTGTCTTCCATCCCAACCTTGGGCAAAATGGCGGTCACCGTGTCTGAATCGGGGACGATTTCCACGTCGCTTTGGTTGACATAGCTCCACAGGTCTATCAGCTGTAAGTAAGCAGAGGGATCATTAGCAATTATTAATAAGCTTTCATTGTTTGAAAATGGTAGGTCTGACAGACGTGTTTCTGAATCGGAAACTATTTCGCAAGTCATTGCGGTTAACGTAAGTCCCCAGGTCTCGTAGTTGAATGTGTAAGAGTTAGGAATGAACATGGCCATTTAATTAATTAAGCACTTTAGACTTACAACAGAAGATTTAGATCAGGTTCAGTCATCAGTTAACAAGCACTCATGAAAGTCCATGTCACGACCCACACTCAGTTTGAACTTTATATTGTTGTTTGTAGATAGGTGGTCTTCTCGCAAGTGCCTATGAATCATCGTTTTGTGTGCCTTTGAATAAGCCGGGACAAAAGTAAATGAAAAGTGTGACGTAACTTATTGTGGTAGAAAAGAGGAAATGACGAAAGAAAAAGAAGACAGGTATTTTGGTCGTTACATGGAGGTTCCAGGAACAGTGAATCTAGGAGCAGTGTGTTGAATCGTTTTTCGTCCCTGCTAATCCTTTATCCGTCAACTGTACGCTTAAGGAAATACGTACGTGATATCCTCACGTAGCGGTGCCCTACGACAAGAACTTGAGTTTTCACCAGAAGTCGTTTGAGAACGATGAGGGAGAAAGAGTTCGACCTTGAAACTGGTGCAAGTTCGACTGTTTGTTTTAGTCAATGAAGATCGAGACGACTAGTAGACCTGACCGTTGACCTACCTGTACCAAAAGGAATGCTACGGATGAAGAGACGTATCCGACCTTAGCCGCATCACCGTATCCACGGGTAGTTGAGTAAGTGTGGACTTGGGTGTTTTCACTGGCTAGTCGGGTGTCTCTTTGTTGTCATTTATTTCTGTGGTCCGTATTTTGTCGTATCATTGTTGGTTATCATTATGTTGTGGGGCTAAAATATTATGGGGAAGTATTATATTCGTATAAGTGATACCATATTTATTACAATCATTATTCTTCCAAGCATACAACACATTCAAGGTTGCAGTCATTCATTCATACATGCGTTAGATTTACATTTGTGATTGTTACAATACAAGAGTTAGCGATTATTATTATTAAGGAAAATGGTTGAGTTTTCAATTGCATCAGGAAGCATGTATAAATTGTTACTCAAATTCTTAGAAGATTTTGTATGGGTTATGTTGCAGTGTACCCTTCGCTTTTTGCCTTTGGTTTCATCTTCAACTTCGATTTTACCTTCAACTTCAACTTTAACTTCGACTTTGTTTTTGGTTTTACCATCACTTTTCACCGATTGTATTATAATAGACTTTTTGCCAGTGAACTTTTTGCCTTCGCTTCTTCACCACAGACTTTGAAATATTGGATGACCACGGGGGATGCATCTAATCGTAGCAGCTACAGTCCCAGTGACATTCGAGGTGTATGCACTTATCGATTACATCTAGTGCATTGACAATTTTTAGTTTACTATGTTCCCGGGACATATATACATTTCACTCCTGCGTTGAGCGAGTTCATGCTCTAGTGTCTTCGGGACGTTTTTGTTATTATGCAATTTCGTATTGCAAAGGTTTGATCGCAGGAGTGTGATATGTATTTGTAAAACGAGACTTGTGAACTGAAATCGTTATAACAGTAGTAGCAACAAATTTGTAAACAGTGCATAGGTTGTGTGCGAACAATGAGTGAACAGTAGAAAAGGAAAACAAAGAGACTGAACGAGAATACTGTGTAGAACCATTTAATTTATTTAAAACAAAGAACATTTCATTCTGTCGTTTGATTTTATCACCTTTATAAATTTTAGTTATTCATTTACGACTCCATGTTATGTTCATGTGAATAAATTGTTGTTTTATTTTGCCAACGTAATACTTGTCTCTATCTATTCATCCGTTGTTCACGTATGGTTGCATACACTGCTCAGAGTTCCCCTTTATGGTAAGAGAAACGAAGGACCGTAAGGGGGGGCTTTGACATATTTGGTGGCAGCGGTGGGATCGAACGGATGAATGGAGGAGATAGAATTACGTTGACATTGTTGTGTTATACCATACAATCAGAGTAAGTGACGTGGGTGGTTGGCGGGTGCTGGAGCGTTTTGAATCGCGTGGGCGCACTTAGAGCACCCGACAGTAATAAGGTAAGCAACCAAGCCCACACTTTACTATAATACAACTTAGTGTCATCTGAGCCAAACCGTGGTATAACTGTTGAGTTATTTGAACTCTGAGATATATAGTTGGTAAATAGATTTGTTGTTTACCAATTATACAAGAAAAGGTGGTCGGCTAGCAAAATGTCCGCCACCCGGAAAGGTACAAAACGTGCTGGAGCCAAGAAAACGATTGGTGGGGAAGGGACATCGATCACCCCTAGCAGCGACTCAGCCGATATTGTACTGGGAGCATCGGGAGAAGCGACCATGTCCAGTTTGACGAGAGAAGAGACTCTGAGTACGTCTGTCTTAGGTTTCCCTCGCATGGCGGTAGCCGTAGAACCGTCAAGGAACCAAGAGACGTCCGAAGTGATTGACGTATCCGTGAAGTATAGAGAATTAGGTATGAGCCTAGGCCTGCGAGAAGAGGCGCTAGCGAGATTTGTCGTGGATGGCATCCAAAAGGAAGAAGAACGAAGAGAGCGCGAAGAAGACAGACGGCTAATAGAAAGAAAAATAGAAGAAGACAGACGTCTAATGGAGAGGAAAATGGAAGAAGAGCGAAAGGAAAAAGAAGAAGAACGTCGCCGACGCGAAGAGGAAAAAGAAGAAGAACGTCGCCGACGCGAAGAAGAAAAAGAAGAAGAACGTCGCCGACGAGAAGAAGAAAAAGAAGACAGACGTCTAATGGAGAGAAAAATGGAAGAAGAACGTCGCCGACGAGAAGAGGAAAGAGAAGAAGACAGACGTCTGATGGAGAGGAAAATGGAAGAAGAACGTCGCCGACGAGAGGAAGAGAAAGAAGAAGAACGTCGCCGACGCGAGGAAGACAAAGAAGAAGAACGAAGATCATTAGAAATCAGAATGGAGGCAGAGAAAGAACGGATGAAAATGCTGATGGAGGTGATCAGAGAAGAACGCGAAGTTTTCGCTGACCGTTCAACTCGTAGAGAACATCATGATGGTTACCGACTGAAAATTCACCCTTTCGATGGTAGAGAAGACATCGAAGCTTATCTGCGTCATTTTGAACTCATAGCTGAATCACAAGGATGGAATAGAGATTGCTGGGCAGCAAGGTTGTCTCCACTATTGTCAGGAGAAGCGCGCGATACGTATTTGCGTCTGACACCCGAACAGGCTCAAGATTTTGAAGAAGTACGCAACGCGCTGTTACGTCGTTTTCGCCGCGATGCGGAATGGTATCGCCGACAGTTCCGAGAGACCAAGAAAGAACAAAATGAAACTTTTCCGCAATTTCTCATCCGGTTGCAGACATCTGTAGAAAGATGGTTTTCCTTGGCAGACAAAGACATCGATGACGCGAAGTCTGTGTTAGACATGTTTTTGGCTGAACAGATATATTCAATAATGAATCCTGAGCTCGAGATGTTCGTGCGTGAACGATTGCCGACAGACGCCGCACAAGCAGCCGAATATGCTCAACTGCATTTGGACGTAAAACGAGCCGTATCCCGAGGACCTGTTTTCCAAAGAGCGAGTCCACGAACACCGAGCAGTCAACCCGAGCGTAGACCGAACGAGTCACAAACGAGATTGAGGGAACCTATTAGGAGACCAGTTGTCGGTAGAGATGAAAGAGACAGGAGGAATTCAGACGAGTGCTATAAGTGTGGGGGTAAGGGGCACTTCGCCAGGCAATGCATGAAAACGCATGCAGTCAGTCAGGTTACAATTGCGACCGACACCCTACCGATCTATACTCCGCCAATAGACGTCCGATCTATTAAACCCTATAACCCGTGGAGTGAGGGTCGGATCAACGAAAATACAGTACGCATCATGCGTGATACTGGAGCAGATATGGGAGCAGTTGCTTCAAAATGGGTCAAACCTGAAGATTACACTGGGAGGAGTGTTGAAGTGTACTTAGCAGACCAGACAAAAACAGGAAAGTACCCTACAGCATGGGTGAAACTTGAATCAGGCTTTGTGACAGGGACTGTTGAACTGTTCGTCCTTGACCACATGGGACCTGACATTCTTCTGGGTAACTGGATTACATTTTCATCTGGTTACCGAAGCCCAGTTACCATTGATGGTAGTGAATGTGCCGTGGCAGCAGCAGTCGAAACAAGAGGACAAATAGAACGTGAAAAACGAGCGACAGTACCTTTGCAGGTATCGAAAACTCTAGGAGTGGAAGTCACACCGACAGAGTTGGCTGCATTGCAAGAAGAAGACGATAGTCTTAAAAAAGTTCGAGCGTTGGCTGATGCCCAGAGCGAACTGAAGTCAGGAAATGCTACAGTAAAATTCACGCGAAAGAAAGGGTTACTATACAGGTTGCATCAGTTGCGAGGAGTGGAGACATCGCAGCTAGTAGTTCCCAAGAAACTACGAAAAGAAGTCATGAGGTTAGCTCATGATCCTCCCATGGCAGGACACCTAGGAGGAAAACGAACTCGCGAACGTATATGGAATACGTTTTTCTGGCCAGGTATGTGCGCAGACGTTCGCAGGTACTGTACATCATGCATTGAATGCCAGAGAGTGACACCAAGGGGTCGAGTCAGCAAGGTACCCCTACAAAAGATGCCGTTGATGGACGAACCATTCCAAAGAGTGGCTATCGACATTGTAGGTCCGATTGCACCAAAGTCGGAACAAGGTAACCAATACATTTTGGTAGTTGTCGACTACGCTACACGATACCCAGAAGCAGTTCCGTTGAAAAGAATTGACACTGAAAAAGTAGCAGAGGCTCTGTGGACCATATGGTCGAGGGTAGGCATCCCTCGTGAAATACTAACCGACAGGGGGACGCAGTTCATGTCAGCAGTCATGGATGAAATGAACAGATTGTTGGCCATCCATGGAAAAGCCACCACACCCTACCACCCTCAGTGTAATGGGCTGGTTGAGCGGTTTAACGGCACTCTGATGACCATGCTGAGAAAACTGACTACAGAACAGCCACGGATGTGGGACCGGTACATACCAGCTCTTCTTTTCGCCTACCGAGAGGTACCTCAAGAAGCTACTGGATTTTCACCGTTTGAGCTACTATACGGAAAAACAGTCAGAGGACCGATGGCCGTGTTGAGAGAGCTATGGTCGAAGGAGATTGCTGCTGAAGAAGTGAAAGTAAGCAGTGAATACGTAGTCGATCTACGCAATCGCATCGAGGAGACGTGCCAGATAGCAAAAGAACATATGAAAGGTGTTGCAGAGCGCCAGAAACACTACTTTGACCGAAAAGCGAAACCCAGGGTCTTCAAAGCAGGCGACAGAGTGTTGCTGTTGCTACCCACTAAACATAATAAACTCCAAATGGCTTGGCAAGGACCCTATGAAGTCATAGAAAAAGTTGGCGAATGCGATTATCGCATATCAGTAGGACGGAAAACTAAACTCTTCCACGTCAATCTGCTGAAAGAATGCAGAGAAAGAGTGACAGTCGATGCAGTAGTGACAGAAGACGATCAATGGAAAGAAGAACAAGTGGGCAACGATATTCCAACGTGTCCGTTAGTGGCGACCGAGGGTCCGAAAGATGTACACGTTGACCCGGAATGTCCAGAAATTCATGAGGACATCCTAAACATAGTGTCAGACTATGCAGACATTTTCACTGATTTCCCTTTACGATGCACCTTGGATACGTGCGAGATAAAGATGATCAATGAAGAGCCAGTCCGTACAAAACAATACCCTTTACCTCATTCGCAAATGCAGGTGGTGAAGGATGAAGTAGAAACGATGATGAAATTACGGGTCATTGAGAGAGCAACGTCACCGTATAGCTCACCGATTGTGCTAGTGAAAAAAAAAGATGGACAAATACGATTTTGCGTTGATTTTCGCAAAATGAATCGTAACATCGTCTTCGACGCTGAGCCTCTACCTGATATCGATTTTTTGTTCGCGAAGCTCGCAAAAGCGAAATACCTGAGCAAAATAGATTTGTCAAAAGGGTATTGGCAAATCCCAATGAAAAAAGAGGACAAAGAAAAGACAGCGTTCACCACTCCTGAAGGTCAGTTCCAGTGGTGCGTGATGCCTTTTGGATTGAAGACTGCCGGAGCTATATTTTCCCGAATGATGCGGAAGTTATTGGCACCCCTTCACATGCCTGAAATAGACAACTTCATGGATGATTTGATGATAGCTACTCAAAAAAAAGAAAGGCATTTGGAATGTCTAAGAGCGTTGTGTCAGAGACTCCGCGAAGTGCAGTTAGCTGCAAGACCGTCAAAATGTTTCCTAGGATTTCAGAGTTTGGAGTATCTGGGACACATGGTAGGGCGAGGTAAGATTCAACCAGACCGTCAGAAAATGGATCGCATCGGAGAAACGTCACAACCAACTACAAAGAAACAAGTGAGGTCGTTTTTGGGGTTAGCGAGCTACTACAGGAGGTTTGTACCAAACTTTGCAGCCATAGCCGCACCTCTATCCGATCTGACGAAGGGAGGAAAAACAGGACCAGTCGCATGGACGGAAGCATGCGAAAGAGCTTTCAACACTTTGAAAGAAAGGCTGTGCTCTAGTCCTGTATGTTGTCTGCCAGATGGCGAAAAACCGTTTGTTTTGCAAACAGACGCGTCAGACACAGGTATTGGAGCAGTACTATGCCAAGATCAGGGTCACGGACTCCAACCAGTGGCTTGTGTCAGCCGGAAGTTAGTTGCCGCAGAAAAGAACTACTCAACGATTGAGAAGGAATGTTTAGCGTTGATTTGGGGACTTCAACGATTTCAGCAATATGTGTACGATCGGACAGTCATCGTACAAACTGATCACCAACCGCTGAAATACCTTCAGAAATCGAAAACTACCAGCAGCAGGTTGATGAGATGGGCGCTGTTGATGCAGTCGTTTCCACTGGTTATTGAAAGTATTCCTGGAAAGGAAAACGTCACTGCAGACTTTTTGAGCAGAAACGTGTAAGTCGTGAACTTTGAGTTTGAACAAAACCAAGGTTTTGTCTTGAGGGGGGGGGGTATGTCACGACCCACACTCAGTTTGAACTTTATATTGTTGTTTGTAGATAGGTGGTCTTCTCGCAAGTGCCTATGAATCATCGTTTTGTGTGCCTTTGAATAAGCCGGGACAAAAGTAAATGAAAAGTGTGACGTAACTTATTGTGGTAGAAAAGAGGAAATGACGAAAGAAAAAGAAGACAGGTATTTTGGTCGTTACATGGAGGTTCCAGGAACAGTGAATCTAGGAGCAGTGTGTTGAATCGTTTTTCGTCCCTGCTAATCCTTTATCCGTCAACTGTACGCTTAAGGAAATACGTACGTGATATCCTCACGTAGCGGTGCCCTACGACAAGAACTTGAGTTTTCACCAGAAGTCATTTGAGAACGATGAGGGAGAAAGAGTTCGACCTTGAAACTGGTGCAAGTTCGACTGTTTGTTTTAGTCAATGAAGATCGAGACGACTAGTAGACCTGACCGTTGACCTACCTGTACCAAAAGGAATGCTACGGATGAAGAGACGTATCCGACCTTAGCCGCATCACCGTATCCACGGGTAGTTGAGTAAGTGTGGACTTGGGTGTTTTCACTGGCTAGTCGGGTGTCTCTTTGTTGTCATTTATTTCTGTGGTCCGTATTTTGTCGTATCATTGTTGGTTATCATTATGTTGTGGGGCTAAAATATTATGGGGAAGTATTATATTCGTATAAGTGATACCATATTTATTACAATCATTATTCTTCCAAGCATACAACACATTCAAGGTTGCAGTCATTCATTCATACATGCGTTAGATTTACATTTGTGATTGTTACAATACAAGAGTTAGCGATTATTATTATTAAGGAAAATGGTTGAGTTTTCAATTGCATCAGGAAGCATGTATAAATTGTTACTCAAATTCTTAGAAGATTTTGTATGGGTTATGTTGCAGTGTACCCTTCGCTTTTTGCCTTTGGTTTCATCTTCAACTTCGATTTTACCTTCAACTTCAACTTTAACTTCGACTTTGTTTTTGGTTTTACCATCACTTTTCACCGATTGTATTATAATAGACTTTTTGCCAGTGAACTTTTTGCCTTCGCTTCTTCACCACAGACTTTGAAATATTGGATGACCACGGGGGATGCATCTAATCGTAGCAGCTACAGTCCCAGTGACATTCGAGGTGTATGCACTTATCGATTACATCTAGTGCATTGACAATTTTTAGTTTACTATGTTCCCGGGACATATATACATTTCACTCCTGCGTTGAGCGAGTTCATGCTCTAGTGTCTTCGGGACGTTTTTGTTATTATGCAATTTCGTATTGCAAAGGTTTGATCGCAGGAGTGTGATATGTATTTGTAAAACGAGACTTGTGAACTGAAATCGTTATAACAGTAGTAGCAACAAATTTGTAAACAGTGCATAGGTTGTGTGCGAACAATGAGTGAACAGTAGAAAAGGAAAACAAAGAGACTGAACGAGAATACTGTGTAGAACCATTTAATTTATTTAAAACAAAGAACATTTCATTCTGTCGTTTGATTTTATCACCTTTATAAATTTTAGTTATTCATTTACGACTCCATGTTATGTTCATGTGAATAAATTGTTGTTTTATTTTGCCAACGTAATACTTGTCTCTATCTATTCATCCGTTGTTCACGTATGGTTGCATACACTGCTCAGAGTTCCCCTTTATGGTAAGAGAAACGAAGGACCGTAAGGGGGGGCTTTGACAGTCCACAATCCTCTTCCTCCTCGTCCGTATCATCATCTTCAAAAAGATGATAGAGAAGGAGGGGGATGAGGAGGAAGATAGCAGCGACGACGACGACAAAGAAGAAGAAGTATAGCAGTGGTTTGGCTGACGGCGGTGTGGTGGCTGCGTTATGATGGTGATGATGATGATGATGATGATGAGGATGAGGATGAGGATGAGGATGAACTTACCCTTGAGGCCATGTTAACCTCCGTCATTCCATGGTCTGATGTCAGAATGACGTTGACTGTGTTAACGAGTTTGTTTTTTTCCAACCCGTCCAAGATGAGACCAAGCACTGCGTCCATTTCTCGCACCTGAAAGTAGGAGGATATATTGCTATCTTATCTGCTCTAGAAATCGAATCTGATTCCATCGGGAGTGAAACAAGATTATTGTCTATCCGAATTTTTACGTGCAGTTCAATGTAATATTTAAAACTATTTCCTCTCAGATTTTGCTTAGGAGGTTGGGGATGGGGTGAGGGAAATGAGAAGGAAGGGGGAGTGGGTGCGACGAGAGACGGATGAACGAGTGCGTGTGTGTGGTGGGGGGTACTGTATGGGGGTGGGGAGTTGAAAGGGGGAAAGAGACGGAAGAGTAGGCGGTGGTTAAGGAGAGGAAGAAGATTCAGGGCTAAAAGAAAGTTGTCGGTTTTCTCTAGCCGATTTTCTCCAAGTTTGCACATTATTGACGACTCAAAATAATGAACTGCAGTAAGAAGTTCACTTGCTAGCAAGCTCGCTCACTCACTCACTACGAATCTAAGCCACCCCCCCCTCCTCCCCGAATTTTATGGAACTATATATATATATATATATATATATCCTATGTTATACTATCCCGTAATTCGGAAGTCGTTGGGGCACCACAGATGATCTCAGTGTCAAGCCAGTCTATTCTCAAATGTTGTCCTCCCACCTCTTTTTTGGTCTCTGTCACAAGAGCCCCGTTTCCACTGCCTTTAAGATTTTGCTTGTTTAGTCAGTTAGACTTAGAAGGTTACTGTTAGTCTCTAGCAGACGACAGAAGTGATCATGCTAACACAGTTGTAGCCTGACGCCCGCATAGCAGTGACATCATCGCAGCTGACGGTAGAAGGCTTTGAATTATACAGCCACTCAGATTTCTTCAGCCAATCCGAACACAGCACCGGTATGTAGAACCAGTTCTGACTGGGTAGGCAAAGGCTAGGTAGAGGGTCATTTGTGTTGAAAGCTTAAGGCAGTACACAGCTACTTCCTAGCAGAAATCTCTCCACTGATAGACCAGGGAAGCAGTACTTGTTGAATACTCGAATTCAATCAAGTAGCCACGGCCTGACATTGTCGAACAGGTAAATGAACATACTTCTGTTTCATCGTGATGTATTTATATTATTGTTGAATTATGTTTGTGAAATTTGCTATACACAGAATGAATTGTTAGTCCGATGTTGCGTGACCACGTGGAAGAATCCGACCACGAGGCTGTCATGAACTGGCTAGTTTTAACTCTGCCTATTACTATTCAGCCTTGTGTAGTAATTGTAACAGTAGAGGGTTAGGTATTACACAGCAGGCCACACACAGCGAGCTAGCCACACACAGCGCAGTGAGTCAGCACTTGAGCTTTGAATCTGACCGTTTTAACCAATCAGCAGCAGGCTAAGCGGTTGGAGCAGTTCTGACTGTGTCAAATCCTAACACAGTTTTAGTCAGTCGTGTGTGAGACGAAGAAGAGTCAACATCTAAATAGCTAGCAGAGAAATCTCTTCACTCATAGACCAGGAAGCAGGACTTTAGAATCTTAGAATTCTATTAAGTCATCACGGGCCTGAACTTGTCAAACAGGTAAATGAACACCCTTCTGTTTCATCGTGATATATTATTATTATTGTTGAAATTATGTTTGTGGAATTTGCTATGCATAAATGTGAATTGTTAATCCGAATTTGCGTGACCATGTGGAAAAGCCGAACACGTGGCGAAACACGACCGGTTGCGCCGCCATGTTGTATCCCGTACGGAACCACTGTTGTTTAACTTATATGTATGTTTGCAGACCAGTGGCTGTACCACTGAATGTTTATATTATTATTAATTCTGTATGTGTATAGTTAGACACGATTGATATTTATGTATGTATAGGAATTTAGAGTGAGATTCCAGTGGACCCCGGAAGTAACAGAATGTTCGTCGCTTATGTATAGAGATGTGGAGCTATCACTGAGGGCTACTTTGGCTTTCAGTGAGACGCTCTGCACAAACCGATTATTCAGGGTTGTGCAGAATTTCGTCTCTTATATTACAGACGAGCAGGCGAGCTATCCTGTGCGTCCCACTCCACAGAAACGACGAGTTGGTTGAGGAGCCTCTACCGCACAAGTCGGACAGAGCTACCCGGAAAAACACCCTGTCAGACCCCACAGCGTGGCAAGGGAACCCAACTACACAACGACAAAGGTGTACCAGAAGCTACCTCAAAGAAGGACTTCGCACGCACCATCTAGCAGTTAAGTGTATGCTCCGAAGGTGCACTTAAGCTGATCGAAACAGGACCACAGTAGTCCAACTCTTCAGAAACTGTAAAACGGACCACAGTAGTCCAATCTACATAAACTCAAATAGCAAGTGCCCGAGGAAGATATAACAGCTGCCTAGACTATCAGCGATCGAACTATTAGCAGTGACTGAGACATTTTAAGTTAGATTAGAACTTAGAGAATCTTGTTTAGAGTAGAAGAAATAAATGTGTGATTTTAACTGTTATCAAGTGGCTGGACTACATATGATTCATAGCCGTGTGAAAGCTAGTGTGACAGTAATCTTTTACCATTTTTCTATCTATCTCTGTACCCCAACCTTAACACAGCACGAGCTAAACAAATAAATTTATTAAAGTAATTCATAGGGTGACTTACTAGCAGTTCCCACCGAATAAACGTGAGGGTCCATAATTCCATTGTGCAGAGCCCATAAACCCCATGTGACAGAGGCAAGCATGACCGGCCGACACCATGTTGAAAGATGTACGGAACCACTGATGTTCAATCTATATGTATGCTTGCAGACCAGTGGCTGTACCCGAGAATGTTTATAATATTATTAATTCTTTATGTGTATAGTTAGCCACGATTTATATTTAGTACTATATATGTATAGGAAATTAGAGTGGAGATTCCAGTGGACCACGGACTTAGCAGAATGTTTGTCGCTTATGTATAGAGATGTGGAGCTATCACTGAGGGCTACTTTGGCTTTCAGTGAGACGCTTTGCACAGACCTATTATTCAGGGTTGTGCAGAATTTCGTTCATATGTTACAGACGAGCAGGCGTATATCGTGAGCCCAACTCAGCAAACGACAACAACCACGTCGACTCGTACAATTGGCTGCCGAGGCATCTACAGCATTGTGAGCAGATAGCCCACCCGTCGAACACAAGCAACGACAACACAGCGTGTCGTAGAAGCGACCTCAACGCAGCGCTTCAACCCCACAGTTAAGTGCAACAAGAAACCGTGCACTAAAACTCTGTATAAACAGGACCACAGTAGTCCACTCATCAAGACTTCTGACCCTTAAGGCAGAAAGTAGCCAGTGCCCGATGAATAGAAAGTAGCTACCTAGATTATCAGCAAGCGAACCATGCGCATTGACAATTGCATTTTTAAGTTAGATTCGTACTTCGGAGATCGTGTATAGAGTAGAGGAAATAAATGTGTGATTTTTACTGTTATCAACTGGCTGGACTACTAATGATTCATAGCCGTGTGAAAGCTAGTGTGACAGTGATCTTTTACCATTTTTTCTATTTATCTCTGTATCCCAGCCTTAACACAGACCGAGCTAAACAAATAAATGTATTAAGTGAAGTCAAAGGGAGATTACTAGCGATCCCCACCGACTAATAGTTTTAGTGCACGGTTTCTTCTTAGGTGATGTGCTGGGTATAGGAAGCAGCCTTATCTTAGAATGTATATACAATCTCACTGTTGTTCTGTTCAATCTCTAGTCTCTCCTCTGCCTTCGTCGTCTTCTTTTTCGGTTCCTCAAAATTTACTCCCTTTCTCCTTCTGCCTTCTCCGTCTCTCCTTATCTTCTATGCTCTTCCTCGTTCTTCCCTTCTCAGTCTCCTTCTCTCCTCCTCGTTCCTCTTCTCCTCCCGCCTTCTTCTTCTTCTTCTTCTTCTTCTTCTTCTTCTTCTTCTTCTTCTTTTGTGTACTCTTCTTCTTCCTCCTCCTCCTCTTTCTTCTTCTTCTTCTACTTCTTCTTCTTCTTCTTCTTCTTCTTCTTCTTCTTCTTCTTCTTCTTCTGCTTCTTCTGCTGCTGCCGCTTCCTCCTCCTCCTCCTTCTCATCCTTCTTCCTCTTTATTCTTCTTCTGTATTCTTCTTCGTCTTCTTCTCCGTCTTCCTTTATCTGCTTCTTCTGTGGTCCCCGCAGGTAGAGACTTCTGCAGACACAGCTTCGAGAAGTGGAGTACAAACTATCCCTAGTATAGTCAAGGACTAATCAAAATAAATTAAACTGTTAAGTTCCGGAGTCATCCAATCTAGTGTCTGACCAACCTGACTGCTCCTGGTACATTCGGGAGAAGAAGCGTTGCAGAAGCCGTACTGAAAGTGTTTGTTTTTTTTTATCGCAAGGCGGGTCTTGAAATCCACATGCCGCTGTTTAGAGCTTGCAGAAATAGGAGGCCTTGAGGCAGGCGATGATTTACAACATTCATTCTGAACTGAATGCTGCATCATCTGATCCTCGCAAGAATGATGTACTCTGTTTTGAACAAACAACCACAGCAACCACCAACAAACCACCACTCCACCTTACTACATTGGCAAAGACGCTTCCCTTCCTGTGCTTCCAGAAGTGGATAGTAAGCCTGCTGGTGATTCTGTGGCTAAGTTCTTTATAGACATAATTATTGACATTAGAGACATGATTTTGCCTTCTGACACTCGATCTGATTTTCTAGATGTTGATTTACTCCAAACCACCATGTGAAGATTATCCCCTTTTTGAGTGTGTGCCTATTACAGCGGATGAATTAAAGACACTTATTGCAAAATCCAAACCTACGTCTTCTGCAGTCGATCAAATGCCTACCCGAGTGATTCTGGAAAACTTAAACATCATGTTGACACCCATTTTAACTATTATTAATTAAAGTCTGCAGTCTGGTAAAGTTCCAATACCTCTCAATTCAACTGTTATAAGACCACTTAAAGAAGCCCTCACCTCAAAACTACCGTCCAGTTTCAAATATGCCCTACATCTCTAAACTCTTGGCGCGTGCAGTTGCTGCCCAGTTGCATGACTATTTTCGGCGCTAGTCTCCTTGATCTTTACCAGTCCGCTTATAGGTATGCGTATAGCACAGAGACTGCTGTACTTCGTTTGTTGAATGAGAGTGACACACTCTGTAGTGCTGATGCTTGAGACTTAGTGCTCCTGCTGCTCCTTGATTTAAACCCGCATTTGATACTGTCGACCATCAAATATTCGTCAGAGACTGTAAGAGAAGGTCGGTATCAAAGGTTCAGCTCTACTGTGGTTTTCTTCTTATTTGTCTGGTAGACACCAATATATCATGGTCAACCATTCTCTTTCAGCGAAATCTGTACTTTTGTGCGTCGCACCTCAAGGATCGGTCCTCGGACCTATTCTTTTTGCCTGTATACCAAATATAGTTAGGGAAGCTAATAGAGCGTTATTATCTTCATCGTCCACTGTTTGCAGTTGATTTGGGGCTGTATGACGCCTTCAGACTCACACCGGAAGCAGCTCATGCAGTCATCCAGAATATCGAGAATGCTGTCATGAAATCAAACAATGGATGAATGCCAACAAGCTAAAGCTGAACGAAGATAAGACTGAAGTGATTGTCTGTGGTTCTTTTCACCAACTATCCAAGATATCAGCTGATGATGTGCAGGTTGGCAGTTGCAGTGTATCGCCAGTGAATACTGTGAGCAATCTCGGACTTTTCAGAACTTCACTCTTTAAGACCATGTCAGTGCAGTAGTGTGTGCCTGCTACTTCCACATCCGTATTTTGTCAAAGCTTCCTCTCCTTTTGACTAGGCAAGCTCTAAATTCCATCGCTGTGTCCCTGGTATTGTCCAGATTGGACTATTTAATTGCTGGCTATTTCCCAAACAGGAAATAAAACGTCTTCAGAGGACTCAAAACATCGCTTCTAGAATAGTTTCTCGATCGTTACCCCAATCGTGAGAGAAATTCACTGACTGCCCAATGAACACAAAGTTCTTGCATCTGCTTTTCAGTGTTTCAGTTGGAACTGCCCGGCCCATCAGTATCTCTGTGGCCTGGTATAAGTATAAATGCCAGCCCGGCCATTGGCGTTAATCTACCCAACGAACGAATGCGTTCAGCAACATAATCCCACATGCGAATTCAAAGACTATAGGTCTTTTTCAAATTCTGTTCCTACCCCCTCGAATGCACTTCCTCAATAACTAAAAGAAGCCGACAGTCTTTTGTCTTTTCGCCGTCGCCAAAAGACACATCTGCTTTCTGCCATTAATTAGTTAATATATTTGAGGAGTGACTATTTTTGTTTATAGTTGTGTTGTTTCCGTGTTTAGATGATTTCTTCATCATTACGTGTTTTTAATCTGAGTTAATGGTCAGTTGTGTCTATTTATGTTTTGCGCGCTTCAATCATAATCTTCATGGATTAAGCGCCCTACAAGTCTCCTTCATCATCATCATTATCATCATCATCATCATCGTCGTCGTCGTCGTCGTCGTCATCATCATCATCATCATCATCGTCATCATTATCAACAACATAAAAAATCTGCCTTGAACTTACTTTGGCGCAATAAACTAAAACTAAACTACACTAAACTCACTCATTAAATGCAAGAGACCTTAAATAATATGCCGTGAACCTACTTTGTCCGCAACTTGCCGAGAACCGGGGCCATAGGTGTGACCGGTGGAGTCGGGTTCGTGAAAGTAGATGGCAACGAAGTCCTTTTTATCGTCGACAAACCATTTCATAGCGGTGTCCACCCGTTCCGGAAAGGGTACAGAACCGTTGTATTTTCTGTAGATGGATGGCCTCAGACCTTGTACCTCTGATTCGCTTCCAGGCCAGAAGAATACGGCTGTGGGAATGAGAGCAGAGATAAGATTTAATATTGAAACAAGATGGCAAGCCATTTAAATGTATTTCCAGACACTCCCACACATAGCCGAAAACTAAGCATTTTCAAAAGTGTTATTTTTCTTGGCGGCGTGACTCGGCTTTATCCTATTGAAGCAAAAGGAACACGTGAAGTGATGAGCCACTGTCTGAACTGTCTGCAAGCAAAAATGTATCAAGGATGGCCCATGATTTGAAGAACCTGTACACCAAAACTGAACAAAGATGCTTGAGCCGTGTTTGAGATATTGAGCTAAACGTGTTTAGCAAAACAATGACTCAAGATTTTGTGGTAGTGCAAATATGACAAGGGAGGCGGACCACTAACCTAGATAATGTTTTTATTAAGTTTGGCTAAAATATTTTCAAAATCCAGATACGTCTTGTCTTGAAATGTAAACAAATAATTAATAAATAAATAAATAAATAAATAAATATCACGGTACCAAAGATTTCCAAAATTTTCAAAAGCAAGGAAGAATTTGTGTCTATTTAACATAAAATATATACTATACTATATACAGTTTGTATTTCGTATCAAAAACACTAACACACAGAACCATACACACACACACACGCACACATCATAAGCACTACCCCATCAAAATTAATAATTATATAAAAGTGGCCACAACCATCCATCCACCACGACTATCGCAAACACGACCACCACCAAAACAACCCAAAATAAAAACTTACCTGAGCTATTCCTCTTCTTTTTCTCGGCAGTGATCCAGATGGGTTCTCCTTCGCTCCACCAGAAGTCAGCCCCTCCCATCTTGAAGGTGGCGTTGTGCACTGGGTCGTACATATTGTTTGCCACCACTCCGTGGCTCTCTTCGTACAGCCCTGTGGATATTTGCATATAAAAACAACAACAACAACAACAACAACAACACACACACACACACAAAACAGTATTGTTAAAACTATACTTTTTTTGTTTGTTTTGTTTCGTTACTGCATGTTTGTGCCGTGTGCTGTATGCTTTGTTGTACAGTATGTGAGTGAACAAATTCCATTGTCTGTAGTTCCACAAAATATTGATAGGTGTCGGGGATAAATGTGTTTTTCATTGTTTTTGTCGTTTTCGTTGCTTCATTGTTGTACTATTCCCAGACGCGCCTCCTAGGTAAAACCAAACTTATGCAAATCAAGTTTACGTAATCATCGTGACGTTATATTAAAAAAGTTGAAACAATTCTTTTAAATTTCGTATGTAATTAGAGCTTAGAGATGCCTTCAGCATAAAACAAAACTATGGTATATTGAGGGAAGTTATCAAAGAAACGTAATATTTATTTTAAAAAACAACTTTTTTAAAAAGAACAACAACTTTGGATGTAATTAGAGTGTACAGATGCCTTGTTTACGTTTTAAATTACATTTTAATATTCTAAACTACAAAAAAATTATGTATATTTTTCGGGGTCATTGCCTTCAATTAATATTACTATATATAGAGAGAACATAATGATCCCTACCAGATTAACTTCATTAAAACTTTAAAAAAAATTCCCCTATCACCACCTACCCCCCACTCCTTCCTCCTCGCTAGTCTCGACTGCACACGTACATGTACATGTAATTGTTGGTAGATGTACCTCCATACATACATGTAATCCTATTGTATATTGTGAGTGAATGCGTGTGTATGCACAATGAGTCTCTGTGAGTTTTGCGCTATATAAATGTTATTCATTATTATTATTATTATTATTATTATTATTATTATTATTATTATTATTATTATTATTATTATTATTATTAATGTTAACAGCACTTGCCCATGTTGAACTCAAGACTACTGAAATAAGCAACGTTAACAAGCAGAGCACGATGAATGATTTTTTTAGCTCAAGCTTCAGTTTGCTTTATTTAATGAAGAAGTGACGACCACAGGCCTCAAACAGATTATTATTTATGCTAAAGAGATATCGCGTTTTAACCCTTGTCAATCTCACACGCTGTGGGACTTTTGAAACAGTTTGAATGTACTACGTTTTCATGCTCTCTTAAGGTGCGGTCTGACGGGAAGCGAAACAAGAAGCAAAACAGCCAGTAAAACACGAAACATCGTAGTTTTGACTATGTTTATCGAGTGACTAGACCTAAAGCATAACAGCAGCAAAGCGCGAAGCAAAGCAAAGCGGATGCTTTCAGTTTAGAGCCTGCTCTAAAATTTTGCTTTGCTTCGAGTGAAGCATTTGAATGCCAGCCAATCAGATGAGCCGACGTACGAAAACTAGGTTATCATGTCAGCGATCATGACGGCATCAAAAGCTACTGGGTCATTAGCAAATCTGAAACAAGACGATACGTTCATTCTCCTCGATCCAATTCAAAGCCACGAGGCATTATGGAATGTTAGAAGTCAAAATTACAGAAACCAAACCCCGAAAAAGGCCTCATGGACTTCTTCTGTGAGGGTCAATCTGACGGAAAGGGAGGTAACTGATTTACAACTACTAATTGCGCATTGCTTCCACGCAGATTGTTATGCAAAACTTCTCATCGTGTGACCGCTTCACAAAGCAAAGCAATTGCTTATAGCAGCAGACGCTTTGCTATGTTTACCGCTTTGCGTCTGATTCGTTTCCCGTCAGACCTCACCTTTAGTGTCTTCGAGTATTATTTAATATTTTTCACTTTTGAGTCATGAAGTTTAGTTCAGCTATATAAAATTGTGTGTGTGTGTGTGTTTCCCGTCAAAATGAAATGGATGCTAGCACATTTGGTAGACAGGTGTTGACGCCCAAGTCCATAACCCTAGCCAGACGGCTGCTCATAAAGTCAATTATGGTCGGTGCATTAGCATAGGAACAAGTGCTGGACCCGAACTGGTGCAGAGTTCCCTCTTGTGTACGTCAGTTGTAGATTGGCACAACTTGATGTGTTGGCTAAAAAAATAAATGTGATGATTTTTTTAAATTAATAATAATTTCTCAATTGCGTTTTTTGTAAAATTTATTTTGAATTTAGCAGTTGTTTTTTTTTTTCATTTTTGAAATGGGTGCGTGTGTGTGTGCGAGTGTGCATGTGCATGCGAGGGAACTCTGCATCCACTAGGGTCGAGCACTTGATTATTTTAATTTACACACAGAGACGAGTGAGTGCATGACCACTTTTATGGACAACGTCTGGCGGGGTAACAACATCACATTTACAGAGCACCAAGCACTCCTTCGGATGAGAGTGTAAACCGAGGTCTAGTCTGTGTACGCATGCATGCCATCGCACGGACTTTAAGGATCATGACGCTCATGTGGTAGAGGGTGAGTAGACAGCTATACGAATACACCCAATATGCACTAGGTCCCTTCTCCCCCATTCCATGTGGCCAAAGGTTAACGGTTGTGCTCAATTGTGTGAGGCGTCAGATAATGCGCCTAAGGCTGCAGGTGGGCGCCTTGGGCGGCTTGAGTTAGACCCTGTATTGGCCAGAGCAGTGAGCAGCTCTTTGGGCTGGAAAAGCACTATATAAGAACCATAAATAATAAATAATAATAAATAAGGATCAACTCCTGTTCGCTCCAAAATCTCATCCTTAGGTAGAAAATCCACAATCGGTAGCATGTCCCACATTAAGTTGTGGTGTGGGACATATTGAAAGTCGGACGTCACAGTCGGGTAACCTGTCACGTAATAGGTCATCTGCCACGGAAAGGGTTTAGTAACCATTCACACTGTAAGTCGCCAATCACTTACTAGGTAACCTGACACTGTAGAAAGGCTACCGAACCAGTGCAGTACTTAGATTGCCACTCTGCTATCGAGAACAAAGTCGAACATTCCAGCATGACGCAATGACAGTCAATCGAAATAAAACTCGTCCCCGGAACTATGCACTGTCTTACGTTACATAATGTTTACGAATCTACATAATTCGACCAGCTTTTACCCGTAAGATACGGAAGCATCGATCGATATTAAACAAGTAATTCCAGAAAATTCTCAACAATATCGACCAACAAAAATTATCACCATTAAACAAAACTTCTTCTAGCAACAGCTCAAAATCAAATCAAAGGTAAATACTCTCTCTATATTCTATCCTATCCTATTCTATCCTATCCTATCCCGTCACTCGAAGGTCGTTGGAGCACCACAGATGATCGTTTAACCAGCGTACTCAATCTTTCTCTGTTCTCAGCAACCCTCATGGCTTCGCTCAGTGTCAAGCCAGTCCATTCTTGAATATTGTCCGCCCACTCCTTTTTCTGTCTCCCTCTTCTTCTGCCCCCTTGCACCTTGCCTTGCACCTTGCCTTGCAGGATGGTCTTTGCAAGGCCTGATGCTCTGGTGACGTGGTCATACCATCGGAGATTCCGTTTCCTCACCACTGTGAGCATGTCATCGTGTTGTCCATCAGTACAACGTATGTGAATAAAAATTGATAGAACAAGTTGTCCAATGGCTTGTGTGATGGATGGTCTTTTGGACTCTCTCTGTCTCTCTGTCTGTCTTTCTGTCTGTCTTTCTGTCCGTCTTTCTGTCTGTCTTTCTGTCTGTCTCTCTGTCTGTCTTTCTGTCTGTCTCTCTCTAAAATGATATGCCAATAAAAAGGAGGATAATATATACTACTCAAAATAATTGAAGGGCCACTCTCATATTTCATTTAGTTTAATTATTTTTTCCTGCTATCAATAATATCGCTTATAGGCTTATTGCTTATTTCAAAACTTATCCTGTACAGTAACATTCAAGACAATCTTATTCTGACAAGTAATCACATGTGTGAGTTTTGAACTTTCTGCACTGAGTTGAAAAACAAACCCAATTTTTACAAAAAAAATGACCCTAATTTACTGTTGTCTTGCTAATAAAGCAAAATTTTCAACATTAAAAAGTGATTTGCACGCGAAAGGCTTGCATTTTGTGAGTTCAGTTCAACAATCGGCGCTTTTTTCTGGGTATAAATGGCAGCGCTTTTGCTGCTTTTCTAACCATGCCCCCAAGGCGACAATTGACTGATGTGGATAGAGGCAGAGCAGAAAGGGGTGGGGGTGAGAGAAGTTGGCAGGCGGCTGGGAGTGTCCCACTCCGTTGTCCAAAGGCTGCGGGAGCGCTTTGACAACACTGGAAGCGTCCAAGAACCAAGAAGGTCCGGACATCCCCGCGTTACCACTGCAAGACAAGACAATTTCATCACCCTGTCAGCTCTGAGGATGGGGTCCGCTACAGCAAACACCATCAGAAGACAGCTTCACGCAGCCAGCAATGTTAACGTCAGCGACCAGACAATTCGCAACCGTCTACACGAGGCAAACCTGCGATCAAGACGACCAGCAGTACGGCCTTTGCTCACCCCAGCTCACCGTGCAGCGCGTTTGGCCTGGGCTCGGCGTCATTTGGTGTGGCCTAGGCAACATTGGTCAAGGGTGCTCTTTACAGATGAGTCTCGGTTCTCCTTGTCTTTCAACGACCGTCGAGTGAATGTTTGGAGGCATCCACGGGAGCGTTTTGCTGATGCGACGGTGCGCGAGCATGACCGCTTTGGTGGTGGATCTGTCATAATGTGGGGTGGCTTCGCATTAAACTTCAGAACACCCCTGCTCCAAATTCATGGCAACTTAAACGGTATTGGCTACAGGGATGACGTCCTACAACCTAGGGTTCTCCCAGCTCTGCGGGCCATTGGGAAAGGTGCCATACTACAGGACGATAATGCCAGACCCCACCGAGCGCGTATCGTCAATGACTTCCTGCAACAGCACGTCATAAGGATGGATTTGGCCGGCTCGATCACCCGATTTGAACCCCATAGAACATCTGTGGGATGTCTTGGGTCGACAGACACGGGCAAACCTCCCTCCAGGAGCTAACCTTGAAGTTCTGGCCCAAGTTCTCCAGCAAGAGTGGTTGGCCATTTTTTTTTATTTTTATTTAATCGTTCTTATATAGCGCTTTTCCAGCTCAAGAGCTGCTCAAGGCGCTGGCCGATACAGGATCTAACTCAAACCGCCCGAGACGCCCACCCGCAGCCTTTGGGTGCTTGGTCTGACGCCCGGACAACTGAGCACAATCCTGGGCAGCCAGGGATGGGGGAGAAGGACATAGGTGCATGCTGGGTGTTTTCTTGTCACCGGCACTCACCCATTTAGGACATGAGCGTCAGGATCTTTAAAGTCCGTTATGATGGAATGTATGCGACACAGACTAGACCTCGGTTTATACTCTCATCCGAAGGAGTAGGAAAACAGGAGTAAAGTGTCTTTCCCAGGGACACAACACAATGGCCCGGCCAGGGCTCGAACCCGGGACCTTCCGATCCGCAAGCCGAAGCACTACCATTAGACCACAGTGCCTCCCAGGAAACATCCTCCATAACCTGATACGGTCCATGAGACAACGATGCCAAGACTGCATTGATGCAAACGGTGGCCACACCCGATACTGACTCTATAGATTTTTGGTTTCTAAAGTTTTGATTTTGTAAATGAGGGGTATGTCCAGTTAAATTGAATTTACTCGAATTTTAAGCGACTGATGTCTCAAATCTTTTTTGTTATTGATGCAGAAATGATTGCAATAAAATATGATGAACTAATAAATTGAATTCGTGTTTCTGATGTAAAGAGAGACCCATATGTCCAAGTGGCCCTTGTATTATTTTGAGTAGTATATATATACATATGTACTTTGCATGACCCTTCTAAATTGGTCTCATGGCTTAGAATTAATTAATGCAGTGTTGTTTATAAAATACAATCTAATATGTCGTTTACTATTTACTTCCATTCCATTTATATTTATCGGCTATATACTTTTATTTCACTCTATATGTAGCGAAACGGCCGGTTTTGCCGTATACAGTTTATAATCACTGTCTATCGCCTGTTAGGTGGTTGGATGAAGGAGGAGGGGGATACAGTTTAGCTGTGAGCGAGCACGTGAATATCGAGAATGTATAAGGTAATTGCATCGAGGCGAGGTAGGCAATAGGTGACAGTAAGATAGGGTGGCATATCGCTTGTGACCGAGGAAAGGCGAAGACATCGATGTTCTTGGCCTTGATCCGCGTTCGTAATTTTTGGTACTCGCGGTATGGGTCAGTCCTCGCGCTGACAAAACGATACGTATTTCGTTTACTATCGGAGTCCTTGGTGACTGTGGAAGTTACTTGGTATCTTCCTGCATATGTGTATTTTTCACGCGCTGGATTGAGGTAAGTGGCCTTTCCGTCGTGTGGTTGTTGTCGCTGTTACTGGTGTTTCAGGTAGTGAAACTGTGAGCGCTCCTCTTTGCCCTATCTTGTTCGTTCCATTTGTTCATTGTTGTTTTGGTGGGTAACTATTACAGGAATATAAATTGTTTGAAGTTGACCTCTAGGATAGACATGTAGGCCTATATGTATGATTTGATAAAGTTGTGCTTTCGTTTTGTTGGTCAAAGGTACACATGAAGTGTTGTAGGGCGAATTGCCTTTTTCTTCGTTATAAATATAAAAGAATAGTTTTGGAATTATTTCATGAATTAATTTTATTGTAAATGTTGACCGTTCCGCTGATGGTGGCAGTGTAGAAGTAGTGCTATTGTACGTGGGTCACCTCATTGCCATCAGGGGAGCGGACAACGCTGTTTTGTTACATATAAGGTGTTAGTGCAGTGTGTTATGTGGTTACAGCGCTCTTAGGACGAAGAGCTGTCCACTTGGCCGTGTGCTGTGTGTTCTGAAGAGGGTGGACTCTGGTACTACTACAGACTGGAGCCTCGCCGATTCTGTGACATCTACGAACCTACCGTCGTTTCCCGAGCTCAGGGTCTTGAAAAGACTATAGTACGACTGTGGGACGAGCGTATCGCAAGAGATTCCGATAAACTACACAGCAAGAAGTGACTCAGCTGAGTGTCAGATAAGTGTTTGTCCGTTTTGTTCTGATGGTTGTGTTCTTGGGGTGACGCACTAGCCTTAATTCTTTGGCGAATATGAACATTGACTTTTAAAACGTTGATTCTCTTGGACGGAATTTTGTGTAGCAGTTTTGAAGTTTATTTTTAAGTCCTTTATTCTTTAAAAGCCTTTGGTATATATGTGTTTGTGTGTGTGTTTGTGTGTGTGTGTGTGTGTAGGATTGGAGAGTGCTGGGTTTGGTGACGGGGTGGGAGAAGGGAAAGGTGGGGAGTAGACTTATGGTTGATGTATGTATGATTTTTGTTGTTGTTGTTGTTGTTGTTGTTGATATTATTGCTATGTTGCAGTTTAAAAGTTAATAATATTTTGTTTAACTACTTATTTGTGTTGGAGTTTGTGTGTGTGATCGGCTGTTTGGGAGACTCACGACCATTCCGAACTCTCACGTATCTCGTCTTACTTCTTGAGTGCATGTGTGCTTGGATGTGAGACGCGATCACGTGACACTATATATATAAAGGAGTGAAATAAAAGTATATAGCCGATAAATATGAATGGAATGGAAGTAAATAGTAAACGACATATTAGATTGTATTTTATAAACAACACTGCATTAATTAATTCTAAGCCATGAGACCAATTTAGAAGGGTCATGCAAAGTACACTTAAGTAAATAACCTCGGAATTATTCAAAGCACACACAATGACATTCGACTATGCACATTAGTCAGAGTTTTATTATGGCTAGGGCAGGTATCTACATTGTAGAGAATTACAGAAGAAGAACAACAATATTCTTGATGAGAAGACTTTGTGATGACGATGATGATGATGATGATGATGATGATGATGATGATGATGATGATGATGATGACGAAGACTACGATGATTAACTTGTTAGATTTCACTATTCTTGATGAGAAGAGTTTGTGATGACGATGATGATGATGATGATGATGATGATGATGATGATGATGATGATGATGATGATGATGATGATGATGATGAAGACTACGATGATTAACTTGTTACATTTCAATAATCATTAATCAATTTCTATTTTCTTACCTGTGACGATGGTATAGTGACTTGGGAACGTCTTAGTAATAAAAGGGTTGTTGACGTAATCGACTGAGCAGCCTTCTTGTGCAATACGTGTGAAGTTGTTAAGACCGGACACGGTGTTGATGTAATCCCAACGAAACCCGTCCATGGAAATCAGCAACACTTTGGTGACATCGCCAGCAGTGGCGCTCGCAACCACCACCAGCAACACAACAACGCCCCACGACGCCATCATGTTTTATCAGAGTTTTGTCAAGAATGCTATTGTGTGGCTGGTACACGGTTGCAGCTGTAAATGAAAAGCAGAAACAAAACAGCGGGTGATTGCCAAATCAAGAACTTACAATCTTAATGCACTAAAGCTAACACAGCATTCTGAGCCTTTTAATTAAATTTTATATTAATTTTTTAATTTTATATTATATGTATTATATATTAATTTTTTAATTTTATATTATATATATTATATATTATATTATATGTATTATATATAATATATATATTATATATTATAATAATTTTATTATTAATTTTATATTAATATATTATATATATATTATATATATATATATATATATATATATATATATATATATATATATATATATATATATATATATATATATATATATATATATATATATATATATATATATATATATATATATATATATATATATATATATATATATATATATATTAATAATGTGTATTTTAAACTTGTAATGAAAAACTATTAGACATTATTGCCAAAACGGCCAATACGAATATTATGCGATAAATAATGCGCACGCAAATAGCGTTAGCGTGTATGCGACAGCTTGAAGTAATGTCACACAATTCATTTAATTGGCGGAAAAAGCAGAGGAGCGGCAGTGGCACAACTGGCCCAGTTGGACATTATATTTATGTCTGAGGACAAGATCTATTTCGATGTTGTCCCGTGTCCGCTCCATCAAAAGGATATTTATCTAAAGTTGTTGACAGACAACGCTCAAAGTGATGTTACTATACAATACAAATATGAACAGAATACAGAGCAGTAGTCGTTGCTCAATTTGTAGTTTATATATCCTCTCTCAAATGAGAGGAAGAAGGCGTCGTCCAATCTCAGCCACGCTGTATGTAGCAATATTTATTACAAAGTTTTGAAATCGTAACTGCCTTTGCAGATGCCGCAGCAGCCAGTCAAATGCGATGAGTTACGAACATAGACCTGTACCGTAAGCATTAATGTGGAATAATGAATAATTAAAATTGTAACTGTGGGTATATATTTAGGGCTTGATATTCGCTTTGATATGATGTGATACACAATAACTAGGATTGAAAATATGACTGTGAAATAAACTCACAGTGATAAAATGGCTAAGTCCAAAGCGATGAGTTTAAGCACTCACATGTACTGTCAACAAAAATAAATGGTATCGTTCGGTAAGGCTATTATATAATGTATCACACATTAAGGTTGTATTTGAAAAATATAATGCTTCTGATAAAAAGAAAAGAAAGGTGCATCACCTAAATCAAATGCAATGAGTTTAATGCACGGCCTGTATCGCCAACAAAACAGTTCATTGTTTTGTAAGACCTTTTTATTTTTTTTTCAAAGTGATGTAATGTGTCACATGCACACAGCAACTTTTATTTGAAATAATAATAATAATAATAACGGATTTTTGTATAGCGGGTACTCCAGCCTATGACCAGACTCACCACGCTTTACATAATCATTACATATAAATACATGCACTCGATAAAACATTGCTTTTGCTACAATACACCAAAAGACAGAACAGTATATAAGGGTACAACTATTTACAACTATGTACACAAATTACAAAAAAAAAGACAGAAATAGACTATTTACAACTATGTACACAAATGACAGAGAAGACAGAGATAGAATAGCAAAAAACCTATTCACAGCTATTTATATGCCCGGTTAGGCCCAAGAGGAAAAACACTATAAATATGTACAGCCGTGTATACACTTACGGATCAGACAGAGACAAAAGAGGAGAGAATGGCAGCGGGATACAAATCAGTCTGAATAATGCAGTTTGAAGAAATAATGACGTCTGTGGTGAAAACAATTAATGAATGCAGCAGTAAAGTAAAATTCGACGAGTACCACCTGTACGTCAACTAAAAATAGTATCTATGCATGTGGCCTATATAAGTGGTCATTTTAAATTCTTACTTTGTACTGTACTACTGTACATGCATGCTGTTTTGAACTCTATAACTATAATCTACGTCTTTTCCTAAAATAATATCTCATACAGAGTTATTGCTTTCTGCTAATAAATAATAATTTCCATCGTTTGTCAGACCTGTGAAGTTTTCATACTCACAATGATATCATATAGCCTAATCTTCAATAATGTGTATTTTAAACTTGTAATGAAAAACTATAAGACATTATTGCCAAAACGGCCAATACGAATATTATGCGATAAATAATGCGCACGCAAATAGCGTTAGCGTGTATGCGACAGCTTGAAGTAATGTCACACAAAACTTTGAATATCCGTGAGATACAAGTAAGGAGCACATTCATTTCTAGTGGAAAAGTATGTCACTTGAATAATTTACTGTCGAAACCCTAAAGACCCCACTGTAGACCTACTTCATAAATGCCAAAGCGCAACCGCACAAGTAGCATACAATACAATGCTAAGCAATACAATTTCTCTTTGTCAGATCGTCTGATGCCGTCCACGCTTTCAGACTGCATGCTAATATAGAATTATTTTAGCTTTAGTATTACCGAAGTCCAGCGCCCAAGTGTGATGCTATTGCTACATGAACCATGCTATTGTAACCTACTTTTGAGTGTCATGGTGTGGACAACGCAACACTAGCAAATATGGATAAACTATGGAAAGATGTGAAATATATTCGTCAATTTTGCAAAATAGACCTGTTCAAGTTTTGTTTGATTGTGTGTGTGTGTGTTTGTGTGCGTGTGTGTGTGTGTGTGTGTGTGTGCGTTCATTAAAATTTTTTATTAATGTTATTATTTCAAAATAATAATAATAGTATTTTCTTAAAATGTATTTTGTTTATAATGCAATATGTTGTCTAATATCACAAATGTGAATAGATGTTAAATAAAATAAATAAATTAATAAATGGGAAATATATTTTTGCGATTTTTTTTCGGTGCTTTGTTTACCACTTTCAGCTAAATAATCTTTATATAGAAGCATATTTTCAAAATTCAATATTCAAGATTTACTCCCATTACTCGCCCCTTTTGGTGTGTGGAGGATACAAAATCATGAGCATAACAATCATAATGCGGTTTAAAAAAAAAATAACAGCAACATTACTAACATTCCAACTTTAACATTCAGAACAATAACATTTTGCTAATATTGTTAATATTATTAGTGTGCACACTTTCCTAATTTGATAAATTTACTCCATTTTAGTAACACCTGTTTTCTTTCCCGAAACAAATGACACAAGTTAAACATTGACTTGCACGATAAAAATTTCCTAGAACTTAACAATTGTCGAAGATGCTTGTGTTTTGGACACTCAAAAATAAAGTGAAATTCATCCCCAATTGAACCCATATTACAGTCCCTACAAAATCTTTCTTTCCTTATTACATTTTCCCGCCTTCCTAATTCTATTTATAACTTATGATCTGAACAACGAAATTTTATCAAAGTATGAACATAAATACCAGGTAACTGAGAGCTACACTTTTCACAACCGAACTGGAGTTTAATACTTTTGTAGAAGAAACATTTGCTGCTTTCATCAAGAGACTATTTCCATCTATATATATAAATTGCTTAGCCGGAAGTCCTTCTTTGCCACTACTATAAAGTTTGTCTCCTATGGACGCTGATCTGGGCAGGTGCTGACGGCTGCTGATCGGCCTGCTGTGTGCTCAAAACCAGCCAAATCGTTATAGCCGACATTTCCTTACCGAACGTTTAACCGTTTCTGAGATAAATAAATAAACAAAATGTCCACAAACTGCAATAGCCTCATTCCGCGCGCTTCCAGTAAAAATCAAATTGAGGTTTCAGCATGTTTTCCCATATAGACCAAAAAATTCATGGATTATATACGAAGCCTTCGTAGCTTAGTGGGTTATTCTTTCGCCTACGGTTTCGGGCGACCCAAGATCGATACTCACGCGGGCCATATTTTTTTTAAGTTTTTTTTTTTTACTACAATATGGATATTTTTTTTAAATGTAGACTTTTTACCTTATAATTTATTATTATTATTATTATTATTATTATTATTATTATTATTATTATTATTATTATTATTATTATTATTAATAAACTAATAATAATAATACTAATAAATTATTATTAATATTATTATTATTATTATTATTATTATTATTATTATATCAAATTTTCTTTTAAAACCTTGGTGTTTATGATTTCTATTTGTATTATTCTATATTCAATATTATTATTATTATTTATTATTATTATTATTATTATTATTATTATTATTATTATTATTATTATTATTATTATTATTATTATTACTTATAAACTAATAATAATAATTATTATTATTATTATAACAATTATAATATCTTATATCAAATTTTCTTTTAAAACCTTGGTGTTTTTTATGATTTCTATTTGTATTATTCTATATTCAATATTATTATTATTATTATTATTATTATTATTATTATTATTATTATTATTATTATTACTTATAAACTAATAATAATAATAATTATTATTATAATAACAATTATAATATCTTATATCAAATTTTCTTTTAAAACCTTGGTGTCTTTTATGATTTCTATTTGTATTATTCTATATTCAATATTATTACTATTATTATTATTATTATTATTATTATTATTATTATTATTATTATTATTATTATTATTACTACCAAGGATCGGGATGGGGTGGTACATGTAGGTAAAAGTGGGCTACGGGTAGGTTCAAAGGGGCATGGGTAGGCATAACGGGGATACGGGTATATATAAGGGGGTATGGTGATGGTCGATTCCTTTCATCCATACCTGCGAAACGATCAACGGGGAAGTATCAAGGAGGGTACAGGTAGGAACCAAGGGGGTATGGAAGGTATCAAGGGGGTATGAGGAGGTATCAAGTGGGTTCGGGGGGGTATCAAGGGGGTATGATGAGGCATCATGGGGGAAGGATGGGGAGATATCAGGGGGGGGGTATGGTGAGGTATCAAGGGGGATATGGGGAGGTATCATCGTCCAAATGAAACTCGCAGACAAAAGTTCTCTCTGTCTACATTTTAAACAGCATCATGTGTACCCTGGCTTGCCAGGGTACAAAAACCACTAGTGTCAGTATAAAGTTATTCTTTAAGAGATGGCTACATTTTTTCTTCTTGACTATTATTGGTCAACGGTACTGTTGTGGGTACTGTTCTGTATCATGAAGAAGCCAAAACAAAATTCTTCTGTCGACATGTAATCAACGGAAGCCTAGTTAACTAGGATAACATTAGAGGTCCGGCTATCACTGACGCTCTTAGTTTAGTCAAGTGAGTCCCAAGTCAAGTTATGAAGCGGAAGTCGAGCCTCTCATCAACTCATGTATGACAATAGGTATTATGGGCAACTATAATATAAACCCCTAAGGTAGTCCGTTGTTTTTGCTGGTTATGATCCCCAGAACAGCAGTAATTGGGCTAGATTATAGTAGGTTTGTAATAGTGGTGAACGCTTCAGAAAACGTTTGCGTTTTCGAACCCCGTACGATCATTTAAAAAAAAGGAACTATACCGTGATCCCAAAGAAGATTTCCGGTCCCAATCTTTGACGGAAAATTTTCTTTGGAAACACCGAGTCATAGTTCAGTGGAGAATGCTGTTGCCCGTGCCCTACTCTTTCGGCCAAAAGAGTCAATCAGAACAGTGACTAAAAACAAATGATCGAGCCCTTCGAAATACAGAGCCTGGTCCGCGTCTCTTACTGCAGGGAGCCTAAACCCGATGAGCATAGCTATACATGTGAAGCTTAGTTTGTTTGTTAAGTAGATTAAAGTCCCCGAACACCTAGGCATATAGGGGACGTAAAAATTACAGTTAAAATGAATTTAAAATAGGTTTAAAAGTAACTACTGACCGGCCTTTCAGGACCAATTTAAAAGTCAGGTTAAGATCATCGGGGGGAATAACACAGTTCTTTCATACAAAATTAGGAAGAGCAATGGGATGAGAAATCATGAATAAATAAGTTGATAACTAACTAAGAACTAACAGGTCTCGTGAAATGTACAATTATATTATGTACATAGGTTTAAGACAATCAGTTGGGATGGGGAAAAAAGAAGAAAAAACTTTGCACCCCAAATTTAGGATCATGTGTTTAAAAAAGAATTTGCGCAATAAACGTTAAGGACATTTAGTATAAATATACAGTCAGGCCAGGGCATAAGAATTAAGTTATAATGGAATATTATATTAAAAGGTTAAAAAAAACTCCGCAAGGCCGGAGTTTCAACGACCAGGGGAGAAAAACAATTGGGTTGGTGGCGGACTACATTCAACCTTCCGGTCAAGCCGGGTTGCCATACACATTCATACCTCCAGAGACTGGGTGAAGCATAGTAAAAACCATGCATATTATTATATATTAACCATAGTCTTCATAGTGTAATCTCGTTTTATTTTGCCGACTGACTTTTACCGGCGCTTGGTGAGTTTTGTATCGATATTTTACTCCTTTTATCTTAACGAGAACTTGCTGCTTTCACAATAACACGGTTTTGTATTTCCAAACTTGTCTTGTAATTTTGTTACTAATCTTGATAACTCTTTGACACTCAGTTTGGGAATGGACACCAAATGATCACGCCAGAATTGACCACAAACGCCGCTGACCAGGCTGACAACAGGAGAGTGGCTTAATACCGGAGGATGGGTTGTTCAAATGTATTCAGTAGTTCTTGTGTTGTGCCATGCAACGGACCGACCGACAGACCCGTCAGGTAAGCCTGGGAATGCAAACAACAACAGCGGCAGTCTCAGCAAAATAGCAAAAGATGTGATCCCGCCTTTTCACCTACCCACCCACCCTATGACGAAAAAATGCTTCAAATAGATTTTCTCTACAAAATTCCCTTAAAAATATTGTTAATCTGGGTTTTATTTGACCCTTTAAAGATCGTTTTGACAACGTAAACACTTAATATATAATGAAGCATAATATTATTATTAATATTAACAACTCTAAATGTGAAAAATAGAAAACGTGCTATGACACGTTGAGGTGTAAATAAACCCAGTCCCATTTTATTTTTATTTTATCCCAGATCTTAACCCCAAACTCCGGCAATTACTAACGATGACCTAAATCATTGATAACTAGAGAGGAGTTATAGTACACTAGATCTTTCACGTGTTCTAATTTTGCTAATTTACTGTCTATTGGTTCAGCTAAGTGATTTAGGAGTATTGATGCAGTTTGACAGAAAAAAGCCTTTTGTTTTCACGGCAAACAAAACCATTTTGCGGATATCGTACTTTCGACAGTTATAGAGAGTTCTAATGTTGTTTGACAGAAAGAGACATTTTGTTTTCACCGAAAACACAAGGTCGCTGTGCGGATGTAGTATTTTTAGCACTTATCTTTTTAAGAAGTGGAGCAAGATCGCACAGACCTATGTTAGGTGCGAAAGTGTGCTCTGCGGCTTGGGGTAGGGTGAGGCTGTGGTGTTGGTGGTGTGGTTTGTGAAAGTTCACGACAGCGCCATTCCCCAACCACCCACCCATTCCCTCCCCTCCCCTTCCCGTCCGTCTTTATCTCCCCCCCCCCATTTGCCTCCTCCCCATAACTGAATATAACTACAAATCTTAGCAACAGTCGATATCTAGATACGGAGAAGACTTTAGTGGGGTTAGTGCACAACTCTATCTAGCTCACATCTAACCCTCTGGATGCTTGGAGATGCAGGGATAGGGCGGGGGGTGGGGAGGGGAGAGGGAGAAGGAAAGGGGAATGGGGGCTAAGGGTGGAGTGCGGAGGCAATGCTAACGTCAGTCATACTTCACAAATGTTGAGCGTCCCCAAAACAACATTTTTCTGCAAATGCTCACACATGTAAAAACGACAACCTTTTAAATGATGATGATGATGATGATGATGATGATGATGATGATGATGATGATGATGAAGGTGATGGTGATAAGGAGGAGGACGATATTACATTACATTACATTACATTACATTACATGATTATTGCTTTAGGTCCAGCAGACTCTTCCGAGCCAAATCAGGACCGGAAGAGGAGGAGGACGACGACGACGACGATGTTGATGATGATGATGATGATGATGATGATGATGATGATGATGATGATGATGATGATGATGATGATGATGATGATGATGATGATGATGATGATGATGATGATTAACGTCCTTGGCGCCATAAGCTTTTAGGACTTCAACATGTGGTTCACGATTGAAAAGTAATGGCCATGCGTTTAGTCAGCCAGGTGATTATTTCATGGCAACGTGGCATTTTCATATTTAATTTATATTATTTTTATTATTCTTATAGTTACAGAGCGCTTCTCCAGCTCAAGAGCTGCTCAAGGCATTGGCCGATACAGGATACAACTCGAGCCACCCGAGGCGCCCACCTGCGAAAAAAAGACCCCCACAAATTTGTGATTACGTCATTCTGATGACGTCACCATATAGGCATAAATTTGCGTCATCGGGTAGGCATCTTTATGTTTTAACTACATTATAGGGCTGGACGGTTTTACCGATACGCAACTGTATTCAGGTTCGGAAACGCGACGGTACGGTATACCGGTGCGGGCGTCCAAGGTCCGGTTTACTGGGAAATTTCGACAACACATAACGCGGCAGAGGACGACATATTGTCCGCGCAGAGAGCGAGCCAAAAGCCCAAACAAGTCGATAGGCACCTGTTCTTGAAGAAGAACTTATAAAAATAGCAGCTTATCCACGTGTTTGAGCATGGTACCAGTCGCCAATCCTTCTGAATTCTTAAAGACCTTTCCCGTTGAATGTTTTTGTTTTATTTTGATTTTGTGGTTTAAAGTTTGCCGATGTTCTAAACAGTGATTTATCACAATTTATTTTGAAGGCGTTCAAGCAAAAATCAAGCTTCAGTTTCTATGGAAATGTGGTTATTTGAATTTGTTTTGAAGTGTATTACAATCTCCCTTTTGCGTCGGTAACTGCTGTCAGTGCCATGTCCCAGTTGATTGTAACACTTAAAATCGCGGTATACCGTACGAAATCCACATACGACCTAAAGATACTGCGGTAATACCGGTAGGACTTTGACCCAAGGTATCCAGCTCTAACTACATTTTAACTACTACTAACTACTGTTTTTCTTCCTGGGCCTAACCGGGCATATAAATAGCTGTGAATAGGTCTTTGCTATTCTATTTATGTCTTTTTTTGTCATTTGTGCACATAGATGTAAATAGTCTATTTCGGTATTTTTTGTAATTTATGTACATAGTTGTAAATAGTCTGTACCTTTACTGTTCCGTCTTTGGTGTATTGTAGCAAAAGTGACATTTTATCGAGTGCATGTATTTATATGTAATGATTATGTAATGACTATGTAAAGCGTGGTGAGTCTGGTCATAGGCTGGAGTACCCGCTATATAAAAATCCGTTATTATTATTATTATTATTATTATTATTATTATTATTATTATTATTATTATTATTATTATTACATACCAACTTTCAAAGAAATCCCTCCAGTAGTGACAGAGAAAGGTGCGCACGGAAGGAGGGACAGAGCCAAACACAACAGTATTTCCCGCTCGCGAACTAATAACAATTTTATTTATAAAGCGCATTACCAAGCAATAGTCTGCTCAAGTCGCAAGCAATGCATACGAATCTTACAGTACGTATGCCAGCTGCAGTGACGACTTTATTTGATAGACCATAGATACTCTAGAGTATCTATGGATAGACGTACTTTGACTCATGGATAGAATGACTGAGTGTGAATAATAGGTAAGTACCGCTGATATCGGTGCAAGGATGCATAAGAAGAGGGAGACAGAACAAGAGGTGGGAGGACAACATTCCAGAAGAGACTGGCTTGACACTGAGAGAAGCCATGAGGGTTGCTGAGGACAAAGAAAGATGGAGTACGCTGGTTAAACGATCATATGTGGTGCCCCAAAGACCTTCGAGTTAAGGGATAGGATAGTGTTACACTGTTGTTGTTGTTTTTTTAATCAGTAATTGATTCAGCCTCGATGCTTGAATCCTGATAAGTGTAACTCAGATTCGTTTTATCCACGCAACCGGTTCACTCAGCAACAAAGCAGAAGTCGTATGAAGTTTTCCAACTTTATTCAGCGTACATCAACAACTGCATACAATCGCTCAATCGTTGTTTTTTTTCACTTTCTCACTTTTCAACTCTCAACTCTTTTTAGTTAGTTAAAATATATTAACGTCCCCGGATACATAAGCGTATAGGGGACGATTATTTCTCTCAACTCTGAAACAGTGCGGTACTTATATAGTCTCTCTATACTCTAGAGAACGTTCGAACATTCCAGCGTGACGCAATTACAGCCAATCAGAATACAATTCGTCATCAGAACTATGCACTGTCTAACGTCATTTAACCTTATTTAGGTTAGATGCATCTCGCAGCCACCACTGGATCTATCTACACGCTTCGATCGATAGTAAACAAGCAACCCTAGAAATTTCTCCAATAATATCGACTAACAAAAATTATCAACATTATACAAAGCTACTTCGAACTACAATGCAAAATCAAATCAAAGGTAAATACACTCTGTTATTACATGCTTTGCAAAACAAAACGATTGGATCCATCGTGAGCGTCTTAAACGTAACAGATAGGATAGAATATGATAGGCTGATATCCGTGCTATCACAGACAACAGCTCAATGCCTGTGGGGTCTTTTTTTTTTATCTTTTTCATTTCAACTAGCTTCCGCTCACATTATTTGCTGCCGACTTAGCGGTATTGTTTGTTTAACCACATGTTTAAATACATCGAAAGGAAGTGCCATTAGCTTCGTCAAATAGGCAGATCTGTAACTGTACAAAAACATTTCGGCAAATGCAAATGAACCTTAAAACGTGACTTTTTTTTTCTCAACACTTTAATGCTATACAAAAGTGTTACGAGGTGGAGTTAAAATACCATCGCTTTAGGCAAGCGTCTGCCACCTTAATGCCCTTGACAATATATATGCTTAGACTGTTTGGTTTTGTACAGTCCTTGGGTCATACTTATGCTAATACGCTAATAAACCGAAAATTTTAACGCCTACTACCCAGGTGCTGTTGTTGGTTTTATTACCACCTTCATACCTTTTAACAGTGTAATGCTTGTTCATGATAATAATAATAATAACAACAACAACAACAACAATAATAATAATAATAATAATAATAATAATAATAATAATAATAATAATAATAATAATAATAATAATAATAATTTATTTTCATAGCGCAAAACCAAACTTAAACCTTGCTCTAAGAGCTTGCACGCATACATACACATAAGCTCGCAAGGATACATATTTAAATAATGTGGTAAAACATGATCAGATAGAACAGTTAAACATCGTAAAAAAAAAAAAAAAAAAAAAAGAACATCACATCTAACAAGGATATATTTTTGAACGATACGGTACAATACAATACGGTACGGTACGAGCGTTGTGGCCGGGTGGTATAAGGCGGGACAAACTTGCTTTGTCCACAGGCTAGAAACCAATGGCGTCTGACAGGTGTGGAATCGATCCCACCTCTTGGCGTTATGTTTCTCCGAATACATTATTTACTTTTGCTCGGGCAATATCTCGGGAGTTTTTCCCGGAACTCGGGTTTGCTTTCCCAACAAAATTTCAAAAACAACTAATAATTATTAGGTAGGTTGAGTTTGGGCGCGCCACAGGCTGCAAACTACAGAATTTCCCGATAATAAGGGACAATAAAGTGTTTATTAAAAAAATCAAAATAAATTAACATTATGAGATAAAACACGTGAAACGTCGTAGGTAATACTAACAAACATCACATCTAAGTATACAAAGGCATGTTTAAAGAGAGACAAACTTATGTGCAAACACTCACGCACGCGCGCACACACACACACACGCACACACACCCACCCACACACCTACACACACACACACAAAGGAGGAAATCAGCATTAAGAATATTAATTGATTGATTGATTGATTGTTGCTTTAGGTCCAGCGGACTCTTCCGAGCCAAATCAGGACCGGACAACCCCCGATCCGCATAAAAGATCTGCTGAAACAACCCTAGTGGGAAAACTGAATGCCCTCCACCGGCCAGTCACTTTACAATAAAGACATCCCACGCAGGGGACGGCTGAGGATTTACCCCATCTAATCGAACCCCCGGTTACAAAAACAAAATAGAATACAAGCATCATTATAAATTATCAACAAAACACATACATATAAAATGCCTATATTGCTAAATAATAACATCATAGGAAGCCCTAGTGACCACCCGGCAGAAAGCGTCCAATACTCCCAAGCTGATCCAACAGACCTCATACACAAACAAGGAGTCTTGTCCAGGAAGAGTTTTCGAGAAAAGAGGTAGGTCATTGATCTAGCGAAGAAGAAGATAGTATAGCAGAGTGATAGGACAGAGCAGGAATGGGAAAGAGCAAATGAAGAAGACAGCGACAGTGGGAATTTAAAGCACTAAATTTCCAGAAAGTGGGGATACTATTTATACTGAAACCCCCGGCACTCCAACGGGGGTACTGTTGCCGCAGTGAATCGGTCATGCCTATAAAGGAAAGACAGGTTTTCAACTGGGGCTTTCACTTTTCCCTTTATAGGTTAGAACAATCTACAGTGGCAAGATTGCTCATGACCCCAAGGGGTGCAATAAGAATAAATAATGAAACAATGATAAAACTATCTCAAAGTAAAAAGTACCACTTTGTGACACGGGGAAAAGAAGTAATATTAGACAGTAATAAAAACAATATTCAAAAGCCATACATAAGAATTTCTTGTATAAACCAGAGTAACATTTATCTAAAACTACTTTTTTTTTCTTTTAGGGAGAGCACGCTCATCCTTCTTTTCATTAAACCACACAATGCATAGTAAATCCACATATCTTATGCATAGTAATAACAACCAAGGAGCTTAATATTTTCCACAAATGTAGTTTGTCCACATTCATAGTACAGTCATTGTATAGTTAACATAGAAAGTAATCAACAATGGTGTTCTCTTTTTAGTTTTTTTTTATGATATAGTATGCATATATACATGCATGCACGCTTACACACACACGCACACACACACACACACAAAGAGACAGATGCTAAGCAGAAAGAAATCAAAAAGGGCTGAGCGAAGGGGAAGGAGAGGGGAAGGGGTGAGTTGGGTTGGCAAATTCTATTACAGTTTCCAGTATCTTGCATAAAAAATACCAATATTAATGATAGCATTAAAAAGGATTTACAGATATGGAGCATATTGTTGCCAGTCGTCAATCCAGCGACCACCATTAACATTAGCATAATATTTATCAACAACATACGAATCCTTTACAATACTCTTCAATGCATTGATATTTGGTTTTGTGCCCTTAAGTTTACAAACGAAAATGTGGTACTTGGCAAGGAGCAAAATCAGATCAAATATTCTATCAGTTAACAATTGATCCTTACAGCCGAAGATGACCAATTCCAAGTCGAATCGTACATTACTACAATGCTGAAACTTTGACTGCAGCCACACTTGTACATCAAACCAAAAATCTCTTATTATGTTACATTCCCAAAAAAGATGTGGCAGTGTTTCTTCAGCACTGTTACAAAAACAACACACTGAACAATCAACTAGCTTACGCATGTATAAAAATCTTCCTGTCGGCAGAATCCTGTAAAGGGTTTTATACTGGAACCAACGCAGTGTGGTATCATTTGTTGTCTTTTTAAGTTTATAAAACAATTTCTTGACATTTATCTCAGTATCAAAAATCTGCTCCATTTAACAATACTTTTTGATATTTCAGTGTAACTAATAATACAAGAATAAACAGACTTCACACCCTTTACACAAGTGTTCCACCACACTGGCTTAGACGTTACAACATTTTCTAAGTCTGTAAAATTCATCTTACGCTGGTATTCTTTCACTGCATGAACCACACCTTGATACAGTAAAAAGTTACACTCACTATTGTATTTTGTGATAAATTCTTCGTGTGTCATAAATCTATTTGACAATATGAGATGACCGACTTGTGTCACTCCTGCAGCAAGCCAATTTTGTAGAAACACTGTTTTACTTTCTCTACGAATATTTATGTTAAAAAACAATGGTTCATTAACAAAATCCCTTTCTGTGACAGGAGCACATTTTATCACAACATTTTTACAATGTTTGAAAACATCCATCCAAAAAGGATTTTTTATATGTTGCATCGCAACTTCAAAAAAATTACTACCAAAATGAAGACAATGTTTCAACAATGGACATTGCATAAGCAAACTGTTACTTATTTTCCCCTCCGAGAGCAAAATTCTTTTAAGCCAAGAAACTTTTAGGGCACACAGGAAAGCTCTTACATCTGTCATTTTCAAACCACCACTCTCGTACGCTTGACTCGCAATTTTCCTTTTTATTTTATCTGTTTTACCGTTCCACAGAAAAGAATATAACAACTTTGCTAGTTCACTTAAAAAACTTTCACTTGGGTCTGGAATATTAGTAAATAAATATGTTAATTTTGAGAGTATTTGACTTTTTATTACAGCAATCTTACCAAACGGAGTTAAATTTCTTTTTGAACATATCGCAATAATTCTTTCAATTTCTGTTAACTTGTTTTCAAAATTTAATCTTACAATATTTTTTATATTAACTGAAAAGACAATCCCTAATACCTTAAACACAAGAGGATTCCAGACAAAATTAATTTCAGTCATGTATCTCGCGTTTGAGTTTTTAGCCGAGCCTATCCACACAACAGCGGACTTATCATAGTTTATATTAAGACCAGAGATACGAGCAAACGTTTTCAGAGTGTCAACACAAGCCTAGATGGACTCTCTAGTGCCATCTAAGAAGAAAGTTGTGTCGTCTGCAAATTGAGAAATAACGGTTTCCTTTTCTCCTATCTTTATTCCCTTAACGTCCTTATTCTGAAGAATCATTTGAGCTAATACTTCTGCACAAATAAGGTATAAATAACAAGATAAGGGATCTCCCTGACGTGTTCCCCGACCAACATTAAACCACTGAGACAGCTGCCCGTTCACTGAAACACACGACTTGATGTTAGCATAAAACGTCCGCACCCACTTTTGTATGTCTAGACCAAAATTAAACGCTTTAAGGCAGTTATCTAGGAACGACCACGAGATAGAATCAAATGCTTTTTCAAAGTCGATCATAAGGAGCAATCCCACTCTACTATCTTTCTCCAAGAACAACATGGTATCATACAGTAATCTAATATTTTCCCCAATGTACCTCCCTTTAAGAAATCCTGTTTGGTTTTCATTGATTATGTCAGGAAGCACTGGTTTAAGCCTATTCGCTATACACGCAGATGCTATCTTATAAACCGTATTCAACAAAGTTATAGGCCTCCAGTTTTTTAAAAATCTTTTATCTCTTCCCTCTTTTGGGATGCAAGTTATTACCCCCTCCCTTTGCGTTATTGACATTTCTCCTTTTTCAAAGCCCCTATTTACAGACCTAACTAATAGCTTACCTAAATGAACAAAGAAAAACTTAAAGAACTCTGCAGTGTAGCCATCCGACCCTGGACTCTTGTCGTTCTTCATATTCTTTAAAGTGTACAAGGCCTCATCACGAGTAATGCGTCCTTCAATGCTATTCTTCTTCTCTTCCGTAAGCTTGGGGAGATTAAGGTCATCGATAGTATTATCACTAGCATCATCTGCTCTCGCAGTGTACAAACATTCATAAAAAACCTTTGTTTCTTTCACTAACTCATCCCCATCATGAACAATACTACCGTCCTCTTTCTGTAAAAATGCCATAGATTTCTGTACATAATTCCTTTTTTCTAAATTACAAAAGTATTTACTATTCCGTTCTCCTTCATATCTCCACTTCATACGCGAACGTATAATCATACCGTCTATTTTCTTTTTACGCAGTGCGTACAAAGACTGTCTTTTTTCTTCCAGGATGTGTATGTTTGTGTCAGAAAGATTAGCCTCTAAATCTTTTATTTCGTCCAAAAGTTCTGCCTCTACTCGAGACTCTTCTTTTTTCTTACGAGCCGAGTATGGGATACATTTACCACGCAACTCAAGTAAAATCATTTCGAAAAATAACTGATCGTCGATCATAAAGGTTATGTCGTCGTCGTCAATAAGATGTATATTGTCTCGGTCATAAACAAGAACGGCATATTGTTTCTTAAGTTCCAAAATAGTGGACTTGACAAGATCTACAAAAGTTTGGTCACGCAAAAGGGAATTATTGAATTTCCAGTATGCCCTGGCTTTACCTGAAATCTCCGTTTTTAACCCAAAATAAACTATTGAGTGATCTGATAAGTATCCTGGAGCAATATCACTACTGCCAACACAAGGTCCAAGGTATCTAAAACTACTTAAAAACTATACGGTGCCAACCCCAATGAACAATAAAAAAAAAACCACGTATGCAGGCAGTAAAGCACTTAAAACAAGAACACTATATAAACGACACTGATGGAAAACACACACACACGCACACACCCACACTTGCGCGCACACAAACACACACACACTATTCAATCACTCATTCACACACTGTTTGTTCTGGATCACAATACAATACAATACATACAATACAATACAATCCGACTTTATTTGTCTCACACGGAGCAATCGCAGTTAATGACCATAATCTATGTGCAGGATATGCGGTTTATCGCAACCTACTAGCCTCCTTTTTTTTCATCATTTTTTCTTTCCGTGGTATTTTTCCTCTCTCCATCGTCAGCCCACAAACACCCACTCCCACCCTCACCCTCTCTCTCTCTCTCTCTGTTTCTCGCTACCTCTCTTCTCCCCAAGCGTAGCGTTTTTTCTCTTCACACCTAAATCTTCTGACTCATTCCGTGAGTGCATGAGGACTTCCAGGGGTCTTATTCATGAGTACCGTGTAAAGTACACGCCGTGTACAGCGAAGTCATGACTTGAAAGTTGCCGACAACCCAAGGAGCTCAGTCGGTATGCACGGGTGACGACCTGACCGCCGACTTTTAGGTTGGCGTGCAAAGCAAGATCACGGGGAATTCCCGATGAATAGCTTCAAATACGCATGCGCGAAGGCCGTGAGCGAAGGCCGTGACCTTCTTTCCTCTATTGCATGCTTTGACTTTTGGTTTATGGTGATGGAGATTAAAAGTTCGAAAAAAAAACGACGAGAGAGAGTTCATTGTTGCTGGGGGAGGTAACACTGCGCAAGGACTAAATCCAAAGCAAGAACAAAGGCGGTGTTAGAAGAAAAAACGGGCAGTGTCGGAAGCGATCGCGAGTAATAATAAAGCCTAGGTCAGTAGGTGCCTGTGTCGTCTGCTGAAGGTTTTGATCAGTGTCAATGTGGGTTTTACGATCTGTTTCCTTTTTTACGAAAATTTAATAGGCTGTCCTAAAACCTTTTTAATATCATGATGATTATAAATTCGAAGAACTCTACAAGACAAATGTATGTTTTGTGTAACTTGTAGCTCTGTAAGTTACTTGTTGTTTGATTACATTGTCTGCATTAATTGCATGAGAAAAAGGGCTGAAGCGTTACAACTGTTTACGCCATTACCCCCCCCCCCACCCACCCACCACTTTATTTCAACTGAGTGTATGTTATGTCTTGCTGATTAAAAATAGGGTTTCAAATTAATCCCTTTAATTTTGTTGATATCATTATTTAGCCGCGTCACATCACAAATAAGCAACACAGCGCACATCAATGACAGTCACTTTCACAAACTTGCAATGTTAGAAGTATTAGTATTTATCCCAGAGTGCGTTCTGTCTCGAAATACTCGATGGCGACGAAAAACTTGTCGATTATGGTGTCGAAAAGCAATGAAAACGGCCATTTTGATTTCCTGTAGTCGGCGACTGACTCGTTTAGACGACCTCCGGAGGACGTCTACATTTAGTCGCCACTTTACGCGGCACAAGCGTGTAGTCGTCACTCGTGCATACCGTGTACCTCGCGGTAGTCGGCGACCTCTGTTTGCACGCCGCCTATACGTTTAGTCGTCACTCATAAATAACACCCCAGACCACACAATACACAGAAGCAGCTGAAATGTAAGCATTGCTTCCAGAACAGACCGGTGCAGTACACTTCTGTTCTCGCATTATTCTGAGCTGATCGTTTCAAACACGCTAAACTCAACGCCATCATACACAGCACCAATCAAACAGAATCAAAGGGGTAGAAAATAACTTCATAATGTAATTTATCAACTTAAATTGCGTGCAAGTCGATTAAGGTATTCTACATTCTATAAACTTTTGACATTACTAAAAGACATTTTAGATTCTGAGTCACTCAGTATACTGACGGAACGGCGTTCTGCACAGATCAGAATGAATTATTTAAATATATTATTTAAAAGCCTTTTCACGTCAAGGAAATGTCAGACTTAACTAAACTTAACAAAACAGTTACACTAACAACAACCTTTGATCGTTCTACTAAAGTCATCCAATTGTAAACTGAAACATAGTTTTACATAAAATGTTAGTATCTATATTAAAATAATAGTTTGGCAATAAGATCGTTCTATCGTCAAAATAATAATATCCTCTGCATTAGACTGATTTTTTTTCTATTAATAGTGTTAAATGTGTTAGCATAGCACGTTTGGTCAGAATATGGATGACATAAATATTTATTATTAGTATTGTATTTATACACTAATATGAAATATAAATACCTGGTTCTTATATGTTTCTCGCCTTAATTTGTAAGAGATCAGTTAGATTTTAGAGTAGAAAACCTAATCCTAACTGTACTTGCATTGACATTGACTACCGAGTCAACACAAGAGGTTTGATGTAACAATTGTAAACGATAAATAAATAATATTGAACATGATTGGAATTTCGTGGAAGTCGCACTAGAATCGACATTCCAAACACCTGCATACATTTTACTATCAAATAATATTACTTGCATATTGCTGTGGCTTGGAAGTTCAAAAAGCATAATAAAGGAACACTGTTTAGTCGGAAAACAACCAAATGCTGTTTCATCCTAACTTTTTGGGTGGAGTGGGGATGTGGGTGGTGTGTCTAAAACATAGGAATAAACAAATGTCTTTCAAAGTGCAACTCACTTTAGACTCGCCATTGATTATAAGGTCAATTGGCACAATTAACTCTCTCTTTCGAAATATATATATTTAGAAAAAAACTGTTTAAAAAAATCAGCTGTCACCAAAACAAATGTTTTTATTATAATTTGTACTGAATACAAATTATAATAAAAACGTTTGTTTTGGTGACATCTGATTTTTTAAAACATTTATTTTTGTTTTTCTCAAAACTGCTCACTACATATAGGCTTAGTTTTGTTTAATATCCGGGAGGATTTAACACATTCTAAACCCTACCTACGTCCGGATACCTTAAAAACAAGTTGTGTAACTCGCTCGAGCTCTTAGCACCACGTTCTAACCACGATTACGTATAACTGCATAACTTTACTAAAAGGTTACAAATGGCCTTGTGTTAATGTGAACTGTATAGCATCTTGTATCTTGATGCTCCGTGAGATACAAGTACGTAGCCTAGTAATTTTTAGTGGAAAGGTCAAAATGTCACTTGAATGATTTACTGCCGAAACACGAAAGTCCCCTCTGTAGACCTACTTCATAAATGCCAAAAGCGCAACCGCACAAGTAGCATACAATGCAATGCTAAGCAATAAAATGTCTCGTTGTCAGATCGTCTGAGATTGCATGCTAATATAGAATTGTTTTGGTATTACCTAAGTCCAGCGTCAAAGTCTGATGCTACTGCTACAGGAACCATGCTATTGTAGCCTACTTTTGAATAGTATGGTGTGGACAACGCAACAGTAGCAAATAAGGATAAACTTTGGAATTCCCTTTGTACAATATTTATTTCCGATTTTTTCCCGTGTTTTGTTCTAGAGGTGCAAATACTGCTGGCTTCCATGAGACACTACTTAGGATAATCTGTGGTCGCTGCTTTTAAACAAGCATATGGCTGTTTCGTGAACACTAACTTTGATGAGATGAATACCGAACAGAATTCCCAAGTCGTTCGAACAAATTGTGGATTGTTGACAAATCGGTATCGGTATCGAATCGCATTCGTTTCCATGCCTGTTATCTCCCCTTTCCTTTTCATGACAGTAAGCTTATGTAATGAGGTCTGGATTTACCACGACATAAAGTTTATGCCCATTAAATAAATATGTAGATTAACTAACGTCATCACATTAATGCGTTCTCAGTTCCTTCCCAAAATCGATGTAGACTTGAGGCCATAAAGGAATATTTTTTAAAAGAAAAAAAATGAATAAATAAATAAATACTATACCTTGGTTTTAACGGCACGAAAACAAACCACCACGTCTTACCTTAACGGTAGCCAGTTATAAAATGATTCGCTTAGCTAGAAAGATATATTTATATCCAAGCATACCGAGTCTCAAAGATCCTTCTCACTTGACCCTGTTGTTAATAGGCTTGAATGGACCCCCAAACGCTCAGTGTTAAAAACTAACAGAAAAAAACAACCGCTCAACCTTAAGATAACGCTGGCCCAACAATGTAGTTTGAAGCTAGACTGTTACTTTAAATGAGAGATTACAGCAACAACTAGACTGAGGAAGGAAACTCAAATTAACAGTAAAGTTTATTGTGAGTGTTCCTATCCCTAGAATTACTCAAGACCATAATTAGCCTATTTAATGATACTTACGAGTCTATATGACATGATGACAAGTACGTAAGACAATTTGAATTTTGCTCAGGGGTAGCTTTTATATATATATATATATATATATATATATATATATATATATATATATATATATATAGATCCTTATAAACTATGGTTTCTGGGCACCTTAAAAGTCACCAACCGGTCATTTGGGTACCCGACTTTGGATCTGGGGACCCAGCTGGGTCCCCGGATCCAAGGCGGCTCCCAGAAAACGATCTTAGGGTAAGCGCAGTGCCTCGACGATTAGGGTAAGGCAGTGCCTCGACGATTAGGGTAAGGCAGTGCGCTCGAAACGGGTTAGGGTTAGGGTTAGCGGTCCGTCTACAAGTGATAAATTACATGTAATTATAGTGGTATATATATATATATATATATATATATATATATATATATATATATATATATATATATATATATATATATATATATATATATATATATATATATATATATATATACGAGAATACTCTTAACATTTCTCATGTTGCGTAGAGTTTATTATTCAGTTTATCAGAATCAGTTTCATAATTTATCACTTAATGTGTCAGAATCAATTTCAAACTTTATCATTCAGAGTTTCAGAGTGTATCATTCAGTATGTCAGATTCAATTTCAGACTTTATCATCCCATGTTTCAGAGTGTATCAGTCGGTGTGTCAGGCTCAGTTTCAGTTTATCATTCAGTGCGTCATAATCAGTTTCAGCGTTTATTCTTTAGTGTGACAGAATCATTTTCAAAGTTTGTTAATCAGTGTGTCAAATTTTGAAAGAATGGGGCAACCCAAAGAAGGAGAAGAAGAAGATGAAGATGAAGAAGAAAATTTATTTAATCGTTCTTATATAGCGCTTTTCCAGCTCAAGAGCTGCTCAAGGCGCTGGCCGATACAGGATCTAACTCAAGCCGCCCGAGACGCCCACCCGCAGCCTTTGGGCGCATGGTCTGACGACCGGACAACTGAGCACAATCCTGGGCAGCCAGGGATGGGGGAGAAGGACCTAGGTGCATGCTGGGTGTTTTCTTGTCACCGGCACTCACCCGTCTAGGACATGAGCGTCAGGATCTTTAAAGTCCGTTATGATGGAATGTATGCGACACAGACTAGACCTCGGTTTATACTCTCATCCGAAGGAGTAGGAAAACAGGAGTAAAGTGTCTTTCCCAGGGACACAACACAATGGACCGGCCAGGGCTCGAACCCGGGACCTTCCGATCCGCAAGCCGAAGCACTACCATTAGACCACAGTGCCTCTTAAAAGGAAGAAAAGGAAGAAGAAGAAAAGGAAAGACGAAAAAGAAGAAGACTTCCGGCTTTCCCTTTGTCTTGCTTGTCTGTCTGGGAGGTACATGTGCATGCATATTCGCATAAACAATCATTTACTTGTTTACTTACCCTCCCTTTGCATCGCCTGCATTTTATTAGCCTGAGAGAGAGAGAGAGAGAGAGAGAGAGAGAGAGAGAGAGAGAGAGAGAGAGAGGGAGAGAGAGAGAGATGGAGGGAGAGGGAGAGAGAGGGAGAGAGAGAACGAGAGAGAGAGAGAGAGAGAGAGAGAGAGAGATGGAAAGAGGGAGAGAGAAAGAGAGAGAGAGAGAAAGTCAGACTCAGATATTTAATTCACAACAAGATTTTAGGCGGTAATTTAATCTTACAATCGTTCCTCGTATCATTCACACTCACATTCTGCGATTTTCAGTCATTTATGCCAACGACAAGACAAATAACAATAATAACACGACAAAACAAATAATTATCAGAACTAATATGCAGCATACAAAAAATATTTATGATAATCTATATTGGTGTTGCAATTGCGCAATGCATAACAAACAACCCAATGTATATCAAATAATCAGGTGGTACAATTATACATGCATTTTAAGACGCATCAATTGCATATCAAATAATGAAATTGCGAAACGGTTGACAAATTCAGTGGTTACATCATATTAATTAAGGTAATGTTAATTGTTAATTAAGGTAAGTTTGAATGAAAGAAAAGCGATACGAGATCTAATGTTTACAGGAAGAGAGTTCCAGATTAGAGGTCCTGAAAATGCAAAACTATTCTTGAACAGGTCAATTCGTGTTCGAGGCAGGGTGTATGTGTAACGTTCTGTCTCAGCAGTTAATAGATTACTTAAATAAAATGGTGTCAGGCCATTAAACAAGATGGTCATTTTGTTAAATGAAAACTTATTGTATAAGGACATTAGCTTTGCTGTTTTATGTTTTTAGATGATGAAAGACTGGGATCATTAATGATAATCTTCCCTGCTCTAAGGAGTTTAGTTTAGTGATATTCACTTCTCATGCACCACATCATACTGATGACGCATAACTAAGATGTGAAAGGAAATGGGAGATAAAAAAGAAATCTTCTCGCATTAGGACCGACAAATAAAACTTTAATTTTCCTAAAAGGTAGAGATTGTTGGAGACAAGTTTGCAAACGTAATCTAAATGTTTATGCCATCTAAGTTTATGATCATTATGAGAGAGAGAGAGAGAGAGAGAGAGAGAGAGAGAGAGAGAGAGAGAGAGTGAGTGACATAGTGAGGTGGGGTGGGGTGGGGTGCGAAAGCGAGAGAGAGAGAGAGAGAGAGAGAGAGAGAGAGAGGTACATGTGTGTCTCTTTAAAGTAAATTCGTTGAGGTTCCACAAAATTTACACGCCCTTTTTCAAGATTTTACTTGCTGTGTTAAAAGCTATTAGAAGGCCTTTAACCCGTTAACTCAGCCTAATATGTTCAATCCATGTTTGCATTAATCCATGTTACACGCCTACATGTCTAATACAATACCCTGCCCCTTCTTGCGTGCTTACATGTTCAGTACACATATATTAATTTAAAGAACGCAAGGCAATGGTTATTTACATATACCAATACAATGCTGTTGACTCGTCGCTCAAATTTTGTAACACCTACACGCCCAGGCACAACGTTAGAATGCACTCAAGGACAAGCACGATAACACGCAACCACCCACACACCCTCTTTCTCCCTCCCTCCCTAGTTCTCTCTCCCCTGTCTCACTTTCTCTTTCTCTCTGTGTTCTCACCCACGCTCTATCTGTCTGTCTCTCTGTGTTCTCTCTCTCTCTCTCTCACTCTCTCTCTCTTTCTTTCTAGAGTTCCGGTTCCGGTTGAGCAGCAAGCAACACAGCGAAATTGGTCACTACGGTTAGTTCGTTCAACATTGTGTGTGACAAAAGTAATTTGACTTTCATACTATGGCTGAAAACAACTGACTGTGGAAACAACACCGAAGCTGCCATAGCTCACTCACTGCCCACCAATGATATGCCAACTACAACTACAAATGTCAACAATACGTTCAGAAGAAAACCACCTAGCCAGAAACGGAGAGACAGAAAAGGGGCAGAAGAAAGACAAGAAAAACTGAATCACGCAGGTGCAGAATATTCTTTGGATGATTCCGGACTGGTGGTCAGTTTTCAAACAAGAACAATTCAGTCGATCGGTCGCTGAGAATGTCATTACCATTACAGCACGTGAATTTCGTGACGAAGTGGAGCAAGTGAGCGCTGGACCTACAGCTAAATGTAAACATGCAGTCTACCTTGACCTACATACCCACAGGCGCTTGTATCTGGACACGAGAGCGCCTATGTCTGTGACGCGTCTCCCTATAGATAACCAATGGGAGACGCGTCACAGGCATAGGCGCTCGCGTGTCCAGGTACAAACGCCTGTGTACATACCGTATTATCAAAGTAGGATGTCAACAAACGCTGATGACGGCGAAGCTGTACACGCTGCACACATGCCCGACTTGATCAAAGACTACATGTATTAGGCTTTACCGACCCGTGGCTGCATCACTTGTCATTACAATACAAAGACTGGCAACTCAGCAGTCTCACTTTATCGGATCATCTGTTCCGAAGCCATTTCCAGCTGCTTGTTTAATCGTTCTTATATAGTTTATATATAAGCCATTGGACAACACGATGACTTTGCCCACTGTGGTGAAGAAACGGAAACTCCGATGGTACGACCACATCACCAAGACATGGTGCAATGAGGCAGAAGAAGAGGGAGAGAAAAAGAGGTGGGAAGACAACATTCGGGAATGGACTGATTTGTCACACAGAATGAAACCACGGCGGTTGCTGAGGACAGAGAGAAAGATGGAATACGCTGGTTAAACGATCATGTTTTGCCCCCAACGACTTTCGAGGTACGGGTGATTAGGATAGGATGGGATACAGTTTATTTTAATCGTTCGATCTTATATAGCGCTTTTCCAGCTTCAGAGATGTTCAAGGCGCTGGCCCATATATGGACGGAAAACGATGCTTAACGTCCTATTGCATGAGCGTTAAGGACGATCACCACGTCGCCACCCTGACAACAATGACCATCATCATCATATCAAAAATGAGATCTAACGGATCTTCGATTAGGCCCATATATCCAAAGGAGTAAGGCTTATTATAGTTGGGGAGGCGCAGTAGTATAGTTTGGGCACACGCTAGAAATATTTCGTTAAGCAACGTTCAGCCTGGCTAGTACTTCAGTAGGAGACTGTCACGTGGGGTTTATGGGTTACTGGGCTCTGCACAATGGAATGCTGTAACCCTCACGCTTTATTCGATGGGAACTGCTAGTTAGTCACCCGCTGAATTACTTTAATAAATTTATTTGTTTAGCTCGGTCTGTGTTAAGGCTGGGGTTCAGAGATAGATAGAAAAATGGTAAAACATCACTGTCACACTAGCTTTCACACGGCTATGAATCATATGTAGTCCAGCCACTTGATAACAGTTAAAAATCACACATTTATTTCTTCTACTCTATACAAGATCTTCGATGTGCTAATCTACCTTAAACTGTCATAAGTCAATGCAAATAATTCGATCGCTTATAGTCTATGCAGGTGTTATGTCTTCATCGGGCACTGGCTGCTAGATTTCATGAAGATTGGACTACTGTGGTCCGTTTTACTACAGTTCTGAAGAGTGGACTACTGTGGTCCTTTTGCTATCAGTTTGGGTGCACTTCTTCTGTGTCACTTAACTGCAGTATGGTGTGTTTGAAGTCCTTCGTTGAGGTAGCTTCTGGTACACGATGTGTCGTCGTGTAGTTTGGTCCCTTGCCACGCTGTGGGGTCTTGCAGGGGGTTTTCCAGGGTTGCTCCCTCAGTTTTGTGCTGTAGGGGCTAAACAGCCAACTTGGTTTTCCTGTGGAGTTGGGCGCACGGGATAGCTCGCCTGCTCGTCTGTAATATAAGAGACGAAATTCTGCACAACCCTGAATAATCGGTTTGTGCAGAGCGTCTCACTGAAAGCCAAAGTAGCCCTCAGTGATAGCTCCACATCTCTATACCTAAGCGACGAACATTCTGCTACGTCCGTGGTCCACTGGAATCTCAACTCTAAGTTTTTATACATACATAAATATCAATTGTGGCTAACTACACACACAGAATTAATAATAATATAAACATTCACTGGTACAGCCACTGGTCTGCAAACATACATATAGGTTCAACAACAGTGGTTCCGTCAGGTATACAACATGGCGGCGCAACCGGTCGTGTTTCGCCACGTGGTCACGCAAATTCGGATTAACAAGTCAAATCTATGCATGACAAATTCTACAAACATAATTTCAATAATAATATAAATATATCACGATGAAACAGAAGTATGTTCATTTACCTGTTTGACAAAGTCAGGCCTCGTGGCTACTTGATAGAATTCTAAGATTCTAAAGTCCTGTTTCCTGGTCTATGAGTGAAGATAGTTCTCTGCTCCGGTCTAGCTGTGTAGACTTCGGTGTCTTTCGTAGCACTGACTTAAGCTATGCTAGGTTTTGACCCAGTCAGAACTGGCTCTAACCGCTCTGCCTGCGTCCCATTGGTTAAAACTTTCAGATTCAAGGCCCACAGTGCTGACGTCACTAACTGCCTGCGTCAAGCTCGCAGTGTATGTACCTCCTATACTGTAATCGGCTGCTGTGTAATACCCTAACTTTCTAAGGTTACAATGACTAAACAAGGCTAAATAGTAAATAGGCAGGGTAAAACTAGTAATCTCGTCACAAAGACTACACTTCGAAGACAATAACTAAACGATACAAAGTAGGAAACAACCGCACAACACACTCCAGTCCATCCACGCAACTAGGAATAGGCACCTAACTCTGTTTAGAACTGGGGATCGCAAGGCAGCATGGGAGATGAGAGGTGCACCGCCCTCATTGAGCTTGCTCAGAGAAAAGGGGACTCCAGAAACACCTCTATCCCCAACAACCAAAAGGATAGGGGAACACCTTTAAAAAAAATAAATAGTGTAACCTTAAGGCTGTATGACTTGACCTAGATAAGGGCTTTTGGCACCCAAAAAGTTGTGACCGCATTAAACACGCAATCATGCACGCACGCACACACACTCATACACACACACGCATTCTCGTAATAACTTATGCCCACGTGTTACTGAAAGTGATGGAAAACGACCTTCGATTTTGGAATGCAGGTATGTTTGGTAATGTCTTTGTCGTTTGTGCTGTTAATATTTACGTTATTTTAACTATTAACCCGGGTGGCATGATAGAGTAGTCGTCGCAAGGGCGCCTTGTGTTTCAGGGGTGGAGTAAGAATGTTGGGGGAGTGTATATGTTGTGGAAGGGGGGGGGCGGGGATGGGAGAGTATGGGGGACTAGAAAAGAAAGAAATTCTACCTGGTTGATTACATTTGCGTAGGTGAACACCAAACCGACGTCAAAGGACAACATCAGCACTACGCAACCAACTGTGATTTTTGGCCCTTGAAGTTCTTGGAACTTGGAACTTTATCCTTTTATTAACAAAACCACACGTAATTCCAACAACAAAACTATGCTGATAGTCTGGGGGTGAGGGGTGGGGGCATTTTAGCCAATATATTTGATTTAATTTGATTTGATTTGATTTGATTTCTTGCTCATAGAGTCCAGTGAACCTTTAGGCGGTCATAGTTGGCCCCCTTGATTTTCTATAGCTATAACTGACGACAATATAACAGAGAGGTTGAGGACACAGTCTAGTCTAGCGATCGCCCTCTCATGCACATTGCTCCTTTGGAGAAAATCATCTCAATAAACTCTAGTCCCATCTCTTTAGACGAGCTGAGACACCTACGTCATGTGGTCGACACACACTTTTTGTCTCCCTTTGAGAAAAAGAGGTCTGTCCCAAACGCCTCCGCTCTCTCTCTCTCTCTCTCTCTCTCTCTCTCTCTCTCTCTCTCTCTCTCTCTCTCTCTCTCTCTCTCTCTCTCTCTCTCTCTCTCTCTCTCTCTCTCCCTCTCTCCATAGCCGTTGCCATTATTGGAATCCTGTTCGTAGGCTCAATCTTAAACTGAAAATTGGTCCTGATTTGACTCGGAAGAGTCCGCTGGACCAATAACCATGTATATGTAATGTAATGTAAACTAAAAAAAATACAACGGTTAAAGCCATTCCCAGCGTATAATAATTAGATGGCCAAGAAAACATCGTAAAACGTCTCTGAACTCTGGTGCTTTTTAAAGGCACAGAAGAAAAACAATCATTTGGTAAATGTATCAAAAATACACTGACGCTACACATGTGTGCTGTACCATCATTATACAAGCTCCTATCATTCTTAAATGTTGCTGGGTTGAACATACTATGCAATCATGTATAAAAAATAAACAAACAAACAACTGTCAACTGTAAATGCATTTTGGTACATCCCAACAGTGTTATTACTGCCTGTATCATCATGATCATGGTTTTTGTTCTGATAAAGCTTAGATCTGGAGTGTCGGATAGCGCAGTGGTTGGAGCACTCGCTACAGTGTCGCAAGTTAAGCACCGTCCAGTGCGGTTAGCACTTGGATGGGTGACCGCAAACCGTGAAGCGACAAATAACAACGCCCCCAGTTGATTCAACTGTGACTGAGTACCTATTCTCTTAAGGGTGTCGGGAAGGTAAAGCAGCGAAAAGAGAGATGGGCATCACCCTCATTACGCTGGCCCAAGATAAGTGTGATCACCAACATCACGCTCCCCTACGGCCACAAGGCTATGAAACCACCTTTACCTTTTACCTAAAGCTTAGATCAACACCTGTGCCTAAACTCTTCAATATGCCTACTGTTAGCTCTTTAAAATGTTTTAATAAACGAAATAGGATATTTATACCGATACATTACTTAATCGAGTGTGTTAGAATCATTCATAAGCTAGCTGCATACATTAAACGCCAGTTGAAGGTATGCATTCATTCAATGTTATTATAGTTAAAGTTGTTTTTTGTTAGTAAAAATCGCTTCAGACGTATACTTTGCTTTCCTCATGTCAACAATCACGAATCGAATGTTGATATCGACGTGCTTTACGGTTCCTTTCCTTATAAAGCTTCTAAACTATAAAAGTTCGCAGAATAGCAGAAATGTTCGACTGCAAGTCCTTTTACCACCGAAAACTTAACGCTTGGTAAGATTAAGTCTACACCACAGGCGCTTATGTCTGGACACGCGAGCGCCTATGCCTGTGACGCTTATCCATCTTTGGTTATATAACCAAAGGGAGGAGTGCCTAAATACAAGAAGCGCCTATGCCTGTCTTATATAACCAAAGGGAGATGCGTCAAAGGCATAGGCGCTCGCGTGTTCAGTACAATCTGGACACGCGAGCGCCTATGCCTGTGACGCGTCTCCCTTTGGTTATTATAGATACAAACGCCCGTGGTCTACACATAACCCTATATATATATATATATATATATATATATATATATGAAAGGAATAATAAATCGATGTGGTTGCACTTGCTGGGAGGTATAATGTTGACGCACCATGTCATGGTATCAGCTGACCACTGTAGGAGTTCGCATGGCGAATATTTCCAAGAAGCTAGATATGATAAGACACAAAGAAGTAAGACATAATAACGAGCAGACATGAGCAACACTCCCTTGTCCAATGCAAATCGTGGAAATTGTAAAGCGATGTCCCCATAGCACGCACAACATGTAAATGTATACATTATATAGCTATATAAATTATAGAGAGGGTTATATAACTGTCTGCATTGATACAATACTCCAGGACGCTCACTCATGGAGCGGAAAAGGGGACGTCTACTTTGAAAGCTCTGAATCCGTTCCCTTCCATGATATATACGCCGATTCTTTACTTACTTGGATAGTGATACCTTAACCCGCCTGTATAAATCGCATGTAAGACCACATCTTGAGAATGCGAATGCGATTTGGTTTCCGTATCTTAAGAAGCAGTCGTCTAGTCTGCCTTGGATAGAGTACAAAAAAGAGCGCCTCGGATTATTAAATCGTGGAGAGATTGAGAGTTTTGGATTTGCCTTCTCTGAAATTTAGAAGATTGAGAGGTGAACTGATCCAAACTTCCAAGACTTTTAATGGGATTGACAACATCGATGTTAACACTTTGTTTGAGTTGAATACTTACTCAAGAACAAGATATTCACAGGACAATATTCTTACAAGACATTGCCGCACAAACAAAAGAAAATACTCATTCTCCTACAGAGTTGCGCCGGTGTGGAATTAATTGCAAGTTGATCCTAAAAGAGCTAACAACCTGAACACCTTTAAAAATCTTCTGGAAAAGGTAATTTCCATACAGAAATCCAAATTTGAGTATGACGACTAATTAGCATACTATCTTTAGTATTCCCCGAACAACCGCAAATGGAACCGGACAAGTAAAAATGCCCCAAACAAAAAAGACATTCAAAAAGCCGCGAGGCCTATACAAGTCCCTCTCCACTAAACTAAACTAAACTAAACTATAACGCACACTCCACCCAACCTTGTGTACAATGCTTTATTTGTTTATTTGCTTTGCATGTATGTGTGTGTTGGGGATGGTGGTGGTGAGTGGTGGAACTATGGGTGTGTCTTAAAGCTTGCTTTTGTCATTTGATTTACTTTGTACGAGTATATAATGTGGTGACATTGGTCATGGTGAATGCGTGAGAAAAGCTCTTTCAGCAAATATTTTGTCTGAGACTGCACTACACAAAATATTACTACTACTACTACTACTACTACTACTACTACTACTACTACTACTACTACTACTACTACTACTACTTCTTCTTCTTCTTTTTCTTCTTCTTCTTCTACTGGAGGTACTAAGAGAGGGTTTTTATGCCATAGTATATTTCCGCCATAGATATTCTAGAGTATCTATGATTTCCGCTTATGAGTAGAAAATGGCCTGTCGTGCATTTCAGTTTCTGGTATATGTTACACTCGATTGATGTTGGTGTTTTTCTATCAGTAGTTGATTCAGCCCCAATGCTGAAGTCCTGATAAAGTGTAACTCAGATTCGTTTATACACGCAGCCCGTTCAATCAGCCACAAGGCACAGAGTCGAATATGAAGTTTTCAAACTTTATTCAGCGTTCATCAACAACTGCATGCAATCGCCTTTTCACTCTCTATTTCAAAACACAGTGTGTCCATTATATATTTTTTCTCTCAACTCGAGATAACCTCAGGACGTTCCAGAATGACGCGTTACAAACAATCAGAATTAACTTCGTCATCACTGTTTTACGTCATAAAATTTTCCTTTCTGTCCAAGAATGTTCTCAAATATCGCGAAGCTTCTATCGACTGTAAACAAGCGAATCTAGAGAATTCTCCAATAATATCGACTAACGAAAATTATCAACGTTATACAAAGCTTCTCCTAACAACAAACTCAAATCAAAGGTAAATACACTCTATTATTGAATACTTTGCAAAGCGAAACGATTAGATCTATCGTGCGCGTTTCAGACATACTATCCTTCGCGTTTCAACGTAACAGTATAGAAGAGTCTGTCTGTCTGTAATAGCAGTTATTGTCGCTGTTGTTGTTGGTTTTGTTGTTGTTGTTAATGTTGCTGCTGCTGTTGTTGCTGTTGTTGTTACTGTAGCTGCTACTTTTGCTGCTGGTTACAGTTTTACGATCCTGATTTGGCTCGGAAGAGTCCGCTGGACCTAAAGCAATAATCTTGTATTGTATTGTATTGTTTTACGATTAATTATTTTAAGTCGTTTGTCCTTTTTGAAACGCTCTTCATCAATATGTCCTCCTCCTCTTCTTCCCCTCATCTTCCTCCTACTCATTTTACTTCTTCTGTTGCCGTCCTAAATACTCAGAACTAGTTGCACGGTCTCAAGTACGACGAGTTCAACATAAAAGCAGGGCCAGAGAAAAGACAGATGGCATCAGCAGTCAGCTTTGTCCCTGAAAAGCCTATATCGCCTCAGAACATCAGAATCCCAAATGGCATATCTGATCCGACACCATAACTGAAAATGAGAGAAAGAAAGAATGAATGACTGAGAGAGGGGGAGAGAAAGAGAGAGAGAGAGAGAGAGAGAGAGAGAGAGAGAGAGAGAGAGAGAGAGAGAGAGAGAGGGAGAGTGAGAGTGAGAGAGAGAGAGAGAGAGAGAGAGAGAGAGAGAGAGAGAGAGAGAGAGAGAGAGAGAGAGAGAGAGAGAGAGAGAGAGAAATTAATAAACGACGCAGGATACGCATATTTTTAAACAACGGGTTATTTATTTCTTGGTACAAGTCTCCATTTAAATGTTTTTAGATCAGAGGTAGAATTGTGTGGGGTTTTTTCCTTCTACATCTCGTTTTATTTAGTACTATATTTTCAGAGTTTGGGATGTATACCTTGAGCTCATTTGAATGGAAATAGTACGTGGTGCTGTTTCAAATCTTTTTGACGGATTTTAAGTACTACAGAAGGCAGACTATTATTAAAGATTACCTAGAGAGAACAGAGAGTAAGAGAGAAAGAAAGAGAGATAAGATAACAATTTTATTTTGTAAGGGTAAAAGAGTAAGCGCTGGATGCGCTTTTTTACGTTTTGCCCTTGTGAGATTGATTGAGAGAGAGAGAGAGGGAGAAGGGGTGTCACCTCCACTGCCTCAACATAAGTGTGTCCTTATCACACGAGAACAACTACCCCAAAAATCTAACATAATACGCCAGAGGGAACAATTACAACAATTTATTCACACAAAATCAAACAAAATAATCTAAAATCTTAAATTCCTCTCTGTGACTAACCAATCTAGCTCCGTACTGCAGTTGTATTAATTGCTTGCTTTCTCTAATGTAGTGCACACGTCGATCACTGCAAAAATTTGCACGGCACTTGTATATACACGCCTATCCTCGTATCCATATAGCGGCAGTTTTGACCAGTTTAGGATAAAGAAGCAAAACTAACAAAACAATGTAGGCTTACGTGTACAAATTACACTATTTGCAAACTTAGCAATACATTATATTTATATATATCACATTCCGCCCTCTTTAACAGGCTTAGAAACCCTATCATGACAGGTTTAGAAAACCCGAGTCGTGACACAGGGTTAAGTGAGACATCTTAATGAGATTCTTGAGGGAAAAAACAACAGTCAGCTATACTCATTGATTACACAGAAATGGATGCACGTGCATCGGCACTAACCTTTCGCTTAGCAGGCAGTCGGTGCACTTACTGCGCTCTCGGCAGCGCTGAACTGAACCGACAAGATAGACCGAGCAGCAAAGTATTTCGGCGAGAACTGTTTCACCAGAGAATATAAAAAAGCGTTAAAACAGTAGGGAGTGAGGCTCATGACGACAGTGCCAAGAGTTGTCTTCTGTGGATCGTTCGTAGGGTGAAAATAAGCTGCAAATCTTTTTCGTCGAAACTGATTCGCCAGAAAATAGCAAGTCTTTGGACAGTAATCTGTTTCTCCAGAAGCAAGACACCGTTAAAAACAGTGGGGTGAAGATGACGACAGTGGTCTTATTACGCTCTAGTTAACAGCACTGAACTGAGACTAGATCTTATGATACCCGCATATGCCGCTGCAGATCTGATGTCTTTGCTGATACACGGTATGTATGAGTCATAAGCCTGTCGGTAAAGGCATCTCGTAGTCTACGGCTAACTAGATCTAAATAGTTGCAAAAGCAATTGTTGTTAGCGCGTGATAAATTGATGACGCTTGTTTTTCAAAACGTCATTACATTTTTTTTTAAAGTAATATTAATATGCATTGCACAAATATATGATTCTTTATTTTCATATCGTTCATTGACATGAGTCACACGACAACAAAAATCACACTGTCGGCTGCACTTACGATCCAGCAAAATATTTAGCAGGCTTCATGAAACCGCGCCTGTATTGATGAAAGTGCGCGGTTTCTGGTCCCTTGGTCTTTGTAGACCTGCAATGATGTGTCCCATAAGCAGCTATGTTCATGGTACAACTCAATCAAAATTCCTGTTTGGTGCTTCGACAGGTCTGCCATTTTTCAGTTTGTAGGTCGCGGTTTGACCTTCACCTCGGAGTTCAATCAAATAGCTGTTTTGATTGGCTGTCTGACCTCCACTGTCGTATCGCGCCGTGAAAAAATAGAACATGCTCTATCAATAAGACTTGAGGACAATTCCTACCGATCCGGGAATTTCCGTAGTCATATGCGGGTATCATATGATCTAGTCTTACCGTGTATCGCCGCCTTTATATGAAAAAAATCAAACAGCAAGTATTTCGCCAAAAACTGTTTTACCCCTTAGTTAAGAGTTTTTCGCAAAAGAACCATTTTACCAAAAGAGATCGTTAAAACAGTGGAGTGAAGTTGACGACAGTGGCTTTTGGGGGAAAACTGTTTCGTCACAAAGTAAGGAGTTTTTCGCAGAGAACTATTTTTACCAGAAACCGGGGTTGGATGTGACGATAGCGTCAATTGTTTTATAAACGTGTGAGAATTTTAAAAAAAAAAAAAAGATAGCAGGCAAGATTAACAGAACTGAACCGAACTGTAAGGTGAAAATCCAACGGCAAATATTTCGTCGAGAACTGTTTCACCTTTGAGTATTATTTATTTATTTATTTATTTAATCGTTCTTATATAGCGTAGCGGTTTCCAGCTCAAGAACTGCTCAAGGCGCTGACCAATACAGGATGTAACTCAATCCGCTCGAGGCGCCCACTTGCAACCTTTGGGCGCATAGTCTGACGCCCATACGACTGGGCACAATCTTGGGCGATATGGAGAATAGACCTAGTGCTTGCGGGGTGTATTTGTGTAGCCGGCACTCACCCGCCTAGGACATGTTCGCCAGAATCCTTAAAGTTAGTGCGATGGAATGCGTGCGTGACTTCAGTTTATTGTAACGCGTCCCTGTATTTGCGTTATCTTGTGAGAGTTAATCTAAACTACTTAATTTTCTACTTGTACGGGGATCGGGCATAACTAACCAAATTATAATATACAAGGCATACAAAATAGAATCAGTCTCACTGCCGTTCAAAAAGGGTTTGCCATGCGCTCAAATAAATCACAACAAACTACAGCTTATCTTCATTTTATCCAATTTTAATAATCTAACTAATACATGTCAACCAAGAAACATAAAATTCGCATGCACATGGACTCTAATTAACAATACAGAAAATGTTCAAATAAATTCATTGCGTCTTACCTCATTTTCCTCTCTTTTCCATTCTCCTTTCCTCCTTTGGAAAACCACTAACTCTTACCCTAAAAATCAATCCTAACTCACTGACTAACTGACTTTCAAACTAACTTCTGCGTCTGAATAATAAAATCACCAATTAACCAACGGCTGAGCTAAAGCAACCAAGCCTTGCACTAAACATTCTGTCCTAACCACACTAACTCTGAGCATTATACACAGAAGAGAAGAAGGAACCTGTAGTCTCTCTATACACTAAACTAGAGAAAGAGAAGACCTTGCATAAAGAGACCTTGCATAAAGAGAGCCAAGCCTCGTTCTATACATTCTATAGCTAAAGATTGTGCGCACTATAAGTTTGGCCCTGGTTTCTGATACATTATGAACTGACCACCCTAAGCACTACACCTAGACAAGACGGAACCTCGTAGAACAGAGTTGTCCGAAGTCTGGCAGAGGCAGGAGAGATAAGAGATAAGAGAAAGATTTCTTTGTTCCTCCGGCTTTTATAGCATAACTTCGAAAAGACGTACCTCTCTACATAAGGAGATGCCCTAACTGCGTCACTGCCACGTGACTGACCCCACCCAAATCCTTGGGTCTTGTACCTATCACGTGGTCAGAACTGATCACGCTCTTACACACAAAGGATGCATGCACATGTGTATGCGTCATACTTTGACCATGCAAACTATAAACTTTCCCGGCCAGTAATTGCTGACCAGGCGAATGTGTATCGCACGTGCCAATGTAATACTAACACTTCTACATCTGACTCACTATTGTATTCAAGCCGGGCTAAGCAATCTTTAATCATCCCTTACCATTATCTTACTCCCCTGTACAACTTTCCCTCAAAGGTTATAATTCATATCTTCCTCCCCTGTACAACTTTCCCTCAAGGGTTATATTATACTCTGATCCGAAGGAATAGGGGCGCAGTGTCTCATTCCAGGGTAATTGTTTGTTTGTTTGTTTTGTACGCCCTCAGCCCCCTCATTCCTTAGCTGCTCTCCTCCTCCCCCTCCCTCCCTCGTCCTTTATAATTTACTTGTAAATCTATTTTGCCATGTTTGTATTACGTCATTGCATAATTTATTGGTGTATCGTTTATGTTTCACTTCTTTTCGTAGGTGTTTCGATGTTAACGTTAAGTATAAATGCGTGAGAACTGCACTTTGAACTGATGTCATTAGGAAAAAGCGCTATATAAACAGCCTTATTATTATTATTATTTTTATTATTATTATTATTATTATTATTATTATTATTATTATTATTATTATTATTATTATGATTCCAGGCCGTCCACGGCCTTTGATCAATTGCCTGCACGGGCTACAATGTTATGGCTTGACATTGAGTACTTCATTTGCTTTTACCTTTTCGAGTACACCAAAACGAGTCGTCAACAAATCTTTGGCAGATAAAAAGTTTTACCACAGACTCGAACGGTTGAAAGCAATAGGGTGACATTGACAAATGCGGCATTTTTAACAGCACTGAAAGGAGCCTTAAGGTGAACATCCAACAATAAGTATTTCGCAGAAAGCTGCACTTTCACCGGTGCCGTTAATATCAGTAGTGTGAAGTTGACGACAGGGCCAGTTGTCTTGAGCAATTTTGTACGCATCTGTTAAGCTTCTTCACAACGCTGAAGGCTACATCGCATGCTGAGTGTCAGAGATCTATCAGACATGAACTTGAAACAAATGCCGTAGTTCAGAGCGAAGGCCAATTTACACTACAGGCTGCGTGGTTCCTTGTGGGAGCTACATCTACTGCGCCCAAAACACCGCTTCACGGCTTGGAGGCATTATTAATGTATCAGCTGAAAATTGGCACGCGTTCCTGTTACCAGAATGCTAACTGTATAAAAAGTGAAAGTTACGTTGTTGTTTTTTAACCGGCATCGTCAAGAAGGAATATAGATAACCCGCGCAAAACCGATCATCATTCTGTGCCCGTTAGTTTACAGAGGAAACACCGAGTATTGGTAGTATAAAATTCTTATTAGTTTTATGTTGTGTAGAGGGTGATATATGGTACCGACCAGGTTTTGTGTAACTACTGCTGTTTTGCGTTATGTGTGATATCTTGCAGCTAAACAGATTATTAACTTCAGTAAGTTATGGAGAATTCGAGAGGAGGGAATGAATTGGATTGGGGGTGTTGGGTGTTTTTTTCCCCACGTTCATTTAGCACTTGGAAATCTTCAAATTTTGTTTTTGTTTATTTAAGTGGAATGTTCTGTATCCGTTAAGTGAAATATTTCTTTATAAAGTTATGGAACGCAACGATACGCCTACATTGCTTTTTGTAACACCCAAAACATTTGACGCATTTGTGTGATTAGAGTGTGTTGATTGCCTTAGTTTAGAGCGACCTGTCTTACTTTTAGCTGATTGACCCACGGTCAGCTATCGCTTCATCGCCTTTAGACTGAGCTAGACGAGTGATCACAGCAAATGTCACGGTGTCCTTTAGTAGTTACGATTGTGAATAATTATTTATTGCTTTACGCCCAGCGGACTCTTTAGAACCAAATCAGAGTTATACATAGTGTGAATAAGAGCATAGTCTTTCGTCCTCGCCAAATGCTTACCCTGTTGGAGTTCTAGGCCTATTTTCATCGGCTACCGTCCATAAATAAACCAATATTTTACATTCTTGTAATCTTAAAACACTAATTCCAACATGTGGTCTATTTGGCCTATTTGAGTGTAATGAGTGACAAATATCTACTACACGCCAGATAGATGGAAACTCTGCTGAAGTTCTATGTGTATCGTCATAATTTATCACAAAGAATAAATGAAATGTTTAGTGCTCATATGTTCCAACCAGAAATGAACATAATCTGATTGTCTGATCATTTCCATGGAAAACTCATTAATAAGTAGGCCTATGTAGACTAAAGTTTTTAAAATGTGTAAGTGTTATTATTTTATTTATTTATTTTATTTACATGGACTTATATTGCGCTTTTTCAGCTCAAGAGTTGCTCAAGGCGCTAGCCATCACAGCATGTAACTCAAGCCGCTCAGGCACGCACAGGCAGTGTGATATATACAAACCTACCAACGTCTATTCAAAAGCCAGAATGGGTACCCAAATGAAGTTCTCCGACTATCTACTCCTTGTGGTGACCATTATCGTCTCACCCTCTCTGGCATTGGACTACAGCGGGAAAGTACTGCTGGTGTCTATGGATGGGTTTCGCTGGGACTACGTTTCCAAAGTCCCAGGACTGGCCAACTTCGTAAGATTGGGCAACTCAGGATGGAAAGTGGACTACGTCGCTAATTACTTCGTGACTGTAACTTTTCCTTCTCACTACACTATCGTCACTGGTAAATGCAGCAGCATTGTTTTGAACTACAATTTATAAAGAACTGCACTGTATGTTGCTTTATTGTCGTCGTCGTCGTCATCATCATCATCATCATCATCATCATCATCATCATCATCATCATCATCATCATCATCATCATCATCATCACCATATCACTGCAAACTTACTTAGTTACTATGAGATAATTTTCTCCAAGTGATATGCATATGGCAAGTCAAAATCAGCTGAAAAACCCCACCGTTATTGCTCAATTCAATCCAATTCAACAAAAATCTTTATTGCCATCAAAGAATTGACGTACAGCCAGTTGTGTCGCAAGTATGCGTGTGCAAGAGTGTGTGTTCGTGAGAGAGAGAAAGAGAGAGACAGCTAGATAGAAAAAGAGAGAGAGAGAGACAGAAAAAGAAGAATTACTCAAGCGCGTTTGTACGCGTGTGTGTACGTGCATGGGTGTATGCGTTTCGTTTATGCAAATGTGCTAGCTAACCCTATGAAAAGCATTTGTAAAAATAAATAAATAATAATAATCCCGCTTTCTCACAGGTTTGTATGCGGAAAGTCATGGGGTAGTGGCCAACAATATGTTTGATTCAGACACCAATTCGACCTTCACCTTGACCTCCTCTGGATCAACCTTGACCTACCCCAAGGACAGCTTGTGGTGGGCGGATGCAGAGCCAATCTGGGTGACGGCTGTAAAGAATGGACTCAAAGCAGGTGAAGTACACGTTTAAGTCAGTTCACGTTAACAGCATGCAACCATTTAGGTATGAATACAGATATTATATCAGGTACATAGAAAGAAAGAATTAACGACTACTGAGACAGTCAGGAGACAAACAGTTTAAATCGTAAATCCCATGTAAGTGGTTTGAGTCGGGTTTATGAGAAAAGTTCTTTGTAACCTTTAACAGGACTCCAATATTCAGGCAGCGCAATGCCCATGCTGTATCAGATGAGAGTATAAACCGAACTCTAGTTTGTGCACGCATGCTTTCCATAACACGAACTTCAAGAATCCTGCACTCTCATCGGAAAAACTCGAGATAAAAGAACAATAACAAGGACAACGACAACAACAGCAACAACAACTACAACTACAACAACAATAGCAACAACAACTGTTCTTTGTGCATAGGCAGTCAGTCATTAATTTCATTGAATTGGTTTCTCCACTAATCTCTGTCCTCAGGCACCCTATTCTGGCCTGGATGTGACGTGGAGATTCGGGGACACCGACCGACAGCATGGTATTCGTACAGCGACAATATGACGTATGCAGACCGAGTGAAGACAGCAGTACGTTGGCTGAATGACGAAGGTATGGACTTTGTGGCCCTCTATTTCGATGAACCGGACACCACTGGACATAAGTATGGACCTTTTGCCACAGAAACTAATGCTAAGGTAAGTTTGTTTAAAAACAAATGTACGCCTTGAGTTGCTGTTTGAGCCGATAAGTGTGCTATTTTATAACCATTCATTTTACTACTTCTGCCAATTGGAATCAACTTAGATGTCATTTTAGACTGTTCATTATTATCGTTGGTTCGAATTTTATTTGAAGTTTTTTTTTAAATTTTATCTTGATCGCGGTATTTTGAAAATCAGTAGTTTATTAATGATAGTGGTCGTAGCGGCGACAACAGCGGTGGCCCAGTGGTTGTGATGGTGGTGGTGGTGGTGGTGATGATGATGATGATGATGATGATGATGATGATGATGATGATGATGATGATGATGATGATGATGATGCGACGACGAGACAATTGAACGATTAAATAGATTTTAAAAAAGAACTGACTAACCTATTGGCATGATGATGATGATGACGATGACGACGACCAAGAAGAAGAAGAAGAAGAGATAATGATGAGGATGATGATATGATTATGATTAATGATGTTGATGATGATGATTGTGGTGGTGGTGATGATGATGATGATGATGATGATGATGATGATGATGATGATGATGATGATGATGATGATGATGATGATGATGGTGGTGGTGGTGGTGATACCTCTGGAGGTAATGCGCATGGCTACCAGCGCTTTCAAGATACAGTTGAAAGTACCGCTGAGTAGCGCTTCAGGATATATCCTAACATCTTAAAGATAATAACTTGAGCGGACGAGGCTACCTGCGAAATCACGGGAAAAGCGCAATTTGACTGCAGTGAACTCATGAAAATAGAAAAATGTAAGTTTCGTCTCCTCTAGGGGACGAATTAGGTCAAACTGTATAGTTTCTAGGTCAACTGTCTTTTACGAAACGTTTGAGAATGTTTTTGAACCGTTTGTTGACGCCGGATAGTGTCCTCACTTGGTTTCATGCAATTTAAGAATCCAACAAGGCAATTGGGTTTTTATGACGGAAAGAGCGGAATGTTGTAGAGCAACATTCTGTATATATTTACAGTGAAATTGCGCTTTTTCCGCCACTATAGCGCTTGAAGCGGGTAGAATGCGTATCTTGGCGATATTACGATATATCCTGTTCACGCTACGCAGCGAAGATTAGAGGTGTATCTTGAGTGCGCTGGTACCTTGGTGCAATGGGTGTGGTGATGATGATGATGATGATGATGATGATGATGATGATGATGATGATGATGACGATGATTAATGATGGTGATGGTGATGATGATGATGATGATGATGATGATGATGATGATGATGATGATGATGATGATGATGATGATGATGATGATGATGATGTATTTATCAAGATATTATGTTGGACAGATCGTTGAGATGGACGGAGTTCTCGGCCAGCTACTGGATGCTTTGAATGCCGCAGGACTCAGTGACGTGGTCAACGTCATCGTGACGTCTGACCATGGCATGACGAGTGTTGACGTTAACAAAAGGGTGAGAAATAAAAATCGCACAATGACGACCCCAAGTCCATATAGGCCTGTTGCATAAGACCAAATTGTCTGGATTGCATACTACATTAATCTAGCCGATGTTTTCATCTATCGGGTAAAAAAAATAATACTCTGACTAACACGTTTCATTTCCATTATGTTAAAATGTGTCAAAAGTTAACTTAAACCACCGCTTCAAAGAGCTCTTCAAGGTGGTGGTGACCTAAATTAGCGTGCGTTAACCCTCGCACTCTTGCAAGACCCACTGAACCCACTTCAGGCTACGTGTCAAGCCTCTGTACCAGCTGTTCAAGTTCTTGGTCCTCTCCAGCCAATCCATCAATGTCATCCGCAAAACGAAGATTGGAGATTGCTCTACCCCCTATGCTGACTGTGCCTTCGTGATCTGCAAGAGCATCTGACATGATGCGCTCAAGGAAGATGTTGAAGAGTGTTGGAGAGAGTAGGCATCCTTGACGCACACCGATTGTTGTTCTGAACCAGTTCCCGATGACGCTGTTATGGAGGACTGCACTGGTAGCCTTGTCATACAGTCTTTTGATCTTCAATAATTTTAGGGCTGATGTTGTACACTTTCATTGTTGCCCATTGAGCTGCATGCCAGACTCGGTCAAACACCTTCTTGAAGTCTATGAACACATGATATAGATGTTGTTGGTGCTGTAGGTATTTCTCACAGGTTATTCTGAGGTTGAAAATCTGTTCAGTGGTACTTCGCCCTGCCCTGAATCCTGCTTGTTCTTCAGCTATGATTTGTTCAGCTTGGGGTTTCAACCTGTTGAGTATTGTTTTCAGGAGGACCTTGCTGGGATGGCTGATGAGGCTGATGGTGCGGTAATTTTCACACTCTTGAAGGTTACCTTTTTTGGGAAGAGTGATGACAAGCGACTGGGTCCATGGTGTAGGCCACTCCCCACTCTGCCAGATCTTGTTACAGATAATGGTGAGGGCATCAATCATCGCTTCTCCTCCTGCTTGTAGCAGTTCCGCGGGTATGTTGTCCACTCCCGCTGACTTCCCTTTCTTCAGCGATTGCACTACTGCCTCATCTTCTTCCCGGAGAATTGGGAGGATTTCTTCTTCTCTGTTCTCGAGACATGCTAGAACTGATGGGTCTCCATTTGGTGTATGGTTGTAAAGGTCAGAGCAGTACTCTGTCCATCTGTCCAAGACTTCTTGTTCTTCTGTAAGGCATATGCCAGACTTGCTTTGGATCGTGGAGACTTTGGGCTGTTTAACACTTGTCAGCCGTTCACAGTCTGGTAGGCCTTCTTGCTGTTGTTCTTGTTCAGACTGTTCTTTATTTTCTGGCATTGATCTTCTATCCAGTTCTCCTTTGCTGTGCGCATGCCTTTTCGGATGTCATTGTTGATTTTTCGGTAGACATTAGCTCCCTGTGATGTTGTTGTTTGTAGATTATAGTCACACGACACTTTCGCATATAGGTGACTACTGGACCGATTTATACTGACACCAGCGGGCCAGTTGTTGGTAAAGGGGAAAATAATATGATCACACGTTGACCAATCCGGGATTCGAACCAGCGACCTTTCGGTTACTAGCAAGACGCTCTTACCAACTGAGCTACCCGGTCCCTCTCTCCCTGTGAGGTGTTCTTTTTCTTTTTTATCTCTCTTCGTTTATCACACAGATGAAAAAGTTCAGGTGTGATCCACGGCTTCTTCTTTGGTCGGTGCTTGCCAAGGATCTCAGTGGCGGCATCTGTCACAGCTGAGTTGAAGTTGGTGGTCATGGTGTTGACATCTACTTCACCAGCTCCCAAAATGAGCAGTGGTGCAAATTTCCATCCAATTGTGGCCTGAAATAGCTCTGCCACCTCCGGGTCTTGCAGTTTGCCCAGGTCGAACTTCAGTCTAGTGCACTTTGCTGTATTTACTCTCTTCAAGTGGAGCCGGAAAGACATCATCACGAGATCGTGGTCACTTCCGATGTCTGCTCCTGGAAAAGTGCGTGTCCTGCCAATGTTGATGCTTGATCTGAAGCGTTTCTTGACCATGATGTAGTCGATCTGGTTGTGATGCTTCCCGCCGGGACTGTGCCATGTCCATCGTCTGGAGTTTTTGTGGAGACCAAGCGTGTTTGCCAGTACCAGATTGTTGTATCTGGCAAACTCCAAGAGTCTCATACCCCTGTCATTTGTCTTGTTGTTGCAGTGGGGTTCACATGTGTCTCCCCAGTTGTAGTGCCCATCTTGGCCAACCTTGGCATTCCACTCGCCTTGCACTATGATTATGTCCTTCTTCGGCACTTGGTCAAGGACCGCCTGTAGGGTTTTATAAAAATCCTCCACTTCGCTGTCGTCATAGTGTGATGTTGGGGGGCATAGGCCTGGATGATGGTGATGTTGAAAGGGGCATGGTCCCTATCTCGAGCTAAATTTGAATCCTCCTTTATTACGCATGTGCGCTTCGATGACAACGCCACAACAACTTTCATAGCAGACGATGGATCACACGAAGGAAAAAGCAACTTTTCCCATAAAATTTTTTTCGTTTAATTAGAATTGAAAGAGAAAACCCAAAACATTTTAGTTTCGTACTTCACTTTGGTCATTAATCTACCATCAAAAAGAAAGTATTTTACGGCAATTTTACTGGCACAAGGATAAATAGAACTGGAAACCTAGTGCTAAACACAGTTGCAGTGAAGGAAGAAGTGACGATGCCGGTTCGCATGTTGCAACTTCTCTCATATGTTATCCACAATTCGCACGATGTCGATTCTTTTAAATGAAAATTTCCTGTAATGTTCTACATCATCAGGTATATTTAGAGGATTTCATCTGTTCCGTTGTCTCCGATGCAAAATCATTGCGAAAACAATTGCATTCGCCATTTTTACCTCCGCAAGAGTAAGAGTTACCGGAGGTGGGTAGCGTCGGTAACATTTTCGACCGTTTGGCCGAGTGGCAGGGCAGTTACAACTTCTCTGAATACCAGATTAGTCCAAACCAGCGGTAGGTAATGATTTTACCCCTCCTCACGGTAAATTACCGGCATGTATTGCATGCCCTTTCTGAATACGGCCCCAGGACGCTGCCTTGCAGGGCGGTCACAGGTCACACTGCTTGAGATAGGCGGCAAATAGAACATAACCACGGCCCGCACAATCCCCCCCCCCCCCACCCCGGCCTTGAAAAACACTGCTGGCCTTATCTGTTAAAAATGTGTTTATCTAGGCGACTCATCGATTTAGCCACGTACAGCCGTTTTATTTGCTCGCACTCTTAACTTTAGTGCGCATATCGCTCACTGCAAAAAAACTTGCACGGCACGTGAAAATACACGCCTGCCTGAAATAATAATAATAATAATAATAATAATAATAATAATAATAATAATAATAATAATAATAAAAATAATAATAATAATAAGGATATTTATATAGCGCTTTTTCCCAATGAACAATATCAGTTCAAAGCGCAGTACTCACGCATTCATTCTAAGCATCCGGCTTCATACAAAATAAAATCAGACACTTGCTAACGAATAAGAGACGAGGGAGGGAGGGAGGAGGGGAGAGCTAAGGAAGGGTGATGGGGTGGGTGGTGGCGGTGGTCTGAATCAAAACAAAAAAAAAAAAAAAATAAAAATAAAACAAATGGAGGAATGACGACGATGATGATGGCAGGCAAGATCACAAACATTTAAGGAAGAGATGAGTTTTCAAGTTGGATTTTTAAAGTAGCTATGTTTGGAGAGCTGCGAAGAGAGAGGGGAAGAGAGTTCAAAGTAAATGGGCCAAGTACTGAGAAAGATCGACGGCCAGCAGAGGAGAGTTTGTAGCGGGGTATGTGAAGCATGAGGGTTTCAGAGGAAGAACGAAGATTTCTAGAAGGCTTATAGAATTGAATGTTCTGGGTGAGGTAAGAAGGGGCTAAGCCATGGACGAACTTGTAACAAAAAATAGCGATTTTGTAGATAATTCTATGAGACACTGGAAGCCAGTGGAGTGAATGTAGAAGGGGAGTGATATGATCAGATGTTTTTCATTTTGAGAACCAGACGTGCAGCTGGGTTCTGAACACGTTAGAGCAGATAAATCGAAGAAGGAAGTCCAGCCAGGAGAGAGTTACAGCAGTCTAAGCGTGACAAAACAAGAGAGGAAATGAGTTTGACAGTAGCGTCAGTGGTCAGATGTTTGCGGACAAGGCCTATTCTACGGAGATGAAAGTTGCATGTTTGACAGGTTTTGCGTATGAATTCTGACATGGAGAGGGTGTTGTCAAGAACGACACCAAGGTTTTTGACAGAAGATGACATAGGAAGAGTGGTCTGGCCAAGAGTGACAGTGTCTACAGAGGAAGAAGACAGGTTGCGTTTGGTACCTGTGAGCATGACTTCAGTTTTGTTTGCATTGAGTTGGAGCTTGTTGACTGTCATAAAAAAAAAAATAAAAAAAAAAAAAAAAAAGAAAAAAAAAAAAAAAAAATTAAATAAACCAAAAAAAATATTCAAAAACACCCCCAAAAAACCCAAAATAAAAAACCACTTAGCAATACACTTTAATTTATTTTCTCTCCCTCAACGTCCACCCTCTATAACAGGCTTAGAAACCCTTATATCACTAGTTTAGAAAGCTGAGTCGTGACACACTACCAAAAATCGAACCCAGGTCTGCTGCACGTCTGACCACACCATTCTACCGACTGAGAAGTGTGGTTTCCTGCCCTCGGAACAACGAACACTTTGTTTAACAACAACACCAACAAGAACACAACATGTACATGTATCAAAAACCTTTCTCATGAAAGTATCAGCGCCTGTTCTGTTCGTCTGGTTTGGCACAGTAGCGTAGTGGTTTAGGCACACGCTAGAAATATTTTGTTAAGCCCAATGGAGAGGACATGGGTACCGTCCTCATTAAGCTGGCCCATAGAAAATGGAGGTCCTAATCGCTTCTCTCTCTCCAACGACCGAAAGACTGCAGTAACACCTTTACCGCTTTTGTTCTGTTCATATCTGTGCAGATGATCAGTCTGTATGATGTGGTCAATCGCTCTTTCGTTCAACGAGTTCCTGACAGCGGCCCTGTCACAGCCATCCTGCCTGCGGATGGCCGGGAAGATGACGTCGTGGCTGCACTAAGTAAAGTTGCCCACGTGACTGTCTACCGCAAGAAAGAGCTTCCGGACGATTACCATTATAAGGATCACAGGCGCATCATGCCCATCATTGTCATCGCTGACAGCGGCTGGTTGTTGGTAGAGGCGAGTAATACTGGTAGAGCTGGTCTCTATATGTTGTAGTTTGTTCTTGGCATATATTGTATAATTTTTTCACTGACGTCAGTACTATACTGGTGACTTACCCCCGCCCCCCCCCCCCCCCCCCCCCCCCCCACCCCCCCAACCCACCCCCCCCCCCGCCCGCCCCCCCCACACCCCCCCACCCACCCTCCCCACACCCCCCCCCCCCCCCCTCCAGTAGACCTTTAGCATTGATAGTTTCACAACAAGCTGTTAGTTAACTTATTATATTTTTCTCCCTACATCAGGATCCGCAGGCCTTCTTAGACTGGGGAGCGAAAGGCGATCATGGATATGACAACGCCTTACCGGACATGAAGCCCATCTTCTTCGCCACAGGGCCCAACTTCGCCAAGGGAGTGTACTCCAGGGCGACTAAATCCGTAAACATTTACCCTCTGCTTTGTGAGCTCCTTGGGTTGGAACCGAACCCCCACAACGGCACTTTGGAGACCAAGTTCTTGATCAAGTCTACTAATTCTGGATATTCGGTTATTGGAAGCCCTTGCTTATGGATTGCTTGCGTAATGTCGTTCGGGGTTATTACCCTTTCTTTTTTTAATGTTTAAAAGTTATTTTATGACCCACGAAGGAAAACTCATCTAGTCAGTATTCATACGTGCCCGATGCGGTATTAGTCGCTTTTGCTACCCCTCGTGAACGACATTTCAGATTTTATACAATTTTCAAACTCTAGATAATTATTAGTTTATTGGAAGTTGTATTGTCTGTCCGATTGCATGAATTTTAAAATTGGTGTTTGTAGCGTCTTCTTTGTTTATTTGTCTCTTTAAACGTCAATAAATTATAATAGATTATATAATTGTTAGAATATTGCAAGAGGTACTCATGAAGTCAGAAAACGTCGAAAATGACGCCAACTTGCTGAAAGAGGCGCACTGGCCAAAACCACGAACTATAGAAGGACACAACCAAAGTAGAGCAAAATGACATGCCATTCAAATGCAAGTCCAGACACTCTCACACTTCGAAATATAAATATTTCCAAAAATGTTAATGTTCTTGTTTATGGCATGGAGTTCAGCTCATAACAGACTAAGGTGCTGGTGAACAGTAACAGCAACATCAGCACCAACATCACCATGAACGGGGAGAAGCTGGATGATGTGGTATCATTATAGTATTTTGGCTCCATCATAACAAAGGATCCACCAGAGGCCAAGACTAGACTGGCAGTGGCCATGTCAACCTTGGCAGGTTTAACAAGATCTGGAAGAGTAGAGATATTGATTTCTGCACCAGAATGAAACTCTTCAGGTCTCTGGTCCTGGCCGTTCCGCTGTACGGCTGCGGAAGCTGGACATTAACAGCAGAATTAGAAAAACGCATCCAGGCATTTGAAATGAAACGCAATCGCCGACTGCTGCGGATCACCTGACATGAACGCAAGACGACCGACCACGTCAAAATCCTGATCACGTCACTTGCAGTCCGTCAAGAACCACTCCTTGCCATAACGAAGAGGAGGAAGCTGGCGTGGTTTGGCCATGTCACGCGGCATGTCACATTCTTGCAAACACTATCCTGCAAAGAACAGCGGAAGGAGGCAGGCGCAGAGGTCGAAAAAAGAGCTGGACAGATGATGACAAAATATGGACGGCGCTAGACATGCCGCGCCTCCTGACAATAGCTGCAGACAGATCGAAGTGGCGACAACTCTCTTCGTCGTTATCCCTCATGTCTCCCCAACGGCCTGTCCGGCTGCGGGACTGAACTGAACTGAACTAATTTTCATGGCGGAGTTGTGACTCGGCTTTATCATAAGGAAGCAAAATAATAACGCGGAACACAAGTATATCAACTAACAAGTTAGTATCTCTCTTCTATGTCTCTATCGACGTGCGCGTACAACCGGTTGCTTCCCTTTACATGCTTTGCGCTCCATAGAGCGTCGTCGGCCTGAAATAACTTTTTAGAAACTTCAAAACCCAGGGGAATTATGGGTAGGGAAATGCTTTTCTGAAATGACGTCGGCCAAATCCTTCTTTAGTTTCTTTGCTCGAGCAAAGGCAATCTCAAAGGTATGGAGCACTTCGTCCATTATAACCCCATCGCTGATAATACTGCTGACAAGTTTCTGCCTTTGTTCACTACCAGAAATATGCAGTTCCTCTCCCAACTTTCGTTTTATTTCAGCGAGCACATCTTCCCAGAATTCTCTATTCTATTTTTAGGTTTGGGATATTCCCGTCTCAGCTTGTGGCTAAAACCAATGGCAACGGGACCACCGCACGTCGACTGGGGGCAATACGAGATACTAACTTGTTAGTTGATATACTTGTGCGCGGAATGATATGCCACTATCTGAACTAGACTAACTGCAAACAAAAAACTCATCCAAATCAATTTTTTAAATAAAGTGCAAAACTTGGTTGGAAAATGGTGAAGCACCATGACCTTGACCTTTGAGTATGTACAGCTATGAATGATCCAACATGTTGTGTAGTAGTAGTTAAAAATATTCGCAAAGTAAATATGGTGAACTTCGGTTCAGTTATTCTCGAGAAAAGCTTCTAATGTATAGATAAATATGTACTGAAGTGAACAAAATAATGAGTTGAATGTTTCACAAATAATACTTCATGTGATTAAAGTCATTGTGATTGTATTAACGATGGTGAAGTGAAAATAAAAGATCTGCCATCGACGTTGTGCTTTTTTTTTCTTTTTTTTTTAAGCTTTGGTTTAGTAGTGATGATCATTGTGACCAACGTCCGTGTTATGTAGAGCTATTTACATATTTTGTGCACACACGCACACACACACACACACACACACACACACACTCACGCACATTTCGCGATTTTTTTTTCCTCTAACATCACCATGAACATATGCGCCCAGAGACGTTGATAAATATTAATGACAAAATGCAAGCATCATCACGATTGTGCAGGCAAACAAATGTTGAAATCTTGTGTGTGTGTTTCTGATTTCAAGATTTATTTATATACGCATACAAACATGCTAAATCACCATATTCTTAATGTTCACACAGTATAATATTTAATCGAGTCTCATTGTTTTTGTATCAATCATGCTGTTTTATCTAATAAAAGATTAAATAAAACTATATGTATGAAAATAATATAACCAAATGAAATAAAATAGAATAATGCGAAGATAACATTCGAGAATGAGCTGGCTTGACACTGAGTGACCAACGACCTTCGAGTTACGGAATAGGTTAAGATAACATAAGACTGATGAGGTGTTACCAAATGGGTGTAGCTGTGTGGAGTGGAGATTGAGGTTATGATGTACATGTAAGTTCTATATTTACATCACAGCTTGATGAGCTGTGACCAAGGGGTGTTGCCTTGTGGACATTGAGGCTGACCGAAGTGTTTCCCTGAGGGCGACCCTGAGGGTATAACGTTTGATCTCGCCGCACGACGCAACTCTTACTGCCTTTTGTACTTTAAATGTCTTAGGGGGGGATTCTGTCTAAACAGTCTGGTCTGCCTGAGAATAGACAGTACAGAAATTACCTTATTACGGACAGGGAGAGAAAAAGGTGAGATGGGGGAGGGAGGTGAGGGGGATATAGCCTTGACATTGAGGGAATAGATCTTAATCTTCTGCCATTCTTTTAATAAAAATTCTGTATGGGTGCTGTGTGTGAGTGTGTGTTTGTGTGCGTAAGAGAGATGGGGAGAGAGGGAGGGAATAAATATAATTAGCGAGAGAGAGAGAGAGAGAGAGAGAGAGAAGGAGAGAGAGAAACAGCGACAGAGACAGGGGGATGAAAGGAAGAGACAAATTATTCATCATCAACTATATTTCTATCTGGGTAAGACTCCCGGTATATAAGACGGATTAGAGTCATTGCAAACAAGTTAGAGTGGTGATTCACCCGTCCCCTATACGCGTAATGTGTCCGGGGACGTAAATTTAAAAAAAAAAATTGCAAACAAAAGAAAACCAAAGAATGTTTCCACTCTCTACCAGGCAAGACTATCAAGTGGTCACGCTTGGACTTCTACCTTCACTTCACTATCGTAGTAGCTACCAAGCTCGTGTACAGAGGCTATCAAACAACAGGTACACCTAGTTATATTTGCAGGAATGATAACGTGTCATTATTGGTTTTCAATCTTCTTCAAAGTCGGAAAGGTAAAAGCTATGGACAGACATAATACTCTCAGTGTCAACTCAACAACTCTACACCCCCCTCCCACTCTAGGTTTTAACGCCTGAAGGCTGTGATATAAAGACAGTACACCAACATATTGACAGGTCGTACAAACTTAATTAGCGCTGTTAATGGAACGATTGTACTCTAAAGGTTTTATAGCCAGACGTTCTCATTAAAAAAAAAAAGAGGAGCTACTGTAATGTCTAATCCTTTTATATCTAATCCCACCTTTTACATATCTAATTTCTTGGGAAGTCTAAATGAACTGTACTTTGATTATCCTTATGTCTAAACTAAAAGATACCTACTGACGTACACACAGATAGCGAACTTAAACTGTGTTCCTTCCTTTTCATCACACACACAAACATACACACACACACACCCACACACACGAACACACACACATACACACCCCCCCCCCCCCCACAGACACACACACCGCACCCATACAGATTATCAAACGATTGGACAACATAGACCCCTCTCTCTCTCTTTCTCTCTCTCTCTCTCCCTCTCTGTCTATCTTTCTCTTTCTCTGTCTCAGATCATCATAGAAGATAACGATTGTACAACGCAGACCTCTCTCCCTCATATATGTCTCTGTCTCTCTCTGTCTCTCTCTCTCTGTCTCTCTCTCTGTCTCTCTCTCTCTCTCTCTCTCTGATAACTGGTGTGACAACAATAGAATGAAATTAAATCCTAATAAAAGCAAAAGTATGCTTCTCACTACAAGACAAAAACGTCAAAATGGATCTTTTTGCCTTCATCTAAACTTAGGGTCGTACAGTATTGATCAAGTTCGTGAACATAAAGTGCTAGGTGTAATCATTGATGATGATTTTAGCTGGCGGTCACACATTAACCGTATCTGTAAAAAAATTTCTAAAAACCTTTTCCTTCTAAATAAACTTAGACATTTTGTTACGGTTGGTGCATTGAAATCTTTTTTCTATGCGCACTGTATGTCTCATTTTAATTATGCATCAACTGTTTGGTGTAATGCAAGTGACGCGCAAATTAAACCGCTAAAGAGTCTTCATAAAAGAGCAATCAAGATACTTTATAAGTCTTATAATATAAATACAGATATTCCAACTACTGAGAAATACATAGAACTCCGAATACTCCCACTTCAAAAACAATTTGTATTTAATACAGCTATCCTTATGTTCAAAATCACACATGGAACAACACCTGCATATCTTGATATATTTTTTACTAAGCCAATTGTTGGGCATAGACTTTATAATTATAAACTACCCCTCCCTCGCATTGATTTATACAAAAATAGCCTATCATTTAATGGAGCTGCTGTATGGAACTCTCTTCCTCTGGAGTGTAAACATTGCACCACAATATTTTCTTTCAAAAATAACCTATGCAAACATCTGCAAAATTTATTATAAAACTGATATTTTTTATATGATAACACAGTTTTTCATGACATTGTAGTATGATAGTAATAGTAATGATGATGATAATAATATTAATAATAATAATAATTATTATTATTGTTAATTATTATTGTTATTATCATTGTTGTTATGATTACTGTTATTTGTATTATTATTATGAGGGTGAGGGATAGGAAGGGGGGGGGTGGTTGCCTAACATTGTTTAAAGATAATGATGAAGATGTTGGTGTGATTGTGTGTGCATGTGTGTGTGAGTGCATGTGTGTGTGATTTCTATGAATTCCAAGTTAATGTTAAAGGTTATTTACTATGTTAATTTGTTAAGGGACAGATTGGAAGATTAGACTTCTTATTAGTCTAAAATCTTTATCCCTAATAAAAAAAAAGTTTCAAAAGTTTCAAAGTTTCTCTCTCTCTCTCTCTCTTTCTCGAGATGGAATTTTAATCTGGTCATTGTCTTGAGGAAGGTTTTTATACCGAAATATTGAGTTTTAAAACAAACTTCTTGTTTTAGTGTTTGACTTATTTTCTCCTCTCTCTCTCTCTCTCTCTCTCTCTCTCTCTCTCTCTCTCTCTCTCTCTCTCTCTCTCTCTCTCTCTCCCTCTCTCTCTAAGTTAGTTACTGTAATATGTCTCTTAGTATTCAGCCCAGACTGCTTTGACATAAAAGAACAAGGACCTCACACAACAAAATACACTACAGTACCGAAGGCGGCTGGAATTGCGTCGTGCGGCGGGATCAAAAGTTAGACTATCAGAGATTACACATTAAGGATGGCCCCCAAGGCAAAAATGCCTTAGTCAGAACCTGTAGCGTCAATGTCCATAACAAGGCTACACCCTTGGGTCACACCTCATCAAGCTCTGATGTAAATAAATATGTCAATGTCAATGTCCACTCAACAAGGCTACACCTCTTGGTCACACACTTACAAGCTCTGGTTTAGCCAGACCTGAAGAATAAAAGGACTAGTCGTCTCCTCAACCTGTCGCTACTTTCCATACCAAGCCGTCGCTTTCACTAGCTAGAGTCTACTTGGTCCATACTAAAAAACACTGGAAACATGAATAACCCGGTGAGTTTTTATTGTAATTATTTTTAGTTTTATTTTTACTTCAATTCTATTTTTTATTACGTCAGTTTGATGCTGTTATTTTTTTAATTTATATTTGGGCACTAAAACTTTCATACTGTGGCAGTTTTAATTAAAGTTACTAGAATTAGGATTAGTGTATATTTTCATAATTTTTGCCTGACAATGAGTTTACCTGGGAAATAGAATTGTTTTCACATTGATGTCACTCGTTGCTAATACTTTAATATTTCAGTTACTACTTGATAGTAACAACATAAACATACTAGCAGAGAGACAACACAACCTCCAATACATTAATAATTATCTAGAATTTGAAGATTGTATAAAATCTGACATCGGGTATATAGGAATACTGACTACATGAGTTTTCCTCGGCGGGCATTATTAACTTGTTAACATAAACGAAAGAAAGGTACTATATCACCAAACGACAATACTCTCCAATAGCCGACTGTCCAGAATTTGTAGACTTGACTAAGAATTTCGTCTCCAACATGCCGTTATTCGGAGTTCGTGCGGGGGTTCGGTTCCAAACCAAAGAGCTCACAAAGCAGAAAGTAAAATGTTCACGGGTTTAGTCGCCCTGAGTACACTCCCTTGGCAAAATTGGGCCTTGCTGCGAAGAAGATGGGTTTCATGTCCGGTAAGGCGTTGTCATACCAGTGGTCGCCTTTCGCTCCCCAGTCTAAGAAGACCTGATGATCCTGATGTAGGGAGAAAAATATACTATCCAACAACATGTTGTGAAGCTATCAATGATACAATGGACTGAGCTCTTATTAATTTGTTTTGTTGCTTCGTTGTAGGTTGATATGTTCATCTTCACAGATCCATAGTTTTTTTAATGCTATTTTGATTTTTACAATTAAAGTGTGCAGTATTTTCTTTACTTTTGAACTCGTAAGACAGATTCGTTTTTCTCTTTTATTGTCTTTTGGGTGTATTTGATTTAAGTTTAGTTTAGTTTAGTTAATTTTAATTTAGTTCTTAAAATGATATTTTATTGTGTTTTATTTCACTTAAAGAAATAAAACTGTAAGCATGAATTTATTTTATTGCATTGCATTGTTATTGCTCCGTGTGATATTTGGGCCCTAACATCCATATTATGGAAATGTAAATTAAAGTTCCCAGTTTCAAGGCTTACTTTTGAAAAAAGCTTATACATTTTGCGTTAATCTTATGCCTTCCAGTGGGGCAGTAACCAATCATCAAACCAATCCTCATGGGGAAACGTCTCTTCAGGCGACGTCCAGACATCTTGGGCCAACGTCTCTGGACAAAAAACTGAGTCATTTTGGGGCTCCACATGGGGCAATAGCTCCACAACCAACGCTATCACAGTGTTTTCAGAACGTGGACACTTGTTAGCCCAGACCGAGACCATGCCTAGCCCTGAAAATATCATCATGACAACAAAGAAGAATTAGGACTGTCTAATAAAAAAAATCTCTAGATCTACTCTATTGTACTAAGTGCAATACAACTTTTCCTATTTACATTGAAGTTAAGAAATCTCTTATGAATGCTCTTGATGAAGGTGTGTGTTTGTGTTTGCTTGCAAATGACTTTATTGTTTGTTTGTTTTACTATTTGTGTGATTGTGTAGGTGTGTGTGTGTGTGTGTGTGTATGTGTGTATGGTTTCAACTACACTCAAGTGTGATTTTTGGTTTTAGTTATGTTAAGGATGATCACTCTGTATTTTGTAGGCTTGTCGGTATACTACACCTAGAAGTTACAACTAGAATGTGTCAATAAATGATAATGACAATAATAACATATATTAAAACAAAATAAGAGTTTGTGATTATTTATCTGCTCTCTTGACGTTTACTTCCTTCTTCTTGTGTTAGGATTATCTCTTTCTTTCCTGTTTAATTTTATTTCTGCACTTTCTGAATGTACTTTGAAGTTTGGCGACACCGTAGGCGGGGGTGTCCATCCCATGGAAGAAATGATAGGGACCTAAATGAACACTGAAACCACCAGAGCAATCATACTGCTAACATGGCCAGTGAATAAAAATTGCTATTTTTATCTTGCCCTCCACGGTATTCGAACCTGAGTCATCAACGTGCCAGGCGAATACTCTATAGTGTCTGCTTTTTCCCTCTTTCAGTAGTCGCGGGGCCGGGTAGCTCAGTTGGTAAGAGCGTCTTGCTAGTAACCGAAAGGTCGCTGGTTCGAATCCCGGATTGGTCAACGTGTGATCATATTATTTTCCCCTTTACCAACAACTGGCCCGCTGGTGTCAGTATAAATCGGTCCAGTAGTCACCTATATGCGAAAGGTCGTGTGACTATAATCTACAAACAACAATCTTTCAGTACCTTGATAACTAATTATTATCGAGGAGTTTCTCTCGTTATGTTTTTTTTTCAAATTGTTGCTTTTGTCGTTATTTTTTTCTCTCTCTCTTTTTCTCTCTCTCACCCTCTACTATCTCTCTCTTTCACACACGCGTGCCCACACACACACACGCACACACATTTGGCAGACTCATCTAAATACATGTAAGACATAAAAACAACCCGATAAGGAAAAGAATCGTGCAATTTTATTGCCACATTATTTCATTTAGATGTTTTAAATAAATATTTAATAACATACGAGTATATCACAGTCAAAAATTTGCTGTCCAGTGAATGTATTTTATTTCAGTTTTAACAGTGAAATCAAAATCAAGATTTATTGTTATTCACGCGCTCTAAAAAGATAATAATAATAATAATAATAATAATAATAATAATAATAATAATAATACAGTACATTTATATCGCGCGGTACCTCGCAAACGGTAAGGAAAGCGAGCTCGCCGCGCTTGACAACACACGTGCAATCACACACACACACACACACACACCTACACACACACACACCCACACACACGCACACAGAACACGTATACACTTATCAAATGATTAAATAATTACAGTTTTAAAAAAAAAAGATGCAAAACAACAGATAATATGAATACCAAGAACCGAGCCGGTGCCGCCACCATCCATGAACAGATGACGTGACTTGGTAGAAGATTACATATGGGGATGGAAGGGAGGGGGAGTGAAAATTATTGAGTTTGCATGTTAAAAAGGTGGGTCTTTAATTGGCGCTTGAAGGAAGAAAGTGATGGAGCATGTCGGAGTTGCATCGGTAGTGAGTTCCAAGCAGTTGCAACAGAGAAAGAGAAAGATCGTTTACCATAGGTCTTTGAGTGAACACGGGGGATAGAAAGCAGTCTTGTATCAGAAGAAGAGCGGAGTTGTCTTGCAGGAGAGTAGACAGAGAGAAGGTCAGTAAAGTATGAGGGGGCAGAACCAGTGTAGAATTTGAAAACAATAGTTGAGAGCTTGTACAAGATGCGAGCTCGAACAGGGAGCCAATGAAGAGATCGGAGTAGAGGGGTGGCATGGTTTCGTTTTTTAGCTTTAAGAACAAGGCGGGCGGCTGAGTTTTGGACTTTCTGAAGTTTTTCAAGAAGGTAGAGAGGGGAGCCAGAGAGAAGAGAGTTGCAGTAGTCAAGTTTAGATAGAACAAATGCACAGACAAGAGTGTTGGTTGTTTCGGTTGTAAGATATTGTCGGATGGAGCTGAATAATGATGATGATGATGATGATGATGATGATGGTGGTGGTGATGAAGACAATAATACTAATATCATGTATATTAACTAAAAATAATAGGGATTTTTCGATCAGATTAAGTAGCAAGCAACTTTAACAAACGTTATAAATAGGATGTTGTTGTTTTGTTGACGATGATGGTGATGATAGTAATTGGCAATAATAATAATGATAATGACAATAATAATTATAACCAGGCGCATATTTAAAGCAACATTTTCGTACACCTCTTTGGAAGACTGTAAAAGGACCTATGAGACAGAGAATCAGGCAATGGCTGCCTTAAAAGAGTCTATAGTACAAACGTTATTATTAGAGCGCTTATCAACTCAAAGGAGTTGCTCAAGTCGCTGGGACTCGAGGCGCAATATACACGTATGCAGACAATTATTCGCTGGTATTTCAACCAGTTACCATCAGGTTGGAAGAGGCTGCATGCCGTATAATATTCATGTCTTAAATTTTAACACGAAACAATCACTGAAATGTGTTTCAGAAATAACTATTGTACTTTAGCAGCTTCAGCTGGATCCCGATTTCGGGGACAGCCCTAAATACTGTTTCATCTGGTTAAAAAAAGAAATTTATATTTATATTTTATTTCTATGTACCAGTACGCCACATAGATTTTTTTGTATCATGAAACAGTCACAGAAGTGATGTCTTCTATGAGAGTGTGTTTAAACAGTTCCCAGTCTGCTTTTCGCTGTAGTGATTCCTGAAAAGTTACTTCGTCTGGGTACGGTCTGACGATCTCCTGCAGGTTCTTTTTCACGAATTCGTTGGCGTGCCTCCGAAAGAAATCCTTGGACAACATGATACACTCAGCACCACGACTTACCTGCAAACATTCACAATGCGAACAATTGAAAGAGAACGAACCTTACTGTGTGTGCGTCATACTATAACTTCCATAAGTGTATCCTTCCATCCTTCCTCTCCTCCTCTTTCTCCTCACAATAATAAATCATCATCATCATCATCATCATCATCATCATCATCATCATCATCATGGTAGTCGTTGTCATCATCTTCATCATGGTAGTCGTTGTCATCATCTTCATCAATTTCGTCGTCATCGTCGTGGTTGTATATGATAGGAAGATTTACCAAGCTAACAGACGTCTGTTGATCGATATCGTCGAGAAATTTGACCAGCTCTAAACCCTGCACACAAATTGTGAATCCATTATAAAATAACTGCGAATAATAAATAATAATAAAAAATAATAAACTACCAAAAAAAAACAAAAAAAAAAAACAAATCAATGATAATATCAATCCATTACGTATGATGTTACGTTTAGATTCGTGATCCTAACACGAAAAGAAAATATTAATAATAAACATAGTTACATATTTTGAGATGTCTCCACTAAAATTGTCTACATGCAACTGCATGGATGGCTGTCCGTTGGGGAGTGTGAGTGAATGTCTCATATGACAGAGAGGGAAAGATAGATAGATAGATAGATAGATAGATAGATAGATAGATAGATAGATAGATAGATAGATAGACAGACAGACAGACAGACAGACAGACAGACAGACAGACAGACAGACAGACAGACAGACAGACAGACAGACAGACAGACAGACAGACAGACAGACAGACAGACAGACAGACAGACAGACAGACAGACAGACAGACAGACAGACAGACAGACAGATAGATAGATAGATAGATAGATAGATAGATAGATAGATAGATAGATAGATAGATAGATAGATAGATAGATAGATAGATAGATAGATAGATAGATAGAAGTCGAAGTCGAAGTCGAAACCTTTAATAGGATAATAGCATTAGGTCCTTTGGACCTGTCTTACAGCTAGTCCTTAAACTAGTACAATTGGGCCTGATGGTGTAACCCCAGCAGCCCTCAAATCATGCGCTAATCAGCTTGCCCCAGTATTCACTGACATCTTTAACGCTTCCCTCCAACAGTGCTCAGTGCCTAGGTGCTTTAAGACCTCCACCATAGTCCCGATTCCTAAAAAGAAAACTATCAGTGGGCTAAATGACTACAGACCCGTGGCCTTAACATCTGTGATCATGAAGGTGTTTGAGCACCTGGTGCTCCGCCACCTTCAGCGGGCTACAGAGAGCCGGATGGACCCACATCAGTTTGCGTACCGGAAGAATAGAAACGCTGAAGATGCAGTGGCTCTGGGATTGCATTACATTCTGCAACATCTTGACACTCCCAAAAGTTATGCTAGGATTCTCTTTGTGGATTATTCCTCGGCATTCAATACGATAATTCCTCACAAGCTGTATAGCAAGCTAGAGAGCATGGGAGTAGAACAGGCCTTGTGTAGGTGGCTACTAGATTTTCTCCTTAATCGCCCCCAATCAGTAAGAGTAGGCAACAAGCTCTCCGACCCACTGACCCTGAGTACAGGTGCACCACAGGGATGCGTATTATCTCCCCTTTTGTTCACCCTATTCACGAACGACTGCGTGTCGCACCATGATAAGGTAGTCATATTAAAGTTCTCAGATGACACCACGGTAGAAGGTCTGATCTCTAACAATGACGAGGGAGCATACAGGCAAGCAGTGGAGGAGCTAGTGGCTTGGTGCACAGACAACAATCTGGAATTAAACGTCTCCAAAACAAAAGAACTAGTGGTAGATTTCCGTCAAAACAGAAACAACATGCAACCCCTGTCCATCAACGGGGAAGTAGTAGAACAAGTAGACAGTTTCAGGTTTCTTGGCACAACCATTTCCTCAGATTTAGGATGGGAAAAGCACATCACTGGCGCAGTCAAGAAGGCCCATCAGAGACTATTCTTTCTCCGCCAGCTTAGGAAGTTTCGGGTCAGCCAAGCTATCATGGCCAATTTTTACCGCGCCACTGTAGAAAGCATTTTGACCTTTTCTTTCATTGTTTGGTATTCCAACGCAAACATCCAAGATAAGGAGCGTTTAGACCGTGTTGTGCGCCAGGCTTCAAGATGCGTTGGTGGGGCCCTCCCGTCCATCGAGGCTTTACATGCGCAACGTGTCACACGCAGAGCCAAACGTATTATCCATGATGAGTCCCACCCCGCCCACGTGCTCTTCCAGATGCTCCCCTCAGGCCGTAGATTCCGTTCCCTCCCCAGCAAAACCACACGCTCACTGAATGGCTTCTTCCCGTGGTCTATCAGACACTTAAATCAATTATAAGGATTATTTAGGCTGCTCCTTATTGCGTGCACTTGTATATTCATATTAGTCATGAATTACGGGAGGGTGCTTCTGCGTGCGAATCTATTTTAGTCATCTGTATATTTGATGTGTCTGATGATGTACATTAAAAATCATGCACCTGTTTTGTTATCTGTAATTCGGTTGTGTTTGTTGTATTTCTATGTTCTACATGAGTGTTCTAGTCAGGCGTGGGTCTGCTGTCTAGTATAATGGTGGTTACATAGGTCGCACTAGATCTATGCTTTATTCGTTTGTTATGTATCTTGTGCATGCCTGCCGCTGATCTAAAGCATTCTTTGTGTCGTGTATACTATAATTGTATGTATGTCACTTGGCGAATAAATCTTGAATTGAATTGAATTGAATAGTAGAAACGAGTTTCTTGTAAGCCCCTTTCACCCCCATGGTGTACCGGTTTCACTCCTCCTACTAGCAGGGAAGAAACCCGACGACAACAAAATCTCTCTATAAGCAGAACAAGGGAAATTACAATGCGCCGTTCCCACTGCCCCTCAAAAAGAGAGAGAACCCCAAAAAGCACACCACGCAGGTTCGTCAGGAAGGCTTCATAAGGCTCACAAGAGATGCGGGTTAAATAAAAATATCAGTTCTGACACCATCTCCGACAAACCGATCTTTCCCCAGGTATAAGCTCGCCGAGACATCCAACTCCACAACCCAAAGACTACACCTCCCGCCCACAGCGGAGAGAATGCATTTTAAAAAAATTACTAGGATGGATGCCTCCCCAAACCACAACCTGAGGAAACAAAGGTCTGTCAGAGAAAAACTTATAGATAGATAGATAGATAGATAGATCTAGATAGATAGATAGACAGACAGACAGACAGACAGATAGATAGATAGATAGATAGATAGATAGATAGATAGATAGATAGATAGATAGATAGATAGATAGATAGATAGATAGATAGATAGATAGATAGATAGATAGATAGATAGATAGATAGATAGATAGATAGATAGATACAGAGAGAGAGAGTGAGAAAAAGAGAGAGAGGGAAAAAGAAAAAGAGAGAAGAGAGAGAGATACACACATACATTTATGTAATCACTTTTATATAGCATTTTTCCAGCTCAAGAGCTACTCAAGGCGCTGGCCGATACAGGATCAAACTCAAGCCGTCCGAGGCGCCCACTTGCAAATTTTGGGCGCATAGTCTGACGCCCAGACGACTGCGCACAATCTTGGGCGACCGGGGATGGGGAAAAAGTACCTAGTGCGTCCTGGGTGTATTTGTGTAGCCGGCACTCACCCGTACATCAGGGTCTTCAACGTCCGTGCGATGGAATGTGAGCATGCAGACTAGATCCCGATTTATACTATCATCCGCAGGAGTGCGTACATATATACATACATAGATACATACATGTAAGCATGCATGCATACATGCATAAGCTTACAGACAGACAGACAAATAAACAGACTAGACAGACAAAGTAGACAGTCAGGCAGGCAAACAGAGAAAAATACTCACAAAAACATCGCGAGGTTTGAGCCTTGAGACTTGAACAAAGACCGGCGAAGGTGGCGCGGAAGGCTGCCTGGCGATTTCATGGCGAGGAGAGGTTCTTGGATCTGGGGAGGGGGGTGATGCACCCTGTTTTCGGGGTCCTGCTAGAGTGGGCGCTCTCGGGGTCGAATGGCTGACAGCCTATGTGAAAGAATTAGACCACAAACATTGGTTTGTTAAAGACAATACATGGCATATTTGAGAAATACTGAGGAGTCATGCCTTAATTTGGTCCAAAGCAATGTATATCATTGTAATATGTTCTTGACCTAATAATTTCATTTTCTTATTAATATTGCTGCAAGGGTATGTCGGAGAACGAATGAATGGTGATGTTATGTCTACGTTTTATTCATTGACTATGATATTGCCTTCGTCATGTTTCATGTTTATGTTGTGTTGCACAACAGGTCAAATTTCCCAGTGTGAGAATGGAGACAATAAATCACCTTGTATCTTAAAAATACGCGCCGTGATTGAGAGTATCATGTGTTTCGGCATCACGGCCTGGTTTGGAGGTGCCACTTCTGGCGAGAAGTTTCAACATGAAAGAATTGTAAAACGCGCACCTAAAATCATTAGTTGCGATTTACAAACTCTCGGTGCTGGCGTTTGGTTAGTGGGGCCAGCAACATCATTGGCGATCCATCTCATCCAGCCAACCACCGCTTCGAACTCCTCCCGTCAGGCAAACGCTTCATATAATTAAAAGTTAGAATCAGTCGGTTTAGACACAGCTTCTTTCTTTCCCGAGGCTGCCCTCTCAGCTCCAGTGACCTCAGTTGTTCACAGAGCACGAGTTTTGCACAATTTCTTGATGTTTTAATGTATATTATATGATGTTTATGCCTCGATTTATATACCCATGTAGAATTGTGTACGAATGTGTGTGTGTGTGGGTGGGTGGGTGGGTGTGGGTGGGTGGTTCAATGTTTTAATGTCCAGTGGAAGCATGCTTGTGTCGTAGACTAGACTGAATATTTTACCGCATCACCCAAAACAAAATCCTATGTATTTCGAATTCATTGGGAAATAAAGTGTCTTGACTTGACTTGATTGTTTTATTAAAAGAAATGTATCTCAGGAATCGTTTGGCATCTTGCGAGAGAGAGAGAGAGAGAGAGAGAGAGAGAGAGAGAGAGAGAGAGAGAGAGAGAGAGAGAGAGAGAGAGAGAGAGAGAGAGAGAGAGAGAGAGAGAGAGAGAGAGAGAGTATCTTCGTCTAGAGTTAAAATAACAAGTCTTGATGCGTCATTCCTTTTTCAAAGATGATGCTTCTGCGGATGATAATGCAAGACCATTAGACCATAACGAGGATGATGATGCTGAGTATGCTGTTGACGACAACGACGACGACGACACTGATGGTGGCGCTGATAATGATGATGATGATGATGATGATGATGATGATGATGATGATGATGATGATGATGATGACGACGACGGTGATGATGACCACAGCGAAGATGATGACTGCATTGGCGACAATTTATTAATGTAGACAAAGATAACTTAGTTTTAAATGCAAAAAATCATGGCTGCTCCTGTCATTAGTAGTGACGATTATAAAATATAAATACATGTAAATACTAATTAGAAAGCTTAAAATAGTATAACTCAAGACTTGCAATCTAACGAAGAAGATAAAAGTAAAATAAAATAATTATGGTACGTAAGCCTACGATAAATATGTATTATATTTATTCCTATCACATCTAGAAAGTTCGTATACTGACAAAAGAAATCTTTAAAATGTAAATGGCTATACATAATGTCGAAAGTAATTATGCAAAGCAAATGATAAATGTGGCAATTTCTAGAAGCATAAAACATGCGCAAGCAGAACAAGATAAATGCACACACGTGAACATTAAGCGTCATTTCATATATGCAGTGTGTTGTCTCCCTTGAAACATTTTTTTAGGGAGGGGAGGGGGGGGGGGGTATTTTACTTACGAGGGTCATACTAGTGCAGATACTAAAATCACTACGGGAATCAACCCCCCAAAAAGACGTTAACAACTACGTTATAAAATTATTCTAACAAACTTTATCCTGTGCAACAATTACTGGTAAAATGTAAGGATTTGGGGAAACTACCAAAACCAAATTACTACTCAACAGCCTGTCAGAATATTAAAACATAATTCTGTTTGGCCTATCAAACAAAAGGAAACTACTCTAAAGCTTCTACAGACAGTTATAGTCTGGACTATAAACTCACAAGATGCGCTTTCCCTGTTATTGGGGTGGCGCTATAGTTCTCTTTGGAGTACTTTCTGCCGTTCTTGGCGGGCGACGTCCTTGGTGATGACGGCGACGACGACGACGACGGCTTAGATGATAACGACGGTAACTGTAGCGTGGCAGTGGGTCTTGAAGTTAGTTTACCGTTCCTCGAGGATCCGAAGGCTTGTAGCAGGTTCCACCCTTCTGATGCATCCTGCAAGGCAGCTAACTAAGTCTATTGACCGAAATCACAGGGCACTAGTCTCCACCACTGAATTTTGCGCAGCGTTTCTTGTCACAAAAAACAGCAGCAGCAAAGAATGATTATATAAATCTATAGAATGAAAAGTATGACACTGAGCTAAAAGAGAAAAATAATAACGTATACATCATAATAATAAAAATAAAAATAAAACAGTTCATACTGAAAATGATTCTGGGGAAGAACCAGCTGTTGAAACGGGTTGGGGCTGATATATAATGTCTAAACGCATTATATCCAATAAAAGGAATGGGGCAGTTGGATTAGTATATAAACCGTCAAACCACTAATAATTATATCAGTTTGAAACCAATTGCCATTAAAACAAACACAAATTCTGCAATTAGAATAAAACTATAAAACAATTATACCTAGTGATATGAATAACATACTGCCCTTTAACGCAATACATGAGTGCGTAAGAACGCAAAGTAAAATTGTGCAATATAAAATAAATACAGCGCACAGTAATATGTTCTCAAATTAATCATGCATTACATTCACAGTCATAGGTTCAAACATGCATAATATGGAAAGACACACAAAGTGCATAGTTAGAAATAAAATATAGTTTGCACGCGCGTTTGATTATTATTATTATTATTATTATTATTATTATTATTATTATTATTATTATTATTATTATTATTACTAGGCATATGCAAAAATATATATCCACTCAGAACACACGTGCACCAACACAGTAAAACATGCTTCTTGTTATTTCGGGAAAATGCACTTACTCTTGTTTGTGAATGGTGCAGTGAATTTTGTCTTAACAAAAGACTGAATACTCGTTTAGCCTTTCAAATGCTTTGTGGAAATGATAGGTGATCAGTTCTCCGTTTGGCAGATTGTTGGATGCTATGAAACTAAAGTCATGGCGAGAACTATCGTTCTGTCTCGTCTAATTAAAACGTCACATGAGTAAACTTATTAAATTAAATTCGGGGAGGAAGAGGTGATCACGAGCCTCAACATTTCTATACTAACTTTATACCAGGAAATATATTTAATTGTCACAGACAGGCATTTAATTTAAAGTTCAGAGTCACGATATACGGCTGTTTTGCATTAACGGGGTAATTCCTCTGTTTGCTGTAATAAACAAATTAGGGGAGCATAAGGGAGGAGAGGGGGGAGAGAAAGGGAGTCGTTGGGTAGCGGAGGTGGTAGAAGATGGAGGAGGGGTAAAGAGAGGGCCAAGGGAAGGGTGGGGACATTTGTTACACTAAAACCACACTATTTCTAGCCATACCACACACAGTCACGCAAAGGGGCATAACTAACTATATACTTCGGCAAAGGAACATAACTAAATCATTATATTCAGGAAGATTTTGCCGACGCAAACAAACCATTTAAATTCCCATTTACAACATTAAATACTACACTACCCGGACGATACAGAACCTATTCAGCATACAAGTTCACAGCAAAACTGTTTAAAGAGGATACTAATAATAACTTAGATTCCCCTCGTTGCTTTATGCCGTTTACGGTAATGGGTTACTGTGAACTTCTTATCCAAATAGAGCAGTTACTTTAATTTCTTTAATAATAATAATAATAATAATAATAATAATAATAATAATAATAATAATAATAATAATAATAATAATAATAAGAAGAAGAAGAAGAAGAAGAAGAAGAAGAAGAAGAAGAAGTTCACAGTAACCCATTACCTTAAACGGCTTAAAGCAACGAATGGAATCTAATGTAAAGAATGTGTTTATGGATTTAAAGGGTGAATAGCGTGCTTAAGTGTGCAAAATCACACTATTGTCTTCCTCTAACACAGAACTGTACATGTACATGTCTACTCCCCATTACAACCACAGTCCTGACTCTAATATTCTGTGTGCAGTGAGTGACAGGCAGTCGAGACCCTCCCGAGGACCCGTTACAAGTGTCGGTTGGTAACCAGCCGCACAGACTAGTAAAAGGCAAGCCAAAGCCACAGCTAATCTCAGTGACATCGCTTAAAGTTGGTCAGTAACTTGGTCAGTATGTGGGATCAGTAGCCAAATGCATGCAGCCTGCACATATGTACTCACCTCTGCTGCCGTAAAAAAGGACTCGTCAAGCCCTAGACGGTGAGACTTTGGCCTGGGTTTGTACAACCCCGTATCCACTTTAGGACCTGAACATGCACGATGCAACAGTTTGAAAAACATTTATTTATTTATTTATTTATTTATTTATTTATTTATTTATTTATTTATTTTATTGTATTTTGTTAAAAACGTTTTTCTTCATGTATTCATGCAGTCATTTATTAAGTTTATTTACAAAGTTTCTTTCATTTAATAACGCATACACAATTGCGCTATTCCATATTTATTGTATGCAGATCTAGTTTATATGGTTCTGTAGATTCTGTATATGGCGTTTAGTGAATAAAATCACGAGTTTGATAAACATTTGCAAAGTACTGAACAAAGTGATGTATTAACAACAACAACAACAACATAATAATAATAATAACAATAATAATAATAATAATAATAATAATAATAATAATAATAATAATAATAATAATAATAATAATAATATTAATAATAATAATAATAATCGACATTTCCAGTTATGAAAGTAATAATGTGGCTACCTATGTGCCAACTGTCTATAAAAATCAGGAAATATACATTTTAAACTAAATACACCATATCTCTCTCTCGCTATCTCTCTCTCCCTTCCTACTCCCCCCCCTCCCTCCTTTCTCTCTCCCACTCTCTCTCTCTCTCTCTTTCTTTCTCTCTTATATATATTTTATTATATTTTTTATAATTTTTTTTATAACTTGCCTCCATTGGCTTGTTTTATTCGTGGCTCCTTCATGGCTGCTGTACGGTACTAGTCATTTTGATAGAATTTATTATAAATTTGTATTTATTTTTTTGTATGCCCTTTTCTTCATTGCCCTCATCTTTGTTAGGGCTCTGTACAACACATAAGTTCCTAAGCAAACTCCGCCTGCTAGACCTAGTGTTCCAATCACACGCTCTTTTTTTTCTTTTTTTTTTTTTTTGCTGCAGTCTGAATCGGATGGTCGGAAATTGAGCTTATTGGACCATTCAACCATGGCGTCACTCTACATCATCTAGTAAAAGCAAAATGATGTCGCAATATTTAATGATCATAACTTCGCTCTCTCTCTCTCTCTCTCTCTCTCTCTCTCTCTCTCTCTCTCTCTCTCTCTCTCTTCTCTCTCTCTCTCTCTCTCTCTCTCTCTCTCTCCTTTCTCCTCTTCTCTACTCCCCAACCCTTTTTCTTATTTCTTCAGCTTCACTCCTTCCTCTGACGGAGGTGCCAGTATAATTATGGTAACATGGAAGTCTTCGTTCAAGCTGAACTCTTGTTCTGGCTACCCTCAGTCTCTCTGTCTCTCTTTCTCTTAACCACTCAACTCTCCCTCTATCCGCTCCCACCCACTTTCTCTCTTTTCGTGTTACAGCTTAACTCTTACCTCTGATGGAAGTGCCAGTGTGAGGCAGATGGAAGCTCTCGTCAACGTGGCTTCGTGTTCTTAATGCCAAGCTTGGCTTGTCCACTCCTCCGGGGGGGGTGGGGGGGGGGGGGGGGGGGGGGGGGGGGGGGGGGGGGGGGGGGGGGGGGGGGGGGGGGGGGGGGGGCGTGAAAGTGGAGAAAAATAAGGGGGGGGGGTGTCACTCCTCGCAGTTGCTTCAGCACCTGGCAAGATCCCTGCAGCCAACAAGATACAAATGAACGACATCGAAGATAATGATGATAACGATGATGATGATGATCGATGCTGCTGCTGCTGCTGCTACTGCTGCTGCTGCTGCTGCTGATGATGATGATGATGATGATGATGATGATGATGATGATGATGATGATGATGATAAGAAAGAGGAGGGGGAGAAGGAGTAGTAGGAGGAAAAGAAGGAAAAGAAGAAAAAGAAGAAGAAGAAGATGATGATGATGATGATGATGATGATGATGATGATGATGATGATGATGATGATGATGATGATGATGATGATGATGATGATGATGATGATGAGCCAGTTATTTTACACAGGCTATTTAAGGAGGTAATACACATTGCTGCGATCGGTAGAAAGTATCGCCAAAACTCCCGCTAGCAGTAGGTGAAAGTATTCCCTCCACCCCTTCAAAGTATACTTTGGGCTCGCTGCTAGCCGCGGATGCGAACCGCAGTACTGTTTAAAAGTGATGGAAAGAGCGGAATATTGCTACAAGGGTTCGGGTAAGGGTTAGTTGCAGATCTATCCCTAGCCCTTGCCATAACCCTTTTCTGTACAGAAATGCTCTTTTTCCGTCCCAAAAAACCATTTGCCTTCTTGGATTCTTAAATTGTATGAAACCAAGTGAGGACACTGTCCGGCGTCAATAAACGGTTCGAAAAGGTTCTCAAACGGTTCGTAAAAGACAGTTGACCTAGAAACAAATACAGCGTGACCTGATTCGTCGCCTAGAGGAGACAAAACTTACTTTTCCGTTTCTAGTCTTTCACCGACATTGTAACTGAGCAGGCTGCTAATCTCGCCAAAGTATCGTTTCAAGGGACAAGGGAAATACTTTGGCCCGCTGCGCAGCGTGTGCCTGGAGTATACTTTCTTTCGATCGTAGCTATGTGCAATGGGTGTATATAAGACAAAGCAAACAAAGACGCCACTGAGAATGCTGTAATTGAACTAAACATGCTGTAGAAGACGAAATAGTCTCTGTATAGACTTCATATATAAGAATCCTTACAGTACCTTACAACTTGACTTATTTTTTTACAAGCTTTATCCTTAACCGGTGCGATCGTACCGCGCCAAAGCAAAACTGCATAACATCGATCTTGATCGATGGTTGTATCATGCTGCTAAAAAAAGGAAAGGGCGCGAGGGAGGGGAGGGAAATAAAGTTAGAAAGCATGACAGGTTTTAACGATGAACCCTCATTAGAGCAAACTATAACCACGACCTAAACTTGTGATGTAATATTGTTGTGCTTTTATTGCAGACGTTAAAAATACCACCAATTCAAAATGTATAAAGAGCTCATTGCGTTTGGCATCTAGATACCGTTTTGGGGGAAAAACAAGTAAACAAAGAACTGAAGCACACTACATTCTTCTTGGTTTAAACAAAATGGTATTTTGACGAGACAAGCAAAAGAAACATGGAAAACACGAAGGGTACACAAAAGCAAAGCTTAAATGAGTGCTAGACTTTTGACAAATTATAACACTTGAATGTCTCTTGCGAACGGAAACAGTGTAACAAAAATATATTACTAATTAATCCAAACGACTACATACGAATAAAGCGTAAAAAATAAATAAAGTACAACAGAATCGAAGAGCAAATCATAGTAAAGAACTACATGAATGGAGTAAACGCTTTGCAAGAAATCAATACATGCATCTGATAGTAAAATTTACAGAATAAGTAAAATATAATTTTCATTAAAGTTCTGATTGTCATTCAGCTAATGTTACACAACGTTGTGTCTTTCGCTGAAAAATCATTCAAATGCCGCAAATCAATCATCAATAATTAAAGCCACCTGCAGAATTGCGAAATTTATGCAAACTTACCGATTTCACGATATACAACCAGTCTGACTCTTTGCTGTCCTTCACAATAACCATATTACGCCTGCAACACAAAATAAGGTGTTAATTTAGTACAGCGCTTACCATCTCGCTCAAAGAGCAGCTCAGTCCGTTGTTCACCAAAATCCAGAGTGCACAAAAAAGTATTGCTAAACAGGTGAACTAACGCCAAATAAGATACAAGTACACATAATTATTTGAAACTAAACAATATATAAGTTTTAATGGTAATGGCGGAGGTCAAACTAGTTCTTGGAATCTCAGCTTTGGCACAGTCGTCTACCATTATTTGAAACACAATCACACCGTCCCCGTTCAATGTTAAGATCTTACTTGAAGAAATGAAGCAAGCAGTGTTCTGGGCGTTCAAGCAATCGTTCCAACGGCCATCCCTTCATAAAATCAAGATGGCTGCAAATATAAAAACACATACAACGTACTAGTTTAAATTACTTTGATAAAAACAAAACAAAACACGCACATGCATTTCATTACTAAAAAAAAAAAAAACACAACAACAACAACAATAATAATGATAATAATAATACCAATACTAATAATAATAATAATAATAATAATAATAATAATAATAATAATAGTAATAATGAGTAGCGCAGTAGTAGTAGAAATAGTAGTAGTAGTAGTAGTAGTAGTAGTAGTAGTAGTAGTAGTAGTAGTATAGTATCACAACAATACTGGATGCTATAACGCCCCTTATTCATAAATCAGATTCAAGGAGCGGTAATGTAGAAGAAACGGAACCTCCGATGGTGTTGCCACATCACCAGATCATCAAGCCTTAAAAAGACCATCCTGCAAGGCACGATGCAAGGAGGCATAAAAAGAGGGAGACAGAAAAAGAGGTTGGAAGACAACATTCGAGAATGGAATGGAGGACAGAAAAACATGGAGTATGCTGGTTAAACGATCATATGTGGCGCCCCAACGATTTTTGAGTTACGGGATAGGATAGGACTATAAGAATGTAGTAGGAATAATGAGGAATATAGAAGTATCATGATTTGACTCACGATCTCGTAAGTAATAAAGTAACTATGGCGTGAACAATAATCGTCATAGGTGGGACTTAGTTTGGGCCTCTTTAGGTTTTAATGACAACGGCATTAAACAAGTTGAATGGATCCTCGGCATACATACATCATCCCTAGGATCATATATCTAGAGCTGCCACCGCTTTGACATGATGATTCACTACCGCTTTGTTATTGAGGATCCATTCTAAATGGTTAAAACCTCTGTGTGTTAATACTGTACGAGACAGCCTACGTAGCCTACCTGATGAATTTAATGTGTTCAGGAACCTCATCACTGCCCTGTCTGGACATGAAAATATCGAAGAAGTCGTCTCGCCCGATGGACAGTAGCTGGACAGTGTCCTGGCTCGTCACTGTCGCTGTCCTTCGCGAGTGGTGCAACAATGCCAGCTCCTGTATGTATATAAAAAAAAAACACTAATTACTTCATCATCATCAACATCATCACCATCATCATCATCATCATCATCATCATCATCATCATCATCATCATCATCATCATCATCATCATCATCATCATCATAATAATACCCAGACTCTATAACATTGAGTTATTACAGAGGTTTTATTATATTTCGAATCCAGCCTCACAGGACCGGGTGTATGCAAGCTAGTCGGTTAAGCTTCCAAGTTGTGACGTCACTCTGTAACTAATGACGTCTAATTATTATGACGTGGCATGCATTAGTTCTAGAAGTCGAACATGCATCATTACATCTCCCTCTTTCAGTATCAGAAAATGATCAACCAGAACAAACATGTCGAACAGTAATTAATTAAACTTGGTTAGAAAAGCGGACAGGGATTTAGTTGGGAAAGCGGACAGGGGCTTTCACTGTTCTGCCACTACGGGTAGTGCGGGCGCCAGGAAGCACAGGGGAAGGCGCACACACCGGGGTGTCGCCGGACACCGGGTCAGGTCGGGACAGGGTGTAAGACAGTGACAGTGCGGGACGCACTGGATCACCGGACATAACATGACTTGCGGGCGCTTGCGCTTGAGGCGTCGGACCATCAACGGACTTTCTTGGCAAAGGGCGGTACGGACGAGGGCTAGAGCTTTGCTTGAAAGTAGCTGAGGGACGAATATGGCGACGGTTGCGTCTGAACACGCCAGCTGCATTCTTGATTAGGTAGGATCTCGGCGCACAGCGTTCAATCACAGTTGCTAGGCCTGACCACTGGCGCTCGTTGTCCAGCTTCTGTAGCACTTCTGTACCCGGACTGATGACGGGCAAGTCGCGCGCTCCATGACGCTTGTTAAAATGCTTGCTGTTGTTTTCTTTTGCTTTCTGGTCATCATCCCCGTCGTCGTCATCATCATCGTCGTTATACTCCTCTTCCTCCTCTTTTACCTCATCGTCGTCGTTCTCCTCCTCCTTATAATTAACGTCTACCTCCTCCTCCTCCTCCTTATCATCATCATCATCATCATCATCATCATCATCATCATCATCATCATCATCATCATCATCATCATCGTCGTCGTCGTCGTCGGCGTCGTCGTTTAATAACTATTTCAAAAAACAAAAGATCGTGAGTGTGGTGAAGAGGGCGCAGGGGTCAGTTGACGCCCCTTTATGCTTTTGATCAAAACGTTATCGGAAACCGTAAACTTTTAGTTTTAATTATTACTGAAAACTTTGGCAACTGCACTGAACTTACCCCAAAGCTTGTTCCCTTGCGCATAAAGTTGGCAGTGCGAACATGCGACTCGTTGGTCTTGGGGTCACGAATGAGAATAGTAACCACAGCTGTAAAACAAAGAACACACAAAAAGAAGGTAAATATGGTACTGTCGAATGCCCTTATAGTTAAATACACATATACCAGGTTTCGTAGTTTAAAATACTTTTTATTTAAAATATTGAGCAATGTGCTTTTAACATACCATTGTTTTGCACTCAAATGACCCCATCATCCTGCTTTAACCTACTATCATGGTAATGGACCGCACTAGATACAAAAATGTTTGATAACGATCTTGTTACTTTAAAGTAAGACTTCCTTTAACCCTCGCGTTAAAGCATTTTTATAGGTCTACAGCCGTTTGATTACATTAAGTACAAGATTTCATCTTTTAAAATTTGGACAACTATCGTGAATAGATAAAGCAAATTTTTTTAAACAAATGTAACTATATAATATATACCTTGACCAGACAAGATAAAATAGAAGTTCTCAGCGTAGTGGCCTTGGCGAATGATAGTCCTCTTTGGTGGAACACTGAAACACGACAGAGTAAAGTTGGGAAAGGTGTGTATGCGCGTGTGAGGGGAAGAAGGGTGGGGGGGGCTACATTATGTCTACACTATGTCTAAAAATGTTCACATACGACACAATTCCTCTAAAGAATTACACTATTTTGCTTTTAGTAATAACGTGCAAGACGGAATCTCATTTTGGGTATTTTCCCGGTTATTCCGGTTTCCTCCCTATCTTCAACATTGGTAATGGAAGCAAGTCTATCTAAAAATTCAAAAAGAAAATTCAATTTCCTTTCCGTCTTCTAACAACGACTTCCATTTTACACTATATATTTGAGTGATGAAGGTGTGAAAGTCGAGTGTCTGTCAACATGTGAGCGTGCATGTTGGTTTTAGATCGCCGAGCTTTGAGTCTGATTTAGGAATAAGGCGCGTACAGTATCCAGTATTATTGTTATTATACTTACACTTCGTACCAAGCCACCTTTGCAAGTTTCTCCTGCATGTGGAGCGGGTATTCTGCGAAGGATGGTAAACTCTGCAGCCCATACATTGCCTGAAAACAGCACAGTACAGCCCCACCAGTTATAAACGTGGGTAGACTCATTCGATGTTGTTTTTTTCTCTATCAGTAGTTGATTCAGCCCCGATGCTTGAAATCCTGATAGGTGTAACTCAGATTCGTTTATCCACGCTACCCGTTCAATCATCAAGTCAGGAGTCGTCGTATGAAGTTCTCCACTTTTATTCAGCATACATCAACACTGCATGCAATTGCTCAATCGCTTTTCCACTCTCAACTTTGAACTTTCCACTTTTTAACAACTTTCTCAACTCTAATACAACAGATCTCTCTACTGTCAACTCTCTCTAAAAAACCACCTTTTGAAACAGTGCGGCACTATATATATATATATATATAGTCTCTCTAAACTCCAGAAAGAGCGAGAATACCCCTCACGTGACACACCTCAACCAATCAAAAATAATTTCATCATCACTGTCTCACGTCATACAACCCTATGTGGAATGGAAGCTTCCATGGTAATCACTAGAACTATCCATACGCTTCGATCGATAGTAAACAACTGACTCGAGAAAATTCTCAAATAATATCGAGCAACTAAAATTATCAACGATATACAAAGCTCCTTCTAACAACGCAAAATCAAATCAAAGATGAATACACTCTATTACTGCATGCTTAGCAAAACAAAACGATCTGATCTATCGCGCGCGTCACACACGCAAGCCTAGCATTGCACGCGCTTCACACGTAATATCGTGCGCATTTCACACGCACCATCATGCGCGTTTCAACGTAACATAAGCCCAAATGGAACCATTTGTTATTATTATAAGACCGGGGATAACGTGAATACTTCAAGAATACGTCAGTTGACTGTACTCAAGCCAATCAACACTTCAAATTTATTTCATGTTCTATGTTAAAGTATTGCTAACATGTGTGTGCAAAATCGGACTTTCAAGGTCATCAACACAACGACACATCATGAAGGTTTCTTCCGATAAATGAGCACCCCACAATCTACTCTCACCCCTCCCCCCACATACACATTATAAATAATGTGTTTGTTGTGTATGTAAGAGTGCGTGTAATACGTGAGCATTTATGTTGGACCAGATCGCCGCGCTTTGAGCCTGATTCGTGATTTAGGGAAAAGCTCGTATACGGCATCCATTGTTATCGTGATTTAAGGAAAAGCTCGTATACGGTATCCAATATTATTAGTAGTAGTAGTAGTAGTAGTAGTAGTAGTAGTAGTAGTAGTAGTAGTAGTAGTAGTAGTACTACTACTACTACTACTACTACTACTACTGCTGCTACTGCCACTACTACTACTACTACTACTACTACTACTACTACTACTACTACTCCTCCTCTCTATAGCCAGTATAATAACAAATACAACCTTATCCCAACCGCAAGTCCCCTATATGCTTATGTGTCTGGGGACGTTAATCTACTTGCCTGTCCCATCCGCATTTATGGGCGACAGGTACAGGTAGTGTCCAATAGTGATTGCACTTACTGTTTGAACCTGGTCAGGCGTTCGGGAGTCGGAAGGAAGATTCAGGATGTTCTTGACCTCACTGCTTATAGAAATCTGTAAAGGAAAATAACTGTCACTATTTAGTAAGTATGATGATGTCAATGCATAATTCCTTTCATGGTAATACAGATTTGTTGAATTGACTACTTAAAATTAATTTTACCACGATATTAATGTTACTGTTTGATGTCTATGGTTTTTTAACTTGGCCAGTGTTTACAAGTACTTGATAGAGGTTGTTAATAAAACCTAAAATGGGTGCTTTTACCTTCAAAGTTATGTATTTCCCATTGTTAACATGTCAATCATCAGTCGTTAATATTTATATTGACGTGCAGGTTACACACGGAGACGCAGTAGTGTAGTAGTTTGGGCACCGGGCAAGGTATGGCCGCGAGGAAGAGAAGATGGGTACCGCCCTCATTAAGCTGGTCTCAAAAATATTAGTTTAAGTGCTAGAACTTCAATCACACTCCCTTGAATTCTTCTAGCATTGCAGTGATTCTCAGAGTACATTTAGTACCCTTTTTAAACAAATTTCAGTTGCGTTGTCTCAGTATTTAACATTAAAAACAATAATTCGTATCTTACAATGCAGAAGTAATGACATCCGTGAATGTTGCGCTTTGAGCAAACGTTTGTATTTTGTACCGCACACTCTAAACTATAGGCTGTTGTCATTATTTTATGTCATTTACAGCACTGAACGTATGTCCTAAGAATTCCTAGCACCAGTTATTGTCAGTTGTAAAATTAAACGTTTTTTTACAATAAATTTCTTTTTACGTAGTATTTTTTATTTTTTTAATGGTGCAACAGCATTGACCAAATGTATTCCTTGTGTACGCTCACATGGCAATAAAACATTTAGGCCTATCTGTGTATCCTTGGTTCTGTTATACTTAACCTCTTTGTTGGCTTTGAAGTAGGAGGGGTCGAAGGAGAGTCCTTTGTTTTTCAGGTTCTCGTTAAAGTTGTCTGACATGTCAATGATGTCATTGAACGTTTTCAACATGGCACTTGGTTCTTCTGACCTGTAATAATAAGTATTATTAATAATAATAATGTTCGTCATTTGTAAGGCGCCTTAGCCTAAGGATCAAGGCGCTGGCCGTTACAGGATCTAACTCAAACCGCCCGAGACGCCCACCCGCAGCCTTTGGCAGACCTGTTTACCCCTAAAAGAATTTGGAGTAATAGGCTTCGCCAAAAAGAGTAATCTTGGGTAAAAAAAAGAGTAATATATTATTACCGTCGACGCTTTCGATCGCCCATGCAGTATCATTCACCAACTTGAAAAAAATTGCAACGGGGTCTGTTGACCCATTTGCAAAAAGAAGCTTAATCATACACAAAAGAGTTTCATAGAAACTGAAAACAGACAAGAATAGAGATATTGCTGACAAAGCTGTTTGCATTTAAAATAAAACAGATCCTTAGAAGAAAACAGATTCATTCTGTCACCAAAAACATACACTGTACATGAAACAAGCATGTTCTGTTAATACTGATTTTTTTAAAAATTAAAATGAAACAGATCATTAGAAAAACGATTTTAATCGTGAGTGAAGACTGGCGTCGGAGAAGAAAAAAAAGACAAAGAAATCGGAAACCGGAAACTATTTAATTTCACAGACGAATCGCGAAAAACAAACTTCGCCGACAACACTGGACAAATAAGTCGTGTACTGAACCACTTGAAAAACGTCCAGTTACCGCGCAATAAACCGAGTCCGAAATGTCCAATTTTAGCGCCGCAGCATAAATATGCTCACGACAATGCGCATAAAACTTATAAAATATTGATCGAAAGCTTCGCGAATAAAAAGAGTAATATCGTGATTTTTAAAATCGTAATAAGATCGTAAAAAGCGTAATGGCGTAATTTATTGTGAAAAGCGTAATGAAATTACGCCAAAAGCGTAAGGGTAAACAGGTCTCCTTTGGGCGCATGGTCTGACGCCCGGACAACTGAGCACAATCCTGGATGGGGGAGAAGGACCAAGTGCATGCTGGGTGTGTTCTTGTTACCGGCACTCACCCGTCTAGGACATGAGCGTCAGGATCTTTAAAGTCCGTTATGATGGAATGTATGCGACACACAGACTAGACCTCGGTTTATACTCTCATCCGAAGGAGTAGGAAAACAGGAGTAAAGTGTCTTTCCCAGGGACACAACACAATGGCCTGGCCAGGGCTCGAACCCGGTGTAACAGGCCGGAATATACCCATGGCTACTTTATACCCTGGGTATAATGTAGCCTAGGCGGGTTCAACCCCCTGGGTATAGATCAGCCTAGGCCAGGTCATACCCCTCGCGCCCGGAATATACCCCCACCTAAAGAGATTTCACTCATGGGTTTGTTGTACATGACCGTTTGCGTGACCAACTCTCAGGTAACAGCCTTTATCTTGCGTGTAAAAAAAATAAATTTTAAAAAAAAACTAAAAAAACACCTAACCCTTATCCTATCTATCTATCTATCTATCTATCTATCTATCTATCTATCTATCTATCTATCTATCTATCTATCTATCTATCTATCTATCTATCTATCTATCTATCTATCTATATCTATATCTATCTATATATATATATATATATATATATATATATATATATATATATATATATATATATATATATATATATATATATATATATATATATATATACGTCTGTCTGTCTATCTATCTATCGGAGTGCATCAGAACAATTACAACACATAAATTAAAGAGTAACATGAAGGATAAGGTCTTCCATAGTGGGGGGGGGGGGGGGTTATAATGGGCAGGAGAGGGTTAAACGAGCCTAGGCCAGATAATACCCAGGGGTATAGTCTGGGCTAGGCCAGTTTATACGGGAACATAGTCTGGGCTAGGGCAGTTTATACCCTGGGTATACTTGAGGCGGGGTATAATCTGGCCTGCTACACCGCGACCTTCAGATCCGCAAGCCGAAGCACTACCATTAGACCACAGTGCCTCCAGTAAATTAAATAATATCAAACTAAACAACAATGATGTATAAGGTAACAGATTATTCCTTAAAGTAGTACTGTCGAAGTTGTTTCTGTTGTGGGTTGAAATGTGCTTTAGCAGACTATCCTTGGGTTGAAATGTGCTTTAGCAGACTATCCTATCCTATTCTATCCTATCCCGTAACTCAAAAGTCGTTGGGGCACCACAGATGATCGTTTAACCAGCGTACTCCATCCTTCTCTGTTCTCAGCAACCCTCATGGCTTCGTTCAGCGTCAAATCAGTTCATTCTCGAAGTTCTCCTCCCACCAAGTGAGAGTGGGTGGGAGGCTTTAACAGACATTTACTGTGTTACCGTTCTTCACCGAATAACAGTATAACTATTTAAGGCTACAGGAAATTGTGTGTGTCGGTGTATTTGGTTGGGCATGGGGTGTTCTAGGACGAAGCTATATTTCAATAAAGTGCTACTTTAGAATTCCAAACCCAATTTGGTCCAGATTATTTAAACCGTCGATCAAAATTTGTAACAAAGAACCGAGAACGGACCATTATTTCCTCTTTGCTGAAACTCCACAATGATGTAATGGAAGTAACAAAATTAATCGGACAAACAAATAAATCAGTCAATCCCACCAATTATCCAACTAGCTGCTTAATAATGATTATAATATTTTACAAAGGGATTATAAATATCCTATATGCGTACCTGAAAATATAAAAGAAAATGATTAAACAGCGGTGCGTTTAGCATCTCATAATCTTGAAATGCTTTTAGCGCACCACTCTAGGGTAAGAATTTTTAAATGCGCTATAATAGGGTTATAGTTCTACACGTTTTCATTCACAATATAATGTCGATTACAAATGTTGTATTACAGAATATAGATTTACATTACATTACATTATTATTGCTTTAGGTCCAGCGGACTCTTCCGAGCCAAATCAGGACCGGACAACCCCCAATCCGCATAAAAGATCTGCTGAAACAACTCTAGTGGTAAAACCGAAAGCTCTCCACCAGCCAGTCACTTTACAATAAAGACATCCCACGCAGGGGACGGCTGAGGCTTCACCCCAACTTATCGAACCCCCGTTTACAAAAACAAAATAGAATACAAACATCATTATAAATTATCAACAAAACACAAACATATAAAATGCCTACATTGCTAAATAGTAACATCATAGGAAGCCCTAGTGACCACCTGGCAGAAAGCGTCCAATATTCCCAAGCTGATCCAACAGACCTCATACACAAATAAGGAGTCTTGTCCCGGAAGAGTTTTCAAGAAAAAAGGTAGGAGACTGGTCTAGCGAAGAAGACGATAGTATAGCAGATTGATAGAACAGAGCAGGAATGAGAAAGAGCAAATGAGAAAGACAGCGACAGTGGGAATTTAAAGCACTAAATTTCCAGAAAGTGGGGATACTATTTGTACTGAAACCCCCGGCACCCCAACGGGGGTGAATATAGATTTACGTACTTCTTGATCATGATGGCTGCAAGTTTCCGTATACTCATGACTGCTTTGATGGCTTGGGAAAATTTCCTTCGAATCTAAAAATCAACATCATTAAAAAAAAATATTCCACATAATTAATCGTTTAGGTCTTGATATTATCACAACCTGTAAACATGTCAAAAACACAATAAGCATAGCGAAACATTACTACTACTAATAGTAATAATAATAATAGTCATCATCATCCTCATCATCATCATCATCATCATCATCATCATCATTATCATCATCATCATCATCATCATCATCGTCATCATCATCATCATGGTGTATGAAAATATGATGCATGAATGGGATGTGACGTTTAATGTAATGGCAATGAGTACGAAATTATTATATTACGAAGCAATATTATGAGAATGCCATTGACAGGAACAAGAAAGAGAATGCACCGTAGATCTACATACTGTCTACCGCCAGATTTCTATATAATTGCAAATAATTGTGGTTTGTTGAATAAAGTGGTACATGGTTACTTCTATTACGTACAGCTGCATGATACCATATAATTAATACAATGCCAGAAAATAACGGCAAATGCGAGCAATGAGTGCAGTAGCAATTTCAGTGGACAAGAAAATAGTATACCAAACTCACTTGAGCAGGAGTGGTCAGTGGGCCTCTATAATATCCATCAGCACCGACACCGACTCTGTCCAGATACTTGGACATCGTTCGCTTCATCCTTAACCTCTTTCCTGCCACGGTGGCCATGGGATTCTTTCCCATACCGTCCCTCGGTGACATTCCCGAACCTGAACTGTCTCTCGGAGATGGGCCATCTTTCGGAGAAAGGTCACCTCTCGGAGACATGCCATCTCTCGGTGATAACACGTAGGGGCTAAAACCCTCTCTTGGAGATGAGGTATGAAGATATCCTGGCCCGACACTAGGTGACAGTCCGAAGATGGCGCGTCTGACTTCTCCCTCGTAGTCATCTTCAGAATGAGCGTGAGTGTCGGCATCGTTTTCTTTGGTATCACCAAGAAACACCACACGAGCTTTTCTATGTGTAGTAAACTGTCCATCTCTTTCACTGCCTGCGGAGTCTGTATGATCATTGTTATTAAAGTCAGCGCGGTGCAACGAAGGAGTGCCGGAGCGTGGCGACGAAGCGGGAGAATGTACAAAATGTTTCTGCGCAGGCCTGTTGGTGAGCCGGATATCCGGTAAAGGGACAACACTGCCCTTATTTCTGCGCCTGTTTTTCACTTTCACTAGATCTCCGACAGAACTAGGCCGTACGCGTCCATCGTATGTCTCCTCATTTTCCTGCTCCTGCTCGTCTACTTCGTCGAATGTAGGCGGAAGATTGCTTCCTTTAATTTGCTTCTGTTTCTTCTTAGGAGAAGGGCGTGGAGTTTCCTGCACTAGGTTCTCCTCCACTAAAATGTAGTCTTCGATTTTTGGCAGGTAAGCAGTCATTTTGAACGTCTTGCATATGATTTGCCACTGGCAACAGTAAATAGGCACCACAAAAACTAAAAAATCTCTTGTTCTGCGAGCGCGACGTGATGCTGAAATGTAAATAATCTACTGTGAAGTAATTGCAGCTGCTGAAAGTTTCACACACAAACGTTATTGGCTATTTCCCTTGGCCAGCACTAAACAAGTTAGAATATGAGTTATACGATGCTGTTCACACCATACAATTTTTCATATTCAACACATGCTAGGATATAACAGTGCTGCTCTAAAAGGAGTTGTCACTCAAACTACATCGTGAATCCAAAAGGAATGTACGAGCCTACATTATATCGTGGGCTACATCAATAATGAGTTTCATTATTTATTTTTGTGTTCACATTTTTGTAACTCGAGAAGAGATTTATTAAAATCATATTATTATAGATATCCTAATGCCATCAAATTTCAAGAATTATTGTCATCTAACAAAAAGTCAGAATTATTAAAACTTGTAAGTCTAATGAAATTAATAATTAAACAAATGTAACGTTTTTATCCCATGTCAAAAATTAATATTGTTCTGATGTTGACAGGTTATGTGTAATAAAAATTATTTCAGTAGTTTGTCATTGATGTGTTTAGGTTGAATTGTATTGTTAGTTATGATTCATAGTTGATGTCCCCAATCAAGTTCTTTTTCTTCTTTTCCCCACTCAATACCTCCCCCTTCCACCTCCACCCCCTCCACGCTATCCCGCTGTATAAATAAATAGTTTAAAATTTTTATTTTAGTTTTTTTAAATCTAAAATGTTAATTAATTATTGTGCATGTTTGTGTATATTATTTTAACCATGTCCATGTGCCCTTAATGGGTTTTGTCTGGAATAAATTTTGCCTTGCCTTTTTGCCTATAACACCATACGCATAGATTTATAACAGCACTCAAAGCGCTTTGAATACAATTTAATGTGAATCTGCACTAGGAAAACTGATTGACGAAAGCTATCGGTCTATCTGAACAACTAATTCTTGGTTTCAGGAGCCATGTAATTCGAGGTCAAGAGTGCAAGCGGCATGGCGCTATTTGGTTCAAGACGACCATAGGGGTCATAGGAGATTGAATCGCAGACATTTCTTGAGCCTAAACAGTCATGCAAGAACCCTCTGCAGTTGTCACTGGGCTACTCCATATATACGAACCACTACTCCTCTTGTCAGTGCAAAACGATTCATGTGCAAACAACACATGAAAGGCATTCTTAAGAAAAGACCTAATAAGTGGGTTTGGGTGTGTTTTTGTTTTAATAAATCATCCTTATTATATTGGTAATATTGTAACCAATTAGCATTGACGCACTCAGCAGCACATTTAGACACCCTACTCCGGCATGTCGTTTCTTGGGAAACTAAAAATTCAATATCCGTTTACCAATGTTGTAAAGAGCTTATCCACTACAGAAAGTCCTACCGGGTAATACAATATAATGCATTCTCATACTATTGCAACAGGCATTGCAGCTTCGTATAGCCTATTATCATAGAGATATATAATAATCTGCAGTTTCATCAGTGACCCGTCAAAATAGAACATATTATATTCTGTATAGTTATGTATAGGAGTTCTCTGCTGAAGACCAAATACTACTATAATAATAATAGAGCAAATCTAACGCTAATGTCATTGACACAGCTCAATCTATGCAGAATACAAGCATGCACGTTCCTTCAACAATCACTTTAAGTACTGTGCAACGTTCTTTATTTTTAATGTTATTTTTTGCGCGCTTGCTACTCAAAGTGCATGGTCACTGATATCCAGCATGATTATGCGCGAAGTAGTTTGCTGAGGTTTGGACTGAACGCACGTCGCTCCAGACTCACACTTGTTTCATGCACCCTGCGCTGCTGATTGACCCAGCCCGCCTCTGATGATAATGTCGACTTTGCAGCAAAGTACCGTTCTCTACGAAAACTCGTGATCAAAGCGCACGAGAATAACAGAAAAGCGTCCAGAAGAAGAAAAAGAAAAAAGGATAAAAAACACATACCGTACAGATACTGCACCCACCCCCCACCCCACCCCTCCACCCAAAAAATCGTTTCTGTGGTAGATTCGTGCACCGAAAAGTTGAGTTTGTGAAAAGTTACCACCGACTAACACTTTCTTTCTTAATGACTGAAGCACAGAATTCAACAATGTTGGGACAGCATGTGAGAATGGCCGAAACCCGGTTCTAGATACAATACATCCGTTCTTAAGAGCTCTTCTTCTTTTCTGTTGTTCCTTTATGATTATAGTATATTTTAATATGATTTCCATGTCCAACAGACCTGCATGTTTTCAATGACCTCTAAAAAATATATTGCATTCGGTGTTATGTAGTTACGAAACAGCGCTTCTAGCTGTAATGTTGCATACCATACTGAGACATTCTAATATTATTTCCATATATATGCGAGAGAGATGTAGGGGTCACATTATTTTCTTCAATGATCTCTGGTTTAGGAACGGAGCAGTCGTTCTTTTTGTGATAAGAAATAAATCTTCTTCTCTAGCTGCAGATCCTAGACCGCTGTTTTTGTGCGCTTTTATAATATTGCCACTGCGCAATACGTATGAAAAGAATAAGAAAAACGCAATAATATTAACGCCTCTCAGGTGGTCCCACTGCTATAAATCCGACAAGATAGGTGCACTATAGGCCTATTATCCAGAATGTACAAGAAGGCATACAAGCGAACACTTGCTCCGATTCTGTCCAGAATCAGAAGCGGCATAAATTACACACATTCAAAGAATTATTTTTGACGTATTGCTTGTATGAAACTTTAGTCACGCCCATCCCGATATAAGGTTATGATTGCAAACAGAAAAAATAACATATGCAAAATGAATAATATGTACAATGTAGGTGTAACCTTTCAATATTTAATTCAATACTATTTTAATGTCTGAAACATATGAGATACTCTTGGGTATAACAATGCAATTTGTATACCAGATCCACTAGTGGAATTAAAGAAACAAAACAAGACACATTACATTACATTACATAATTGTTGCTTTAGGTCCAGCGGACTCTTCCGAGCCAAATCAGAACTGGACAACCCCCAATCCGCATAAAAGATCTGCTGAAACAACCCTAGTGGGAAAACTGAATGCCCTCCACCAGCCAGTCACTTTACAATAAAGACATCCCACGCAGGGGACGCTGAAGCTGCACTCTAATTTATCGAACCCCCGTTTACAAAAACAAAATAGAATACAAACGTCATTATAAATTATCAACAAAGCATATATATATATAAAATGCCTACATTGCTAAATAATAACATCATAGGAAGCCCTAGTGACCACCTGGCAGAAGGCGTCCAATATTCCCAATCTGATCCAACAGACCTCATACACAAACAAGGAGTCTTGTCCCGGAAGAGTTTTCAAGAAAAAATGGTAGTGCTTCGGCTTGCGGATCGGAAGGTCCCGGGTTCGAGCCCTGGCCGGGCCATTGTGTTGTGTCCCTGGGAAAGACACTTTACTCCTGTTTTCCTACTCCTTCGGATGAGAGTATAAACCGAGGTCTAGTCTGTATCGCATACATTCCATCATAACGGACTTTAAAGATCCTGACGCTCGTGTCCTAGACGGGTGAGTGCCGGTGACAAGAAAACACCCAGCATGCACCTAGGTCCTTCTCCCCCATCCCTGGCTGCCCAGGATTGTGCTCAGTTGTCCGGGCGTCAGACCATGCGCCCAAAGGCTGCGGGTGGGCGTCTCGGGCGCCTTGAGTTAGATCCTGTATCGGCCAGCGCTTTGAGCAGCTCTTGAGCTGGAAAAGCGCTATATAAGAACGATTAAATAAATAAAAATAAATAAATAAAAATGTAGGTGACTGGTCTAGCGAAGAAGAAGATAGTATAGCAGATTGATAGAACAGAGCAGGACTGAGAAAGAGCAAATGAGAAAGACAGCGACAGTGGGAATTTAAAGCACTAAATTTCCTGAAAGTTGGGATACTATTTATACTGAAACCCCCGGCACCCCAACGGGGGTAAACAAGACACGATTCCTTTTAGGTGAAAATGAATGAATGAAGAAACAATAAGGTTTACGTCAACACCCACCATTGGCGATACAGCAGAAGGGGATAACCATCTTAGGGAAGAAGGGCACATTAACATCAAACCACCAGAGCATTCGTAACATTTGTTATTGTTTTTGTTTTTTAATCTTGCCACCCAAGGATTCGAACCTGGGTCATCAGTGTGCCAGGCGAAAGCTCTACCACTGAGCTACGAAAGTGGGTCAAATGAAAAAAGATCCAAAGGTATCAATAGTACCGTTCAGTGTAGATTGTCAGTTGAATCTACCCGCACAATTGTTTAACAGCAGAGCTACTAGCTGCAACAAGTTCCATTCCTAGCAACATATATATATATATATATGACTGCCTACTAGCGCCAAAACCGAGAGTTACCATTATCACGAGATAGTTGAAATTAACACGTGTTCTGTATAATTTACAGGGAGACCGGTAATCCACAGTGTTAATTAATAATTATTAGTATTTGCCACGCCTTCCTAGCTCCAAAACTTGATAATTACAAATATCATAGGAAAATTAAAATTATCAAGGGATAATTAAAATTATTATTGAAAAATTATAAATATCTTCGCGTGATCATGTTTAATTTTCAGTTTTGGCTCTAGCAATCCATCTGGAAATGGACCAAAACCCAAAATTGTAATTTTCACTTGCTAATTACAATTTCTGCTTGTGAATTGTAATTATGTTGTTGATATTTGTAATTATTACATTATATTTGTACTTGTCAGGTTTTGTCGCTAGTAAGACGTCATAATGTGAATTACACAGAACACGTGTTAATTAATATTATCACTGATACTTGTAAATGCACGTTTTGGCGCTAGTAAGCAGCTTTAGTCAAAATTAAGCATGATCACGTAAAAATTTTAATTATTAATTGAAAATTGTAATTAATATGTGACAATTACAATTTTCGGTTTTGACGCATTTCCATGGGGATTGCTAGAGCCATAAGTGAAAATTAAACATGATCACGCGAAGATATTCATAATTTTTCAATAATAATTGTAATTATCCATTGATAATTGTAATTAGTCCATGATATTTGTAATTATCTCATAATATTTGTACTTATAAGGTTTTGGCGCTAGTACGCCGTCATAAACATAAACTGAAGTCGATCACGATTCAGGCAACCCATATAGAACGAGGCTTATTTCTGCCGCTGTGTTTAATTAGTAATGATGGTATCACATTTAACAAGAACTTGCGTACTTTACAATCTGCAGACACGCGAAAGACAGTTTAACGGTAGGCGATGCAGTGCGATCGGAGAAAATTACAGAATTAACCCAAAACGAATCCCATTTAATATTGATAATATTGATTGATTACAGTACAATAACTTTGATACGGGTATCAATCAGTGTTATCACATGGATCATGTAAGCCTACGATGTAAGCGTAATTTTCACTTGAACCCCAGTTTAGGTCCTTATAGAAAATAAGAGAATAATTAATGTAAATTATTAACTGCAACCAATCACATAATGAATATATTCATATCAACACAATACAGGAGTACTGAAGATATCAACTTATCAAGTTTAATCACATTGATAGACTGCAACCCAGCGCCTCATTGAAACTTTTAGCCGCAACGGAGATAAAGGCGACGTTGCCTTTAACCTATTTCAACTTCAGCAGTTTGTAAACTATCACCAATAACTTTTAAATCCTTTTTGTATATGTCGTCTCCAATGACCTTTGGTTTTAGCAGACGTTAATAAAATTTACTACTACTACTACTACAAAGACTATGATTGCTGTCACATTTATCATGTCTAATGCAATCTCCAGTCCATTGAAGGACATTTTAGGGCCAGGCAAATGGCATCTGACATCTCGAAGCAGTTTGGGGGAAATAAATTAGGGCTATAATGTAAAAAGAACACAAAAACATACACACAAAAGACAACAACAACCAAAAAACAACTGAAATTCACACTCGACAATAATCCAAACACGATGATTGAAATGACAGATCTAGGGCTGCTAAAAGAATAAATATTTCCAGATCTATAACTCTTTCTCCCTCCCTCTCTTTTTCTCTCTCTCTCTCTCCCCGGCTCTCTTTGTGTCTCTCTTTCTCTCTATCCCCTTCCACCCCTTCCCCATTTCTCAACACCCCCTTTCCCTCACTCTCTTCCTCCCCACTCTTATTCTATCAAAAGGTTATTGCCTCTAGACGTTAAACTGTCGGCACCGTCACTAGTATAATTTTATCGCATAAACCCCAGCAAATATCCCTCGCTGACATTTGATTGGAGTTCGACGATCCGTCTTCACTGAAGATCACGTCACAAACTAATCTTCTGAGATTAGCGGCATAGCCAGGAAACAGAAAAATGAGCTCAGATTATTTGTGCCCTTAAACCCAAAAGAGCATACATACACGCTCGGAATTTCAACAACCTCTCGAGCTTGCTCACCAAAACTAAAAAAAAAAAAAAAAAAAAAATGAAGGTTAGGAGAATGTAAAATGCTGGTTGCTTCGCTGGATAAATGCAATATCCTTTAAATAGCGCGTGAACCAGCTAAACGATCTGACCAAGAAGCTATCCTCCGAGATCAAGCGTGCACAACCCGCATGCAATTGAATGCACGTTGAGTTGAATTCAACATCTTAAACCAAATGATAAGTAAAAACAATTATAAAACCTTCCGTAGTGGTCATATCGTATCCTACAAGAAGAAATCAATAAATGATTGATTCCGATATTTCAAGTTATAGACTGGTCATCGATAGTTTGCTGAAGTCGGGATTGAAACCACAACGTCTAAAGTGCTAGTAGACCAACTACATAAGGTTTGCGCCAATGGCCTATCCTATCCTATCCCGTAACTCTGAGGTCGTTGGGGGCACCACAGATGATCGTTTAACCAGCGTACTCCATCTTTCTCTGTCCTCAGCAATCCTCATGGCTTCGCTCAGTGTCAAGCCAGTCCATTCTCGAATGTTTTCCTCCCATCTCTTGTTTTGTCTCCCTCTTCTTCTGTCTCCTTGCACCGTGCCTTGCAGATGGTCTTTGCAAGGCCTGATGCTCTGCTAACGTGGCCATATCATCGGAGTTTCCGTTTCTTCACCACTGTGCGCATGTCAAAGTGATGTCCAATGGCTTTTGTGCTGGTCGGTCGGATTCCGTTGTTGGTGATGTGCTGGGTATAGGAAATGCACAGAAGTCTTCTGTAACATCTCATCTCCATGCTTTGTATTCTTCGTTGTAGATCGGCTGTGATGGTCCATGTTTCGCAAGCATATAGGAGGATGGGGATGACAAGGGCCACATCTGCTCCTGGATTATCTGTATGTTGCGCATTGTTATTTACTGAACCTCTGACACGTTTGCATTAGAATCGCAGGTGTCGCAGACAATAGAAGGAAGGCAAACTAGATGTTTTTGATTGATTGGACGAATCAGGAAAACAAGCTGTGGGATGATCAGGACTATACACGCTATACTGCTTACATTGCTGACGGTCTACTGTATTCTGTATGTGTTACGTTGAAACGCGCACGATAGTTCGTGTGTGACGCGCGCGATAGATCAGATAGTTTTATTTTGCAAAGCATACAATAATAGAGTGTGTTTACCTTTGAATTGATTTTGCGTTGTTGTTAGAAGAAGCTTTGCATAACGTTGATAATTATGGTTGGTCGATAATATTTGAGAATTTTCTAGAGTTGGTTGTTTACTATCGATCGAAGCGTGTGGATAATTCTAGTGGTAACTAGAGACGCTTCTATTCTAAATATGGTTGTATGGTGTGAGACAGTGATGATGAAATTCGTTCTGATTGGTTATAATTGTGTCTTGCCCGAACGTTCTTTATTTCTCTGGAGTTAGAGAGACTATATAAGTGCCGCACTGTTTCAAAATAGATTGTATTGTAAGGTTGATAGTTGAGAATTGTAGAGTGGAAAAAGTGATTGAGTGATTGTATGCAGTTGTTGATGTATGCTGAATACAGTTGGAAAATCGCATACGAGCACTCTCTGCCTTGTTGACAAGTGAGCAGGCTGCGTGGATAAACGAATCTGAGTTACACTTATCAGATTTCAAGCATCGGGGCTGAATCAACTGATAAAAAAACAACAACCAGTGTAACAGTATGGTTCTGGTACTTTCAAGTACTATTCTATTCTATCTTAGCCCATAACTCGAAGGTCATTGGGGCACCACAGATGAAAATTTAAACAGCGTACTCCATCTTTCTATATCCTCAGCAACCCTCATGGCCTTGCTCAGTGTCAAGCCAGTCCTTTATCGAATGTTATCCTCCCACTTCTTTTTCTGTCTCCCTCTTCTTCTGCCTCATTGCACCGTGCCTTGCAGGATGGTCTTTGCAAGGCCTGATGCTCTGCTGACGTGAACCTACCATCGGAGTTTTCGTTTCCTCATCACTGTGGGCATATCATCGTGTTGTCCAATGGCTTGTGTGAAGGTCTGTCGGATTTCGTCGTTGGTGATGTGCTGGGCATAGGAAATGCCCAGAAGACAATGCATTCTATAATATAGAAATCTGTTTTTTAATATAGAAAACTATTCTATAATATAAAAAACAATTATTATAGAAATACATTCTTTACTATATACATACTTCCTATTATATAGAAAGAAGTTCTATAATAGAGAAATAAATTCTATAATATCGAAATAATTACTTTAATATAAAAATTCATTCCATGTACAGACACATACTTTTATGTTCTTGGATTAAATTCTATATTATAGAATAGAGTCTATAATATAGAAAGAAATTCTATAATATTGAAATACATTCTATAAAATATAAATGTATTCTATAATATAACAATTTATTCTAAAATATTTAAATCTATTATAAAATATATAAATTTATTCTATAATTATATAAATAAATTGTACAATATAGAAATAAATTCTATAATTATAAAAATAAATTCTTTAATATAGAAATCTATACTATAATACAAAAAGTACATTCTATAATACGGAAATAAATTCTATAATATAGAAATGCATCCTATAATACAGAAATCTATTCTATAATATAGAAATAAATCCTATAGAATAGAAATACATTCTATAATATAGAAATCTGCAAGGCACAGTGCAAGGAGATAGAAGAAGAGGGAGACCGAAAAAGAAGTGGGAGGACGATATTCGAGAATGGACTGGTTTGACACTGAGCGAAACCATCAGGGTTGCTGAGGACAGAGAAAGATGGTGTACGTTGGTTAAACGATCATCTGTGGTGCCCCTACGACCTCCGAGTTACGGGATAAGATAGGATACGATAGAAATCTATTCCATAATACAGAAATCTATTCAGAAATGTATTCTATGTACAATTATACTTATGTTCTTGAATTAAATTCTATATTATAGAAGAGATTATATGTGCGTAGAATGTATTTTATGTATATAGAATGAATTATATACACATAAAATGCATTGTATGCATATAGAAAGCATAAAATATATCGAATGTTTTTATAGCATTTTTACTCATATGGCGCCTAATAGCAAACAGCGAATTTACTCCAGTCATTTTCCCCTTTTGGGTGCGGGGTTTTCTGTATAAACAGTATCCCCACTTTGTGGAAATCGAGTGCTTTTAATTACCTCTGTTTCTGTCATTCTCATTTGTTCTTTTTCGTTCCTAATCTGTTTTATCTTCGCTTTCTTCGCTTACTTTCTTCTTCGCTAGACCAGTTTCATAATATTCTTTTCTTGGAAACTCTCCCAAAACTCCTCATTTATGTATGGGGTCTGTTGGGTCAGCTTGGGGATAGTGGACGCTTTCTGCCAAATGGTTACTAGGGCTTTCTATCATAATTTAGCAAAGTAGGCATGTTATATATAGGTGTTTTGTTAATATTTTATAATGCTGTTTATATTCTATTTTGTTTTTGTAAACGATGGTTCGATAAATTAGAGTACAGACTCAGCGTCCACTGCATGGGATGCCTTTATTGTAAAGTGACCGGCAGGAGGAGGGCCTTCATTATTACCATTAAGGTTGTTTCAACAGATCTTTCATACGGACTAGAGGTAAGCCCTCTTTCAACCAAGTTGTGGTCCTGATTCAGCTCTTTGCAGTTCGCTGGACCCTATAAACAATTACTAACTAACTATGTTTACCACTCTGTGGAGAATCGCGTTATGCAAAAACCTATTATTATTATTATTATTATTATTATTATTATTATTATTATTATTATTATTATTATTATTATTATTATTATTATTTTTTTTTTTTTTTTATTATTATTATTATTATCATCATCATCATCATCATCATCATCATCATCATCATCATTATGAGTGTGTTGTCCCTCTTTCTAAAGTTAACATGCAGAGGTACACATCTTAGGCAGGATTAGCGACAAAGAAATCCCTTATTTTAAGCGAAGCTTCAATAAACAGTTTTTTTAGACGCACGATGAAGTAATATATATACATAATGACATAACAAGATGGCAAGAAATTAAAATGTATTTCCAAACACTCACACAGCTAAAAACCAGCATTTTTAAACTGTTAATTAAAAATGTTATCTTCTTCAAAATAACTAGCAGGCTACTCTCAAGAAGATACAAAAGAAATGTTGATAATGTTGATTCCCAAAAAGACACACACACAAGGCAAGAAAAGTGATAATCTAAGTGGAGAAAATAGTAACATAATTCCCTCTGAATGAAAGCGCTTCAGAACTAACCTATTTTTTCACTGTCCGCTCCTCTATTATTTCACTGTCTCAAATTTCCGAATGAAAAAGAAGTTTACTATTAGAACTTTGCGACTTTTGTCCAGTTATTAACGAAACCACACACGCACTTTCAAAATCAAATAAGACTAATAGCCCAGAGGGCTAACGTTTTCTATTGTAACATTAAACTCTAAAAACTGTTTTTCGATTAAGTCCCTATATATGTGTTCAACTAATCTTTGAACACACACAGATTCACCACCAAACAACACAGCGAGCATTCGAATGTATTGTAGACATTATATTAGTATAGCACAGTATAATAGTATATCACTAACACGAAAACGTTTTTTTATATAGCGTCAATCTTCATGTGCTGAGCTTGCTCCTCTTTGCTACTCATTTCAACTGACTAAGAACCACCTACAAGCGGGAAAGAAGTCTTCAGGCACAGCAGTACTGTTACCGAAAGTATAAATAACAGTCCTACACTAAATCAAGTTTTTTCCTTCCATTGTCAGTCTCCATGTGCGCAGCTAAAACACACACAGCGTAGCTTAGACTCGCCAAGTACTAGTGGAGAGGCCGACGTAGGCCTCGGCTAGTCTCAGCTGCGCAGTGTGCAGCTAATACTGAGTAGCACCATCTCTTTTCAAACAGTCGTATTCACTATTAGCAGCGATCGATAGATTTGCACGTAAACCTTAATTCTCCTTCCCACCACGGTTGGACGCATGACCCTCTTGCCTGTAAATTGACAATCTTTCTAGTTGAACGCACCGATCTTCAGCTTATTAAAAAGAGTGATCGTCGAGAGCTCCCTGCCGCTCCTCGTTATTGAAGTTAGAGTTGGATAACCCAGCTCTTCAACGTCCGATCGTTGACACGTGCACTTCAGCCTTGAGGTGTTGAGCAGTATTATTAGTCTCGTCAACGTACCTCTGTATTCAATGACTATTCGTACGCCTTTTGTGAAGAAGGTTTTCTGTCCACAACTTTCACTCTAGCTTCGATCGTCAAGTGATTCGTTTTATTACAAGATCATGCGTCAATCGATTGATTCACAAAACGCAATTGATAAAATAACTCCTTAACCTTTACAGAGTGTTTTATTCTTTACGAGGCTCCCAGCAAATAATTCTAAAAT